>JAITYX010000033.1:0-1200000 GCA_021018815.1 Talinum fruticosum
GAACTTGATATTCCTTTCACCAAACATAATCTCTACCCAAGCTTATGCAAAAACAGATCTCCGCTTTTTGTCGCACAAACGCGTTATCGGGAGCTTCCCAGAATACCATTCTACTTTCCTCAAATTCTAACAATTAGTTCTTCTGCTCATTAATGAATGTTCTTCTCAAGAAACACAATTGTCTAGACAGGCCAAATACTTGCATAAAGTTCACTTCAGGACCAATACTAAGCCTATTACATGCTGCCCTTTGAGACTCACATGAAAGCTCAGTGTCCAGTATGGTGTATGAATAGAAAAAGAAGGAGATAATTCACGAAGGCGGTACTTCTATTTGCAATTTAGATAGAATTCAGATTTTATTGAACATATGCCATTTTAGCTACAAGCACATAATAAGGGAAGAGAAGAAACGGCCCTCCACCTTCCGCACAATGTTTTAAAAATTCACAGTTTCCACAGACCATTAATCGAACCACATGACTCTGTGTTCATTACCACCAAGAGAGCACCAGAGCCGCCTGGAGTGAACACCAACACTCTGGATGAAAATTTAAATGCAAGCAATCTTTACAAGTAAAGAAATCGATTATGAGAGAGACAGAGCAACTCCGCACCCAAAAAAATGTAGAAAATATTTTATATTTTTGATACCTTATTTGAGGGGGAGGGGGAATGAATACTAAAAAACTGATAAAATAAGTAGCAAACATACACAACCCATAATTATTAAGACAACATCGAGGCTTGAACATTCTAAGCCCAAACAAAAAATAAATGCTAAGGGTCTGAGTATGCACATCTAGTTGTAAGTTATGGAAGCTGTTAAAGGGTGATTTCTAAGAGCCTTGGCGCCAAATTAAATTAAAAAGCAAGCATACGTATTCAACCATAATCCTAGCCCCCCACAAGCTCCTATCTTAACCCATACCCTCTAATAGTTGCAACCACGTCAAATCTAGTTTGAAAATCTCATTCAACTTTTCTCCGTTCTTCCACTACCTCCCTACATATCAGTCCTGCAACTGAGAGATATGACTGAGTTATCGTTAAGTTATTGCCCTGTGATTGACAAAATTTGCAACTCTTAAACCAACCATGTAGCTCTCAGTTTAGGCATTTAGCAAGCTTTTGGAATTCCATCTCTAGTTGGGAGACGGAAAAGGAAGATAGGTCAGATCAAAAGCTAGTATCAATAAATTCCTATCATTTGCAATCTCTAAAGAAAGATAAATGGGTGAGACAACTAGCATATTCACCGTAACTTTTTGGGGAGCTTGTTGCTAATTGGTAGTGCTAGTACCAACATACATGGGATTCATGAGATTCATTCCATTCATTACAGAAGTTATTGTTAGATTGTTGTATCAACATACATAGATAGTGATGTTAGATTGGTTGTAGAGATCAAAGGCAGCATCTTTTTTTCTTTTCCACGGGTTACTTGAATATTTTCTAGGGGTTCCTATGATCAATTGAGTCACTATAAGAATGGATTATAGAGAGTATCGAATGAAGGTTAATTGCTATGGGCTTGCTTTAGAGACTTCAGTAGCGATAGGTCATTTAAGTCTCCTTAAACCTGAAATTAAATCCAACTCAATTGTTCAACTGTACACTTCAAATAAAAATTCTCCAAAAGTAGGCTTCAAGGGTTCAAGAAAGCACTTTTCAAGGATTCAAGGAAGAGCGGGTATCAACCTAATGCAGTCTGTGAATTGTTCATTGTGTCCCTACTCCCTAACAATATTAATTCAAGCAACAATTTTCTTGCCTATTTGACTGATAAGAAAAAATATGCCCATGAGATTCATCACTCATAAAACATCATGAGACACAAGCTAAGGACTATATCCAGTTGCAGAAGGGGAAAAGCAATTATGTATATGAGTGTCCACTCAGGCAAAGCAACCACGCACTGATGTACAGTTAAGACATACGATGAAATACGACCAAGTTTACTAGTATGAGAGCTCAATACCCACAACTAGGTAATAAGCACAACTACAACCACTTTCCAATAAAATATATCATCAAGCATATCAATGATCCCTATTTCCTCTGGCATTTTGACCTCATATCGAGAACAGGCAGAAGAAATTAGACCGGGGATCATTCTATCAATCACAAACAGAAACTGGAACATCCACAACATCCAATTGCAAATAACCCCCTCCCAAAAAAAAAAAAACACACACACACACACACAAGCAAATTAAAAGAAATAAAACACTTAAGCAGGAAGATAAACAGAGCACTCATCATTACCCTAGCATATTGCAATTCCAAGTTGGCCACACTCAGACCAGTAGACCAGCAGCTCAAGAAAGAGCTTCTAACTCGGCTCCCAGGATATTGTCCATCAAACTATTTAGACCTCAAGTATAAAAGTCAATTTCTGCCATCCAAGCCGTGAGAATATTGTTAAAATAAAAGAAGAGAAAAATCATTACCCACTCTCTAGAATCAAGACACCAAAATAATCTCTAGAATTTTCTATATGGGAAAAATCTAGAGCGTAGAAATATCTAGATAATTATTGAATTATCCTAGGAAATATCTAGATACTATTGTATTCTAGAATTTTCTTAGGAGCATTAGGATTTTGACACTTGGCCAAATCTCCACCATACATTAAGGAGGTGGAAGCACTATAAATAGGGGAATGACCTACCTATGTAAACATCCACAAAGAGTGAGAGCATCCAGCACAAGAGAGAGTAAGGGCTCTTAAGAGAGCAAGTGAGGTATCCCACATACTCTTGAGTGTCTATCAAAAGTCTTGTAAGTTTGCTCTCCCAATTTATAATAAAAGTGTTCATTCTAACATATCACTTGATCTCCTAATTTCTCAACAAACATGATTTCTAAGAAATGCAGAAAATAACAGCCCGGGGCACCATATCAATCCATATACCAAAAGAATAGTTTTAAGAACTCTAGATGATTTTAAAGCAAATCATTTATCCCCTGCCCCTAACAGGCAGAGTAGAATAACTCCTAAAATTAAAATGCTAAAGTGTAAAAACACATAGGTAAATGTCCAAACATACTAGAAGTTTCAAACATTGGATACACTAATGAAAAACCAAAAATAGTGCAAAAGAGGAACATTGAGATATTCAAAAGTACCTCCGCACTATTATTGTTTTTGTTTCCTCAGCAAAGCTTTAGCGCAACGGTCACAGACCCAATACCAATAATATACTTATTTCCTGCATGTAATACCAATTTAAAAGTAGTTATTACAAACCAATCTGATGAATTTGTTCAGAATAGGATTAACGTACCAATACAATTACTCTCTTGAACACCCTTACCAAGGCAAGCCCAGGTAATCCACAAGGAGCTTTACTGTCTAAGAATGAGTCAATCTGATTACTCCTACAAGGGTACAATTTAAGTGTTAAGTATGGTCATACCACTACTTAGCGCAAAGAACTTTGAACATACACTACTACGGTCTTGCAGGCTCAGTTCTCTGCAAGAGCCAGACTATATTATTATCACCTCACCCTCTTAGGTACTTCTATTCAACCACATCAATTTATTTCAAACAACCTACATCAGCATAAATGCAACCTCTTTTTTTTTTTTTTGGTGGTGAAGGGGAGGGAAGGGAGAGGAAGGAATTACATGAAAATGAAAAACTATCCGGAGACTGCGAAATCTCCTTATACTATAACAATGTGCATCTGTAGGTAGCGAACTTTCATATAAATCGATACTATGAAAAGATAACAAATAAATGTCAATTTACGCAAGAAGAATTACGAATCCCACTTATCTGCTCACTAAGTACAAAGTAGGTTGTTTATGGAGAGATATAAGAAAACGGCAATTCCTCTTCCATTTACCTCATAAAAAATAAATAAATAATAAACATTGAACTTTAGTCATAAATTAAGGTATTGCATCAGACAAGTAAGTCTAAGACAACTTCTCTATACAACAGTAAATGAAAGTAGTAACCGAATCGAGCTTTCGTACAACACCTTCTGCAGGTTAAGTGATGGACCCGACCTAAGCCTAAACCTACAAAATGTGCATCGAATTTGTTTATTTATTTCGTTTTTGTGAATAATCTTTATTTCAACAAAATATACCACAACCTTGTCAATTTACTCTCAATCTTTGATCCACAAAAGTAACAAGCACCAGTCCATTGTCCGCAACAGTCAACACATAGGGACACATTTAACTATGATTTGTTCAAGAATTCTAATTTCCATTACCTTTTAGACTTGGAATTCAAAAAGATTTCTATTCATAAGTTGAAACATGACAGCTGCTTACTCCAGTTTCTCCCCTCACAAATGCATAACCATTATTGTAAAACACCACCAACACACACTCATATCATATCCATTCCTTCGATTTATGGCTATATATGCTTTCATTTACTCATGCAAGAGCCAGCCAACAAGGGAAGAGAGAATGAGGAAACTAGATCTAAAACAAGCAAGCCATGTATGAGCTAGATAAAGAGAATTCACGGGAGTCCAATAAGTTCTTTTTTGTTTTTTTATCCTAACTTGAATTATGCTGTAATTTTTAGATACAAAATGTTATAGAACTAGTTTACATCCATTCTCATATTTCTTAAATTGGCCAGCGCATTAAGCATAATATTACAATTTCCAATCAAGATTTCACTTCCCCTTCTTTATACTACATCACCTCCCCCAAGTTTATTTATAATGAGTGATTCTCAGCATTCTTCAAATGTCTCTCTTGATTGCTTCAATAGAAAATCAATCCATGGACCTTGAAATCAATTTATATCTGTCTTCAGTTATGCACAATCATTCACTATCAACCATTCGCCGAAAATCATCATGATTAAATATCAATTTCGCATCAAACCCATGTAATTTTTATCTAAATTTTGTGCTAAGAAAAGAAGGGCGTGATACTTTGAAGGGAGATAGAGAAGGTATGAGAATTAACCTTTAAAACGAAGAAAATAGTGAAGAAACAAAAGGAGAAGGTTAGAACGATCCCATCAAACCATTCTTCTTTAGAGACCAGGAAATTCGGCAGAAAACACAAGGCAGGATCGGCTCCAACTCATGTTAACGCACGATTCAGGTTTTAGATGTAAAATTAATGATTAGGATTTAAAGTTCTTATATATATATATATATATATATAATTTTTAACTCATGTTAAAGCATGATTTATGTTTCAAATATTTATTTAAAGATTATTATTTTTTTAATCTTTTTAGTGGCTCCAACTCATGTTAGATCATGTTAAAAAATTTTGATTAATATAAAATGGCTGGAGAAGCTCATTAAACATACATAAACTTCTATATAAAAAAATTAATAGCAAATTTCTTGATAAATATAAAGAAAGCGCCTATAGAGGTAGAAGTATTAGTGAAATAACATGCTTGATAAACTGTAGAGTCACTAATTATAATTGATAATTAAGAATTGATAACATTTCAATTATAAAAGAATGAATAATATTTATTGAGCATATAGAAAAAAATCTACACAAATACTACCATTAAAATGAAAGAAACAGAGAAGAGGAAATAAATATATAAGAAGATGATGAAAAACATCAAGCAAAACTAATATAGGCTTGAATTTCTTAACCTTTAATTGTTAGATTTATAAATGAATATTTTAAGTTGATAATTAGAACAAATTTTTCATAAGAATACAATGAACTGTTTCAAAATAATAAGATTTTTTAATTATTAATTGTAAAAAATAATCAATTGGGACTAAATAAAAATAATAAGATACTTTAATAGCTTTTTACTAATTAGTTAATTTCTTGCTAATGAATAAGCTCTACAATATTATCAAATTTAAAAATATACAAAAAATAGCTACTTCAATGAAAAAACCAACTATAAATACCCATAAATATAAAGAAATAAATAAATAGCTACCCATAAATATAAAAAAAATAAACAACTACTTTAATGCATCTTCTAAATTCAACTTCAAAACTTATATATATATATATATATATATATGTGTGTGTGTACTGTGTGTGTGCGTAGCGCGCGCGCGTAAAATAAAAAATAAAAACTTTTAATTTAGGTCATTTATTTCTAACCAAATAGCAAAGTTGATGTTAATTCATAACCCACCACTAAAAGACCTCAATACCTCTCTCTCAATGGCCCCACCACCATGCAACCAGGCTTCACCGCCACACCTTCGTTTACACTAACACCATGAGTGTCAATGATGATTGCGCAAACCCAGAACGGAGGTTGTCATCCTCTGACGACACTCTTGCTATCTCCAGGATGCTAATTTGCCACACAATTGCTATTATACAAATCAATTCAACTACCCCAACCCTCCATGCTTGCCGGAAACAAGTTTTTCGACTGATGGGTTGATGTTTCCTTATTTTAAGTCATGTTCCATTTACTTTAACTTACAATTTTACAACTTCTTACAGATTGCTTACATCTCTTCACAACGTTTTATAAACTAATTTTATAACCATCTTACAATTTCTTACAACTTTACTTACAATTAAATGGAGCATGATTGTCACTTTTATTTTGGGTTTTACCGCCGTAAAATAAATTTTGGGCAAAACCTAATCTTTATCCCGTAATTGGTGGGTTTAATAATCAAAATGGAGGCCACCATAGGGCTCACCGGTGACCACCGAACACCGATAAGCATTCTTCGGTCATAGGTCAAGTCCAGTGGTGGTTGTTGTTGGTCTTAATGCCATGGTCTCCAGTGAGCAACTTCTGGGTGAAAGTGGTGGGCCAAGATGGGTAGTCCAGTTACGAATGAAAATGAGGGTTAATGGTGCCCGCCACAGAGTTTGCCGGCAGAGGGTCAGCGTCAATGTGCAGGTTCCTGTTGCTTTGGTAACTTACAGGATAACCATTCCTTGATCAAATTATTTATTTTGTTAATTCATTTATATTCCTACTATTAACAAGAAAATATGAGTAGTTATAAGCACAAGCAACTTTAAATAAGCGCAAAGGATGGATTTCTAGTGATTTTTCTAGCTCTAAAAAGAATTGTTTTTTGTTCTCTATTCTAAGGAGCAATTGTATTGCCAACGAAGAGTAGATGCATTTTTATTTATTCTTTAAAGTTTGAATTTTCTCTATGCATTGCCAAGATCGTTAGCAATTACTTTTTAAATTTTGAAAAAAAATTGTTTTTTCGTTCCTTTGTTTGAATAGACTTACGGTGCCAAGGAGCAAAGTCGTCAAGGAATTGAAGGCACATTCTGATTGATGCTATCAGGGAGCTCACTATCTAGATTGAATATCTTTTTATTTAGTTATGTACTCTTTAAGAATACCACGCTGAATCTTGCTTTATTTTTTCTTACTTAAGCTCATCGCAGAATTTTAAATGTTAAGGTTATAAATTTTTGAACTAATTCTATTGTTTAAAGTAGGAATCATCTGTTTAATTTTGGTTTTTACAAGTTATTATTTAATTTTAAACACGCTAAGTATTCCCGCAAAAAAAAAAGAATAAGATAAAAAACTTTCATTTTCTGGCAATAGCCTGACCCCTTTCCCCTGACATAATAAAAAACAAATTAAGAAAAGTAATCACAATTTTGTGTATAATTGCAGAACACTGAAAGGGTTAGAAGTCAAAGAACTTAATTTATAAAAACTACACACTCAAATTAAACTTGACTTTTTTATTTCTAAATTTTAATTCATTGGGTGAACTCCTATAGATCAAGTGTCATATCAAGTTAATTAAATGATGATAGTATTACATCTAAGTGGCCTCATATGTATTGTTTCTATTAGACAACATAAACATTCTACAGTTTTAGCATTGTTCATTAATATGATGGTAACAATAGAGGTCGAGGCACAGTCATAACTGGTGGAAGTTAAAAAACGAGACTTTTAATTAGAAAATATAACAAAATATTAAGTAAAAAGAGGTATGACAACAAGGCAATTATATATAAAAAATAAGAGTTTCTTTATAAAATGATATTTCAAATGAACTCATGTTGTGAACTATTGAAACCAATTACTTCTAACAATTAATTTTACGAGTGAGGTAACATGCACATCGCACGGTGCTCCACTAGTGTTTGTTATGTGTATGTGTGCGCGCGCGTGTATGTGTGCGTGTCTTCATATATATATATATATATATATATATATATATAAGTGTGTGGGTGTGTGTGTAAAAGGGTTCAAGTAAGCACCCCTGTAGGTAAGCACGCCAAACAATAGGTAAACATCATATATCTGGACCATTAGATCATCATCCAATGCTTTACATTAATAAGCTATTTTTAACACTTACAAAAATCAAAATAAAAAATGAGGGGTTGGTTCCCAGCCCTTCGACATTTCTCACATCCCAGTTTACTTCCTTTTTCTCTCTACCTTTTACCTCTCTTACAACTTTCTGCCCGATAACCAGTCCCCCTTGCCGGCAGCCACATCCGATCCCTCGCCGGCAACTTTCGTCCACTCGTCGGTAGCTATCCTCCACCCTGTCACCCTAACTCCCACGAATTTTTTGGGAAGAGGTCACGGACTTATGAGTTTCCCAGGCGTACCAAGCCCGAACCCTTTCCCTTGTCTCTCTCGATCTCGTAGCTATCTATACCTCATTTCTCTCTCTATCTCAGCCACTATCTTCTCAATGGCAGCCACCTCCCTTGTCGAAATCGTTCTAGCAGTTATGCATTTCAATGGAAGCCAAAATTAGGATTTTTTTACCTTATTACACAATTTCACAAAGATAAATTTTTTCCTCTTATCTTCAACTTTTTAGGGAATTAATTACAAATTTTATAGTTTGGAATTTTTGGAAGAGTAGAACAGTTTGAAATTAATTAGAATCCTCTAATTTGTTGTTTTTAATGCATTAAGCATCTTTAATTTTTATCATGTTATATGAATGCACTACTTTGAATTTGTGGGCACTTGGATTGTTGAGGCATATGTGAGTTTTGAGCATTGGATTATTGAGGCATATGTGCGATGAGGCCATTGAGACAATCCTTATGTAATTTGTTTCTGGACAAAACCAATACGTGCATTGTGGCCATTAGAGTTTTTAGTTTTTTTTTTCTCTAATTTGTATCGTTAAGGCATATTAGTTTAGCCTTAGGATGATGGATTGTTGAGGCATATGTCATGACATATTAGTCCAACTTCCGGCTTAAAAGTTAGTATAGTTACTCGTATGAGATCGGGGTCTAGTTGGGTGGCCCACATTTACCATGTAAAAATATATTGCTTTTGGGTGCCGGGGGGCTTGGGGTTGGGGTTGGTTGTAATGGATTATTGAGGCATATCTCCAACTTCTAGTTGAAAAATTAGTACACTTACTATCATGGTGATCCTTGTAAGAACGATGGCGGTGATTTGTTTCTAAATCATATCATTTTTACTTGAGTGAAGTTTCCATTTTGTTGGCTTATGAATGATGATGGTGATTTGTCTCTTAATCATATCATTCTTATCTAATTGAAGTTTCCATTTTGAAATTGTCTACCCAACTGAAGCTAGTGATCTCGGTTGGTAAAATGACTTGTCCTTTATCTTTTATGTTAGTAACTACATTCTGTTGCTTTTTTCCTTTGCCTTGTCTACTCAGCTTCTTTATTTGTTAGTTGGGTGATTCATTTGGAGCTGCTTTTCAATATCGTTCAGTCATAGCAAAGAGTCTCTTGTCGGTCGAGTCCTCTTATAGATTTGGTATGAGATGCTTGTTACTTGAGTGCTTGTCATTGTTGTTTGTTGAATCAACTTGGAATATTGCTAATATGAAATATCATTTGGTGGGAGCATCTAACCACTAGGCCCAGTCCTCGATTAGGATTTCTAAAGCCCAAAAGGAGATGATGGGTCATCATATAAAACTCGAGAAAGACAAAACCGCGTCCCAGCCTAATACCAAAACTACCAACATTGGTAATCAGCGTAACATGTAGTCTAAACCATCATGGTCTAATTATCCACCTACCTGATCAACAAATTAATAAAGCTATTGATCCCCCTCACGATCTATTACAACTCAACAGATGGAAGATATGGTAATCAATGACAATCTTAACTTGGAGGCTAGCCATGCAGACGTGAACAATGTATCGACAAGTGAAGAGTCGGGAAGATCTAAAGGTTCTTTACTCCCAGTATGTAATGGAGGCACTCGTTGCCTCTTTGCCATCATCTCCGACATTTAATCCATCTCTACCATCTACTGACCTTTCACCTTCGTCACTTAACTTCTCTCTGCCCCATTCCCTTCCCGATGAGACCTTCTAAACTCACTCCTATCAAACCCCATGTTCTTTATCTCGACCAAATCATCGGCTCCGCTACTACCGTCGTCACCCTCAATGCCTCAAGCGCCGCTTCTCCCGGATGCCCTACTTCTTCTTCATCCTCTTCTGTCCCGCCCGGTCCAGTCTCCTCCAATCCCAATTCACTACCTCTTTCCGACTTTTCCCACCTCTAGGTTGTGGGTTATCTTGAGTCTTCCCGCATCTCAGGAAAATTTCAAGATCTAAGAGGAAGCCGAGAACTCCCTCCCGAGAGCCACACAAAATCGCTCGGTTGTGAAAGTGACGTTATGGGAAATCCACCTGCAATACTCAACCAATTTCATATGTCCTCCATCAAGATTCCCAACCCGCTTGTTCGGGAAAGCGAGAATAGAGGTGAACATATCTCAAGCAGACAAACTCTTGATAGCATTTAGTCCTTTGGAAAGATTTGAAAACCTAAAGATATCATGAAAGTTCACTTTCAACCATTCCTTCGTACCCTAAATCAAGGTCACCTTCACCCACCGAGTGCTTCGATTAAATCTTTAAATTGAACCTCAGCAGCCTCAACTCGGAGACGAAAAGGCCAACCTTGGAAAAACTTATCCTCTACCAGAGGAAATAAAGATTCAAAACCTTACTCACTTACCCTTTCATGGATCCCCCAACTAACACTAAAATAGTTGTGCTGGAACGTTAGAAGGGCTTATGTTAGGAATTTATACATCTTTATCATGGACTTGATCTACCAACATAACCCTGTTATTTTTATCCTTCTTGAGTGTCCTTCCCTGGGTCAAAGTGTTTCTACCATTAATGCTAAATTTGGCTTTCAAGAATATCGTTATTTCTAGCACTATGGCAACAAAGGTGGAGTTGCCATGTTATGGAAGTATCGTGTATTTGTGATGGATTTTGTCAATTCTTGTCCCGAATACTTTCACTTGTCTAGCAAAATTTAAAACTTCCGAGCCTGAAAGTGTATTGATGACCATGCACTCCCCTAGCACAAAAGTGCCGGAGATGAATTTTGGGATAAACTTGCTACCGATCCTCCTCCGTCGAAGGTTCCTAATATAGTGGTGGGTGACCTCAATACGGTGACTAGTCAGAAAGAAAAATCTAGAGGTAAGCGGTTCTCTCAATCTCAAGTTGCTTCCTTTCTTAACTGGATGGATTCCTAGTCTCTTATAGATATTGGTTTTATCGGGCCCGACTTTACAGGGACTAATGGTCGCACATGCTTTGAAAGTATCCAAGAACGTCCGGATCTGTGCCCTTTTGAATCTAGCTTGTATTTAAATGTACTCGATTGACGAAGGTAACTTATCTCTCTTGTGTTTTATTAGATCATTGTCATATTCTTGTGGAAACTAAACCCTTTCCCATCAGGAATCGTCATCCTTTTCAAACCCTTATTGCTTGGTATTACCATCTCGTAGTTTGAAAGTTTTTTACACTCCACTTGGAAACCTAATAATAATTTTATTGATAATGTGGTGTCGTTTAAAACCAGAGCTCTCTATTGGCATCAGTTAGTATTTGACAACTTATAGTTTAATCTAATAGGACTAGGGCTAGAATTGAGGGCACCCAAAAGGCCCTTGCTCGCAACCTTAACCTTTTCTTATTTATACTTGAACGTGACCTTCTTGATCATTTTGATCTCCTGCTTAAAATGGAAAAGAGTGTTAGGGGTCAAAGAGTTAGAATTTGTAACCACTTATATAAGGATCTTAATACTAAGTACTTTCATATGTTAATTTGGGTGAGACAAAATCGAAAAAATATTTTGAAATCCAAATATGCTAATGGTGTGTGGGTTTCAGGAATTGACATTCGAAAGCTTCTTTATTCCCACTTTTTGAACTATATCAATCCTCTAAAAGTCAATGCATTAGGCCTCCACCGACCGATGAATCTAATTGTCTGGAAATTTATGACCAGAGCCCTTTTGAAGAGGAAGTCAAAACGGTTGCCTCTAAATTAAACCCTACTAAATCCCTAGGTCCTAATAGTTTGTATGTTTTTTCCTTTTCCTGAGGAAATATTGGAATATATGTGGTATTAACCTTACCACACTTATTAAGAAATGTTTTACTGACCCAAGTAAGATTGGATAGTGTTAAACCTTATTTTTACCGGTTTTTAAGGCATTATTTAACCCAATTTCGTGATGATTTCAATGATATTTATTAAGTTTTGGGTTGGATTTTGCTTAATTTCTCTTTATCGTCACCTACAGCTCGTGAATCTCTTTATTTCAAGTTTTTGGGCTTAAATTAGAGAGATTCGAGACAAATTTGATGAAAAGCAACGAAGAGGAGAGTTCGGGCCCAAGAGGAGGCAAGAAAGAAGCCTAAAATACATCAAGAGACGTTGCACGACCCTCGTGCGAGCGCTGCACAGCCCGTGCGGACCATCGAGCGAAGGGCTCGAAGTCAAGGAAGATCGCACGGCCCCCTGTGCACACCTTGCACGGCCGTGCGATAAGTTACAAAAGTTGAAGCCGTGCACGGCACCCCTTGCAGAAGTTGCACGATCGTGCGAAATGGGCAGAGAGTTCATGATTTTCGCACGAGTCCCCATGCGGAACCCGCACGGCTGTGCGGACTACAACGAGAATTTCGCACGGTACCCCGTGCGACTTTCGCACGACCGTGCGACTCACTGTTTCGGCGATTATTTAAGTTTCCTAATTGTAAATGTTGAAGGATTCTATTTCATAATTTAGAGATTTAGCTAGGGTTTTCGAGAGGGGCTCTGAGAGGAGACTCAAGAACACTCATTATTGTTATTCTACTTCAAGTTTTGATGATTGAAACGCATCAAGCTTTTTATTCGGTAATCGTAATTTCTTCTCTTTGTCTTTTCTTCTCAATTCCTCTTCGTTTCTCTGTGGCTATTTTCCCCATTCTTTGTCAATTGTTTAGTATCATGTCTAGGGGCTAAATTCTCTACTTAGGTTGGGATTGATCCCTATTATGCCTTAATAATCATGAATTGAATGCCAATTGAATTGTTCTATGCTTGTTAGGTTAGAATTCACTTCGTTCATCACTTTTTCATTGATTACCTCGAAAGAGGACTCTTTTGCTCTTATTAGGGTTTTGTGAACATCGAAAGATGAGAACTCACCTAGAATGACGTTGTGAACGATTAGAACTTCAATATGAAAATAATTAAGGTTTTAATCGGGGTTGTGAGATGCATTTATTGTGATTTTACCCTTTATTAATCCCATGAAAATAGGTGATTAGATTGTGCAAGATTTGTCTTTGACCTTCGAAAGTAGGCGAAGATAGGCTTAATTGGTGTCTCCCCTTCTAAACTGCTAGCATAGGCAAATCTCAAGCGGTATTTGATGTTGATTTCAGGCATAGTAGTGTGATTAATCCCAATCTAAGGCTTGTTTTTCATTGATCTTTCTTAGTTATTTTAGTAGTTGAATCCAAAAACCAAATCATTGTCGAATTGAGTTTTTACCTAGATTAGAGTTTTTAGGTGGATTTAGTATTTGAAAACGAGTTCCTTGCGGACACGACCCGTACTTGCCGGTTCCTAGCTACAGCTACACCGTGCACTTGCGGTAAACATTTCTCTCAACAAATAGATTAATGAAATCTTTATTTGTCTTATCCTAAGAAACCTAATGTTGAGCTGGTGAAAGACCGTAGGCCCATAGTCTCGGCAACTCATCTTATAGAGTCTTGTCCAAAATCATTGTCAATTGCATCAAACCCTAGGACTATGTTTCTAGCTCTTAAAGTGGACCTTTCCAAAGCATATGATACTCTTGAGTGGGACTTTATTATGGATACGTTGTTACTCTTTAAAATCCTAGTCAAGCTGATTAATATCACTATAGGTTGCATCTCTTCTCCACACTATAGAATATTATGGAAAGACAACCTCGAGGACTGTTTGTGGCATACTAGATGAATAAGACAAGGGGATCCTTTGTCCCCTTACATTTTTGTCCATGTCTTGAGAGACTTTCAAGGATAATAGAGGAAATAGTCGCCTCTGGTCAATGGAAGTATATTAAGATCAAAGGTCTTATATTTTCTCATGTCTTTTATGCTGATGATGTGGTTTTATTTGGTCGAGCAAACCTTGACTCAGTTAGAATTATGAATGAAACCCTTAAGTCTTTTGGTATTGATTCTGGTCTTAGATCAATTAAGAGAAGTCTAGTGTTATTTTGCCTAAGTCCCTTCATCATATACTTCGTAGGATCCTTGCTTGCTTCCATCGGCTGGCCCGCTTCTATCTGTTTTGGGAAGTACCTAGGTGTTCCTATTTCTCATTGCATCCCCAAACATAATGACTTGTATAGCATGCTGGAAAATTTCAAATCCAAACTTGCCCAATGGAACATGAAATTCATTAACTTGGTGGGTCGTATTACCCTTGTCAAGTCATTTTTCTCTTCCTTGTCGGTTGATCACATGCAAACCTCTCTCCTCCCTAAAAGAACTGTGGACGAAATGCACAAAAGGGATTAGAAGATTCCTTTGGAACAAAGTTGACTCCTCTCACTACCTACCAAAAGTTCAATGAAATTTTGTCACTAATAGCAAAGCCTTTACAAAGTGATTTCTCGTTCCTACTCTAGTTCCCCCTCCCCCATCCTTTGGAAACCCATATGAAAAATTCGTGTTCCTTTCAAGATGAGAACTTTGCTTTGGTGCGCCTGCTTTTAATGCTTATCGGTTGCTAGTAGACTTACTAAATGCGTGCCTGATTTAAATCCCGGATGCCCAATCTGCTGGAATCTCGTTGAAAATCACCTGCACCTTTTCGCGATTGCCCCATAGTTGCTGCTGCATGGACTAAATTCTTCTACGAAGGAACTACTCTTTGATTGCTAAGTTCTTTAATGTTGGGTAGATACACTCGGGTCAACATTAACCTCAAACAGGATATCACATGGATGAATAAGTTCCTTACCATTTGCTTGGTCCTCTTAGAACTATAGGAACAGATGTGTTTTCTCTAACTACTCGTCAAAGATCACATTCTTTCTGGAAAAATATATTTAATCTTATTGCTCGAACTAACGATAATCTGTAGTTGTAGGGGCCTAATTATTTAAAGAATACGCCAACAAACCTATGGTCCCCTCCTACCGAAGCTTATTTCAAACTTAACATTGGGTACCACCAGCAAAAGGATAGGAAGAGGTATGTAGCTGCTAGTGTTCTTCGAACTACGTGTAACTCTTTGTTTTTTGGAGTTATTGTGGCTATTTATGGAGAAGACAAGGTGATGACCATGATTGAAGGACTGAAAGAATCCCTATCCAAAGCTTGGGATTATAGCATCCCTAAAATTGAAGTCGATATGAAGTCAAAGGCTATACAATGGCTAAGCCAGGCTGGTGAATCTAGTACCATGGAGCCTATTGTCTATGTGGTGGACCAAGTTAGGAGCCTTCTGCATAATAAATAGAGCATCAAGTTCAATCATGTTATTAAGCAGGTGAATCTCAACGCTTTTATACTCGCTCAATTGAATGTTGATCAAATGGAGCCGATTCGCATCTACATGATCTCCCCCAAGCTAAACAGATCCTTGAAGTTGATGCTGATCTCGACGCTTTTATACTTGCTCAATTGAATGTTGATCAAATGGAACTGATTTGCATCTACACGATCCCCCCTCCAAGCTAAATAGATCCTTGAAGTTGATGCTCGAAGCCTCGAAGATGTACAACCGCCTTCAAAGTGACTTGTTGGATGACATTAATGGCTAGTTTGTACTAGAGTTTATGGTTGCTTTTTTTTTCTTTTTCCGGGTGTCTTATTGATGGTTTAGAGTCGCTTTTTTTTTCTTTTCTTCTTTTGGGTGTCTTACTGATGGTTTAAGGTCTATGGCTTTCTTTCGCTGTGCGGCCTAATAGCTTGATTTTGCTCGGGGTTTGTCTTGTATTTGAACCTCTTTTTGTTTTAATGACATGTTTTCCGTTTCTTTCCAAAAAAAAAATAGTGTGGATTAAGTGCAATTGTATTTAGAATACATATGATAGTGAATATATGATTTGTGAGCATGAAACAAGTTTATGTGTAAGCTTATTAGCTCAAAGGTAGAGTAATGCGTATGTGTGTTCGAATCCCATATAGGCTTGTTATTATGGCATTATAATTCGAAACCTTGTTGGGTAGGCCTTGGATGACTTTGTCGTTTCTAACTCGAATAGGCTTAGGGTTGATTCGAATTAGCATTTATAAAAGCTTTTATAAACGCTAACAGCTAATAACGATTACCAACTAACCACAACAACTCTTAGCGATTACAAGCGCAACTAATATTTAAACAGATTATAATTGCTAATGATAATCTCATATTATTATTATTATTATTATTATTATTATTATTATTATTATTATTATTAATCGTCATTGTCATCATATTTATTGTTATTATTTTGGTAATTATATATTGGTATGAAAATGTATACAAATATTTTTATCCAATAGGGCACTATTATAATGATATGCATTACAATTGTCTTTCTTTCATTACTTGAGTAATGTATTAACGAGAGTTTCCCAACTAAAAACATTCATATAAAAATAAATTACGATTACCAACAAAAATATGAACTTCTAACCGCATAAAAATTAACAACTAACCAAACAAAAATTATTAACGCATATCGGTTGTAACAATTATAACAACTAATTATAATAACTTATAATAACTCATAACAGATTAACAACTAACAACTCATAACAAATAAAAACTAACAATAATAGTTTATAATAATTCATAACACTTGTAATTGTTGAAATGAACAAATCTTAATCCACAACGCGGTAGAAGGAAAGGGAAAAAAAAAGAAGAAGAAAATCGTAGTATTTAAGCCTTTAAAAATCTCTCTCTCTCTCTCTCTCTCTCGTGGGAAAAGGGTAATTGAGTACGGGGGCATCCCTTCTCTGTGTCTCTCTTTCTCTATCTAAAACGCTCTTTGGATTCCCGGCCGATCGCCACCAACTTGGTTAATTTCGGGTTGGCTCTTACTAGTATTGTTTTCCTTCGTGATTAGAAGATATCTCGTAGGGTTGTGCGTGCGTTTGTCGTCGCAATCTATCGTTTTCATCCCCCGTGTGCTTTCGATCCTCAAAGGTAGGTCATTTCGACCACTCTCCTTCTAATTTTTTATTTTTATTATCTTCTGTTTCTATTTCTTCCCCTTCATCGGATACATACATTGAAGCTTGGTTGATTTCTAATATGATTTCGGATATTCTGAATTTCTATGCTTGGAGTTATACAAATTAAATCTTAATTCCAATTAGGGTTTCTTGTTAACTATATCTGGGTTGCGTGTGAAAATTTGTCTTGCATCGTATATTCATTGTTGCTAGGTGGGCATTTGTCTGGCCGTGTTCATCTTAAAAGTTTTTACATTATATACGGTCGTTGCAGCATGATACTTAGGGGCGGAGGCATGAATAGGGCAAGGGTGTGGCAAAAAAATAAAAATAAGTAAAAGTAATACAAATGGACATCTAAAATGTGGCCCAAAAACAAACCACACACCCTTGAACTTGATGGACCGGACCGTGACACCCTAAACTCTCCCTCCTCTCTCAGCTCTCTCTCTCTCTCCTAGGTCTTTCTGAGTCCCGTGCTCTAATTTTTTCTCTCCCCGTGGTTCCTCTGTCGCTCTCTGTAACTCTGCTACTGCTCCGGTGGTTCCTATCTCGGCACCGTGGTTCCTCTCTCACTCTCTCTAATTTCTGCTCTCGCCGGTATCTCTATGCTCTCGGCCTCTGCTGTCCTCGCTCCCTCAGTCTCTGCTCTGCCCGCTTGGCTCGCTGCTTTCTCCCTCTCTCCTCTCAACCCGACGGCGACGGCTTGCTCTTCCTCGGTCTCCTCTCTGCCTCGCTGCGACGCTTGGTGCTCCTCCTCGATCTCCGGCCGGAAAGCAGCCCACCCACACCGGCGACTCTCAGCCTCAATTTGAAGTTAAACCCTAGGTTTTTAAAATTCAGGTATACCTCTCAATTTTAGACTTTAAATTTATAAATGTTCGTACAAAATCAGTACATTATTGTTTTATCTTTTGATTGGTTTGCCTTTGCTCATGAACATCATTTGGTTTGAAAGAGCGCGAGAGGAACGTTGTGTTCACTGCTTATGATCTGTAAACATTGTTGTTTACTGGGTTCTGTGTTTGGTTATGAACAATTAGTTGGTTTGTTATTTGGTTGATTAGTTGTTTTGTTTGATTGTGAGTTGTGTTTGGTTATTTGGTTATGAACATCATTTGCCTTTCCTCATGAACTTTGTGTTCACTGCTTCTTATTTCCTTACAAAATCACTGCTTTTATTCTTATGAACAATTAGTTGGTTTGTTATTTGGTTAATTAGTTATTTTGTTTGATTGTGATTTGTTATATGGTTGTGTGTTGTTGTGATCAGTGCGAGTTTGTGTTTTGGGGTTTGTGTTGAATTTTTTCAGTTTTTTTGTTATGATGAATTCCCCTCCCCTGCATATGTTTATCAATATTAATAGGTGGACACCCTTGTTTGAAATTTCTAGCTCCACCACTGATGGTATTAGTATTGATTTGTCTATTCTATCCTCGTTCTTGGCGGGGTTGATCCAAGCCCTGTTTCTATATTATATATAATGGATTCAGATACGGAACCTATTGATGAGAGCGTCATTGATGAATTGAGGAGCTCATTATCAAACCAGTTGTCTGTAGAAGAATGTGAAAAATTGTTAGAAGGATATAGGAGAGTCTTCTCTTCATTAAAGGATTATGGAAAGGAACATGTGGTTGGCGCGCCCTAATTGATATCCACTATGTGAGCATCCACTCCTATAGTGACTCAATTGTTGATGATGAATTGGAAATCTATGGTAGTATTCAAGTCACTGATGGGCAAGGCGAGACCTATTACATCTACGACCAGCCGCTGGACGATCCTCATACTGTCCCCTTTGATGGTGGTTATGGTGAACTATATCTAATGGATGGGGAGCCAATAATACCACCTTTTCCTGTCACCAAAATGGATATTCATCTTATGGACAAGACCAAGGGCATCGAGCTTGCTAAGGGGACCCTCATTTGGGACTATACAGAAAGGAGAATCTTACTTGAAGCCAAAGGGGAAAAGCTTCTTGAATGTAAAAACAGTATTATTACTGTGGGCTATACCACATTTGAAGCAGCAGTTGTGGCTCATGTTGATCTTGAACTATGCAAAAAGAATGATATTGGTGATGATAGTAGAAGTGACTGCCATGATATTGATGTTTTCGGTGATATAACCGCTTCTTATGTGTGCGATTATAGCTTCGCCAAACCCTTTTCTGCTGCACTTGCTATTGTGGGAAAAGAGAATCCTATAAAAATGAAGTTAGGGACTTCTATTCCACTGCATAAATCTATTGTGGCTGTGCCAGTCTATTCGTCACTTAAGATTCAATTTTCCTTGCGGGATCTTGTTGAGGGCTACACACTACATACAGCCCAAAAACTCGGTATCACCGATAAGCAAATTGAGGGATCCAATGGCTATCTGATCAATGTGAGGATACGTTGGAGACCAGGAAACCCAGTGAAAGAGATGGACTGGAAACCATGTGCTGAGGTTGTTTTTTCTTTTTCTTCCTGAGGGGTTTTCTTTTCTGTTTGTTCCTTTTGGGGAATTTGGAAGGGTTAGGGGTTGTTAATTGTTTTCACATTTTGTTTCATGTGTCTCTACTCACACTTTAACCTGTTTATGTGCTCACACTTACTTAAACCTGAATTTTGTTTCTTGTTTTCCATGTAGTTGAATGTCCATGATGATGATCCTCCGTCAACCTATTGGGTTTATAAGTATAATTCGTTACTCACTTGTACTTGTTATTACTTGTCATCATTTTTCATGAGCAAATTATTTTCTACCGCTGCTTTTCATTAGAAGGCATCCTAATTAAAATGCGTTAATTTAACAGGTTATCAACTATAAGGAACATTTCACCAAGGACATTGACCGAGGTATTTTCAATTGTGATTCTTCCTAATCAAAGCAAAACTCAAGATGTGATCGTGCATCTTTATGGAGAAATTGCAGTTAAGAGTCTTCTAGATGAATTTTATCTCTTCAAAAGAAATGAGAGTTGTCTTGAATCATTTCCATGTCGCAGCAAAGGCAAAAAGTTGATGATGGAAGGTCCCTACAGTGCACTCGTTTTGAAGGCACTAGACCAGGTGTAAGAGTAAAGCTCAAGGATAATAAAGGTCGTCTCTTCCGCAAAGGGTATCTTGCTTGGAATGAAACCATATTAGACAAATACCACACATGGTATGATAGGCGTTTATGTTCTATTATTGAAGGTGATTATGGTTTGGTAAAGGTGCATTATTCGATATTTAGGAAGGCAGTGCGAGCTACCATAATAGTTTCGTTTTCTTTTGATGAATGCTCGCGTGAATTTGCTACCAATGTCCATGGGAGCATTTTTGCCCATTATGGCAACTATGAGTATACCTCGTATGACAAAGACTACTATCGGAGTATGTTGTTTTTGAAGAGTCAAGAATCTCCTTTAGAGCTCTTTGATGGACGAAAAATACCACTCTCATTGTTGAAGTCGGTGATTTCTGTCCCAGAAAATTCTTGCCTAATTATTGAAGTTGATTTGTTTGCAAGTACAAAGGTTCCGAAACCCGGAGGGGAAGCATTGAAGGGAGTTGCCAAATTTGAGTTTGGTATTGAATCTTGTTGGAGGCTTAGGCATGAGGATTTCTTCATTGATGTGTTAGTTGATTGGGGATAGTGTTCGTCATGTGGTACGAGCTAGCAAAGTTGATGCAAAATGCAAGTCTCAAGGATGCTATTGTTGTTGCAGGATGGAAATTTGTTATTTAGTTAAGTGGTAAGCGCTGGGTATGTAGTAAAGCTAACAATTGATTGTGCCTACTAATTAGTAATTACTTATCCTCTAAGGGCTGGACTCCTACCTTGCTTTGTAGTTTGTTTGTGATTTCAAGGATTATTTATAGCCAACTACTCTATTTTGTTGGCTAGAATGATGGTGTTATGTAATTCGAGTTTCATAAGTGTACCCGAACTTGTTTATACAACTTGCAAGGCAATCGTCTTCTTCAAGGTTTAAACCCTGGTGGAGAAAGTGAACGTGTGGAGTGCTTGTTACCGAGGTAACACTTGTTTGGTAGAGTACATGCTTGACTTGATTCGTAAAACCCATATGTAAAGAAAGATTGTGATATTTAACTCTACCTAGGGGTGTAATCGAGCCGAGCCGGCTCGCGAGCCCTCGCGAGCCGGCTCGTATAAAAGCTTGCCAAGCCGAGATTGTGACGAACCCGAGCCGAGACGAGCCGAGCCTGGAAAGTTATCCGAGCCGAGCTCGAGCTTGCAATGTTGGAGCTCGTAAGCTCGCCGAGCCTACACGAGCCCATTACATACGAGCCGAACGAACGAACGAGTAAACGAGCCGAGCAAACGAGCCGAACGAGCTTACCAAACGAGCCTAAACAAGCTCGGCTCGTCGAGCTTACACAAGCTAATTACAAATGAATCTAAACAAATTGAAACAAATGAGCTAAAATTTGTGGAGATTAGTATGTGAAGAACTTTTTTTATCACTCGATCTAGCAATTAATTTAAATTTTTTAATTTAGCATAATTATTTTGATTTATATTTCTTAAGTAAAGCATTTGGTTATACCTAATCTATTAAAACTTTTGTTTACCAATTACTAACATTTATATACATGAAAACCCCGAATCAAGATAGATGAAATGTTGATAATGAATATATGATTCACATTAATCTAGTACAGGAGGTAGAATGATTGATCCATATCGTAGCTCGTTAGATCCTAAAACGGTGGAAGCTTTGATATGTGGAGGTGATTGGTTCCATCGTCTACATGGTGTCACAAAAAGAGGAGGAAGGTAGTTTTTTTGTCAATTTAAAGTATAAATTAAAATAAAATTGTATTAATGATTTAGTTGTAACTTTTATTTGTCTTTCCTTTCTCGAGTGTTAAAAGAAGACGATCAACCTCAAGAGTTCATATTGCCAATGTCTAATGAAGGATCGACGTGCCCACTTTGATAACATTTTGCTATATTGGAAATGTGAAATAAAGAGCCTTTTTTTTTTTTTTTAGTGAATGATAGATGTTATTATTACAAGGATTTTAAATTAAAATTCAAGTTTTTTAGTAATTTGTATTTCATTATCAAAGAGTCAAATGTTTTATTTATGTTTTATACTATTTTTTTAAGTGGTATATTGTGATTGTTGAGAAAAAGAGTCTCAATTAAATTTAATTTTATGTTTTTATAGCAAGTATATATAAAAGATGACTTTGAACCTAAAAATAAGAGTTTAATAGAAACTTTTGACGAGCCAATGACAAGCCGAGCTTGGGCTCGAGCTTTGGCGAGCCGAGCTCGAGCTTGATTGTGTTGAGCTTGGCGAGCCACGAGCCGAGCTCGAGCTACAAATGATACTCACGAGCCGAGCTTCGAGCCTGGCAGGTTCGGGCTCGGCTCGGCTCGAATACACCCCTAACTCTACCCCAAAGCAAAGCCCATGGGATATGGTACACCTTCGAGTACAGGATCATGGTACACTACACTATGATTCATCCACATTTAAATATTAACGTCCAAACATGAAGCCCAAACGCGCACTGTGTAATGAAAAATGGAAATGAAATTTCGTGTCAATAAGTAATAAATTGGGCGACTGTTAATTGAATATCAAACTTGGAGCAACTAATTAAGAACTTAAATTTTGTTCTTGTGGTATGAGGTTCGAGCTTTGCTAGCAATAAGTTTAAAGTAATTTTTTTGTACCTAATATAAAGTATCGAGGGAAGTGTTTTTTAAATTACCATTCTAAATTTTTTTATTTTTTGCAACATTTGCTTAGTCTTTTTCTTTTAAAAAAATATAATATTCATTATTTTTTTTGTTCAAAAAGAAATTCCCTAAAGCATGATTTATTGTTCACCAGAAACATGTATTCTATTATTCACAAAAAGTTAACCCATTACTCTAATATGTTTATAGTTAATGTTGGTCCATGCAGAACACTCGTTGGAATATTGGAAAAAAGCAGACACCTCGTGGATAAAATGGATCAATAGGCATTATTTGCATAAAGCCAACTGGAAAGTGTTCATGCCGACACTAGAAAAGAATTTGTAGGATCAAAGACAAGTTTCTCTCGGGGTTCAATGAGGACTGGGATTGGCAACACAATTCAACTCGACTTTATCATGCTCACAGTGGCTACACATGGCTATTAGGCCAACACGAGGGGTTGAAATGGGATAAAGTGGTGTTGAATAGATCGTTTTGGCTGGTTGTTATTCTCGAATAGGTTGCCTATTTCCTCACGAATGGCCATGTTCATTACAGGGATTGATGCAAATTGCATTTTGTGCAAAAATGCTGAGGAAACAACAAATCATTTGTTATGGGACTCCAGTTAAACTATTGAGATTAGGACTCAACTATTCCCCTAGCTAAATGTTAGCAGTAACGCACAAGACTTGAATGAGGGCTATGAATGACTGATGCATTGGAGGGAGAATAAAATCCACAAGCATATCCTTTTCTCCATCTACTTGGCAGGCCAATATGCAACCCGGACAGAAAGGAACCGCAAAATTTTCAAGTACATTTGCAGAGATGTGCAACACTGGGTGAGAGAGATTCAATATGACATTCGAATGAGATTTGATTTTATACCTAAATTTAACAGCAAGTATAATAAATGGTACAAGGTTGTAAATAAGACAAGGGGCTGAACCCCGGTTTGATTTATCCTCTCTTTGGAGAAGTTGGAAAGTTTGGCAATAAAATGTCTACTTATTACCCAAAAAAAAATGTTGGCTTGCATTTAACTGTGTATGTTAAGGCCCTATTCGGCAACAACGTTTAGCGTAATTTTTAGTATTTTGACCAAGTTAAAACACTAACATACCAAATATTAGCGCTTGTAAGGTAGTGTTTCAACTAGCATTTGCAGTGATATGTAGCATTTCAAGTGGTGTTTCGAAAAATTAAGAATATTAGTTTTTACATTTAAAAGTAGCTTTTCCTATTTTTTTTTGACAAAAACATCCTTCAGTAATTTATATTTGGCAAATTATCTATATTCTTTTTGTCAATTTATAATAATCAACTAACTTAACCACTAAATTACCAAACACATTTATTGAGCCCCTTAGTTGAACAACAATCCGCTAACAATTAAAATTTAACAGATATCATCTAGTTAAACAACTATCGGTTACACACACAACTATCCAGTTACTCAAACATCTCATTTTACCGAATATCCTTAGTCTACTTAATTCTAATTGTCAATAAAATAATTTATAGCTTATATTAGATTCTTACTTATTAATAAATACTGACTTGTTATACAATAATATTGCTAATATAAAACTAAACTAAGCACTAAACATACATTGAATACTAACTTATCATACAACAATATTGCTGATATAAAACTAAACACTAAACGTTGACCTATCATATACTAAACACTAACCCATCATTCATTAAATAAAGATCTACTACACAATAAATTTTTTAATATAATTTAAAATACTATATAAATAAGGAAAAATTCAAAAGGTAAAAATTAAACAATAAAATTAAAAATAAGAGAGAAATATGTAATACTAAAAGATTAATATAATCTTCAATTTAAACTAATATATTGTTCAATAAAAAATTAAAGTAATTCTAATGTCTATAAAATTAAAATTAACTAAAGTTTTGCCCATAAAAAACATAAAAAAGAAACAAAGAAAAATTTTAAATAATATAAATTATTGATAATAGGAATTGAACACACGACCTCCAGTACAAGATTATTTCGATGTCTAAGATAATTCACATGTCTTGCAACTTATCGGCCGACTATTATATATCCTAAATAAATGGGCAATGCCTAAATGCGCTGCGTATGATATTATCACACTCTGGAACCCAAGATACAAAATGCCAAAAGAAAAACGGATTTTTTTTTGTTTTACACCTCTAAATCTTAGTTTCTCTGCAAATTTTTAAATACTCGTGTGAGCATGTATTCTTAGAAAAGAGAGAAATTAGACTAACAAAATTCTCTTAATTTTCCGTTCATATAATCATTTATTGACATATGATAAAAAGCAAATACTCTCATGTATATATAGACGTTTTGCAATTTCCCCCTCCCTCTTCTATATAATGGCTGGGTATCACAGGTTGGGATAGGTCCAAATAGCCAAACAAATGCAGAAGTATCCATATTTTGAACTATATACGTTTTCTGATAAAGCACATTTGTTGAAATGTTGTATGCATGTTTGCTTTAAATTCCACTCATTACACCACATATTCGATGAAATCTCTAAGATGAAATTTTCACTTATTTTTAATTTAGGTTCATAATAATGCTTTTTCAACAACTGTTACATTATTTTTATTTACCAATTTCAACAATATAAATGCATTTAATACTGATTTAGATTAAAGATTAATCCTACACAACATATACGTAACAAAATGACAACACAAAATGCAAAATTTGCAATTTTGTCTCCTTTAATCACCATGTGTATTATGAATAATAAGAATGGAAAAATGATTGTATAATTACTCATAATCACTCCAAACTATTAATCATAATCATAATTATAGTATAGGATTAATTGTATTACATTTTCATTAAATTGCATTCAACCAAACTCACATAAGATTCTATCAAACTAAATATGGATGAATCAAGAAACTCTCCGTCCTGTGGAGAACAGTAACATATTGAAATCAACCTTGAAGCACATTCTTATTATAGCTCTCAACAAAGGAATCCTTCTTGGTTGCTTCAATGTCCACAATAAAAGGATGACTCATACAGACTCCTGAACTTGATATTCCTTTCATCAAACATAATCTCTACCCAAGCTTATGCAAAAGTAGATCTCCACTTTTTTGTTGCACAAACGCGTCATCGGGAGCTTTCCAGAATACCATTCTACTTTCCTCTAATTCTAACAATTAGTTCTTCTCATCATCAGTGAACGTTCTTCTCAAGAAACAATTGTCCAGACAGGCCAATTTAATACTTGCATAAAATTCACTTCAGGACCAATATTGGGCCTCTAACATGCTGCTCCTTGAGACTCACATGCAAGCTCAGTGTTCAGCATGGCACATGAATAGAAAAACAACAAGATAATTCACAAAGACGACACTTCTATTTGCAGTTCAGACTGAATTCAGATTTTATTGAACACATGCCATTTTAGCTACAAGCACATAATAAGGGAAGAGATGAAACATCCCTCCGCCTTCGGCACAATGTTTTAAAAAATCCACAGTTTCCACAGACTGTTAATCGAACCACTTGCTCTGCATTCATTACCACCAAGAGAGCACCTGCACCACCTGGAGTGAACACCAACACTCTCGATGAAAATTTAAATGCAAGCAATCTTTGCAAGTAAAGAAACCGATTATGAGAGAGAGACCACCAATAATTATTATGACAACATCAAGACTTGAAGATTCTAAGCCCGAACAAAAAATAAATGCCAAGGGTTTGAGTATGCAAATCTAGTTGTAAGTTATGGAAGCCGTTAAGGAGTGATTACTAAGTGCTTTGGTGGCAAATTAAAGTAAAGCAAGCATACGAATTCAACCAGAATCGTAACCCCCACAAGCTCCTATCTTAACCCATACCCTCTAATAGTTGTGACAAAGTCAAATCTAGTTTGAAAACTTCATTCCACTTTTCTTTGTTCTTCCACTACCTCCCGACATATCAGTCCTGCACTGAGAGATATGACTGTGTTATCATTAAGCTATTGCCCTGTGATTGACAAAATTTGCAACTCGTGAACCAGCCACGGAGCTCTCAATTGAGGTGTTCGCAAGCTTTCGGAATTCCATCTCTAGTTGGGAGAGGGAAAAGGAAGATAGGTTCGATCAAACGGTAGTGCATATGCCTCTTCTTTATCAATAGGATTCCTATCGTTTGCAATCTGTAGAGAAAGAGAAATGAGCGAGACAACTAGCATATTCACCGTAGCTTTTTTTGGGAGCTTGTTGCTAATTGGCAGTGCTAATACCAACATACATGGGATTCATGAGATTTATTACTTTCATTTACTAAAGTTATTGTTCTTCTATGGTCAAGAACATAAATTAAGGTTATATTCCCTTTTCTAGATGACTAAAATGGTTTTTTGAAAGAAAACATACACCAAAGAACAACAGTTCTCTTGGTCTATGTCTGTGTTCCACCCTGTAGTACCTGTATCGGACATGACACTCTGTGAATAGGACAAGGATATGTGTCAGGACATGTATCCAAACTCTAAAGCAACAAGGTAAAAGAAAATAGGAATATGTACTCATAAAAAAAAGTAATATATAATCTAGAAAGATTAATTTGAAATTGCAACTTCCACACGTAAAATTATGAGTCCTCATATCTGCGTCCAAAGGTGTCCCCAATGCAACACTCTTAGAATTTCAGGTGATTATCATTTTCATTTTTTTAATTTTCTTTGCTCATACTATCAGTGTTTTAGTCTCAATGGAACTATACTTCTATTACAAATTCTTTAAATTAGGATAGCATTTTTTTTATGGAAAATTAGGATAGCATATTAAGAGATAAATGTTATCTTACTTATTTTCAAAGAAGCAGGATTGCATTCCCAATAAAAGGGCTTGTAAATCATAATTTACAGAAGGGAATTAATGAAAATTAATGAATTATAAGTTGTTCAGACGTGATATGAGAGCACAACTTCTCCTGGCACACTGCTTCCATTGCTGCTGCCTCTTGCAGCTGCATCGTGGTTATAAGCACAGAGTGTTAATTTATCTAAAACCCTTCCTCGAGTGGTTACTGGAGCGTACAACTCCCCATCCCCTCATCTCATCACAGTGTCATCAGATCTGAACCACAAAGGTTACTAAAGGAGAATAAGTCCAACAATTTGGAGTATTCAATGTCTACATTACATTTTACGCTTCAAAAGATTTTCAACTTCAAAAATGGTTTCTCAAAAAGAAATTATGTCGGTCTTTTGGAATACCTCTGTCTCCCTATGAGTACATACATTTGCAGAGGTAAGGTTACCTACTAACTCCCCATACCTCATAAAGCAGGACACATACTAGGAGGAGATGTTAAAGAATTTAGAGTCTCTCAAGTCATCACTGAGCAATTACTAGAACAGTTGCGGGAACTATGGAAAGTAGTGACAGACGGTACTTCAAGTTTTAATGGACCATATAACAATAGAATTTGATAATTTGATTCTCAAATCTCTCTCATAAACCAAATTATGGGCTTAAATTTAATGGAGAAGGAGACCATGCTTGGATAAATTAGATGGAGAATATCTTTTGGAGAGGTTAGGTTGCCTACTAACTTCCCATACCCCATAAGCGGGACACACACTAGGAGGAGGAGTTATTAAAGAATTTAGAGAGCCTCAAGTCGTCATTGAGCAATTACTAGAACAGTTGCGGGAACTATGGAAAGTAGTGACAGATGGTACTTCAAGTTTTAATGGACCATATACCAATAGAATTTGATAATTTGATTCTCAAATCTCTATCATAAACCAAATTATGGGCTTAAATTTAATGGACAAGGAGACCATGCTTGGATAAATTAGATGGAGAATATCTTTCCTTGTAAAGGGGTTAGCGACATCAATTTTGCAGTTAACTTATTTAATGGGCTTTCTTTTGGATTGGTGGACGTATTTTTCAGTCCCAACCTGATCTTCAAGATCTCATCTTACCCTGGCTCAACTCATAGGCCTTGACTATGATGTCTATTCCTTTAAACATGCTCGAGAGCTCTATTCCAAGCTTTCCAGCGTAAATATGAGAGACGGAAACAAAAAAACAATGAGACCTATACTCAGGAATTTCAGAAGTTAACTCACTGTTGATTTGAGCAGACCAAGATGGCAAGACCCAGAGGATCATTCATTATATTGGTGGTCTAGCTCCTATTATCCAGGCTAATTCATGTGGACATACTTGTCTCCCCTGATATGGCTATTGCTTATGATTTAAATGTTGAATGGAATTTGAAGCTCCAGAAGGAAACCCGTAGAACAAGAATTGAAACTTTCCAATCTTCTATGGTGTGTCCTCGTAAGAGTTCTAAAACTTAGTAAAATTAATCTTGTTAATCTTGTCGAAGGTTCATCGAAAGAATATACACCTAATGTTGAGTTGAGCAGCGAAAAGAAGCAGGATACTACTGTTTTTGATCCAGTACCGCCTGAAGCATCAGACTGAATAGAGCTCATATACAGATGTTCGATAATGTGTTTTCAGGCACGTGGGAAGATGGAAGAGTTAGCATGAATTGGGTTACTTGCTTAGTATCTGTTTTAGAGGATAATGGTGCTGCAGTAAATTCAATGTCAAAATCCTTGAGTGTGCATCCAGAACGTGCTCGAAGGATTCTGCCCATAAAAAGGCTCTGTAAATCATAATTTGCAGATAGGAATGAATGAACTAAGGGGATTGAGCATAGAAAATTTGTTCTACATCAGTCCTTGTGTCCCATGTCCTAACTTTAGAGCTTTCATGAGTCAAACACTTAGATCCATCCCCATGTCACAAACCCTGTACCCAAGTCAATATAACATATATAGTTGCTCACCAATTTAACCAACAATGATGATAAGGGTACAAATAAGGCAATTATTGAAACTATCTCCAATTTCTCATGTTGAGGAACAGAGGGAAAACATAACACCCCCCCAAGAAAAAAGAAAGAAAATCTCTTTTGAAACCTGACTCCAAGTCTTCCATGGGATCCCAACTCATGAAGTTACTGTACCACGTCCTGAGAGCCATATAACTCTTGACTTTTGTAACTTTTGCCACATAACTGTTAAGTTGTTCAGGTGTGCCATTTCACTTGTTATTATGTCTGTCAATAATGCCACCTAATTACCAAGAGACCAGTTACAGCACATAAAAAGGTTTTTTTAACCTTTTTTTAATGTTCCATATATGAAAAGGCAAAATTTTGAACAAAAATAAAATAAAATAAAAATAGAAAAATAGAAAAATAAGAATAAAAAGGTTAGGGGTTATGTTCTCCCTCCACAGTCATGAACATCTCTCTCTCTCAAACACACACCAACCCATGAAACCCTTGTTGACAACCAAGGGCAAGAAAACAGGACAACAACGTTCACAAGAGCATTAATTTTGAAGGAAATTTTGGGCATTACAGGTATGGAATTAGGGCTTGTAAGCATGTTTTAATTAGGGTTAAAATTGAATAATTTCATAATTTTATGCAACTCAATATTTGTAATGATGCGAATTCGCTTAAAAAGGTAGATTGAAGTGAGTTGATGCAAAATTCTCATACATAAAATTGTGTGAGCTAAAGGTGTGTCCATTTTTGGATTTTAGATAAAGTGTTAAGTGCCCTTGTGTAGGTTGACAAAACGTCAGATGAGAGATGAGAGACCAGATGAGAGATGAGAGATGATGCTGATGTATAATTTAGGCAAAGTATGTTGATGTTTAAGTTAAACAAAATATGTTGTATCACTTAATCTATTTACCTTGAAACATTTAATCTTGAATTGTAGAATGTCTAATGTTGCCACTTTGGACATACACCATGGGGGATGCTTTATACATGTTCCTCAATTAGCGTATTTTGAGAGGGAGATGTTTGCGAAAAAAGTTGACCTAGATGAGCTTAATGTTGATGATATAAGACACTATGTGATTGATAAAAGTTAGAGTGAAGCTTGGGTGGATAAGATCCTCATGCCAAGACCTAGTAAGCCTTTTGATCAAAGCTTTATGCCAATTGTGGAAGATGATGATCTTAGATTGTTGATTCATCTTTACTTAAGGCACCCATTTTGTGACTTCATAGGCTGTGCAGAAAGAGCCCCTTGATAAAGATAATACTATGAAGGAAGTATCATCTGATGATTAAGATGATAATTATATTTATGGTGAATATGATGACGATGATGACGAAATTGCAGAATCAATGAAAAAATAAAAAGAAAGGAAGATAATGCCCCGGTAGGAAATCTGATGAAGTCAAAAAACAGAGTATGGCAAGGGGTGGTTCAAAGAAAAGGGAAGGGAGTAGTCCTAGAGTTCCTGGGATGGAGGGGACCAAGGAATGAGGAAGTAGGCGAAGATTATGTTTCAAACAATGTTTCAAAATATGAAGATTCAGACAATGCTAACAGTTCTCATCCAAGTGAGGAAAGTGGCAGCACAGTAGAGAAATTTCCGGAGTTCAAGATTATTGAAGTTGAACTTAGAGTGGGAATGAAGTTTTCTAGTAAAGAAAAGATGATTAAGGCTTTAGATTACTATAAAATTATTATAGGTTTAGACATAAAGGGGAAAAAGTGTAACCCTACAAGAGTCCAAGTTCTATGCCAGGTTGAGGGATGTGAATGGAAAGTTAGTGGGCAGCCCTTTTGGGAGGAGTCATTTCCAATTAGAAGAATTCTTTAAAGGGATCAATTTTACAGTTACCTCATTCAAGAGGCTCTCTTTTGGATTGGTGGGCTTATTTTTCAGTCCCAACCTGATCTTCAAGATAATCTTGACCTGGCTCAACTCATAGGCCTGGACTATGATGTCTGTTCCTTTAAATATGCTCAAGAGCTCTAATCCAAGCTTTCGAGCTTAAATATGAGAGATGGAACCAAAAATGTTCAGTTCACTCACTGTTGATTTGAGGATACCAAGACGGCAAGACCCAAAGGATCATTCATTATATTGGTGATCTAGCTCCTACTATCCAGGCTAATTCATATGGACAAACTTGTCTCCCCTGATATGGCCACTGCTTATGATTTAAATGTTGAATGGAATTTGACGCTCCAGAAGGAAACCCTTAGAACAAGAATTGAAACATTCCAATCTTCTATGGTGTGTCCTCATAAAACTTTCTAGACTTAGTACAATTAATCTGAAGTTCATCAAAAGAAAGTACACCTATCCTGAGTTGAGCGGCAAACAGAAGAATGAGGATACTACTGTTTTTGATTCAGTATCGCCTGAAGCATCAGACTGAATATAGCTCATAAGTTTGATCATGTGTTTTCTGGCATGTGGGAAGCAGGAAGAGTTATCATGAATGGGGTTACCAGCTCAGCACCTGTTTTAGAGGCTCATAGTGGTGCAGTAAATTTAATGTCAAACAGAATCCTTGAGTGTGCATTCAGAACGTGCTCGAAGGATTTTGCCCATATGAAGGGCTTCATAACAGATGGGAATTAGTGAACTAAGAGGATTGAACATAGAAAATTTGTTCTTCGTCAGTCCTTGTGTCCCGTGTCCTAATTTTAGAGCAATGAGTCAAACACTCAGATCCATCCCCGTGACACAAGCCCTGTACCCAAGTCAATATAACATATATAGTTGCTCACCAACTTTTAACCAACAATGATGGTAAGGGTACAAATAAGGCAATAATTGAAACTTATCTCCGATTTCTCACGTTGAGGGGCAGAGGGAAAAAGTCACTGTTGAAACGTACACTCCACCCCCAAACCAAAAAAAAAAGAAAAAAACTCTTTTGAAACCTGATTCCAAGTCTTCCGGGGGATCCCAACTCATGAAGTTACTTTACCACGTCCTGAGAGCCATATAACTCCCAATTTTTGTCACTCTTGCCACATAAATCTAAGTTATTTAGGTGTGCCACTTCATTTGTTATGTATGTCAATAATGCCACCTAATTACATAGAGACTGGTTGCCATTTCACCAGCTAAAGGTGTGTCCTATTTTCAATTTCAGATAAATTGTTAAGTGTTCCCTTTTTAGACCTAGTGTTAGGTTGACAAAAGGTCAGATGAGAGATAAGGGTTGATGCTTCATGCTGAGGTATAATTTTAGCAAATTATGTTGATGTTTAAGCTAAGCAAAATATGCTAATGCACAACTTTAATCTATGCACCAGTATTTTGAGAAAAATAAAATCTTGTCGAAACATTTAATCTTGAAATGCAGAATGTCAAGTGTTGCCACTTTGCACATACACCATGGGGGATGCTTTGTACATGTTCCTCAATTAGTGTATTTGGAGAGGGAGATGTTTGTGAAAAAGTTGACCCAGATGAGTTTAGTATTGATGATATAAGACAGTATGTGATTGATAAGGGTTCCAGTGAGGCTAGGGTGGATAAGATCGTTGTCAAGACCTAATATGCCTTTTGATCGAACCCTTATGAGAGATGATGATGTTAGGTTGTTGATTGATCTTTGCATGAGGCATCCATTTGTGACTTTTATATGTTGTGCACAAAGAACCCCTCGATAAAGACAATACTGTGGAGGAAGTATCATCTGATGATGAAGATGATGATTATAATAACGGTGAATCTGATGACGATGATAATGAAATTGCAGAATCAATGAAAAATAAAAAATAAAACAAGAAAGTAAGATAATGCAGTGGTAGCAGATATGATGAAGTCACAAAAACAGAGTGGGGCAGAGAGTGGTTCAAAGAAAGGGGAAGGGAGTAGTCACAGACTTTCTGGGATGGAGGGAGTAGGAAATGAGGAAGTAGGTGAAGATGATGTTTCCAACAATATTTCAAATATGAAGATTTAGACAACCCTAACAGTTCTCATCCAAGTGAAGAGGAACATAAAGAAGGTGGCTGCACAGAGAGAAATTTCCTGAGTTCACGTTCAGCAAATCACCTGTTGAAGCTGAATTTAGGGTGGGGATGAAGTTTTCTAGTAAAGAAAAGATGAGGAAGGCTTTGGATCATCATATTATTATAGGCTTAGACATAAAGGGGAAAAAGAGTGACCCTACAATAGTCCAAGCTTTGTGCCGGGTTGAGGGATGTGAATGGAAGTTATGGGCTGCCCCTATAGTTGGGGAGAAGTCATTTCAAATTAGAAGAATTATACAACCACATTCAAGTCTTGCATTCAGCCAAGGGCAAGGAAGGAGGAAATTGGTAGCTGAGAACGTTGTCGAGATAAAGGCTATTTCTTCACATAAGGTCAAGAGAGTTTGGAGAGATGGTTTTGCAAAAGATGAACTACACCCCATTGATCCCCATGTGTGTAAGAGATAGGGACAAGGCACTAACAATGATCACTGGAGATTACAAGCAGCAGTTTGCCCAGTTAGGCCATGCCGAGGACTTTGCACTTTTATGTAAAAATATGGATAGCCTTTAGCGTTTGAAAAAGAATTTAAGCAGGGTTATAGGTCAGTGTTGAGCTTAGATGGTTGCTTCCTTAAAGGGCCTTGGGATGGACATTCTCAGAGTAGTTGGGGGGATGTACATAATCAAATGTACCCTCTTGCATGGGCTTCGACTACAATCGAGTCCTATGTGACTTGGAAATGGTTCTTGGAATTCCTTGCTAGAGATCTTGACATGGGAGATGGTGAAGGATGGACAATTATTATATTTCCTAATTATGACATGCTTAGTGATTGGGGTTGCTTGCATTATTTATATAGTGGAACTATTTTTTCGAATGCTTGTTCTTCCAGTATAAACAAGCCGGACAAGTATGGCCCCCTGTTTTTTTTTTTTTTTATATGGGACTGAACTTGCCTTGTTGATTGGTCATGTCATTGGGGCCTGGCTGGAAGGCTAGTATTTTTTTTTTCATGCTAAATTTTGTACAGTTTTCATATTATAGTTTCCTCATATATTTTTCTAATCTTCAATAGTCAAGGGCCTATTCAAATGTATATTTGAGCTCCTACCCAATGTACAGGTATTGTACTAGGCATTGTGCTAGGCGTGTATATGCCAATATGAGGAGAAAATGTAGAAGTCTTAACTGTAGGGAAATTTTTGGATGATCGCCAAGTTCACAGCTCATGTAGATTTCACCAAATACATGAAAGAAATGAAAGATTTTGATGCTACAGCATGGGATATCTTAGTCAAGAAAAAGGCTGGAATCAAGAAAAGGCCTGAACATTGGTGTAGGTTATTTTTCAGCATACAAGCTAAGACCAATTCTGTGGATAATAATATGGCTGAAGGTGTTCAATGTTTATATTCTTGATTCAAAGTTTAAGCCTATCGTGTCATTGCTTAGAGACATTTTCCTAATTGTGATGGCTAGGATGGCAAAGAAAAGAGCTTGGGCTGAAAAATATGATAAACCAATTTGCCAAAGGATACTAAAAAAGCATGAAAAGGCAATAGACGAGGAAATATGGTGGAGACCAACACCCTCAAGTGAAGAATTATACACTGTTGTGATAACAGATGAGTTCATTGTGAGTTTGGTTTCTAGAAGTTCCACTTGCAAATCTTGGGATTTGACCAATATTCCTTGTGCACATGCACTAGCTGTTTTGTGGGAAGAAAAGTTAAAACTCATTGATTTTGTTCATCCTCAGTATAACATTGATGCATACAAAAGATCTTATGCATACCCCATTCGTCCAATAAATGGAGTGATCTTATAGGAAAAGGCGCCTGGAGATCCAATTATAACTCCTCCATTCAAGGAAAGGAAGAAATGGCCAATGAGATTTAGAAGAAGACCAGCAGAAGGGGAATCTAGGTCTGTGGGGGTACTTCAGGCAAGATGCCAAGAAAGGGTAATCAACAAAAACACAACAGGTGTGGACAGATTGGGCATAAAAAGGGACTTGTAGAAACAGACCGCAAAAGCTATTGGTAAATGAACTAAAGTATAATCCTATCTTATTTATAAAACAAATACAAACTGTCTTCATGTTTTATACAGGTAAGAACAAGAACCACAAGTGATGTCAATTCCAGTGATCTTGCCCTCACATCCAGTTAACAAAACTCCAGCAACAACTCGACCCTCTCAACCTGGACCATCACGGGCATCAGCAAGCACCGCTCCGAGAACAGCGCCACAAACTGAACAAAGCGAAGCCTAAGTTGTTCCTTGGTGAAGTTGCTATTTTACGTAATATTTATTTAAGGCATATGTGATGTAAACATCAGAATTGTGGACGACTTTAGAGTCTTGTGATGGAATTAGAGGAGAAAAATGTGTTTTTCTTTGGCATAGCAGATGTTTGTCTATGTAAAGAGTAACTTTGACTGTCATTTTGGGCATAACACAATCGTCTAAATATATTACAACTTTTAATGACATTTTGTGCAATGCAACTGTCAACGTAAGCATAAATTTAGCTATCATAAATTTTCCAAATATTTTACAAGATTAAAACACATTCCCCAATAATCACCAACTGTTTTCTTAGCACAAACTCCCCAATTTTAAGATAACAATAATCTTCAAGGCATCTGCCACAAAATATACACATACCCCAAAATACAATGCCCCACATGCCTAAAAAAAATAACGAAAGCGTATTTCTCTATCGGAGACAATCCATTCAATAAATGTCCTACCATTGTCTTTAACTAAGCTATTTCAAGCAACTTTGAGCTCATATCGAGTGAGCCAACCATACATGCCACAAATACAACTACATATATTCTCTCTCTACTATGGAAACCTATCATCTTCATCTACAACTTGGAATGTTCCCCTTGAGCTTCAACAACCCTTGTTTGTAGCTTTCCAACTCCTTTAGTAGGTTCACTCTCTCCACAACATCAACCATTTTCATCTAATGCCACTTACTCCGTATCTAAAGCCACTTACCCAATTTCCCCAACGCAACAGTTTTCTGGATCCTAGCATATCTAATGCCACTTAATCCATTATATATTATGAGAAACACAGGCAATCCTCGTGCCTTTATCATTATTCACTAGCTCATCATAGGAAGGTTGGGCATCAACATTCTGCTCAGTATCTTCATCCCATTAACTACTTAGGGGCCTGTGACATCACTGTGATTTGAATGAGCCAAAGATGTATTAATAAATGGACCTGGAGCTAAGTGCTCATCAATTAACTACAGTAGTTAGCTTGAGTTATGTAAATTCAACGATAAAAATGCGGACTTGTTAGAAGCCGTCAAAGGCCTTTGTTTTTTGTTTTTGTTTTTTGTTTTTTCCTTTTGGAGGAACTATAGATGCCGGTTCGTGTTTCCAATTGTAAATCACACTAACCAGATACAGAGTTCAAAATATGGATAAATGCTAAGGTTTCAATATCAAACTTGATAGAGGAGCTTAGAGAAATCTAACCAACTTTCAACGGAAAAAGGCTTTAGATTCTACTTGAAAGTTTGGAAGTCAAAGCTAGAAATGTCATCCCAAGAACAGAATTTTAGAGTGGGTGGCAGGAGAAGGTGAAAGTTGGATAGGATTATATCAAAGAGAATTGGAAAAGGGAAATTCAATGAGACCATGAGAAGAAGGGTGGGATAGGTTTGGAAAGAGAAAGGATGTGAGAGAATAATGAAGAAATGATATGGCAGCTACTATTCAGAACCCCAATACTCAATGACAAATCAAAGAACATCAGACATGAACCCTTGATATAAACAAACAGAAAGAGTCAAAAACTTGAACAGCAATTTTTTTCCATAACTCTGCTAGATTACCTTATATTCCAAGTTGCCCGGGTTCGCTAGTTAAAAATTACTCTTTTGTGCTCAAACACAAATCTAACAGAGAGAGAACAAAAACCTCCTCGACAACAATCAATTTCGTGAGGTTTAGATTAGAACATGCCATTTGACTCCAAATTGCTGATCGTATTGCATTGTAGATGATAAATTCAATACCTCTGCAACTCAAACAATTACTGGAGAAAGTTAACCATTCTCATGTTCTTTTTTTTTTAATTCCAACTTAAATTATGCTCAAAGGAGCATAATGTAATTTTTAGACACAAAATGTTATAGAACTAGTTGTCATCCATTCTCATGTTTCTTAAATTGCATAATGTTACAATGTCCAATCAAGATTTCACTTCCCCTTCTTTATACTGCATCCCGTCCCCCAAGTTTATTTATAATGTGTGATGCTCACTGGCACTTCAAATCTCTCTCTTGATTGCTTCAATATAATATCAATCCAGGGACCTTGAAACCAATTGATTCAAGACCAAAGAATTGCAAGAATCATCAACTAAATTTAATGCCTGTGTTCACTCATGCATAATCATTCACTGTCGACCATTTGCACATCGCACAAACTCATCATGATTAAATCTCAAATTTCGCATCATTTTATTTAAATTTCATGCTAAGAAAAGAAGGGCATCATATTTTGAAGGGAGATAGAGAATTAACCTTTAAAACGAACAAAATAGTGAAGAAATAAGAGGACAAGGTTCGGGCGATGGATCAAACCACTGTAGAAATTCGCTGGGCTTATATCTAATTAAGCAGAAAACGCAAGGCGGGTTGGGCTTTCGGGACATCCATCGATGCATTCAAGTATTCAACTCGTCTCGCTTGCCCCATCAATTCTGGTCGACTATCCTAAAACGACGCTTTTGGCATTTTTAAAGCTAACATCAGGCATTGACCTATTTTGACTTATAGGGAGGGGTCTTTGCGGGTTTAAGTGGATCTTGTAAGAGGGTTCAAGATGGAGAGTACGAATGCAAATTCTTTGCAAGGAATACATAGAAATATATAAGTAGTAGTTATATCATGTAATTGAGTTTATGAATTTGATTTAATTTTTTTATGGATTCGGTGACATGGTATAATTATAAAAGGGAATTTAATTTTTTAAAAATAAAAACCGTGAAAAAAGGGGGTGTATTTTAGAAAATTAAAACAAAGATATTATATACAGCAACTTGAGTTTATAGACTGAAGTCCATATTATAATTCATAAATACACATATATTTTAAAGGGATGCAACTTACTAGAAGGATTAAATGACACTTTCCTAAACTTAATTTCAAAAGTTGACTACCCACATTTGGTCACTGTATTTAGACCTATTGCGTGTCTCTCAAGATTTTGTGCGGCGTTGAGGCAGAAAGTACGACTGTTTTATTTAATTGTAAGGAGTTATAAAGAAAGTTGTAAGGAAAACTGTAATGAGTTTTACGGAGTTGTCAGATAATTATAAAGTTAGTTGTAAAAAGGTAAGGAACTGTAAGCAATTGTAAGGAATTATAAAAGCCATAAGATTGTAAGATAAAATTAAATGAAACAGGATCTAAGTTTGCAGAAATCAAGTGTCTGTGTCTCTCCATCGCTCTTCGTTTACGCCAATACACTTCTTAGGATCGGAGTCAAAGACCACCACTTGTTGCTTTGGAGACTAATTTAACCTAAAAGTCGAATGAGGGTAACTCTAAACATACAAGTTATATACATAGTTAATCATATTCCTAGCATTTATACAAACTCCAAGCATACATCCATGTTTATTTATCAACATAGTTTAAAATATAAACAAGTAGCAAAATAACAGGGGTTGTCTTCCTAGCTTGGGTGTAACACCCCATCCCCAAGAAAATAATTAACTTTAAATACATTCAAGATTAGCATGAGCGCGTGCATTTCAAATTTTCAAATATTTTCATATTACTCATGTGTGTGTGTATATATATATATATATATATATATATATATATATATATATATATATATATATATGTCAATGTTGTTTAAAGTGCAGGAACCGGATGATGACAACGACGACGCACGAGCATATTCTATAAATTTTAATGACTCATGTGATAATTAACATTATTATATAGCTAATTTATTTGGAGTTCTAAAAATCCTTAAACAAATAAAATTAATATAATTCTTATAAACTTAATATTTCTAAAAATAAAATTCTTAGATTAAGATAAGCTTAATGAGCAAGATAATAGTAAGCTTGGAGGATTAAGAAGTAGGATGGAGATTAAGGATGAGATTAAGATTGGGCTGAAATAAAGGGATAACTTGCTAAGGATTTGGGCTCAGAAATTGGAAGAGCCGGTCGGCCCAGTGAGAGAGGAAGCAAGAGGGACTATAAAAGTTTAAGGTAACCTAAAAAGCTTTCATTTTTCCTAAACCTAAAATCTGGTAAACCCACAAATCCTCTCTCTGCCCCTGCTCTCATCCCACCTCCACCGCCAACCGACAGCACCGGCTGCTTCCCGGCCGCGCCGACAGCCACCTTCGGTCAGCCACCATCACCATCGCCATCGCGGCATCATTATCATACCACCCAAAAACGCAACCCCCTTTTTCTGTCACTTCCCTCTTCCGCCTCCTCTTTTGTTTGTAACTTCTCATGATTAGATGAATTTATGAAGGCAAAAATTACTTCTTTCCTTCAACCGTCAAAATGACTTATTTTCTTTAATCTTCCCAAAATCACTCATTGTCTTCAACTTCTTACAATCATTCAACTTACCTATTCTCCTCAATTCACAATTTTATTCTATATCTTCATAGCACAACATGCATGCCCACTTTAGTTAATCTCTTCCTTCAAAATTTTCTAATAAACTCGAGTCATCACGAAAACTAAGTTTCCTTTGCTTTGGAAGTCATCACGGACCTCCCCACGGCCAGTGGGGGTCAATGACCGGTTCTAGAGGTCATCAAGGGCCTTCCCACGGCCAGTGGGGACTTCTGGTGGCCACCACGGGTTATCCCACGGCCTGTGGGAGCACCCGTGGTGGGTGTTTTGGGTCAATTAACTTGCTGCTGGCGACCACGGCCTGTCCCACAGGTTGTGGGGACACCCATGGTGGGTGACAGAGTCTTCCAACTCTACTTTCTTATGCTCTACGAATTTTTTTGTCTTCTAACCTCTCTATGAAAAGTTTACTTTGTATATTTTCCATCATTTTAAGTATTATATTAGCCCACTAAAACTCATTAAAAACACATGCAAGATAGTCACTTCTCATACCAAGATTTGGGGCAACCCGAGTTAACATTTCCAATCAACAATTCCCAAAAGCATAATACTAACTATGTAATCTGATTTTTTTTCACAATAATCCTTTGCATGCAACCTCTAACTAATTATTTCTAAAAATTAAAGGAATTAATTAGTTGAAGGTTAAGGTTTTTACCCAAACTCACAAGAAAATGAAGGTTTTATGGTGGAATGAGGTGGCTGATCGGAGCTCCGGTGGTTGTGGTGGTTGGCGGCGGCAGAAGGCGGCGACCGGCGATGACTGGCGGCTGGCCTGGCGGCAGGTGCAGCAGCAGGCAGCAGGTGCAGGTGCAGCAGAGCAGGAGAGCAGTAGGTGCAGCAGGTGCAGCAGAGCAAACTGCAGTGGTGGCTGGCTTTGCGGTGGCCGGCCGCTGGTGGCTCCGGTGATGGTGACCGGAGGAGCTGCTGGTGGTGGTCAGTCTGGCTGGACAGTGGAGAGGGTTGAGTGAGGGAGTTGAGTTTTGTTGGGAAGAGAAACAATGATGAGGGTGAGGTTTTTGACATGTTTGGGGGTTTAAATAGGCACATTTTAAATCTGAAATCTCTCTCCTCAAACTGAAACCAGCTCCCTTTTTTTTTTTTTTAATTCTATTTTTCATTTGCTTGGTTATTGGGCCATTCACTCTCTTCAAACCCATTACCCTAATAGTCAAGCCCAAGTCAAAAGAATGTCGGTTTTATGACTTCCGGACTTGAATAATTATTATAAACTTTAGGTGTATGAATTATTATTATTATTATTATTATTATTATTATTATTATTATTATTATTATTATTATTATTATTATTATTTCTTGAATCATCACAAAGCATACTTTATTTGCTTATTTATTTATTTACTTATTTTTGGCCAAGCGTCGTTATAATCATCTGAGTCCTGCAACACATAAAATTGGTTACTTGTACAAGTACATAATATATATATATATATATATATATATATATATATATATATATATATATATATATATATATATATATATATATGATGAGAAACAAAAGTGTGAATTGAAGTGCACGCGCTCATTAGTATTTCTTAATCTTTGTTATTGTATTGGTTTAAGGTTTGGGTATTACAGTCTCCCTCCTTAAAATAAGTTTCGTCCCCGAAACTTGTAAATAGAACAAGACGACGTTACCTTAAAATAAATGAGGATATTTCTTTTTCATGTCCTCTTCAGTTTCCCAGGTGGCTAGGGATGGCAGTGGGTCCTGGACCCGACCTAGACCCGTCAGATCCGACCCATTTAATCGGATCTGGGTCCAAAAATTTGGACCCGATGGGTCCGGGTCGGGTCTGGGTCTAACTGTCTCGAGTCCGAATCGGGTCTGGGTCTCAAAAATAAGACCCAGACCCGACCCGAGACCCGTTTAAGACCCAAACACTAATTTTATTTTTTTGAAAAATTCTAACAGTAGTATTCATGCAAATTTGGACCCGGTGCAATTTGGAAACCCTTCCTACAATTTGTTGTTAAACTTTGATGGACTTTGAACTTTGTGTTGTCAAACTTTGATGAACTTTGTGTTTAATATATTGGTGTATTCGATTTGTATGAACTAAGTTTTTTGTTTGTACAATAGATTGGTTGATAGATAGATTAGTATAATGCTAAAGAGGTTATATGTAACAAAATTGCTTGTAAATTTACAATAATATTAAAATAGGGCACAAAATATTGATTTTTAAACTCATTTATGATAAAAATATAGTAGACCCGTTTAAGACCCATGGACCCGTGGACCCACCGGGTCCGGATCCGAGTCCAAATTTTACAGACCCGTCAGGTCCGGGTCGGGTCTGGATCCAAGTCTAAAAAAGTTAAATGGGTCTGGGTCCAGTCGGACCCGACCCAGACCCGACCCATTGCCATCCTTACAGGTGGCTTCTGCGAAGGTATGGTTCGCCCACATTACCTTTACTAATGGAATGACCTTATTACGGAGTTGTTTGATTCTCCGATCCATTATCTGTATGGATTGTTCTTCGTAGGCTAAATTTTGGGCGACCATAATGAATTGAAATGCATGCGCTCAACTCAATTACTTCATAACTATTATTTTACTACATGATAGTGAACGTATTGAGCTTCTGCTAACATTTCGAAAATGTTTTCTTGTTTTGTTTTACATAAAGGTGTGGAAGATTTGAAGCAAAGGTTTGTTAGGGACTTAGAGGCTCGCAGCGAAAACTTAGTTGGGGTATCAAGGGTTAAGTGCCGTTGTCGTAGTTTACCGAGACTGTAATATATACTTATGCTTAATCTTCGTACAAGTTATAGTTTATGCCTTATCATGAGACACTTGTTGTTAGTGGCAAGGCTAGTGTAACCCAAGGTTAGAATGTATCTATTGTTATAGCCTTGCCCTTTCCTCTGGTAAGGGCGGCGGTAATGCTCCTGACCTACTTTCCGCTGCGCTAATCATCGGCTAGTAGTTTGTTTAGTCTAAAACCGGTGATTATAGGTTTAGGGCGTTACATTGGGTATCCTTAAAAGTCACTACCCGTTGCCCTTCTTAAATGCTTCCTTGCATCTTTTTAACTTTCAAAACCTAAAAATTGGTGAGGTCATGAGCTCCCTGAGCTCAGTGAATAATCCTTACCTTCCCGGTCATTGCACACTTTGCACATTAACCGGTTAACACATAATCACAAAACACATATAAACATATATAACATCCAAAATTGGAACTTATGAAAACTAATATATGAATGCAAATATTTCCCGCACATAACTTCACAATATTGTCGTTCATATCACTTAGATACTTAAGACTCACAGATAAACAAAACAAATTATATGCACAACTATTATAAGACGAGCAATTTGCCTAACTCAGTCATACATATCCCATTCCAGGTACGATTCAAAGACTCTCATTTTCACTCTTAAGTCACTAAACAAACTCCACTGCTAGTTTATTCACTAAACTAATCATAATTGTCTCACACCAAACATGTCCTTTGGGCTCTTAGTCCTCACTCAAGTCCAAAAAAGCAAAATCTGCTAAGTTGAACAAATAACCCGATTATAACCACAACTCGCAAATACATACAAGCATATATATATTTATATAAAATTTTCACAAACTCGTTAAAATCACATAATATATTTCTTTTGTATAAATTCCAATAATCGTATACTTAAAATCACATACATCATAGTCTCACAAATATTATAAGTCGAAATCCATATTTATAATGAGTGATTCTCAGCATTCTTGAGTCATGGACCTTGAAATTATAATGATATGCATTACAATTGTCTTTCTTTCATTACTTGAGTAATGTATTAACGGGAGTTTCCCAACTAAAAAACATTCATATAAAAATAAATTACAATTACCAACAAAAAATATGAACTTCTAACTGAATAAAAATTAAACAACTAACCAAACAAAAATTGTTAACACATATTAGTTGTAACAATTATAGCAACGAATTATAATAACTTATAATAAATCATAACAGTTAAAACCTAACAACTCATAACAAATAAAAACTAACAATAATAGTTCATAATAATTCATAACGCTTGTAATTGTTGAAATGAACAAATCTTAATCCACAACGCGGTAGAAGGAAAGAAAAAAAAAAAGAAAAAGAAGAAAATTGTAGTGCTTAAACCTTTAAAAATCTCTGTGTGTGTGTGTATAAAAATGGTAATTGAGTACAGGGGGCATCCCTTATCCGTGTCTTTCTTTCTCTGTCTGAAACGCTCCTTGGATTCCCGGCTGATCGCCGCCAATTCGGTTAATTTCTGGGTTGGCTCTTACTGGTATTGTTTTCCTTCGTGATTAGAAGATATCTCGAAGGGTTGCGGGCGCGTTTGTCGTCATAATATGTCTTCTTCGTCCCCGTGTGTGCTTCGGAGCCTCAAAGGTAGGCCATTTCGACCACTCTCCTTCTAATTTTTTATTTTTATTATCTTCTGTTTCTTTTTCTTCCCCTTCTGTCAGATACATGCATTGAATTTCGATTGATTTCTAATATGATTTCAAATAGAATTAGGATTTTGACAACTTCATGAGCGGAGGCATGAACTAAAAAAAATTAAGTGATACATATAACTGAATTATAAAACCTGATATAATGGGTAAATGCACACAACAAATTGGACACCCTTGGAAGTTAGATGGACCGGCCCGTGACACCCTCAACTCTCCCTCTTCTCTCAGCTCTCTCTTTCCCTCTCCTCGGTCTCTCTGACTCGCGTGCTCTCATTTTCTCACTCTCCCCGTGGTTCCTCTCTCGCTCTCTGTAACTCTCCTATTTCGGCACCGTGGTTACTCTCTCACTCTCTCTAATCGCCGCTCTCGCCGGTATCTCTATGCTCTCGGCCTCTGCTGTCCTCGCTCCCTCAGTCTTTGCTCTGCCCGCTTGGCGCTCGGTGCTTTCTCCCTCTCTCCTCTCAACCCCACGGCGACGGCTTGCTCTTCCTCGGTCTACCTCGCTGCGACGCTTGGTGATCCTCCTCGGATCTCCGGCCGGCAAGCAGCCCACCCACACCGGCGACTCTCAGCCTCAATTTGAAGTTAAACCCTAGGTTTTTAAAATTCAGGTATACCTCTCAATTTTAGACTTTAAATTTATAAATGTTCGTACAAAATCAGTACATTATTGTTTTATTTTTTGATTGCTTTGCCTTTGCTCATGAACATCATTTGGTTTGAAAGAGCGAGAGAGGAACTTTGTGTTCACTGATTATGATCTGTAAACATTGTTGTTTTCTGGGGTTTGTGTTTGGTTATTTGGTTATGAACAATTAGTTGGTTTGTTATTTGGTTAATTAGTTGTTTTGTTTGATTGTGATTTGTGTTTGGTTATTTGGTTATGAACATCAGTTGCCTTTGCTCATTAACTTTGTGTTCACTGCTTCTTATATTCTTACAAAATCACTGCTTTTATTCTTATGAACAATTAGTTGGTTTGTTATTTGGTTAATTAGTTATTTTGTTTGATTGTGATTTGTTGTATGGTTGTGTGTAGTTGTGATTAGTGCGATTGTGTTTTGGGGTTTGTGTTGAATTTTTTCAGTTTTTTTTTAACGATGAATTCCCCTCCCCCGCATATGTTTATCAATATTAATAGGTGGACACCCTTGTTTGAAATTTCTAGCTCCGCCACTGATGGTATTAGTATTGATTTGTATGTCTCCATACTTACAGTTTTCTATTCTAGTCTATCCTGTTCTTGGCAAGGTTGATCCAAGCCCTGTTTCTAGATTATATATAATGGATTCAGATACGGAACCTATTGATGAGAGCGTCATTGATGAATTGAGGAGCTCATTATCAAACCAGTTCTCTGTAGAAGAATGTGAAAAATTGTTAGAAGGATATAGGAGAGTCTTCTCTTCATTAAAGGATTATGGAAAGGAACATGTGGTTGGTGCGCCCTAATTGATATCCACTATGTGAGCATCCACTCCTATAGTGACTCAATTGTTGATGATGAATTGGAAATCTATGGTAGTATTCAAGTCACTAATGGGCAAGGCGAAACCTATTACATCTACGACCAGCCGCAGGACGATCCTCATACTGTCCCCTTTGATGGTGGTTATGGTGAACTATATCTAATGGATGGGGAGCCAATAATACCACCTTTTCCTTTCACCAAAATGGATATTCATCTTATGGACAAGACCAAGGGCATCGAGCTTGCTAAGGGGACCCTCATTTGGGACTATACAGAAAGGAGAATCTTACTTGAAGCCAAAGGGGAAAAGCTTCTTGAATGTAAAAACAGTATTATTACTGTGGGCTATACCACATTTGAAGCAGCAGTTGTGGCTCATGTTGATCTTGAACTATGCAAAAAGAATGATATTGGTGATGATAGTAGAAGTGACTGCCATGATATTGATGTTTTCGGTGATATAACCGCTTCTTATGTGTGCGATTATAGTTTCGCCGAACCCTTTTCTGCTCCACTTTTTAGTGTGGGAAAAGAGAATCCTACAAAAATGAAGTTAGGCACTTCTATTCCACTGCATAAATCTATTGTGGCTGTGCCAGTCTATTCGTCACTTAAGATTCAATTTTCTGTGTGGGATCTTGTTGACTGCTACACACTACATCCAGCCGAAGAACTCGACGTCATCTATCGGCAAATTGAGGGATCCAATGGCTATCTGATCAATGTGAAGATACATTGGAGACCAGGAAACCCATTGAAAGAGATGGACTGGAAACCATGTTCTAAGGTTCTGTTTTCTTTTCCTTCCTGAAGGGTTTTTTTTTTTTTTTTTCCTGCTTGTTCCTTTTGGGGAATTTTGAAGGGTTAGGGGTTGTTAATTGTTTTCACATTTTGTTTCCTGTGTCTCTACTCACACTTTAACCTGTTGATGTGCTCACACTTACTTAAACCTGAATTTTGTTTCTTGTTTTCCATGTAGTTGAATGTCCATGATGATGATACTCCCTCAGCCTGCTGGGTTTATAAGTATAAATCGTTACTCACTTGTACTTGTTATTACTTGTCATCATTTTTCATGAGCAAACTATTTTCTATCGTTGGTTTTCATTAGAAGGCATCCTAATTAAAATGCGTTAATTTAACAGGTTGTCAACTATAAGGAACATTTCACCGAGGACATTGACCGAGGTATTTTCAATTGTGATTCTTCCTGATCAAAACAAAACTCAAGATGTGATCGTGCATCTTTATGGAGAAATTGCAGTTAAGAGTCTTCTAGATGAATTTTATCTCTTCAAAAGAGATGAGAGTTGTCTTGAATCATTTCCATGTCGCAAAAACAAAGGCAAAAAGTTGATGATGGAAGGTCCCTACAGTGCACTGTTTTGAAGGCACTAGACCAGGTGTAAGAGTAAAGCTCAAGGATAATAAAGGGCGTCTCTTCTGCAAAGGGTATCTTGCTTGGAATGAAACCATATTGGACAAATACCACAATTCGTGGTATGATAGGCGTTTATGTTCTATTATTGAAGGTGATTATGGTTTGGTAAAGGTGCATTATTCGATATTTAGGAAGGCAGTGCGAGCTACCATAATAGTTTCGTTTTCTTTTGATGAATGCTCGCGTGAATTTGCTACCAATGTCCATGGGAGCATTTTTGCCCATTATGGCAACTATGAGTATACCTCGTATGACAAAGACTACTATCGGAATATGTTGTTTTTGAAGAGTCAAGAATCTCCTTTAGAGCTCTTTGATGGACGAAAAATGCCACTCTCATTGTTGAAGTCGGTGATTTCTGTCCCAGAAAATTCTTGCCTAATTGTAGAAGTTGATTTGTTTGCAAGTACAGAGGTTCCGAAACCCGGAGGGGAAGCATTGAAGGGAGTTGCCAAATTTGAGTTTGGTGTTGAATCTTGTTGGAGGCTTAGGCAGGAGGATTTCTTCATTGATGTGTTAGTTGATTGGGGATAGTGTTCGTTATGTGGTATGAGCTAGCGAAGTTGATGCAAAATGCAAGTCTCAAGGATGCTATTGCTGTTGCAAGATGCAAATTTGTTATTTAGTTAAGTGGTAAGCGCCAGGTATGTAGTAAAGCTAACAATTGATTGTGCCTACTAATTAGTAATTACTTATCCTCTAAGGGCTGGACTCCTACCTTGCTTTGTAGTTTGTTTGTTATTTCAAGGATTATTTATAGCCAACTACTCTATTTTGTTGGCTAGAATGATGGTGTTATGTAATTGGAATTTCATAAGTGTACCCGAACTTGTTTATACAACTTGCAAGGGAATCCTCTCCTTCATGGTTTAAACCCTGGTGGAGAAGGGGAACGTGTGGAGTGCTGGTTACTGAGGTAACACTAGGGGTGTGCAAAACCGGTTAAGCTGCGATTTCGGTTAACCGAAAATCGGTTAACCGGAATTTTGGATAGTGAAAAATCCGAACCGTACCGATCCGATTTTTCCGGTTAACCGACATTTCGGTTAACCGAATTTTCGAATCGAAAAATTTCCGATCCGTAACCGAACCGAAAAGTCCGGTTAACCGGAAAACCGGATCGGTTTACGTTAACCGTTATTTGAAAAAATAAATTTACAATTCTGCAAAATTAAATCCATGGACAATGTCCTGTCTAAATATTGGTGTCCGAGTATACATTTATTATCCGCTATTTTTGCCAAGACTTCATGGAGACACTCAAACACCGCTTGACAATTCATACTTAACCAATATTAATCTCTACACCAAACACGAATTCTGCCCAAAAAAAAAAAAAAAAAGGAGAGAGAGAGGGGGAACCTGAGTCGAACCGAGCGTCGCCGGGCCGGTGATCGTCGGTCTGTCGCCGGTAGGTCGACGGTTGCCGCAGAACGAGGGTAGAGGGGGAGGCAGAGGGAGTGAGAGAGAGAGAAGGGGAGCGACGACAACCGAGCAATAGAACCGCAGCAAGAGAGTGGGAGGTGCGTCGCCGGGCTTGTGGTCGTCGGTAGGTCGCCGGTGGCAGCAGAGGGAGAGAGTGAAGAGGGGATGGCCACCGAGCGAGAGAAGAGAACCGCAGCAGCAGAGGGAGAGAGAGAGAGAGAGGAGTGGCGCATGAGATGAGAACGAACGAGGGTTTCAATTTTAAAGCATTTTATATTTTTAATAAAAATCGGTTCGGTTAACCGAAAATTTTCATATTGCGAAGCGTAACTGAACCGTGAACCGAAAAAATTTCGGTTCGGTTAATTTTCCTAAAACAAATTAATCGGTTAACTGCTTTTTGTATCGGTTTTTCGATTTTTCGGATCGGTATTTCGATTTCGGTTTTTCTGCGCACCCCTAGGTAACACTTGTTTGGTAGAGTACATGCTTGACTTGATTTGTAAAACCCATATGTAAAGAAAGATTGTGATATTTAACTCTACCCCAAAGCAAAGCCCATGGAATATGGTACACATTCGAGTAGAGGATCATGGTATACACTACACTATGATTCATCCACATTTAAATATTCAAGTCCAAACATAAAGCCTAGACGCACACTGTCTAATGAAAAAAGGAAATGAAATTTTGTGTCAATAAGTAATAAATTGGGCGAATGTTAATTGAATCTCAAACTTGGAGCAACTAATTAAGAAAAACTTTGTTCTTGTGGTATGAGATTCGAGCTTTGCTAGCAAGAAGTTTAAAGTAATTTTTGTAACTAATATAAAGTATTGAGGGAAGTGTTTTTAAATTACCATTTAAAATTTTTTAATTTTTGCAACATTTGTTCAAAAAAATTCCCTACAGAATGATTTATTGTTCACCACAAACAAGTATTCTATTATTCACAAAAAGTTAACCTATTACTCTATTATGTTTATAGTTAATGTTGGCTTGTGCAAAACAGTGCTGGAATATTGCAAAAGAAAAAAAAACAGACACCTTGTGGATAAAATGGATCCATGGGCATTATTTGCATAAAGCCAACTCGAAAGTGTTCATGCCGGTACTTGGAAAAGAATTTGTAGGATAAAAACTAAGTTTCTCTCAGGGTTCAATGAAGACTGGGATTGACAACACAACCCAACTCGACTTGATCATGCTCACAGTGGCTACACATGGCTATTAGGCCAACACGAGGGATTGAAATAGGATAAAGTGGTGTGGAATAGATCGCTTTGGTTGATTGTTATTCTTGAATAGGTTGCCTACTTCCTCACGAATGGCTAAGTTCATTACAAGGATTGATGCAAATTGCATTTTGTGCAAAAATGTTGAGGAAACAACACATCATTTGTTTTGGGACTGCAGTTAAACTATTGAGATTAGGACTCAACTCTTCCATCTGGCTAAATGTTAGCAGCAATGCACAAGACTTGAATGAGGGCTATGAACAATTGATGCATTGCAGGGAGAATAAAATCCACAAGTATATCCTTTTCTCCACCTACTTGGTAGGCCAATATGCAACCTGGACATGAATGGCAAAATTTTCAAGGACATTTGCAGAGATGTGCAACACTGGGTGAGAGAGATTCAACATGACATTCGAATGAGATTTGATTTTATACCAAGTATAACAAATGGTACAAGGTTTTAAATGAGACAAGGAATGCCCGATTTGATTTCTCCTCTCTTTAGAGAAGTTGGAAAGTTTGGTAACAAAATCTCTACCTATTACAAAACAAAAAAAATAAATAAATAAATGTTGGCTTGCATCTCACTATGCATGTTTAGACCCTATTTGGCAACAACATTTGGAGTAGTTTTTAGCGTTTTGACCAAGTTAAAACACTAACCAACCAAATGTTAACGTTTGTAAGATAGTGTTTCAACTAGCATTTGCGAGTGACATGTAGCGTTTCAAGTAGTGTTTCGAAAAGTTAAGAATATTAGTTTTTACATTTAAAAGTAGCTTTTAACATTTTTTTGACAAAAACATCCATTCATTAATTTATATTTGGCTAATTATCTATATCCTTTTTTGTCAATTTATAATAATCAACTAACTCAACCACTAAATTTACCAAACACATTTATGAGCCGCTCGGTTGGACAACAATTCGCTAACAGCTAAAATCTAACGAGATATCAGCTACATAAACAACTATTAGTTACACACAAAACTATCCGCTACTCAAATATCTCATTTTGTTGAACATGACCTTAGTTTACTTCATCCTAATTGTCAATAAAATAATTTATAGCTTATATTAGATTCTTACTTATTAATAAATACTGACTTATTATACAATAATTATTGCTAACATAAAACTAAACACTAAGCACTAAACATACATTGAATACTAACTTATCATAACGTTGACCTATCATATACTAAACACTAACCTATCATACAACAATACTACAAATATAAAACTAAACACTAACCCATCATTCATTAAATAAAGATCTACTACACAATAAATTTTTTAGTGTAATTTAAATACTATATAAATAAGGAAAAAATTCAAAAGGTAAAAATTAAACAATAAAATTAAAAATAGAGAGAAATATGTAATACTAAAAAATTAATATAATCTTCAATTTAAACTAATACATTGTTCAATAAAAAAATTAAAGTAATTCTAATGTCCATAAAATTAAAATTAACTAAAGTTTTGTCCATAAAAAAATAAAAAAAGTAAAAAAGAAAATTTTTAAATAATATAAATTATTGATAATAGGAATTGAACACACGACCTCCAGTACAACATTATTTCCATGTCCATGATAGTTCACATTTCTTACAACTAATCGACCGAACTATTATATATCCTAAATAAATGGGCAATGCCTACATGCGGTGTTTATGATATTATCATACCCTGAAACCCGAGAGACAAAATGACAAAGAAAAACAGATTTTTTTATTTATTTTACACCTCTAAATTTTAGTTTTTCTGTAAATTCTTAAATACTCGTGTGAGCATGTATTCTTAGAAAGAGAGAGATTAAACTCATAAAATTCTCCTATTTTTCCGTTCTTATAATCATTTATTAACATATGATAAAGAACAAATACTCTCGAGATATATATAAGACGTTTTACAATTTCTCCCTCCCTCTTCTATATAATGGCTGGGCATCACGGGTTGGGGTGGGTCCAAATAGCCAAACAAATGCAGAAGTATCCATATTTTGAACTGTATACGTTTTCCAATAAAGCACATTTGTTGAAAATGTTGTATGCATGTTTGCTTTAAATTCCACCCATTACACCACATATTCAATGAAAATCTCGAGATGATATTTTCACTTATGGTTAATTCAGGTTCATAATAATGCTTTTTCAACAACTGTTACATTATTTTTATTTACCAATTCAACAATATAAATGCATTTAATACTGATTTAGATTAAAGATTAATCCTACACAACATATACAGAACAAAATGACAACACAAAATGAAAAATTTGCAATTTTGTCTCCTTTAATCCATGCGTATTATGAATAATAAGAAAAAAATTATCATATAATTACTCATAATCACCCCAAACTTTTAATCATAATCATAATCATAATTGTAGTATAGGATTAATTGTATTACATTTTCATTAAATTGCATTAAACCAAACTCACGTAAGAGTCTATCAAACTAAATATGGATGAATGAAGAAACTCTCCGTCTTGTGGAGAGAACAGTAACATATAGAAATCAATCTTGAAGCACATTCTTATTATAGCTCTCAACAAAGGAATCTTTCTTGGTTGCTTCAATGTCCACAATAAAAGGATGACTCATATAGACTCCTGAACTTGATATTCCTTTCATCAAACATAATCTCTACCCAAACTTATGCAAAAGCAGATCTCCAGTTTTTTGTTGCACAAACGCATCATCGGGAGCTTTCCGAATACCATTCTACTTTCCTCTTGATTCGGGTATTTCCGGACAGCTTCAGCTCAACCGACACGTCACCGGCTGGCTGGGCCTAATCAGTTGGATAAAGGAGGAATCGGCCCAAGATAACCCTTAACGGGCCAGGTAAAAGCCCCAAAGCTCACTAGGGCTAGGGTTTCCCTAAACCATGGTAAAGTACCGTTTTACCCTTTTAAAATCCTCTATAAATACCCATCTTTCCTCAACCCCAAGGCATGTTATGTTCATTTGACAAGACATCTCACTTGAGGATAATCACTCAAGCTCCCGAGCTCTCAACTCTCATCAACATTCATCAAACGTTCATCAAACGTTCATCAAAGTTCATCCACACTCATCCCGAGAACTTCCATCTTTGGAAATCTTCTCGTCTCCCAAGGAATCCCCACGCACATCGAGGAAGATCTCCTCGATCCATTCAAACTTAGTTCATTACTAACTTGAGCGTCGAAGGGCGTTCCCGGGATCCACCACCCGGGCTTCGCCTTTTGCAGGTTCAAGCGAGTCATCACTTGGACTCGGATCGACCGTGCCACGTCCTCGGCACCGGAGCAGTAAATCCTTCCTCTCTCCGAATCATCATCCACCTCATCAACTCGGTTTTCTCCGGAAACAGCTTTGGCGCCGTCTGTGGGGAGGAAGGTAGCATATGGTCGCCGGTGGCACTCTATCTCGATCCAAGATGACTCGCGACACGAACAACCCACCAGTCCCTCACCCTCGTCGTTCAATGCCTACGGGGGCCAATCCCGCGACGCTCCTCAAGCCGAGGATGCGGAATCGTCTCAGCGGTCTACCGGCAACCGCCACACCCAGCCGGAGGGGTACGTCACCCTAGGGGCTCTCCGGAACCTAATAGAGACCCTTAAAACGACTCGTCGCACAGCAAGTGCAAGAACAAGTGCGAGCCACCATGGAACAGCGCATGCCAATCATGCCCCTCCACTACGCCCGACTCATGGGTACGGCACAACCCCTCGGGAGGTCAGCCTGTTGGCTACTTCTCGGGCGGGATGCCTTCCCATGCAGCCCTAGAACAACCAATTGAGGCACCAACTGCGCTTGCTCCTGAGCAGCCAAGTGCCCTCCCGACAAGGCGTTACGAAGAAGGCGATGCCCGAGGGATTATTGATGCAAAGAAAGCTCTTCATAAAGCCAACGAGAATGTTGCAACTTCGCACACGGCATCGACCCCTTATGCTACCCACAGCGAGCGTTCCGCCTGGTTCGACGATCATGGCGACTCCCTTGCCCCAAACACGGAGCGAAGGCCCCTGGGAGCATAAGGTCAACCAGTCCTACACGATCAGCTGGACGTAGCCGCAATTCTCATCGAGCCCGCAATGCTCCAAGGCGCAACCCAGAGCGGTCTCGCTGCCCGAGAGCGGGAGCGATCAAGAGAAAGGCGTCATGAGTAATCAGATCCGAAGGGTCCCGAAAAGTCGAAGAGGACCAGGCGCACTCCTCCTCGATCCGAGAGGAGGAAGAGTCCTTCCCTGGTGGAAGTTCTACGCCACCAACCCCGCGCCGTCCCTATCTCTCGACTCCGATTCAAGGCCAACTCGGAATGCTTTCAGCACACCATTTTCGAAGAAGATCATGAATGCTCCCGAATGAAGAAGATAAAGGTTCCAAACATTGATCCATACAATGGCACAACCGATCCTGAAGATTACTTGGCGTACTACAAGTCCCACATGTACGTTCGGGACTGGGACGATGCAACCTACCGCCGATTCTTCCCTCGCTACATTAAAGGGAGTCGCGCAGAAATGGTTCAACAATCTTCCCCAAGGGAGCATCTCTTCCTTCGAAGAGCTATGCGAGAAGTTTGTCGCACAATTCATCGCGAGTTGCAAGCGTAAGAAGACTAACATCCACCTCTCCAAGATTAAGCAAGGGAGAAACGAGACCCTTAAGGACTATGTCCGAAGGTTTCATGGAGAGGTCGTCCTTATCTCCGACCTCGCAAGATGGAGTTGCCTACACCGCCTTCCTTAACGGACTCGTAAGCGGAAGATTCAAATTTTCCCTCGCTGAACAAAAGGTGTCCACCTTAGTAGAAGCACTTCGAAAGGCGGCCGACTTTATTCAGGCCATAGAGATCTCGCGCGGAGGAAGAAGATGAGGTCAAAAAGAAAGGAGGAGATGGAAAATTTAATCCTCGAAATGAAGTTGACCACCGCTTCAACACCGACCCCCGTGTATTCTCGATGGAGATCAAAGGGCGCCCCATGCTCAAAAACCACCTCCCATATCCACTCCTGCGAAAGTGCGAGCTTCCAACAAATATTGCGAATTTCATGAACAAACCGGACACAACACTACAGAATGTCGCGCGTTAAAGAAGGCGCTTGGGGAGTTGGCGGATAATGGGAAAATTGATCGCTTCCTCAAAAAGATACTCATGAAGCACAAGGAGGTTCTTCAAGGCAAGGATATGAGCACTACGATGAGGACGATGCTACTAAGATTGTAGCCACTATCGCTGGGGATTTGCAGGGGCACGACCCTCTCTTCCTGGAAGGCTCACCTCGGGAGCGCTCAGCAAGTCCCGATCACCGGCCAACCTCCACCTCTGAAGGTGCCCACAGTGACCTTCGGAAAACAAGATTTGAAAAGCATGGCCGCCCCACATGAGGATCCTTTGGTCATCACATTGAAGATTTCGGACGCCATAGTTCGCAGGGTTCTTATCGACACGGGGAGCTCGGTAGACATCATCACCATGGAATGCCTGAGACAGCTGAAGTATGCCCCTCGGAATCTAGTTTCCCTCGTCAATCCCGTCGTCGGATTCGGAGGGCGGACGATACATCCCATAGGCATTATCCGCCTACCAGTCGTGGTTGGAGATAAGGTCGTGGGTCGAAACATCGAAGTCAAATTCTTGGTGATCGACATCCCTTCGCCTACAATGTCATCATTGGACGTCCCACCCTCAACCAGATCAAAGCGGTCGTCGCGCCATACCTTCTCCTCATGAAGTATGAGCTTGATGATGGATCCGTAGGTGAGACCTATGGAGACCAAAAGACCGCACGTGAATGCTATTTAGTAAGCCTTCGACCTTTGATGGAGAAGCGAAAAAGGAGGGGAAGACTCACGATGATCCTAAGGGTAAGAAGCTAAAAGCGGAGCCCCAACCAAAGACTCCGAGACTATGATGGTGTGCCTCACCACCACAGAAGATTATGTCAAGGTCCGGCTTGCGCCTCCCGAAGACATCAAGCTCATGAGATAGTGGTGCTTATGTAAATAGTTCAAGTTCATTATCCGGCATGGGGGCCTTTCTTTAAAGACCCACCCAGCTTAAGTCCCAGAGATTTTGTAAAGGAATCACCCACGATTGACGTGACTTTTCCGAAAGCGCTCAACTGGGGCACACATTCCTCCCTTCTATACGGACTTCGATCTTTCATCAATACAATGAGCAAGTTTTTGCATCTTTGCGTCTCATACTTTACTTTAAGACGATCTTGGGGGCATGAATAGGGGCTAATACAATCCCCTAGAACACCCAAGTCCCTAGTTCCTTTCGTTGTATTTTCTTAACTTTGTCAAAGTTAGAAGAAAAGTAGGGGCTAATATGACCCCCTAAACCAGCTACGCTGCTAGTTTCTTTCGTTGTATGTTTTTCATTGTGCCGATTTTGGGGCAACACTGGTGGCTAATACAATCCCCTAGGACAGCCAAGTTGTAAAACTCAAAGAAGACCCCACTATGATCATGTACCCCAAGTGGCAAGAAAGCAAAAATCGGCAACAATAAAAAGAAGCAACGAGGCAAGTAAGCATCCAACAAGCATCAAAGCAAGGATCGATCGAAGATAAAAGTTCAAGCAAAACGAAAGAGTATCAAGCCATAATGGCACGCAGGACGTCAAAAATAACTCATATCCCACCAAGAGTCATGGAAAGGGGGCCAATCCTCGGAGCCATCTTTGGCATCCTCGCCAACGCCATCATCCTCGGGGATCTCCCCTCCTTTGGCGCTTCTTCCTAAGGGATTGATACGGCCAAAGAACTTGACTCCAAAGTGAGATCTTTAGAGTAAGGTCCAAGCATAACACAAGTAAACGCCAAGCATGAAGAGAACGACTATGGTCTTCAAATACGTGCATTCTTCAAAAGAAGGCCTCTTGGACGGAAAAATTATGAGCGTACGCAACTCGACAAGCGAAGATCACATAAGATCATAGAAGATCTCTAAGAGACATCACTCAAGCCTTAAGTCACCGGAAAAGGCACAAGGTCAACGCCCTTGAAGAACACTTTTTCAACAATAAGCCGCTCCAACGCTGCAAGGTTCAATCTACGACGGCTTAGCTCCAAATTCCGGCAAAGGATAAATCGGGTGCCCACATTTTTCTCAAAAAGATTTTTGGCTTAGTTACAAGGTTCAATCTACGACGGCTTAGCTCCAACGCTACAAGGTTCGCAAATTGAAGACGAAGAAGATTTTTGGCCGTCAAGGCGCACGGTCGTTATTATAGCCCAACGCTAGACGTCGTTTGACGACATCAAGCCCGGAGGCAAACGAGACGCTAACGAGGACCTCCAACGTAAAATTACGACTTGGGCACAATCAAAAGCACCCTACCAAGGCCCACATTAAAGAGTTGATATATTTAAGCTCAACGTGGAGTCGACACAGGTTCATCGAAAATGGGTTTTGATTTTTCTCAATCATAAAACGCCCAATATGTTTCGACTAACTGAGCCAGTGCCATCGTATTTCCGCAGCGAATTGGGTTCGTATTTTCCGTCCGGAGGAGCCTACAATTTCTTCGCTCTAAAATCAAGGTCGATATTTTTCCGTCCCCTTCGAAAATTTTTACGCATAAAATTGGTCGAGAATGTTTCCCAAAAATATGCCAACATAATAAAAAATAAACAATTAGAGTTTTCTAAGGTTAAGGTTATGGTTAGGGTTTGGGGTGTTTTGGGCGTTGTGCTTCGGTAGGGCTGGCGTAGGGGGTGAGGGGTCGGGACGAGGGGTCGGTGTGAGGGGTCGGGGGAGGGGTCGGGGTGGGGGTCGGTCCGGGAGGACCGAGTCCGGACGAGAGTCGGCGAGAGGGAGAGTCGAGCGTGCGGCAGCGGGTGAGAGTGCGCAGCAAGAGAGCCAGGGAGTGAGAGGAGGGCTCGGGTTCGGGGGTCGGAGGGAGGGGTCGGTCCCGGAGGAGCGGTGGGAGAGAGAGAGCGGAGCCGTTAGCGAGAGAGAACCGAACGAGCGAGAAAGAGTGGAGAATGCAAGCGAGGGGTCGGTCTTAGGGGTCGGGGTGAGGGTCGGTCCGGGGAAGACCGAGTCCGAGCGAGAGACCGCGGGCGAGAGAAACAGAGCGTGAGCGCGGCGAAGAAGCGAGAGAGAGAGAGTCGGCGAGCAAGAGAGAGTTGGGCTGCGGGCGGGGTGAGCGTAAGGGAGAGAGTTAGGCCAAGAGAGAGAGCCCAGCGGGAGAGGGGTAGGCGCAAGAGAGAGTTGGGCTGCAGGCGGGGTGAGCGATCGGGGTAAGCGATCATAGTTAGAGGTCGGTGAGAGGAGAGGTCGGGTTCGAGAGTCTTCGAAAAAATAATAATAATAAATAAATAAATAAATAAAAAATTGCGTAACTTCAAAAAAAATCTTCGCAACGAAGCATGTGATTTCGGAGCCGAAATGTCTTTCGACGTCAAGCAACGACTTAGCCTCCGGGAGCTAACAAGTCATATTTTCACCTCCACAAAGGGGACATCCTTCGAAGTTACGGTAGCGATAACTTAGCCTACGGGAGCTAAAAAATCGTACGCCTAACTTTATAAAAGGAAAACCTCTCGGAGGACACGCAATCATGCACTTCTAAGCCCACGGGAGCTAGAAGGTCGCGTAAAGACCCATGTCCGCATGGGCACTCGCACTCCTAACTTAAGGTTAGGAGGTTGCGCTTGACAATCATGCACTTCTAAGCCTACGGGAGCTGGAAGGTCGCGTAAAGACCCATGTCCGCATCGGCACTCGCACTCCTAACTTAAGGTTAGGAGGTCGCACTTGACAGTCATGCACTTCTAAGCCTACGGGAGCTAGAAGGTCGCGTAAAGACCCATGTCCGCATGGGCACTCGCACTCCTAACTTAAGGTTAGGAGGTCGCGCTCGAGAATCATGCACTTCTAAGCTTACGGGAGCTAGAAGGTCGCGTAAAGACCCATGTCCGCATGGGCACTCGCACTCCTAACTTAAGGATAGGAGGTCGCGCTCGACGATCATGTACTTCTAAGCCCACGGGAGCTGGAAGGTCGCGCAAAGACCCATGTCCGCATAGGCACCTGCACTCCTAACTCGGGTTAGGGGTTGCGCTCTCCGTAAGATATGCCCTCGCGAGATACTTACGTTCATGCACTTTCAAGCCTCCGGGAGCTGAAAGGTCGCGTAAAAGACCCATGACAACGCTACCGTGGGCAAACTCACTTTCTTCGGATTCGGGGCACATAGGGGCTGGGACGCCTTGAGGATCCTAGAAGGATCACGAGAGGACCCATCCTCCCGCAAGAGCCCTAGAAGGACCATGGGAGGACTCATCCTCCACAGAAGAGCCCCCAGGAGGATCACAATAGAACTCATCCTCCCCGAAAGACTCCTTTTTAGCCCCAAGGGGCTAAGTAAAAAGTCAAATCAAATCATCATCACAAAAATCGCAAGAATGACAAAAACAAAACGAGCAAGGCTCGAAAGCTCGCCAAACAACGACTTAGCCTTCAGGGGCTGACAAGTCGCATCTCTACTTTCACTAGGGGCTATCCTTTGGGGTCCCGAGTCAATTTGCACTCAGCGACAACTTGGCCTCCGGGAGCCGAAGATCGCACTCTCAGCCCCATAGAGTGGTACCCTACAAGAAGTTATCTCTCACGCATTTTCGAACCTTCAGGAATCGAAAAGTTGCGCAAAGACCCATTCCGTCGTGGGCACTTACGCACTTTCGAACCTTCAGGAATCGAAAGGTCGTGCAAAGACCCATTCCGTCATGGGCATTCACGCACTTGCGAACCTTCGGGAATCGAAAGGTCGCACAAAGACCCATTCCGTCATGGGCACTTGCACTCCTAACTTAAAGTTAACAGGTCGCGTTATTCGTGGGATGTTCCCTAGCGAGATATCCATACTCAAGCACTTCCAAGCCTCCGGAGCTAAAAGGTTGCTCAAAAATTACCCTCCGAGCCCGAGGGGCTACGTAAAAGTCATTCTTCACAACGAACGTCAACGACAAGACAGGAAGGCGAAGAAAGACAAAGTTAACAAAGCAAGCTTCATTCATTCATTAAGACAAGAATGCGCAGTGCGCCATTACAAGAGAAGCAAAGCGTCTAAAACTCAAGATACTACGCTACGACGCTATGGCTATACTATTACGCTACGGTTACACTACTTAGACGGAATGAGGACCTTGGCTACCACATCACTTCTCCTTCGGAAGGTTCCTCTTTTCTCCGCCGAAAGGTTCCTCTTCTTCTCCATCGGAAGGTTTCTCTTCTTCTCCGCAGAGAGGCCACTCCACTTTGCCTTGGGCAAGTGCCCACGTTTATCAAAGGAGTGGGTTGAAGGGCCATCCACCGACTCGTCGCTCTCCATAGGAGGATTAGAAGATGAGCCAACACTCGAGCGGCCCTTCCTCCCGTCGCATCGCTTGTTGAAAAGCTCGGGTTCGTTGCCCGAAGTTCGACGAAGAGATCATGGTTGCGCTCCACCCAAGCCTCAAGAATGTCCCATTCAAGGCGGATTGTGGCTTGAAACAATTTATCATACTCCTCGTCGTCATTTATCAACCTTAGCTTCCAAACATCATCTATGAGAAGCTAGTAGAACGTTTCCGCGACAAAGGATGGTTGGTGACGCTCCATCGCTATTCGCTCGGCCTCATCTCGGTTGAAGCGAGGGCACAACTTCTCGTATCCGACCGGAAGCGCTCCAACGATCATTTTCTCCGAGGCAAGAGAAAGGAGAAGCGTAAAGATGTGGAAACTTACTATCCTCCTCAAGATTCACCCCTATTTATAAGAACTTGGGGTCATAAAGGCATAGCGGAACGGGCTCCACATTCCACCTACCTACCTCGGGAGGCATGCGAGGCGAACGTGAGGGGCTAAATGATTCGGGTATTTCCCGGATAATTCCAGCTCAACCGACACGTCACCGGCCGACTGGGCCTAATCAGTTGGATAAAGGAGGAATCGGCCCAAGATAACCCTTAACGGGCCAGGTAAAAGCCCCAAAGCCCACTAGGGCTAGGGTTTCCCTAAACCATGGTAAAGTACCGTTTTACCCCTTTAAAATCCTCTATAAATACCCATCTTTCCTCAACCCCAAGGCATGTTATGTTCATTTGACAAGACATCTCACTTGAGGATAATCACTCAAGCTCCTAAGCTCTCAACTCTCATCAACATTCATCAAACGTTCATCAAACGTTCATCAAACGTTCATCAAACGTTCATCAAACGTTCATCAAAGTTCATCCACACTCATCCCGAGAACTTCTATCTTTGGAAATCTTCTCGTCTCCGAAGGAATCCCCACGCACATCGAGGAAGATTTCCTCGATCCATTCAAACTTAGTTCATTACTAACTTGAGCGTCGGAGGGCGTTCCCGGGATCCACCACCCGGGCTTCGCCTTTTGCAGGTTCAAGCGGTCGTCATTTGGACTCGGATCGACCGTGCCACGTCCTCGGCACCGGAGCGAGTAAATCCTTCCTCTCTCCGAATCATCATCCACCTCATCAACTCGGTTTTCTCCGGAAACACCTCTAATTCTAACAATTAGTTCTTCTCATCATCAATGAATGTTCTTCTCAAGAAATACAATTGTCTAGACATGCCAATTTAATACTTGCATAAAACTCACTTCAGGACCAATACTGGGCCTCTAACATGCTCCATGCTGCCCCTTGAGACCGACATGCAAACTCGGTGTTCAGCATGGCACATGAATAGAAAAACAACAAGATAATTCACTAAGACGGCACTTCTATTTGCAGTTCGGATCGAATTCAGATTTTATTCAACACATGCCATTTTAGCTACAAGCACGTAACAAGGGAAGAGAAGAAACATCCCTACACCTTCTGCACAATGTTTTAAAAATCCACAGTTTCCACAGATCGTTAATCGAACCACTTGCTCTGCATTCATTACCACCAAGAGAGCACCTGCACCACCGGAGTGAACACCAACACTCTGGATGAAAATTTAAATGCAAGCAATCTTTGCAAGTAAAGAAACCAATTATGATAGAGTGACCACCAATAATTATTGTGACAACATCAAGGCTTGAACATTCTAAGCCCGAACAAAAAATAAATGCCAAGGGTTTGAGTATGCAAATCTAGTTGTAAGTTATGGAAGCTATTAAGGAGTGATTACTAAGTGCTTTGGTGGCAAATTAAAGTAAAGCAAGCATACAAATTCAACCAGAATCGTAGTCCCCCACAAGCTCCTATCTTAACCCATACCCTCTAATAGTTTCGACAAAGTCAAATCTAGTTTGAAAATCTCATTCCACTTTTCTTTGTTCTTCCACTACCTCCCGACATATCAGTCCTGCACTGAGAGATATGACTGTGTTATCATTAAGCTATTGCCCTGTGATTGACAAAACTTACAACTCGTGAACCAGCCACGGAGCTCTCAATTGAGGTGTTAGCAAGCTTTGAATTCCATCTCTAGTTGGGAGAGGGAAAAGAAAGATAGGTTCGATCAAAAGGTAGTGCATATGCCTCTTCTTTATCAATAGGATTCCTATAGTTTGCAATTTGTAGAGAAAGAGAAATGGGCGAGAAAACTAGCATATTCACCGTAACTTTTTTGGGAGCTTGTTGCTAATTGGCGAGTGCTAGTACCAACATACATGGGATTCATAAGATTCATTACTTTCATTTACTAAAGTTATTGTTCTTCTATGGTCAACAACATAAATTAAGGTTATATTCTGTAACACCCCTAGACACACCCTAGGAGTATTACATGTCGGGGTTCCCCAAGAGGAACCCCTAAGGCTGCTTAAGATCTCAACTTGGGGTTAATAATCCTTTCTTGGATTGGCGGAAACGTAATTCTAGGTTTTCAAAGGTTTTTCGGAAATTTCGGCAGAGTTTCCTCGTAAGCTGGCTAACCCATAGGCTTAAAGCCCTAACCCCGCACGAAATACAATCTTAAACTCGACGAGCCACACGCTCGGAGTAACACAACATAGACTCAACGAGCCACACGCTCGGAGTATACACATAGGGATTTACATTCATAATCAAAACTTATACAACTGGTCTTTACAAATATCATTACAACAAGACACAAAACATGAAATAAGCCCAAGCATCTTCTATCCGTATGCTATTTCGAGAGCCGAAGGTGTAACAACCCGACCCTAAATCACATTATTTATTTTAAAATCAGATTATTTATTTTATTAATTACACTATTTATATAATTGAGCGCGTGCACTTCAATTCGATATCTTATATTTAAACTATTTTTTTATCTCGTATGTTATGCAGCTAAGGCGACGAAGTGGCCCTAATAAAAATCTCACAATAAGATTTTAATTCGTGAGCATCGTTATTAAAAACAAAATTGAAAGTAACAATAAAAGGAAACAAAATAAGTAAATAAGGCAATAATAAAATAACCAAATTAGATTTTTCTAAGGAATAATCCAGAGAAAGAACTCTCGGAATATGAAGGCAGACTTAAAAATTCAGGCTCCCTCTCTCTCCCCGCTTCCTCCCCTCGTCCTCCCCTGCCTCACCATCTCTCTCTCTCTGTTGCTGCCTTCAACTCCGGCCACCGGACGCCACCAACGCCGGCCGAAGCCGGCGCTAGGCGCCGCCGGCAGCGCCCTCTCACTATCACTCGCGCTACCACTCTGTCTTTTCCGCGTGCTCGCTTCGCGTCCCCTACTTCCTCTTCCTCGCGGCACCTTCTCCGGCCATCACAGCAGCGACGCCGGCGGGAAACCGGCGGCGGTCGTCCCCGTCCCTTCTGTCTCGCTTCCTCCTCTCTCGCGCTCTCATCATCCCTCTCGCCTCCCGCCGAGCGCTGCGGGGCTTCCTCGCCGCGGCCACCTGACGGCCAACCACCAGCCGCAGCGACCGCCGGAGGTCATTGCCGCCTCTGCCGAGTGGTTGCCGGTGCGATTGCCGACCACCACCACCCCATGCTCGTCCTCTTCGACTACTCCTCTTCGAATCGAAGGTAAACACCCTAAACCCTAAATTATCAAGTTTCTGATTTATTTAGGCAATTGCAACTATAAATTGAAGTGTATGATTTAGAATTGTGTTATTAAAGGAATCCGAGGATTGATCGGGAAAAATTCAGATTAGTATGAATGACAGAGAAGTGGCAGTTGGATGGGTTAGTGGGCGTATGAATGTGAACGAATATGATTTCTTTGAGAAAACTGTGATCTAGTGAACGAAATTAGGGATGTTTTGGTTATATAACGGAGTAAATTGATAGATTTTGTTATATTAGAAACAGATTATAGTGAACGAACGAAGGCGAATAGATGTAAGCTCTTACGTAAAATTTTGATTCAGATGAATTGAATGGGAAGTATATTGGCGCGTATGTGAACAATTTGATGGGCTAGTTCCATTTTGCAAATAGCTAGAATTGAACACAAAGGAAGAAAAAATATGCGAGGAGGATGAAGTCGGATAATAGATTGTGTAAGAGGCATGGGGGATATTTGAACACTTGGTATGCTTAATTTGGATATGAATACGAGTTACGTCGAGGAAATAACGCTTAGGCACTTAAAATGGTGTATATGTATGAGTTTTGGGCGATTCGGCAAAGTTGTGGAACCTTCGATGGAAGGGCATTTGATAGATTAACTAATTATTTAACTATAGGTTTTGAGTGCGAGAGAAGGGAGAAGTGAGGAAGGAATTAAGAATAAGTGTTGTGTATATATGTACACCATTTTTCAATCCAAGTCACCTAGCAAATCGAATAACACCAACATCATTGGGTATTTAGTTAGCCTAATCAACTTCTCTAATTAATATAAATCGTATTCAATAATTGAAACAGAATCAAAGCGAGTAAAGCTGAGTAATACAAACATTAGTTTAATCGATCTTCATACGAATATAAGAAATGAAATACATTGTTAAAGTCTATGCAAATTCAAGCATTAAAACTCAAAGAAAACATTATTAACCCTAGAAATCAATTTTAAGCGGAACCGAGGCCACTTCGTTGCCGAGCAACTGCTGACTCACATTTCGCAAAAGGGGAGAAACAAATACTCTCAATTCAGTACGTTCATTGCCTGTACTTTTCGAAAACTCACATGGTTCATCAAATCTCAACATTTCTCATATATGCAATTAATAATGAATCATTTATAAGGCAAGTTTTGCCACCTAATTAAGTGGTCCCCGCCCAATTATCAATTACCAAGGGCTTAGGCCCGCCAATTATACCCGCGCGGCGTCAACTCGGGTTATCGATCGGCCGGGGTGACACCTGTTCAACGATCGTATCAATTACCAAGGGGCTCCACTTCCGGATAATAACCGGCAAGCAAGTTTTACTCATATTCTCTCCCCCGATTTCAAACTAAAATGAATTGAAATGCGCGCGCTCAATCAATATATTCTTCAAAGTTATTTTACAGTGCAGGAATGTTCGTACCGAGTTTCGACTCACTCTTTCAAACATTTTACTGTTTTTGTTTTAGGAAGAATCATGGTGAACAACCAACCATTCACTAAGTCCGACGAAGGCAAATCATAGCTGGACACGTTGCATTTGTGGTTACGAAGGTACATAGACGCTCACGGTGATTTTACCTTCAACCAGGGTTAGGTATGGCCTTGGGAATCGTTGTACATTATCGTGTGGATTAGACAAAAGTCTAGGTTGTATAAATATTGCATTGCTAAATCCGCAAACTGTATTTTGGGATGACATAGCTACTTGGGTATTAAGTAGTTACTCCTAACAGACATTTTTGAAAAGGAACCGTGGATGCCCGAACCGTATTTCATTTTATTTCAATTATTTAGCCTTGTCCTATTTTTTTTAGGACGGCGGTAACGCCTTCGATTATTACCTTCCGCTGCGACATTACGTATTAGTCCCTAATGAAGGGATTATTAAGTAACGGTGATTGGGGCGTTACGAAGTGGTATCGGAGCGAGGTTTAGAAATCACTCTGAGCAATAGGATTTTAAGGTGTCATGATTTGACCTTTAGAAAATTACGTGGCTATTATTCCTTCAAGTTGTCATTTGGGAATTGTGGACGTGGTGTAACTAATATTGAATTGAGGTATATACTTTCGGGTGATGCTAAGTATAAACAATGTACTTAATGACTTAAGTTGCTCGACATGCATTTCATATGCTTTTAAGTTTTGTAACTTGTAATTAAGTTCATGAATTTTGCTTCAAATGTATTATGAGCCATTTGGGTGGTTTTAAGCTTTAATGTATATTGGTTGTACTCCGAGCGTGTGACTCGTTGAGTGATATTGTGGTTTTTATGCAGGGTTTTAAAGCTTTAAATTTATGGGATAAGCCATATTACAAACGGAACTCTGCCGAATTTTTTAGAAAATACCAAACTCTCTTAGGAAATTCCCTATATTACCTTTAGGCTGGAATTAGAAAGCAAACCTGACATTTGAATAAGCCTTGGGAGTCACTTTGATCGAGGATTCCTCAACCGATAAGAATCCTGAGAGAAGAATAATCTAACATTCAATTGGGTATTGCTTAAGCACAATAAAGGTGTGAGTTAGCTAAATATGTTTTATATTAGAGATTGTGAGCAACTTGATTCATCGGAGAGGGAAAAAGATATTTGCACCTGAGGAAAAAGAGGTGTAGGGATGTATTATAGCAATGGACATATGGTGAAGCATAATGAAAAATGAGGTTGTGAGTTCATTTGGGATAAATCTCTGGATGAGGTTAGAGCTAAATTTTACCCCATCGCAATTCATGAACAAAAAGAAATAAGGGCTCATGGAGCTAGACATGGACTACAACATGACGGTAGCAGAGTATGCCAATAAATTTATGGAGATATCTAGATATAACTCAGACCTTTTCATTATTGATAGGGTGAAAATGTTAAGATTTGAGGATGGCTTGGCCTATCATATTCGACATTAACTTGCTAGTTTATCTATCAAAGATTGTCAAGGATTACATGAAAGAGTAGTAGACATAGTGATTGACGAGTAAAGAGCGAGCTAAGGGCCTTAAATTCTGGAGACTCAAAGAGAATTGAACAACATAAGTGAAAGTATAGTTCAAAAGAAACATGTTACTAGTTTCAGCAAGGGCCATTCATTGATTATTTTTGAACCTTGGGAGAAAATGTTGCCAAATCGCAAAGAGGTGAATTATGGCTAGAGGAAGAGACATTTTAGGCATGTTGTTTCCAAAGAAGAGATTAAGGTCGATCCTTATAAGGTAAACGCAGTAACAGGGTGATCCGGACCAACTAATGTCACGTAGAGGAGGAGTGCTCTTGGGTTAGTAAGTTACTACAAAAGGGTCTGTCAAGAATAAGTATCCGCTACCTCGAATTAACGATTTGTTGATCAGATATGAGGAGTTAGCATATTTTATCAACTCTGAATTAACCGGAAAGATATTCCCAAAACTGCCTATAGAATTAAATAGGGACCCTACGAATTTACGGGATGCCTAGAGGATTTACCAAGGTATCCGTTGCATTCATGGATCTCATGAATAGGATTTTTGAGAATTTATCTAGGTAAATGTGTGGTGGTGGTTTTGATGATATTCTTATATACTCTAAATATAAGAGAGATTATGACGAGCGAGTTGTGAATAGTGGCAAATGCGTGGAGTACGGAGACGAAACACAAGTTGAATGTAATAATGACAACTTAGCTTGTGGTTATATGAAACCTCCACACTATAAGTATTGAGTCAGTCTCGCATGGACAAATGAATGGGTCCCTAGTTGCGATAGAAGTATAATATATAACCATGAAGGGTATTCAGTTAGGCCAAAACGATGATGTCGGGATGGAAAGGATTAAGAAAGGTATAAAAAGGAAAAATCTCATGGTTTCAAGGAATACGCGGGGTGGAACCTTAAGGTTTCAAAATCAATTTTGTTTATTGAAGAAAGAGGAATTGAAAAGGAAACTCTTAAGGAAGCACACAATACAAGCTATTTGGTACATCTAAGAGGAACAAGTCTGTATAAAGACTTGAAACAATGTTTTGGGGAGTAATGTGAAGATAAGTGTTCCATTTGTCAAATGGCTAAGACCGAACGTTGGAGGGTCTAATATGACAAGAGATATCAATGTTCTATTGGTGAATTGAAACCTTTGGAGGTTCCTATATGGGGATGAGATTCAATTTCAAGGAACGTTGCCATAGGATTACCTATGATTGTTTCAACGAAAATTGTTTGAGCGATTATTGATCAACTTATAAAGTCTGCAAATTCTGTACCAACGATGTAGAGATGCTGGCACAATTATACATCAAAGAAGTCGTTCGGTCACATGGAAAAACCTAAGAACATTATATCCGATAGCGATAACGAGGTTCCAAATACGTTTCGGTAAGCTCTATAGCGACCCATTTGCAACCAAACTCGGTGTTAATGGTTCATACCATCCCGGGGACAATAGGACACACTCGAAGGAGTTAATTAAATATGAGAAGATATGCTGAGAGCATGTGTGTTCGACTTTTAAAGGAAATAAGGAAACTGATCTATCTTTGGTAAGCTTATCTTATAATACAATTATCGAGTCATCGATAAAATCGCTCCGTTTGGGGCATTGTATTGGAGGAAATACGAGAACCTCGCTATGTTAAAGAGAGTGGAGCAACACCTTGGCTATGGGTCTAAGTGAACCTAAGGAACAACTGAAAAGATTAGCAAGATTTAAGACCACATCAAGAAGACTTAAAGCGACAATGAGCTATAAGGGTAAAAGTGTTTTTGAAGTGTCTTCACCGAAAGGGGGTCAAAGATTCAAAGTTAAGAAAAAGTCAAGTCCTAGGTATATTGGGCTATATGAGGTTATAAAGAAGTGCAAGCCAATAGCTTATATATATATATGGCTATTTCATCTAAACCCAAATATGAGAATAACATTTTCCATATCTAGCAGACTCGGACGGTATATACTCATTCCAAGCCATGACATTGGGACAGAGTTACTCCGGACTATAGGGTCAAGAAATTCCGCAACAAAAGCATTTCCTTGGGGGAAAGTACTGTGGACTAACCATACATCCTCAGGAAGCCACATGGGGAAATTGAGGAAAACCCGAGAAACTAATACCCCCATTTATTTTAAGTTAAGTTTTCAAACCTCATTGCAGAAGGCTCAAGTTTCGAGGACGAAACTTATTTTAAGGGGGAAGACTGTAACAACCCGACCCTAAATCACATTATTTATTTTAAAATCAGATTATTTATTTTATTAATTACACTATTTATATAATTGAGCGCGTGCACTTCAATTCGATATCTTATATTTAAACTATTTTTTTATCCGTATGTTATGCGGCTAAGGCGACGAAGTGGCCCTAATAAAAATCTCACAATAAGATTTTAATTCGTGAGCATCGTTATTAAAAACAAAATTGAAAGTAACAATAAAAGGAAACAAAATAAGTAAATAAGGCAATAATAAAATAACCAAATTAGATTTTTCTAAGGAATAATCCAGAGAAAGAACTCTCCGGAATATGAAGGCGACTTAAAAATTCAGGCTCCCTCTCTCTCCCCGCTTCCTCCCCCTCGTCCTCCCCTGCCTCACCATCTCTCTCTCTCGTTGCTGCCTTCAACTCCGGCCACCGGACGCCACCAACGCCGGCCGAAGCCGGCGCTAGGCGCCGCCGGCAGCGCCCTCTCACTATCACTCGCGCTACCACTCTGTCTTTTCCGCGTGCTCGCTTCGCGTCCCCTACTTCCTCTTCCTCGCGGCACCTTCTCCGGCCATCACAGCAGCGACGCCGGCGGGAAACCGGCGGCGGTCGTCCCCGTCCCCTTCTGTCTCGCTTCCTCCCTCTCTCGCGCTCTCATCATCCCTCTCGCCTCCCGCCGAGCGCTGCGGGGCTTCCTCGCCGCGGCCACCTGACGGCCAACCACCAGCCGCAGCGACCGCCGGAGGTCATTGCCGCCTCGCCGAGTGGTTGCCGGTAGCGAGTTGCCGACCACCACCACCCCATGCTCGTCCTCTTCGACTACTCCTCTTCGAATCGAAGGTAAACACCCTAAACCCTAAATTATCAAGTTTCGATTTATTTAGGCAATTGCAACTATAAATTGAAGTGTATGATTTAGAATTGTGTTATTAAAGGAATCCGAGGATTGATCGGGAAAAATTCAGATTAGTATGAATGACAGAGAAGTGGCAGTTGGATGGGTTAGTGGGCGTATGAATGTGAACGAATATGATTTCTTTGAGAAAACCGTGATCTAGTGAACGAAATTAGGGATGTTTTGGTTATATAACGGAGTAAATTGATAGATTTTGTTATATTAGAAACGAGTTATAGTGAACGAACGAAGGCGAATAGATGTAAGCTCTTCCGTAAAATTTTGATTCAATGAATTGAATGGGAAGTATATTGGCGCGTATGTGAACAATTTGATGGGCTAGTTCCATTTTGCAAATAGCTAGAATTGAACACAAAGGAAGAAAAAATATGCAGGGAGGATGAAGTCGGATAATAGATTGTGTAAGAGGCATGGGGGATATTTGAACACTTGGTATGCTTAATTTGGATATGAATACGAGTTCTGTCGAGGAAATAACGCTTAGGCACTTAAAATGGTGTATATGTATGAGTTTTGGGCGATTCGGCAAAGTTGTGGAACCTTCGATGGAAGGGCATTTGATAGATTAACTAATTATTTAACTATAGGTTTTGAGTGCGAGAGAAGGGAGAAGTGAGGAAGGAATTAAGAATAAGTGTTGTGTATATATGTACACCATTTTTCAATCCAAGTCACCTAGCAAATCGAATAACACCAACATCATTGGGTATTTAGTTAGCCTAATCAACTTCTCTAATTAATATAAATCGTATTCAATAATTGAAACAGTAATCAAAGCAAGAAAGCTGAGTAATACAAACATTAGTTTAATCGATCTTCATACGAATATAAGAAATGAAATACATTGTTAAAGTCTATGCAAATTCAAGCATTAAAACTCAAAGAAAACATTATTAACCCTAGAAATCAATTTTAAGCGAACCGAGGCCACTTCGTTGCCGAGCAACTGCCGACTCACATTTCTCGCAAAAGGGGAGAAACAAATACTCTCAATTCAGTACGTTCATTGCTCGTACTTTTCGAAAACTCACATGGTTCATCAAATCTCAACATTTCTCATATATGCAATTAATAATGAATCATTTATAAGGCAAGTTTTGCCACCTAATTAAGTGGTCCCCGCCCAATTATCAATTACCAAGGGCTTAGGCCCGCCAATTATACCACGCGCGGCGTCAACTCGGGTTATCGATCGGCCGGGGGTGACACCTGTTCAACGATCGTATCAATTACCAAGGGGCTCCACTTCCGGATAATAACCTGGCAAGCAAGTTTTACTCATATTCTCTCCCCCGATTTCAAACTAAAATGAATTGAAATGCGCGCGCTCAATCAATATATTCTTCAAAGTTATTTTACAAGTGCAGGAATGTTCGTACCGAGTTTCGACTCACTCTTTCAAACATTTTACTGTTTTTGTTTTAGGAAGAATCATGGTGAACAACCAACCATTCACTAAGTCCGACGAAGGCAAATCATAGCTGGACACGTTGCATTTGTGGTTCGAAGGTACATAGACGCTCACGAGTGATTTTACCTTCAACCAGGGTTAGGTATGGCCTTGGGAATCGTTGTACATTATCGTGTGGATTAGACAAAAGTCTAGGTTGTATAAATATTGCATTGCTAAATCCGCAAACTGTATTTTGGGATGACATAGCTACTTGGGTATTAAGTAGTTACTCCTAACAGCATTTTTGAAAAGGAACCGTGGATGCCCGAACCGTATTTCATTTTATTTCAATTATTTAGCCTTGTCCTATTTTTTTTAGGACGGCGGTAACGCCTTCGATTATTACCTTCCGCTGCGACATTACGTATTAGTCCCTAATGAAGGGATTATTAAGTAACGGTGATTGGGGGCGTTACGGAAGGCAACTCCTGCGAGTCTACTTCGAACCTGAAATGTTGGTGATGTCATGAGCTCACTAGCCCGGTGAATAATCCAAACTCAACCCCGGGTTTCACTTTGCACATTAATTCATTAACAAACACACGTAAGTTCATAACTCATTCATGACATGCAATTCAAATCATACATGCTTAATACATGCAAGATTCTAACTTACCAACTTGCCGAGAAACATAATGACATCACTTACTCATGAATTAAATCAAACATACTTCATTCATATTTCTACACAAGTAAGTCATAGAATCATTCATCATGTAAATCATTCATCACGTAAACCATATCTTAGTTCTTATGGCACACATTTCTTATGAAAACAGGATTCGATCTTCTTCTTATTCCTCTTCTTGAGTTCAATCATGCATTTCATAAATCATCGATTCGCTCTTTTTGGTTCGATATGCACGATCATTCGTTTCTTCATATCATACTTCTTTTAAGTTTTCTTAGTTCGAATGGAAAGAAGATTTATGTTCTGCTCTAAAGACCCAGTTCTTGGAGCCAAAATAATTCGTGGGCTCGGTTCACGGAGGCTAATTCGTGGCCTCGAGGCAAAATAATTCATGGCCTCGAGGCGGCCTCCCTTCCCCGAAGGACGCATACTGTCAATAATTCGTAGAAGCAAAATAATTCGTGGCTTCGGGTTGACGAGACACTTCTATGGCCATAGCTTCAGAGGGTTCTTTAATTCGTGGGGTCTTAGATCAATAACACAATCCTTTCTCCCTTCTTTAGTTCTTTAAGGTTCTTATCTTCTTATTACTTATACACAAGATACACTTAATTCGTATAATTCATGCTTAACACGTTCATGCGTAACTTCTTCAAAAATAAGCAATTCACATAAGCAAGTTTCAACTCAAGCATAATCAATTCATTTCATATACGCATGCTTATGTCATTCATCATCGATGTAATTCAAGATAAACACTTAATCACATGAACATGCCAACTAGGATTCCTAATCAATGAACTCATCGTTTTCATGCTCGCGTAACATCGCTTATAAGTGGTTAATGGTTCTATAACTTTTCTTAATCAATGAATATATCTTAATCTAGCCATAAAGCTTCTTAAATCTCAGTTCTTAATTCAGTTACTCACTTATATGCGATTTAGCCCAAAACAGAACATTTTCACTTAATATTGCATATCTCCCAATCTACTCATCCAATGCATACAAAATTTTACAGGAAATTCTCATAAATCATCAGGAAGCTGCAGTAAAAATTTCAGGAAATTTGAGCTACACATGACTTCACAACAATTCAGACAGCATGCTTAATTCATAAAAATCTGCACATAAATCATGAAATTCAATTTCCTGATTTTTCTCAATAATTCGGTTCAAGCTAACTTCACTAAATTCTCAATCACACAGCTCAATAATCCTGCTCAACAATGCTCAAATATCATTAAATTCATGAACTAGGCATAAATCGCAACATGCTTTTCAATTCGTGAGTTGCTAGTTTCGTGAATTTAGGCCTCTAGCTTCTTCAACTAACTTAGGGTTCCCAATTTCATGAATCAAATTCAAGTTCAATCCACCTAATTCATTTTAATTCTTGAGGATAAATTCGAATTACTCACCTTAAATTCTTAGAGGTTCTAAGAATTCGGTTCTACGGGGTTTCGGATTGGGTTTCGGTTTGGATTTTGCTTTCTCTTCTCCCTCCTTTCGCTGCCCTCACTGCTTTCTGCTTCGTCTCTCCTTCTTTCGTCCTCTCGCTCCTCTTTCCTTTCTTCTTCGTCCGCTGCCTGTCCTCGGGCCTGCCTTGCCCGCCGGCAGCCGGTTTCCAGCGTTCCTCTTGCTCCCGCTCCCGCTCCCGCTTTGTTCCGCTTCTACTTCGTCTCTGCTCTCGCTTCTTCTTTCTTTCGTTCCCCTTTCTTCTTCTGCTCTGCTCGGCCTCCCGAGCCCTCGCCCTCCCTTCGCTCACCGGCGGTGGCGTCCCGGCCGTTCGGGCGGCTCTCGCGCTTTCTCTTTCTCTCGCTCGGCCTCTCGCTCCCTCTCGTTTCCCGGCTCCCTCTCTCGCTTTCTCCTGCTCTGCTTCTTTCCCTGCTTCGCTTCGCTTCGCTTCTTCGTTCTTTTCTTTGTTCTCGGGCCCATTCTTTCTCCTCTCCTCCTAATCACACCTAATCGGCTTGCTGGCCTATTTCCTATTGGACCCCAACTCTCTTTACTTAATTTCTTGCCAACACAATGCCACTAATCTCCAATCCTCATTCCTTTTTCTTTTTTTTTTTAATTTTAATTGGGCCCAAGTAGCTTCACAAGGCCCAATTTAGCTAGCCCGCGCTCGGGTTTCAGTTCTCGGGTTTCTAATTCCGACTCGAAAAATTCTAATAATTCACTACCAGTGCAAGCACCGAAATCTCGGGGTCTCACATATTCCCTTTTCTAGATGACTAAAATGGTTTTTGAAAGAAAACGTATACCAAAGAACAACGGTTCTCTTGGTCTCGTGCTCGTGTTCCACCCTGTAGTACCTGTGTCGGACATGACACTCTGTAAATAGGACAAGGATATGTGTCGGGACATGTATCCAAACTCTAAAGCAACAAGGTAAAAGAAAATAGGAATATGTATATATATAAAAAAGTAATATATAATCTAGAAAGATTAATTTGAAATTGCAACTTCCACAAGTAAAATTATCAGTCCTCATATCTCGCGTCCAAAGGTGTCCCCAATGCAACACTCTTAGAATTTCAGGTGATTATCATTTTCATTTTTTTAATTTTCGTTGCTCATACTATCAGCGTTTTTGTCTCGAGTGGAACTATACTTCTATTACAAATTCTTTAAATTAGGATAGCATTTTTTATGGAAAATTAGGATAGCATATTAAGAGATAAATGTTATCTTACTTATTTTCAAAGAAGCGAGGATTGCTTTCCCAATAAAAGGGCTTGTAAATCATAATTTACGGAAGAGAATTAATGATAATTAATGAATTATAAGTTGTTCGGACGTGATATGAGAGCACAGACTTCTCCTGGCACACTTGCTTCCATTGCTGCTGCCTCTTGCAGCTGCATCGTGGTTATCAGCACAGAGTGTTAATTTATCTAAAACCCTTCCTCGAGTGGTTACTAGAGCGTACAACTCCTCAGCCCCTCATCTCATCATAGTGTCATCGGATCCGAACCACAATATCTCCATTCAACTCGCAGATAAGTCCGTTCGGTGCCCCGTGGGTATTCTGGAGGATGTGCCTATTCAAGTAGGGAAGTTTGTTGTTCCTTGCAATTTTGTGGTAATGGATATGGATGAGAGCATCTAAGTCCTTATTATTTTAGGGAGACCATTTCGGCAACCGCAGGAGCTGTGATTGATGTACCTACAGGGAAGATCTCCTTTCACATCCGTGGTGAAAGTGTTGATTTCTTCCTCCCACCACCACTTGTACCCTTGGCTCTTGCTCCCAGCCCTGCAGTTGATTTGATATCCGCACATGAGATGAGCCACCTACGCCGACCTGCTCCACCAGACTTGCCCATCGAAGCGGATATTCGGTTTGCTCAGAGTGTTGATCATGATGAGGAGGTAATGAATTTCATGTCACAAGACCATTCTTCACTTTATCCTCATCCTCAGTCCTCCCTGTCTCATCTGTTTGAGGTAAGGGTCAAGCTTAAGGACCTTAAACAAGCGCTTCTTGGGAGGTAACCTAAGCATTTTTATTGCTTTAAAAAAACAAAAAACATATATCCCTCCCTCCCACCCTTATTACAATTTCCCGTTGTTTGTAGGTTTTCTTCCCTTTCCTTTCTTTTCTTACCCTTTTCATTGAGGACAATGGAAGAGTTAAGCATGGGGGAGTAGCTTGCAGCTTTTGGATGATGTTTTAAGGATGGTAGGGATGGATTTGCATTCACTTAGGTTGCATTCATGTAGTTTCTTAGGATTACTTTTTCATTTTTTTTTTCCACCTTTTCGTTTTATCATATAGTCCTAAACATATAGGTTAGAATCTTTGCATTACTTACATTTTTATTCTTCTTTTTGATCTTGGCTCATTCGAGGAATTATGGAAGAGGGAAATTCATAAACTTTTGAGGTAAACACGCTCCATCCCTTCTTTCATTCTCTTCTATGTGAGGTATCTTTGTTAGTTAGCTTTTATTGCTTTAAAAAAAATCCAAAACAGTTTTGAAAACCCCTCTCGTGATGATGATATGAATTGTGATAGTTGATCTTTGGGCGTGATTGTGCATGATTTGATTGCCCTTTCTTGGTAGAAACTTTGTGTGGAAATGAACTTGCGAATGAATTTGATTGTGATGTCTTGAGTTGTTTGCCGGTGTCTTTGAGAATTTCTTTGCATGATTGGTAAACTTGAACATATGGTAAATCTTTGAGCTAGTTGTTGATTGTGGTGGATAAGCCCGTGAGACTTTAAGCCTTATAGATTAATTCATCGATTTTAGTCTCATGTTTCATTCTTTGTGTGACTCTTCCTTGATGCATACCTCTAGAACTTGCTTTGTTTCTCTTCGAGACCACACTTGGCATGTGTATTGTGTAATATGATAGAGGCATTCATTTGTTTCAAGCTACATGAGCCAAAAGCCGTCCCATTTATTTATACCCTTTTTCTACCCCTTTGAACCTTAACCTATTTCTTGGTACACCCGCATCTGCTTTACCCATGGCATATATACATTTCTTATGCCAAAGCCGGGTCTAGTGGAGCAATACTTCTTGGGTAGTTTTGGTTTGAATGATGAAGTGTTTCATTCAGTTTGTAGTTTGATTCGGGGATCCATGTTGAAAAAAAATGATAAGTTCCCCTTTTAGACTCTTTTGGAATTGAGTAGTGTTTATGATTCCCATGCTAATTATATCTATTCCTGAAAATTTTGAATATTTGAAAAAAAAAAGAATGAAAAAAAGAAGAAAAATTGAAAGAAAAAAAAAGAAAAGAAGTGAAGAAATAAGTGGTTGGTATGTGGAAAGTTCAAAAAAGTTGTGTGCTCATTCCAAAAGTTGTCTTAAAGCATGTTGTGTCTAAAAAGGTGAATTGGGAGAAAGTTCTTAGTCATGCTTGGAAGTGCTTTTGCTCCTTAGCTGTCAGGCCTCGGCTACTTAACTCCACATCCCCCAAAATTGATTCCCCTTTTTACCAATGAGCCTTTGCCACATTACAAGCTTTGAAAGACCTCTTGATTGCACTTGCATGTTTGCCTCTATAGTGGTAGAGAATGAGAATATGACCAAGCCTGTGGTAGGTTGTGTTTTTGGAAAGAGATTTTGAGAGAACCCTCAAAAATTTAAAATGAGATGGAGTGATCCACGATTCCTAAAGTGAGGTTCCACCAGTCAAGCTAGCTCGCCATTTGTTTGAGGGCGTCATGAATGTTAAATGTGATTCAATATGAGACAGTCATGCATTGTAGCCAAGCATTATAGTCTTTGAAATTTTCAAGCAAGTTTTCATGGAAAGTGTGAAGCTTTGAATAAGTTGTCTTTGTGCATGATCCTTCCCATTAATTGGACTGTTAACTCATCACCCGAGGAGGGTGAACGTGAGGTTTGAACCCCGGGATTGTAAGCCGACAGTCTTGCTTGGGGACAAGCAAGAGCTAAGCATGGGGGAGTTGTTAAACCTCGTTTTTACCGGTTTTTAAGGCATTATTTAACCCAATTTCGTGATGATTTCAATGATATTTATTAAGTTTTGGGTTGGATTTTGCTTAATTTCTCTTTATCGTCACCTAAGCTCGTGAATCTCTTTATTTCAGGTTTTTGGGCTTAAATTAGAGAGATTCGAGACAAATTTGATGAAAAGCGATGAAGAGGAGAGTTCGGGCCCAAGAGGAGGCAAGAAAGAAGCCTAAAATACATCAAGAGACGTTGCACGACCCCTGTGGGAAGCTGCACAGCCGTGCTGACCATCGGGCGAAGGGCTCGAAGTCAAGGAAGATCGCATGGCCCCCTGTGCACACCTTGCATGGCCATGCGATAAGTTACAAAAGTTGAAGCCATGCACGGCACCCCTTGCAGAAGTTGCACGACCGTCCGAAATGGGCAAAGCGTTCATGATTTTCGCACGAGTCCCCGTGCGGAACCTGCACGGCTGTGCGGACTACAGCAGAATTTCGCACGGGATTCGCACCGCCGTGCGACTCACTGTTTCGGCGATTATTTAAGTTTCCTAATTGTAATTGTTGAAGGATTCTATTTCATAATTTAGAGATTTAGCTAGGGTTTTCAAGAGAGGCTCGAGAGGAGACTCAAGAACACTCATTATTGTTATTCTACTTCAAGTTTTTATGATTGAATCGCATCAAGCTTTTTATTCGGTAATCGTAATTTCTTCTCTTTGTGTTTTCTTCTCAATTCCTCTTCGTTTCTCTATGGCTATTTTTCCCAATCTTTGTCAATTGTTTAGTATCATGTCTAGGGGCTAAATTCTCTACTTAGGTTGGGATTGATCCCTATTATACCTTGATAATCATGAATTGAATGCCAATTGAATTGTTCTATGCTTGTTAGGTTAGAATTCACTTCGTTCATCACTTTTTCATTGATTACCTCAAAAGAGGACTCTTTTGCTCTTATTAGGGTTTTGTGAACATCGAAAGATGAGAACTCACCTAGAATGATGTTGTGAACGATTAGAACTTCAATATGAAAATAATTAAGGTTTTAATCGGGGTTGTGAGATGCATTTATTGTGATTTTACCCTTTATTAATCCCATGAAAATAGGTGATTAGATTGTGCAAGATTAGTCTTTGACCTTCGAAAGTAGGCGAAGATAGGCTTAATTGGTGTCTCTCCCTTCTAAACTGCTAGCATAGGCAAATCTCAAGCGGTATTTGATGTTGATTTTAGGCATAGTAGTGTGATTAATCCCAATCTAAGGCTTGTTTTTCATTGATCTTTCATTGTCGAACTGAGTTTTTACCTAGATTAGAGTTTTTAGGTGGATTTAGTATTTGAAAACGAGTTCCTTGCGGACAGGACTCTTACTTGCCGGTTCCTAGCTACAGCTACACCGTGCACTTGCGGTAAATATTTCTCTCAACAAATAGATTAATGAAATCTTTATTTGTCTTATCCTAAGAAACCTAATGTTGAGCTGGTGAAAGACCTTAGGCCCATAGTCTCGGCAACTCATCTTATAAAGTCTTGTCCAAAATCATTGTCAATCGCATCAAACCCTTTCTGCCTAATTTAGTGAACCCAGCTTAGTCCAGTTTTGTTCCCGCCCATAAGATTACAAATAACATCCTTTTAGTTAAGGAGCTTGATTTCCATATTAACAAAGACAACCCTAAGACTATGTTTCTAGCTCTTAAAGTGGACCTTTCCAAAGCATATGATACTCTTTAGTGGGACTTTATTACGGATACGTTGTTACTCTTTAAAATCCTAGTCAAACTGATTAATATCACTATGGGTTGCATCTCTTCTCCACACTATAGAATATTATGGAAAGACAACCCCGAGGACTGTTTGTGGCATGCTAGATGAATAAGACAAGGGGATCCTTTGTCCCCTTACATTTTTGTCCATGTCTTGAGAGACTTTCGAGGATAATAGAGGAAATAGTCGCCTCTGGTCAATGGAAGTATATTAAGATCAAAGGTCTTATATTTTCTCATGTCTTTTATGCTAATGATGTGGTTTTATTTGGTCGAGCAAACCTTGACTCAGTTAGAATCATGAATGAAACCCTTAAGTCTTTTGGTATTGATTCTGGTCTTAGATCAATTAGGAGAAGTCTAGTGTTATTTTGCCTAAGTCCCTTCATTATATACTTCGTAGGATCCTTGTCTGCTTCCATCCGCTGGCCCGCTTACATGTCTGTTTTGGGAAGTACCTAAGTGTTCCTATTTCTCATTGCATCCCCAAACATAATGACTTCTATAGCATAATGGAAAATTTCAAATCCAAACTTGCCCAATGGAACATGAAATTCATTAACTTGGTGGGTCGTATTACCCTCGTCAAGTCATTTTTCTCTTCCTTGTCGGTTGATCACATGCAAACCTCTCTCCTCCCTAAAAGAACTGTGGACGAAATGCACAAAAGGGATTAGAAGACTCCTTTGGAACAAAGTTGACTCCTCTCACTACCTACCCAAAGTTCAATGGAATTTTGTCACTAATAGCAAAGCCTTTACAGAGTGATTTCTCGTTCCCACTCTAGTTCCCCTCCCCTCATCCTTGGGAAACCCATATGAAAAATTCGTGTTCCCTTCAAGATGAGAACTTTGCTTTGGTGCGCCTGCTTTTAATGCTTATCGGTTGCTAGTAGACTTACTAAATGGGTGCCTGATTTAAACCCCGGATGCCCAATCTGCTGGAATCTTGTTGAAAATCACATGCACCTTTTTCGCGATTGCCCCATAGTTGCTACTGCATGGACTAAATTCTTCTACAGAAGGAACTACTCTTTGATTGCTAAGTTCTTTAATGTTGGGTGGATACACTCGGGTCAACATTAACCTCAAACGAGGATATCACATGGATGAATAAGTTCCTTACCAATTGCTTGGTCCACTTAGAACTATAGGAACAGATGCGTTTTCTCTAACTACTCGTCAAAGATCACATTCTTTTCGGAAAAATATATTTAATCTTATTGCTCGAACTAACGATAATCTGTAGTTGTAGGGGCCTAATTATTTAAAGAATACGCCAACAAACCTATGGTCCCCTCCTACCGAAGCTTATTTCAAATTTAACATTGGGTACCACCTAGCAAAAGGATAGGAAGAGGTATGTAGCTGCTAGTGTTCTTCGAACTACGAGTAACTCTTTATTTTTTGGAGTTATTGTGGCTATTTATGGAGGAGACAAGGTGATGACCATGATTGAAGGACTGAAAGAATCCCTATCCAAAGCTTGGGATTATAGCATCCCTAAAATTGAAGTCGATATGAAGTCAAAGGCTATACAATGGCTAAGCCAGGCTGGTGAATCTAGTACCATGGAGCCCATTGTCTACGTGGTGGACCAAGTTAGGAGCCTTCTGCATAATAAATAGAGCATCAAGTTCAATCATGTTATTAAGCGGTGAATCTCAACGCTTTTATACTTGCTCAATTGAATGTTGATCAAATGGAACCGATTCGCATCTACACGATCTCCCCCAAGCTAAATAGATCCTTGAAGTTGATGTTGATCTCAACGCTTTTATACTTGCTCAATTGAATGTTGATCAAATGGAACTGATTCACATCTACACGATCCCCCTCCCCCAAGCTAAATAGATCCTTGAAGTTGATGCTTGAAGCCCCGAAGATGTACAACCGCCTTCAAAGTGACTTGTTGGATGACATTAATGGCTAGTTTGTACTAGAGTTTATGGTTGCTTTTTTTTCTTTTTCCGGGTGTCTTATTGATGGTTTAAAGTCACTTTTTTTTCTTTTCTTCTTTTGGGTAGCTTACTGATGGTTTAAGGTCTATGGCTTTCTTTACGCTGTGCGACGTAATGGCTTGATTTTGCTGGGGTTTGTCTTGTATTTGAACCTCTTTTTGTTTTAATGACATGTTTTCCTTTTCTTTCCAAAAAAAAAATAGTGTGGATTAAGTGCAATCGTATTTAGAATACATATGATAGTGAATATATGATTTGTGTGCATGAAACAAGTTTATGTGTAAGCTTATTAGCTCAAAGGTAGAGTAATGCGTAATGATACAAAGATGTGTGTTCGAATCCCATATAGGCTTGTTATTATGGCATTATAATTCGAGACCTTGTTGGGCAGGCCTTGGATGACTTTGTCGTTTCTAACTCGAATAGGCTTAGGGTTGATTCAAATTAGCGTTTATAAAAGCTTTTATAAACGCTAACAGCTAATAACGATTACCAACTAACCACAACAACTCTTAGCGATTACAAGCTGCAACTAATATTTAAACAGCTTATAATTGCTAATGATAATCTCATATTATTATTATTATTATTATTATTATTATTATTATTATTATTATTATTATTATTATTATTATTATTATTACTATTAATCGTCATTGTCATCATATTTATTGTTATTATTTCGGCAATTGTATATTGGTATGAAAATGTATACAAATATTTTTATCCAATAGGGCACTATTATAATGATATGCATTACAATTGTCTTTCTTTCATTACTTGAATAATGTATTAACGAGAGTTTCCCAACTAAAAAACATTCATATAAAAATAAATTACGATTATCAACAAAAAATATGAACTTCTAACCGCATAAAAATTAACAACTAACCAAACAAAAATTGTTAACGCATATCAGTTGTAACAATTATAACAACTAATTATAATAACTTATAATAACTCATAACGATTAATAACTAACAACTCATAACAAATAAAAACTAACAATAATAGTTCATAATAATTCATAACACTTGTAATTGTTGAAATGAACAAATCTTAATCCACAACGCGGTAGAAGGAAAGGGGAAAAAAAAAGAAGAAGAAAACCGTAGTATTTAAGCCTTTAAATCTCTCTCTCTCTCTCTCTCTCTCTCTGTCTGGGAAAAGGGTAGTTGAGTACGAGGGCATCCCTTCTCTGTGTCTCTCTTTCTTTATATAAAACGCTCTTTGGATTTCCGGCCGATCGCCGCCAACTTGGTTAATTTCTGGGTTGGCTCTTACTAGTATTGTTTTCCTTCATGATTAGAAGATATCTCGTAGGGTTGTGCGTGCGTTTGTCGTCGTAATCTGTCATTTTCATTCCCCTGTGTGCTTTAGATCCTCAAATGTAGGTCATTTCGACCACTCTCCTTCTAATTTTTTATTTTTATTATCTTCTGTTTCTGTTTGTTCCCCTTCTATCGGATACATACATTGAAGCTTGGTTGATTTCTAATATGATTTCGGATATTCCGAATTTCTATGCTTGGAGTTATACAAATTAAATCTTAACTCCAATTAGGGTTTCTTGTTAACTATATCCGGGTTGCGTGCGAAAATTTGTCTTGCATCGTATATTCATTGTTGTTAGGTGGGCATTTGATGGCCGTGTTCATCTTAAAAGCTTTTACATTATATACCGTCGTTGCAGCATGATATTTAGGGGCGGAGGCATGAACAGGCCAAGGGTGTGGCAAAAAAAAAAAAAAAAAGTAATGCAAATGCCTGGATTATGAAAACTGTAAATGGACACCTAAAATGTGGCCCAAAAACAAACTAGACACCCTTGAACTTGATGGACCGGCCCGTGACACCCTAAACTCTCCCTCCTCTCTCAGCTCTCTCTCTCTCTTAGGTCTTTCTGAGTCCCGTGCTCTAATTTTTCTCTCCCCGTGGTTCCTCTGTCGCTCTCTGTAACTCTGCTACTGCTCCGGTGGTTCCTATCTCGGCACCGTGGTTCCTCTCTCACTCTCTCTAATTTCTGCTCTCGCCGGTATCTCTATGCTCTCGGCCTCTGCTGTCCTCGCTCCCTCAGTCTCTGCTCTGCCCGCTTGGCTCGCTGCTTTCTCCCTCTCTCCTCTCAACACGACGGCGACGGCTTGCTCTTCCTCGGTCTCCTCTCTGCCTCGCTGCGACGCTTGGTGCTCCTCCTCGATCTCCGGCCGGAAAGCAGCCCACCCACACCGGCGACTCTCAGCCTCAATTTGAAGTTAAACCCTAGGTTTTTAAAATTCAGGTATACCTCTCAATTTTAGACTTTAAATTTATAAATGTTCGTACGAAATCAGTACATTATTGTTTTATCTTTTGATTGCTTTGCCTTTGCTCATGAACATCATTTGGTTTGAAAGAGCGCGAGAGGAACTTTGTGTTCACTGCTTATGATCTGTAAACATTGTTGTTTACTGGGTTTTGTGTTTGGTTATGAACAATTAGTTGGTTTGTTATTTGGTTGATTAGTTGTTTTGTTTGATTGTGAGTTGTGTTTGGTTATTTGGTTATGAACATCATTTGCCTTTCCTCATGAACTTTGTGTTCACTGCTTCTTATTTCCTTACAAAATCACTGCTTTTATTCTTATGAACAATTAGTTGGTTTGTTATTTGGTTAATTAGTTATTTTGTTTGATTGTGATTTGTTGTATGGTTGTGTGTTGTTGTGATAAGTGCGATTGTGTTTTGGGGTCTGTGTTGAATTTTTCAGTTTTTTTGTTATGATGAATTCCCCCTCCCCTGCATATGTTTATCAATATTAATAGGTGGACACCCTTGTTTGAAATTTCTAGCTCCACCACTGATGGTATTAGTATTGATTTGTCTATTCTATCCTGTTCTTGGCAGGGTTGATCCAAGCCCTGTTTCTATATTATATATAATGGATTCAGATACGGAACCTATTGATGAGAGCGTCATTGATGAATTGAGGAGCTCATTATCAAACCAGTTGTCTGTAGAAGAATGTGAAAAATTTTTAGAAGAATATAGGAGAGTCTTCTCTTCATTAAAGGATTATGGAAAGGAACATGTGGTTGGCGCGCCCTAATTGATATCCACTATGTGAGCATCCACTCCTATAGTGACTCAATTGTTGATGATGAATTGGAAATCTATGGTAGTATTCAAGTCACTAATGGGCAAGGCAAGACCTATTACATCTACGACCAGCCGCTGGACGATCCTGATACTGTCCCCTTTGATGGTGGTTATGGTGAACTATATCTAATGGATGGGGAGCCAATAATACCACCTTTTCCTGTCACCAAAATGGATATTCATCTTATGGACAAGACCAAGGGCATCGAGCTTGCTAAGGGGACCCTCATTTGGGACTATACAGAAAGGAGAATCTTACTTGAAGCCAAAGGGGAAAAGCTTCTTGAATGTAAAAACAGTATTATTACTGTGGGCTATACCACATTTGAAGCAGCAGTTGTGGCTCATGTTGATCTTGAACTATGCAAAAAGAATGATATTGGTGATGATAGTAGAAGTGACTGCCATGATATTGATGTTTTCGGTGATATAACCGCTTCTTATGTGTGCGATTATAGTTTCGCCAAACCCTTTTCTGCTGCACTTGCTATTGTGGGAAAAGAGAATCCTATAAAAATGAAGTTAGGGACTTCTATTCCACTGCATAAATCTATTGTGGCTCTGCCAGTCTATTCGTCACTTAAGATTCAATTGTCCTTGCGGGATCTTGTTGAGGGCTACACACTACATACAGCCCAAAAACTCGGTATCACCTATAAGCAAATTGAGGGATCCAATGGCTATCTGATCAATGTGAAGATACATTGGAGACCAGGAAACCCATTGAAAGAGATGGACTGGAAACCATGTGCTGAGGTTTTTTTTCTTTTTCTTCCTGAGGGGTTTTCTTTTCTGTTTGTTCCTTTTGGGGAATTTGGAAGGGTTAGGGGTTGTTAATTGTTTTCACATTTTGTTTCATGTGTCTCTACTTACACTTTAACCTGTTTATGTGCTCACACTTACTTAAACCTGAATTTTGTTTCTTGTTTTCCATGTAGTTGAATGTCCATGATGATGATCCTCCGTCAACCTATTGGGTTTATAAGTATAATTCGTTACTCACTTGTACTTGTTATTACTTGTCATCATTTTTCATGAGCAAACTATTTTCTACCGCTGCTTTTCATTAGAAGGCATCCTAATTAAAATGCGTTAATTTAACGAGGTTATCAACTATAAGGAACATTTCACCAAGGACATTGACCGAGGTATTTTCAATTGTGATTCTTCCTGATCAAAGCAAAACTCAAGATGTGATCGTGCATCTTTATGGAGAAATTGCGGTTAAGAGTCTTCTAGATGAATTTTATCTCTTCAAAAGAAATGAGAGTTGTCTCGAATCATTTCCATGTCGCAAAGGCAAAGGCAAAAAGTTGATGATGGAAGGTCCCTACGAGCACTTGTTTTGAAGGCACTAGACCAGGTGTAAGAGTAAAGCTCAAGGATAATAAAGGTCGTCTCTTCTGCAAAGGGTATCTTGCTTGGAATGAAACCATATTAGACAGATCCCACAATTCATGGTATGATAGGCGTTTATGTTCTATTATTGAAGGTGATTATGGTTTGGTAAAGGTGCATTATTCGATATTTAGGGAGGCAGTGCGAGCTACCATAATAGTTTCATTTTCTTTTGATGAATGCTCGCGTGAATTTGCTACCAATGTCCATGGGAGCATTTTTGCCCATTATGGCAACTATGAGTATACCTCGTATGACAAAGACTACTATCGGAGTATGTTGTTTTTGAAGAGTCAAGAATCTCCTTTAGAGCTCTTTGATGGACGAAAAATACCACTCTCATTGTTGAAGTCGGTGATTTCTGTCCCAGAAAATTCTTGCCTAATTATTGAAGTTGATTTGTTTGCAAGTACAAAGGTTCCGAAACCCGGAGGGGAAGCATTGAAGGGAGTTGCCAAATTTGAGTTTGGTATTGAATCTTGTTGGAGGCTTAGGCATGAGGATTTCTTCATTGATGTGTTAGTTGATTGGGGATAGTGTTCGTCGTGTGGTACGATCTAGCAAAGTTGATGCAAAATGCAAGTCTCAAGGATGCTATTGTTGTTGCAGGATGGAAATTTGTTATTTAGTTAAGTGGTAAGCGCTGGGTATGTAGTAAAGCTAACAATTGATTGTGCCTACTAATTAGTAATTACTTATCCTCTAAGGGCTGGACTCCTACCTTGCTTTGTAGTTTGTTTGTGATTTCAAGGATTATTTATAGCCAACTACTCTATTTTGTTGGCTAGAATGATGGTGTTATGTAATTCGAGTTTCATAAGTCTACCCGAACTTGTTTATACAACTTGCAAGGCAATCGTCTTCTTCAAGGTTGAAACCCTGGTTGAGAAGGTGAACGTGTGGAGTGCTTGTTACTGAGGTAACACTTGTTTGGTAGAGTACATGCTTGACTTGATTCGTGAAACCCATATGTAAAGAAAGATTGTGATATTTAACTCTACCCCAAAGCAAAGCCCATGGGATATGGTACACCTTCGAGTACAGGATCATGGTACACTACACTATGATTCATCCACATTTAAATATTAACGTCCAAACATGAAGCCCAAACGCGCACTGTGTAATGAAAAATGGAAATGAAATTTCGTGTCAATAAGTAATAAATTGGGCGACTGTTAATTGAATATCAAACTTGGAGCAACTAATTAAGAACTTAAATTTTGTTCTTGTGGTATGAGGTTCGAGCTTTGCTAGCAATAAGTTTAAAGTAATTTTTTTGTACCTAATATAAAGTATCGAGGGAAGTGTTTTTAAATTACCATTCTAAATTTTTTTATTTTTTGCAACATTTGCTTAGTCCTTTTCTTTTAAAAAAATATTATATTCATTATTTTTTTGTTCAAAAAGAAATTCCCTAAAGAATGATTTATTGTTCACCAGAAACAAGTATTCTATTATTCACAAAAAGTTAACCTATTACTCTAATATGTTTATAGTTAATGTTGGCCTGTGCAGAACACTGCTGGAATATTGGAAAAAAGCAGATATGTCGTGGATAAAATGGATCAATAGGCATTATTTGCATAAAGCCAAGCTGGAAAGTGTTCATGCCAACACTCGGAAAAGAATTTGTAGGATCAAAGATAAGTTTCTCTCGGGGTTCCATGAGGACTGGGATTGGCAACACAATTCAACTCGACTTTATCATGCTCACAGTGGCTACACATGGCTATTAGGCCAACACGAGGGGTTGAAATGGGATAAAGTGGTGTTGAATCGTTTTGGCTGGTTGTTATTCTCGAATAGGTTGCCTACTTCCTCACGAATGGCCATGTTCATTACAGGGATTGATGCAAATTGCATTTTGTGCAAAAATGCGAGGAAACAACAAATCATTTGTTATGGGACTCCAGTTAAACTATTGAGATTAGGACTCAACTCTTCCCCTGGCTAAATGTTAGCGATAACGCACAAGACTTGAATGAGGGCTATGAATGACTCGATGCATTGGAGGGAGAATAAAATCCACAAGCATATACTTTTCTCCATCTACTTGGCAGGCCAATATGCAACCCGGACAGAAAGGAACTACAAAATTTTCAAGTACATTTGCGAGAGATGTGCAACATCTGGGTGAGAGAGATTCAATATGACATTCGAATGAGATTTGATTTTATACCTAAATTTAATAGCAAGTATAATAAATGGTACAAGGTTGTAAATAAGACAAGGGGCTGAACCCCGGTTTGATTTCTCCTCTCTTTGGAGAAGTTGTAAAGTTTGGTAATAAAATGTCTACTTATTACCAAAAAAGAAAAATGGTGGCTTGCATCTAACTGTGTATGTTAAGGCCCTATTCGGCAACAACGTTTAGCGTAATTTTTAGTATTTTGACCAAGTTAAAACACTAACATACCAAATATTAGCGTTTGTAAGGTAATGTTTCAACTAGCATTTGCAGTTATATGTAGCATTTCAAGTGGTGTTTCGAAAAATTAAGAATATTAGTTTTTACATTTAAAAGTAGCTTTTCCCATTTTTTTTGACAAAAACATCCCTTCGAGTAATTTATATTTGGCAAATTATCTATATCCTTTTTTGTCAATTTATAATAATCAACTAACTTAACCACTAAATTTACCAAACACATTTATTGAGCCCCTTAGTTGAACAACAATCCGCTAACAATTAAAATTTAACGAGATATCGCCTACTTAAACAACTATCGGTTACACACACAACTATCCAGCTACTCAAACATCTCATTTTACCGAACGTCCTTAGTCTACTTAATTCTAATTGTCAATAAAATAATTTATAGCTTATATTAGATTCTTACTTATTAATAAATACTGACTTATTATACAATAATATTGCTAATATAAAACTAAACACTAAGCACTAAACATACATTGAATACTAACTTATCATACAACAATATTGCTGATATAAAACTAAACACTAAACGTTGACCTATCATATACTAAACACTAACCCATCATTCATTAAATAAAGATCTACTACACAATAAATTTTTTAATATAATTTAAAATACTATATAAATAAGGAAAAAATTCAAAATAAGAGAGAAATATGTAATACTAAAAGATTAATATAATCTTCAATTTAAACTGATATATTGTTCAATAAAAAAATTAAAGTAATTCTAATGTCTATAAAATTAGAATTAACTAAAGTTTTGCCCATAAAAAACATAAAAAAGAAACAAAGAAAAATTTTAAATAATATAAATTATTGATAATAGGAATTGAACACACGACCTCTAGTACAAGATTATTTCCATGTCTAAGATAATTCACATGTCTTGCAACTTATTGGCCGAACTATTATATATCCTAAATAAATGGGCAATGCCTAAATGCGCTGCGTATGATATTATCACACTCTGGAACCCGAGATACAAAATGCCAAAGAAAAACGGATTTTTTTTTGTTTTACACCTCTAAATCTTAGTTTCTCTGCAAATTTTTAAATACTCGTGTGAGCATGTATTCTTAGAAAAGAGAGAAATTAGACTAATAAAATTCTCCTAATTTTCCGTTCATGTAATCATTTATTAACATATGATAAAAAGCAAATACTCTCATGTATATATAGACGTTTTGCAATTTCCCCCTCCCTCTTCTATATAATGGCTGGGTATCACGGGCTGGGATAGGTCCAAATAGCCAAACAAATGCAGAAGTATCCATATTTTGAACTATATACGTTTTCTGATAAAGCACATTTGTTGAAAATGTTGTATGCATGTTTGCTTTCAATTCCACTGATTACACCACATATTCGATGAAATTTCAAGATGAAATTTTCACTTATTTTTAATTCAGGTTCATAATAATGCTTTTTCAACAACTGTTACATTATTTTTATTTACCAATTTCAACAATATAAATGCATTTAATACTGATTTAGATTAAAGATTTGCAATTTTGTCTCCTTTAATCACCATGTGTATTATGAATAATAAGAATGGAAAAATGATTGCATTCAACCAAACTCACATAAGATTCTATCAAACTAAATATGGATGAATCAAGAAACTCTCCGTCCTGTGGAGAGAACAGTAACATATTGAAATCAACCTTGAAGCACATTCTTATTATAGCTCTCAACAAAGGAATCCTTCTTGGTTGCTTCAATGTCCACAATAAAAGGATGACTCATATAGACTCCTGAACTTGATATTCCTTTCATCAAACATAATCTCTACCCAAGCTTATGCAAAAGTAGATCTCCACTTTTTTTGTTGCGTCATCAGGAGCTTCCCAGAAGACCATTCTACTTTCCTCTAATTCTAACAATTAGTTCTTCTCATCATCAGTGAACGTTCTTCTCAAGAAACAATTGTCCAGACAGGCCAATTTAATACTTGCATAAAATTCACTTCAGGACCAATATTGGGCCTCTAACATGCTGCTCCTTGAGACTCACATGCAAGCTCAGTGTTCAGCATGACACATGAATAGAAAAACAACAAGATAATTCACTAAGATGACACTTCTATTTGCAGTTCAGAGAAAGAGAAATGGGCGAGACAACTAGCATATTCACCGTAACTTTTTTGGGAGCTTGTTGCTAATTGGCAGTGCTAGTACCAACATACACGGGATTCATGAGATTCATTACTTTCATGTACTAAAGTTATTGTTCTTCTATGGTCAAGAACATAAATTAAGGTTATATTCCCTTTTCTAGATGACTAAAATGGTTTTTGAAAGAAAACATACACCAAAGAACAACAGTTCTCTTGGTCTGTGTCTGTGTTCCACCCTGTAGTACCTGTATCGGACATGACACTCTGTGAATAGGACAAGGATATGTGTCAGGACATGTATCCAAACTCTAAAGCAACAAGGTAAAAGAAAATAGGAATATGTACTCATAAAAAAAGTAATATATAATCTAGAAAGATTAATTTGAAATTGCAACATCCACACGTAAAATTATGAGTCCTCATATCTGCGTCCAAAGGTGTCCCCAATGCAACACTCTTAGAATTTCAGGTGATTATCATTTTCATTTTTTTAATTTTCTTTGCTCATACTATCAGTGTTTTTGTCTCAGTGGAACTATACTTCTATTACAAAATCTTTAAATTTCAGGTGATCCAGTACCGCCTGAAGCATCAGACTGAATAGAGCTCATATACAGATGTTCGATAATGTGTTTTCAGGCACGTGGGAAGATGGAAGAGTTAGCATGAATTGGGTTACTTGCTTAGTATCTGTTTTAGAGGATAATGGTGCTGCAGTAAATTCAATGTCAAAATCCTTGAGTGTGCATCCAGAACGTGCTCGAAGGATTCTGCCCATAAAAAGGCTCTGTAAATCATAATTTGCAGATAGGAATGAATGAACTAAGGGGATTGAGCATAGAAAATTTGTTCTACATCAGTCCTTGTGTCCCATGTCCTAACTTTAGAGCTTTCATGAGTCAAACACTTAGATCCATCCCCATGTCACAAACCCTGTACCCAAGTCAATATAACATATATAGTTGCTCACCAATTTAACCAACAATGATGATAAGGGTACAAATAAGGCAATTATTGAAACTATCTCCAATTTCTCATGTTGAGGAACAGAGGGAAAACATAACACCCCCCAAGAAAAAAGAAAGAAAATCTCTTTTGAAACCTGACTCCAAGTCTTCCATGGGATCCCAACTCATGAAGTTACTGTACCACGTCCTGAGAGCCATATAACTCTTGACTTTTGTAACTTTTGCCACATAACTGTTAAGTTGTTCAGGTGTGCCATTTCACTTGTTATTATGTCTGTCAATAATGCCACCTAATTACCAAGAGACCAGTTACAGCACATAAAAAGGTTTTTTTAACCTTTTTTTAATGTTCCATATATGAAAAGGCAAAATTTTGAACAAAAATAAAATAAAATAAAAATAGAAAAATAGAAAAATAAGAATAAAAAGGTTAGGGGTTATGTTCTCCCTCCACAGTCATGAACATCTCTCTCTCTCAAACACACACCAACCCATGAAACCCTTGTTGACAACCAAGGGCAAGAAAACAGGACAACAACGTTCACAAGAGCATTAATTTTGAAGGAAATTTTGGGCATTACAGGTATGGAATTAGGGCTTGTAAGCATGTTTTAATTAGGGTTAAAATTGAATAATTTCATAATTTTATGCAACTCAATGTTTGTAATGATGCGAATTCGCTTAAAAAGGTAGATTGAAGTGAGTTGATGCAAAATTCTCATACATAAAATTGTGTGAGCTAAAGGTGTGTCCATTTTTGGATTTTAGATAAAGTGTTAAGTGCCCTTGTGTAGGTTGACAAAACGTCAGATGAGAGATGAGAGACCAGATGAGAGATGAGAGATGATGCTGATGTATAATTTAGGCAAAGTATGTTGATGTTTAAGTTAAACAAAATATGTTGTATCACTTAATCTATTTACCTTGAAACATTTAATCTTGAATTGTAGAATGTCTAATGTTGCCACTTTGGACATACACCATGGGGGATGCTTTATACATGTTCCTCAATTAGCGTATTTTGAGAGGGAGATGTTTGCGAAAAAAGTTGACCTAGATGAGCTTAATGTTGATGATATAAGACACTATGTGATTGATAAAAGTTAGAGTGAAGCTTGGGTGGATAAGATCCTCATGCCAAGACCTAGTAAGCCTTTTGATCAAAGCTTTATGCCAATTGTGGAAGATGATGATCTTAGATTGTTGATTCATCTTTACTTAAGGCACCCATTTTGTGACTTCATAGGCTGTGCAGAAAGAGCCCCTTGATAAAGATAATACTATGAAGGAAGTATCATCTGATGATTAAGATGATAATTATATTTATGGTGAATATGATGACGATGATGACGAAATTGCAGAATCAATGAAAAAATAAAAAGAAAGGAAGATAATGCCCCGGTAGGAAATCTGATGAAGTCAAAAAAACAGAGTATGGCAAGGGGTGGTTCAAAGAAAAGGGAAGGGAGTAGTCCTAGAGTTCCTGGGATGGAGGGGACCAAGGAATGAGGAAGTAGGCGAAGATTATGTTTCAAACAATGTTTCAAAATATGAAGATTCAGACAATGCTAACAGTTCTCATCCAAGTGAGGAAAGTGGCAGCACAGTAGAGAAATTTCCGGAGTTCAAGATTATTGAAGTTGAACTTAGAGTGGGAATGAAGTTTTCTAGTAAAGAAAAGATGAGTAAGGCTTTAGATTACTATAAAATTATTATAGGTTTAGACATAAAGGGGAAAAAGTGTAACCCTACAAGAGTCCAAGTTCTATGCCAGGTTGAGGGATGTGAATGGAAAGTTAGTGGGCAGCCCTTTTGGGAGGAGTCATTTCCAATTAGAAGAATTCTTTAAAGGGATCAATTTTACAGTTACCTCATTCAAGAGGCTCTCTTTTGGATTGGTGGGCTTATTTTTCAGTCCCAACCTGATCTTCAAGATAATCTTGACCTGGCTCAACTCATAGGCCTGGACTATGATGTCTGTTCCTTTAAATATGCTCAAGAGCTCTAATCCAAGCTTTCGAGCTTAAATATGAGAGATGGAACCAAAAATGTTCAGTTCACTCACTGTTGATTTGAGGATACCAAGACGGCAAGACCCAAAGGATCATTCATTATATTGGTGATCTAGCTCCTACTATCCAGGCTAATTCATATGGACAAACTTGTCTCCCTGATATGGCCACTGCTTATGATTTAAATGTTGAATGGAATTTGACGCTCCAGAAGGAAACCCTTAGAACAAGAATTGAAACATTCCAATCTTCTATGGTGTGTCCTCATAAAACTTTCTAAACTTAGTACAATTAATCTGAAGTTCATCAAAAGAAAGTACACCTATCCTGAGTTGAGCGGCAAACAGAAGAATGAGGATACTACTGTTTTTGATTCAGTATCGCCTGAAGCATCAGACTGAATATAGCTCATAAGTTTGATCATGTGTTTTCTGGCATGTGGGAAGCAGGAAGAGTTATCATGAATGGGGTTACCAGCTCAGCACCTGTTTTAGAGGCTCATAGTGGTGCAGTAAATTTAATGTCAAACAGAATCCTTGAGTGTGCATTCAGAACGTGCTCGAAGGATTTTGCCCATATGAAGGGCTTCATAACAGATGGGAATTAGTGAACTAAGAGGATTGAACATAGAAAATTTGTTCTTCGTCAGTCCTTGTGTCCCGTGTCCTAATTTTAGAGCAATGAGTCAAACACTCAGATCCATCCCCGTGACACAAGCCCTGTACCCAAGTCAATATAACATATATAGTTGCTCACCAACTTTTAACCAACAATGATGGTAAGGGTACAAATAAGGCAATAATTGAAACTTATCTCCGATTTCTCACGTTGAGGGGCAGAGGGAAAAAGTCACTGTTGAAACGTACACTCCACCCCCAAACCAAAAAAAAAAGAAAAAAACTCTTTTGAAACCTGATTCCAAGTCTTCCGGGGATCCCAACTCATGAAGTTACTTTACCACGTCCTGAGAGCCATATAACTCCCAATTTTTGTCACTCTTGCCACATAAATCTAAGTTATTTAGGTGTGCCACTTCATTTGTTATGTATGTCAATAATGCCACCTAATTACATAGAGACTGGTTGCCATTTCACCAGCTAAAGGTGTGTCCTATTTTCAATTTCAGATAAATTGTTAAGTGTTCCCTTTTTAGACCTAGTGTTAGGTTGACAAAAGGTCAGATGAGAGATAAGGGTTGATGCTTCATGCTGAGGTATAATTTTAGCAAATTATGTTGATGTTTAAGCCAAGCAAAATATGCTAATGCACAACTTTAATCTATGCACCAGTATTTTGAGAAAAATAAAATCTTGTCGAAACATTTAATCTTGAAATGCAGAATGTCAAGTGTTGCCACTTTGCACATACACCATGGGGGATGCTTTGTACATGTTTCTCAATTAGTGTATTTGGAGAGGGAGATGTTTGTGAAAAAGTTGACCCAGATGAGTTTAGTATTGATGATATAAGACAGTATGTGATTGATAAGGGTTCCAGTGAGGCTAGGGTGGATGAGATCGTTGTGTCAAGACCTAATATGCCTTTTGATCGAACCCTTATGAGAGATGATGATGTTAGGTTGTTGATTGATCTTTGCATGAGGCATCCATTTGTGACTTTTATATGTTGTGTACAAAGAACCCCCGATAAAGACAATACTGTGGAGGAAGTATCATCTGATGATGAAGATGATGATTATAGTAACGGTGAATCTGATGACGATGATAATGAAATTGCAGAATCAATGAAAAATAAAAAATAAAACAAGAAAGTAAGATAATGCAGTGGTAGCAGATATGATGAAGTCACAAAAACAGAGTGGGGCAGAGAGTGGTTCAAAGAAAGGGGAAGGGAGTAGTCACAGACTTTCTGGGATGGAGGGAGCAGGAAATGAGGAAGTAGGTGACGATGATGTTTCCAACAATATTTCAAATATGAAGATTTAGACAACCCTAACAGTTCTCATCCAAGTGAAGAGGAACATAAAGAAGGTGGCTGCACACAGAGAAATTTCCTGAGTTCACGTTCAGCAAATCACCTGTTGAAGCTGAATTTAGGGTGGGGATGAAGTTTTCTAGTAAAGAAAAGATTAGGAAGGCTTTGGATCGTCATATTATTATAGGCTTAGACATAAAGGGGAAAAGAGTGACCCTACAATAGTCCAAGCTTTGTGCCGGGTTGAGGGATGTGAATGGAAGTTGTGGGCTGCCCCTATAGTTGGGGAGAAGTCATTTCAAATTAGAAGAATTATACAACCACATAAGGGCAAGGAAGGTTGGAAGGAAGGAGGAAAATGGTAGCTGAGAACGTTGTCGAGACAGAGGCTATTTCTTCACATAAGGTCAAGAGAGTTTGGAGAGATGGTTTTGCAAAAGATGAACTACACCCCATTGATCCCCATGTGTGTAAGAGCTAGGGACAAGGCACTAACGATGATCACTGGAGATTACAAGCAGCAGTTTGCCCAGTTAGGCCATGCCAAGGACTTTGCACTTTTATGTAAAAATATGGATAGCCTTTAGCGTTTGAAAAAGAATTTAAGCAGGGTTATAGGTCAGTGTTGAGCTTAGATGGTTGCTTCCTTAAAGGGCCTTGGGATGGACATTCTCAGAGTAGTTGAGGGGGATGTACATAATCAAATGTACCCTCTTGCATGGGCTGCGACTACAATCGAGTTCTATGAGACTTGGAAATGGTTCTTGGAATTCCTTACTAGAGATCTTGACATGGGAGATGGTGAAGGATGGACAATTATTATATTTCCTAATTATGACATGCTTAGTGATTGGGGTTGCTTGCATTATTTATATAATGGAACTATTTTTTCGAATGCTTGGTCTTCCAGTATAAACAAGCCGGACAAGTATGGCCCCCTGTTTTTTTTTTATTTTTTTATATGGGACTGAACTTGCCTTGTTGATTGGTCATGTCATTTGGGCCTGGCTGGAAGGCTAGTATTTTTTTTTTTCATGCTAAATTTTGTACAGTTTTCATATTATAGTTTCCTCATATATTTTTCTAATCTTCAATAGTCAAGGGCCTATTCAAATGTCTATTTGAGCTCCTACACAATGTACAGGTATTGTACTAGGCATTGTGCTAGGCGTGTATACGCCACTATGAGGAGAAAATATAGAGGTCTTAACTGTAGCGAAATTTTTGGATGATCGCCAAGTCCACAGCTCATGTAGATTTCACCAAATACATGAAAGAAATGAAAGATTTTGATGCTACTGCATGGGATATCTTAGTCAAGAAAAAGGCTGGAATCAAGAAAAGGCCTGAACATTGGTGTAGGTTATTTTTCAGCATACAAGCTAAGACCAATTCTGTGGATAATAATATGGCTGAAGGTGTTCAGTGTTTATATTCTTGATTCAAAGTTTAAGCCTATAGTGTCATTGCTTAGAGACATTTTCCTAATTGTGATGGCTAGGATGGCAAAGAAAAGAGCTTGGGCTGAAAAATATGATAAGCCAATTTGCCAAAGGATACTAAAAAAACATGAAAAGGCAATAGACGAGGAAAGATGGTGGAGACCAACACCCTCAAGTGAAGAATTATACACTGTTGTGATAACAGATGAGTTCATTGTGAGTTTGGTTTCTAGAAGTTCCACTTGCAAATCTTGGGATTTGACCAATATTCCTTGTGCACATGCACTAGCTGTTTTGTGGGAAGAAAAGTTAAAACTCATTGATTTTGTTCATCCTCAGTATAACATTGATGCAAACAAAAGATCTTATGCATACCCCATTCGTCCAATAAATGGAGTGATCTTATAGGAAAAGGCGCCTGGAGATCCAATTATAACTCCTCCATTCAAGGAAAGGAAGAAATGGCCAATGAGATTTAGAAGAAGACCAGCAGAAGGGGAATCTAGGTCTGTGGGGGTACTTCAGGCAAGATGCCAAGAAACGATAATCAACAAAAACGCAACAGGTGTGGACAGATTGGGAATAAAAAGGGGACTTGTAGAAACAGACCGCAAAAGCTATTGGTAAATGAACTAAAGTATAATCCTATCTTATTTATAAAACAAATACAAACTGTCTTCATGTTTTATACAGGTAAGAACAAGAACCACAAGTGATGTCAATTCCAATGATCTTGCCCTCACATCCAGTCAACAAAACTCCAGCAGCAACTCGACCCTCTCAACCTGGACCATCACGGGCATCAGCAAGCACCGCCCGAGAACAGCACCACAAACTGAACAAAGCGAAGCCTAAGTTGTTCCTTGGTGAAGTTGCTATTTTACGTAATATTTATTTAAGGCATATGTGATGTAAACATCAGAATTGTGGACGACATTAGAGTCTTGTGATGGAATTAGAGGAGAAAAATGTGTTTTTCTTTGGCATAGCAGATGTTTGTCTATGTAAAGAGTAACTTTGACTGTCATTTTGGGCATAACACAATCGTCTAAATATATTACAACTTTTAATGACATTTTGTGCAATGCAACTGTCAACGTAAGCATAAATTTAGCTATCATAAATTTTCCAAATATTTTACAAGATTAAAACACATTCCCCAATAATCACCAACTGTTTTCTTAGTACAAACTCCCCAATTTTAAGATAACAATAATCTTCAAGGCATCCGCCACAAAATATACACATACCACAAAATACAATGCCCCACATGCCTAAAAAAAATAACGAAAGCATATTTCTCTATCGAAGACAATCCATTCAATAAATGTCCTACCATTGTCTTTAACTAAGCTATTTCAAGCAACTTTGAGCTCATATCGAGTGAGCCAACCATACATGCCACAAATACAACTACATATATTCTCTCTCTACTATGGAACCCTATCATCTTCATCTACAACTTGGAATGTTCCCCTTGAGCTTCAACAACCCTTGTTTGTAGCTTTCCAACTCCTTTAGTAGGTTCACTCTATCCACAACATCAACCATTTTCATCTAATGCCACTTACTCCGTATCTAATGCCACTTACCCAATTTCCCCAACGCAACAGTTTTCTGGATCCTAGCATATCTAATGCCACTTAATCCATTATATAATATGAGAAACACAGGCAATCCTCGTGCCTTTATCATTATTCACTAGCTCATCATAGGAAGGTTGGGCATCAACATTCTGCTCAGTATCTTCATCCCATTAACTACTTAGGGGCCTGTGACATCACTGTGATTTGAATGAGCCAAAGATGTATTAATAAATGGACCTGGAGCTAAGTGCTCATCAATTAACTACAGTAGTTAGCTTGAGTTATGTAAATTCAACGATAAAAATGCGGACTTGTTAGAAGCCGTCAAAGGCCTTTGTTTTTTGTTTTTTGTTTTTTCCTTTTTGGAAGAACTATAGATGCCGGTTTGTGTTTCCAATTGTAAATCACACTAACCAGATACAGAGTTCAAAATATGGATAAATGCTAAGGTTTCAATATCAAACTTGATAGAGGAGCTTAGAGAAATCTAACCAACTTTCAACGGAAAAAGGCTTTAGATTCTACTTCAAAGATTGGAAGTCAAAGCTAGAAATGTCATCCCAAGAACAGAATTTTAGGGCGGGTGGCAGGAGAGGGTGAAAGTTGGATAGGATTATATCAAAGAGAATTGGAAAAGGGAAATTCAATGAGACCATGAGAAGAAGGGTGGGATAGGTTTGGAAAGAGAAAGGATGTGAGAGAATAATGAAGAAATGATATGACAGCTACTATTCAGAACCCCAATACTCAATGACAAATCAAAGAACATCAGACATGAACCCTTGATATAAACAAACAGAAAGAGTCAAAAACTTGAACAACAATTTTTTTCCATAACTCTGCTAGATTACCTTATCATGATGTGATTCCAAGTTGCCTGAGTTCGCTAGTTAAAAATTACTCTTTTGTGCTCAAACACAAATCTAACAGAGAGAGAACAAAAAACCTCCTCGACAACAATCAATTTCGTGAGGTTTAGATTAGAACATGCCATTTGACTCCAAATTGTTGATCGTATTGCATTATAGATGACAAATTCAATACCTCTGCAACTCAAACAATTACTGGAGAAAGTTAACCCGGCAAGTCCAAGCACATTCTTATTTATAACTCTCAACAAAGGAATCCATCTTGGTTGCTTTAATGCCCACAATAAAAGGATTACTAATATAGGCTCCTGAACTTGATATTCCTTTCATCAAACATAATCTCTACCCAAGCTTATGCAAAAACAGATCTTCACTTTTTTTGTTGCACAAACGCATTATCCGGAGCTTCCCAGAATACCATTCTACTTTCCTCAAATTCTAACAATTAGTTCTTCTGCTCATCAATGAATGTTCTTCTCAAGAAACACAATTGTCTAGACAGGCCAAATACTTGCATAAAGTTCCCTTCAGGACCAATATTAAGCCTATTACATGATGCCCTTTGAGACTCACATGAAAGCTCAGTGTCCAGTATGGTGTATGAATAGAAAAACAAGAAGATAATTCACAAAGGCGGCACTTCTATTTGCAATTTAGACAGAATTCAGATTTTATTGAACACATGCCATTTTAGCTACAAGCACATAATAAGGGAAGAGAAGAAACGGCCCTCCACGTTCTGCACAATGTTTTAAAAAATTCACAGTTTCCACAGACCATTAATCGAACCACTTGACTCTGTGTTCATTACCACCAAGAGAGCACCAGAGCCGCCTGGAGTGAACACCAACACTCTGGATGAAAATTTAAATGCAAGCAATCTTTGCAAGTAAAGAAACCGATTATGAGAGAGCAACCCCCGCCCAAAAAATGTAGAAAATATTTTATATTTTTGAAACCTTATTTGGGGGAGGGGGAATGAATACTAAAAAACTGATAAAATAAGTAGCAAACATAGACAACCCATAATTATTATGACAACATCAAGGCTTGAACATTCTAAGCCCGAACAAAAAATAAATGCCAAGGGTCTGAGTATGCACATCTAGTTGTAAGTTATGGAAGCTGTTAGAAGGTGATTTCTAAGAGCCTTGGTGCCAAATTAAATTAAAAAGCAAGCATACGTATTCAACCATAATCCTAGCCCCCACAAGCTCCTATCTTAACCCATACCCTCTAATAGTTGCGACCACGTCGAATCTAGTTTGAAAATCTCATTCAACTTTTCTTTGTCCTTCCACTACCTCCCTACATATCAGTCCTGCAACTGAGAGATATGACTGAGTTATCATTAAGTTATTGCCCTGTAATTGACAAAATTTGCAAATCTTGAACCAGCCATGTAGCTCTCAGTTGAGGCATTTAGCAAGCTTTTGGAATTCCATCTCCAGTTGGGAGAGGGAAAAGGAAGATAGGTCAGATCAAAAGCTAGTATCAATAAATTCCTATCATTTGCAATCTCTAGAGAAAGAGAAATGGGTGAGACAACTAGCATATTCACCGTAACTTTTTGGGGAGCTTGTTGCTAATTGGTAGTGCTAGTACCAACATACATGGGATTCATGAGATTCATTCCATTCATTACCAGTACCCATTACCAGTTCCCATGTTGGCCACACTCACACAAGAAAATTAAAAGAAATAAAAAACTTAGGCGGGAAGATAAACAGAGCAGCACTCACCATTACCCCAGCATATTGCAATTCCAAGTTGGCCACACTCAGACCAGTAGACCAGCAGCTAAAGAAAAAGCTCCTAACTTGGCTCCCAGGATATTGTCCGTCAAACAGTTCAGACCTCAAGTATAAAAGTCAATTTCTGCCATCCGAGCTGTGAGAATATGATTTCTGAGAAATGCAGAAAAATAACAGCCCGGGGCACCATATCAATCCATATACCAAAAGAATAATTTTAAGAACTGTCGATGATTTTAAAACAAATCATTTATCCCCTTCCCCCAACAGGCAGAGCAGAACAACTCCTAAACTTGAAAGGCTAAAGTGCAAAAACGCATAGGTAAATGTCCAAACATACTAGAAGTTTCAATCATTGGATACACTAATGGAAAACCAAAAATAGTGCAAAAGAGGAACATTGAGATATTCTCTATACAGCAGTAAATGAAAGTAGTAACCGAATTGAGCTTTCATACAGCACCTTCTGCAGGTTAAGTGATGGACCCGACCTTGTCCATTTACTCTCAATCTTTGATCCACACAAATAACAAGCACCAGTCCATTGTCCTCAACAGTCAACACATAGGGACATTTAACTAATAATTTGTTCAAGAATTCTAATTTCCATTATCTTTTAGGCTCGGAATGCAAAAAGATTCCTATTGATAAGTTGAAACATGACGGCTGCTTACTCCAATTTCTCCCCTCACAAATACATACCATTATTGTAAAACACCACCAATACACACTCATATTATATCCATTCCTTCGATTTATGACTATATATGCTTTCATTTACTCTTGCAAGAGCCAGCTAACAAGGGCAGAGAGAACGAGGAAACTAGATCCAAAACAAGCAAGCCAATCAAGATTTCACTTCCAGTAAGTTCTTTTTTTTAATTCCAACTTAAATTATGCTCAAAGGAGCATAATGTAATTTTTAGACACAAAATGTTATAGAACTAGTTGTCATCCATTCTCATGTTTCTTAAATTGCATAATATTACAATTTCCAATCAAGATTTCACTTCCCCTTCTTTATACTGCATCCCGTCCCCCAAGTTTATTTATAATGTGTGATTCTGACTGGCACTTCAAATCTCTCTCTTGATTGCTTCAATATAATATCAATCCAGGGACCTTGAAATCAATTGATTCAAGACCAAAGAATTGCAAGAATCATCAACTATATTTAATGCCTGTGTTCACTCATGCATAATCATTCACTGTCGACCATTTGCACATCGCACAAACTCATCATGATTAAATCTCAAATTTCGCAACATTTTATTTAAATTTCATGCTAAGAAAAGACGGGGATCATATTTTGAAGGGAGATAGAGAAGGGTATGAGAATTAACCTTTAAAACGAATGAAATAGTGAAGAAACAAGAGGACCAGGTTCGGGCGATGGATCAAGCCACTCAAGAAATCCACTGGGCTTATATCTAATTAGCAAGAAAACGCAAGGCGGGTTGGGCTTTCGGGACATCCATCGATGCATTCAAGTATACAACTCGTCTCGCTTGCCTCATCAATTTTGGTCGACTATCCTAGTTTGACTTAGAGGGTTTTCGGTAAAATTAGTTGTTTCATTAGTGGTTAGCTATTTTAGTAACTGTTAACTATTTTATTAGCGATTAGCTGTTAATGACTAGTGGTTAGTAATTAGATGTTCAACTAATGATTTGAGATAAGTGTATTCGGTAATAGTAGCTGTTTAAATATAAGATTTGTATAAAATGACTTAAAAGGACATAATTGATAAAAGATTTTAGAAAATAAAAAGGAGAATTTTGGAAATTATGTGCAAATACTAGGTAGTGTTTTTGAAAACGTTACTTTGAGTAGCTTTTCAAAAACACTACCTAAAACTCTACTCACTATGTCAAACACTACTTTGTCGAATACTTATATTTTTAAATAAGTAGTGTTTTACATCCTCCAAAACACTAATCACTACCTCAAACGCTATTGCCGAACACACCTTTATAGGGAGGGGTCTTTGCGGGTTTAAGTGGATCTTGTTGTGGGTGCAAGATGGAGAGTACGAGTGAAAATTCTTTGCAAGGAATACATAGAAATATATAAGTAATAATTATATCATGCACTCGAGTTTATGAATTCGGTTTAATTTTTTAATGGATTCGTGACATCGCATAATTATAAAAAGGAATTTAATTTTTTAAGAAATAAAAACTGTGAAAAAAGTGGTGTATTTTACAAAATTAAAACAAAGATATTATATATAGTAACTTGAGTTTATAGACTGAAATCCATAGTATAATTCATAAATACACATATATTTTAAAGGGGTGCAGCTTACCAGAAGGATTAAATGACACTTTCCTAACCTTAATTTCAAAAGTTGACTACCCACATTTGGTAGCTCTATTTAGACCTATTGGGTTCTCAAAAGATTTTGTGTGGCGTGGAGGCGAGATAGTACGACTGTTTTATTTAATTGTAAGGAAAGTTGTAAGGAAAGTTGTAACGAGTTGTAAGGAAAACTGTAATGACTTGTACGGAGTTATCGGATAATTATAAAGTTAGTTATAAAAAGATGTAAGGAACTATAAGCAATGTAAGGAACTATAGAAGCCATAAGATTGTAAGATAAAATTAAATGAAACAGGATCTAAGTTTGCAGAAATCAAGTGTTTGTGTCTCTCCATCGCTCTTCGTTTATGCCAATACACTTCTTAGGATCGGAGTTAAAGACCACCACTTGTTGCTTTTGAGACTAATTTAACCTAAAAGTCGGATGAGGATAACTCTAAACATACAAGTTATACACATAGTTAATCATATTCCTAGCATTTATACAAACTCCACGCAAAATACATCCATGTTTATTTATCAACATAGTTTAAAATATCAACAAGTAGCAAAATAACAGGGGTTGTCTTCCTACCTTGGGTATCCCAAAAGTCACTACCCGTTGCCCTTCTTAAATGCTTCCTAGTATCTCTTTAACTTTCAAAACCTAAAAAATGTGAGGTCATGAGCTCCCGAGCCTCATGAATAATCCTTACCTTCTCGGTCATTGCACATTTTGCACATTAAACCGGTTAACATGTAATCACATAACACATATAAACATATATAACATCCAAAATTAAACCTTATGAAAAGTAATATATGAATGCAAATATTTCCTGCACATAACTTCACAATATTGTCGTTCATATCACTTAGATACTTGTAAGACTCACGGATAAACAAAACAAATCATACGCACAACTATTATAAGACGAGCAATTCACCTAACTCAGTCATACATACCCATTCCAGGTATGATTCGGAGACTCTCGTTTTCACTCTTAAGTCCCTAAACAAACTCCACTACTAGTTTAGTCACTAAACTAATCATAGTTGTCTCGTACCAAACATGTCCTTTGGGCTCTTAGTCCTCACTCGAGTCCAAAATAAAGTAAAGTCTGCTAAATTAGACAAATAATCCGATTATAACCACAACTTGCAAATACATACAAGCACACATACATACATACATATATATATATATATATATATATATATATATATATATATATATATATATATATATATATATATATATATATATATATATATATATATATATACATACATACATACATATATATATATATATATAAAGAGTCTTTTTGAAGAATTCTTTAAAGAGAGAGAGTCTGATTTTCTAGTGAGAGAAAGCCACCCCCTTCTAGGTCAATTCATGAGCCCTTTCATCTTCCCTCCCCCAAGGCCTCCTGACCTCTTTACAGATAATGGCACCGGTGTCCAGTTTCTCGAGCCTTCAAATGCTTTCCATTTTTCGGTCTTCTTATCCTACCTATTCCCAGTTCCAGACTCAGCTCAACAGAACCCTGTGTCTCGGCAATGAAGAATTTAGCTCGCCTAAAATTGCCAATTTTAGTTTCCACCGCAATAACCCGTCCTTCTCACCAGCCTTCGGCCGATTCTGAGACTTTTCCGGCCCAGCCAAATGCCTATCTACGTTTACTTGTCACTGCGATGAGAAACGATGAAATTTCACCTGAATCCAGAGCTGAAGTTTCCTCTTCCAGCTTTAAAGAACCTCGATGCTCGACAGAAAAGAAAGTTAGCTGGGTTTTCATCACCATTTCTAGTCTCCCCTGCTCGATCTAACCCTCGCTACCAGCTTTTGACTCTACCAACAACTGAACCGTCCCGATCTACAGCAGATCAATGTTTACACATCTTTGAGGTTCACCATTTCACCGAAGACTTTTTGGCCTGCAGACATCGATTACCGATTTTATCAATCTCAAAAGATGATCTCGGGGTTGATATGGTTAGTTCTAGCTCCGACGAAGGCTTCAGTCACCGGGCTCAGAAGCAGCGGATGGCGACCACTCAGCTCCGCCTTCACCGGCTAAGGATGGGTGATGTTCGATGCCTAACGGGAGGCCATGACAAACTACAAATCGATCGGTCTATGTCAGCGCAAATACTGTTCGATAATTTTAGCAATTCAACCCGCCTCGTCTGCATTCCAGGTGTTTTCTTTCCTTTTTCCCTCTCATGGCTTTTTTTCTGTGACTCGATTTGGGTTTACCAAGGTGTGTTGATCGTTTGTGGTTGTTTAAGATATATTGTGTTCTTCTTTTTGTCCTGTATGTTTGGCTATGAGATTTATCTGTATGAGAGTAGCTGCGTCTGTCCTTGTCATTCCTCGGTCTATATAAGATACCAGTGGGCCGTTCTCCTGGCCCACACTGAAACTGAGACTATTTTTTCTCTCAAAGTGACTTATAGCGACCCAGATCAGATATTGATCTTGGTTTACTTTCAGATGTACTTTCTTTTCCTTTCTACTTTGTTAGTGTTTTGAGTCGCAATGGTTTTTATGGCTTTGTTGATGTTTTTCTGATTAAGGATAAGCCTCTGTGTGCTTGCTTGCCTTTTCTGCAGAGTACTTCACCATTCTATTTCGAATGCAGTTTTATATTACAGATTGCATCTCATCAGGTGAAGAGGAAATTAAATGATAAAGATCTCTGCTGTTGGAGTTTACTTATGTTTTGTCCTTTTACTCGTTATTCACTTGTTTATGAATTTGTGTTTGTTAATTCGTGGTTGCCAAACATATGTATTGTGACGTTTATCACACTTTTATGGATTGTAACGAACACCCTACAAAGGGTCCGACTCTTGCTTGGCAAGTTGAACGAATCAGAACAAGAAACTGAGGCAGAAATGAGGATATATTTGATCATTCCAAATCAGTTATTCTTGCACAGAAAGTACTTGTACTGCTCAACTATGAGCAAGATGCACATGAAACATTCTGAAAGGAGGGATAATCCCATGCCTGTTATTTCTATTAATATTTTTCATGAAGATTATTAGTTGGAATATACAAGGGTCTAAAAGGGAAAAAATTATATGTGAAATCAAATATGTGAAAAGTCTGCACAACCCGGACATAATGTTCCTTATTAAAACTATGGTTAATGATGTTAATGCTCACAATATTGCTAAATCACTTGGGTTTGAAAATTTTGAACTTGTTCCACCCGTCAATCATGCGGGAGGAATTTGGGTTCTTTGGAATACACTTAACGTTGATGTTCACATTCTCGCAAAAGACGGTCGGGCGGTTCACCTCTTTGTTAAGGATAAGAGTACAAACTACTGAAACTGTTGTTTCGGGTTTACCGCCCAACTCAACAGAGGGACAAAGCAACTTTTGGAACAAATTTCTTTTGCTTAATGTCGTTTTCGATCGCCCATGGTGCATCATGGGTGATTTCAACGAATTAGCTCATCCTGATGAGAAACAGGGAGGGACCACCCCGATGCCGGACAGAACCCATCGGCTTAGGAACTTTCTACGCCAAATTGAGGGCACTAGCCTGCCTCCTATTGGACGTATTTTTACGTGGAAGAAATGTTTTAGAGGAAACACAATTTATGAACAATTAGATAGAGTCATCACGAGGAAAGATTGGATAAATATTTATCCAAAAGCTGAAGTTAAGCATGGCCCATTCTCCTTCTCGAGATCATTGCTACATACTCCTTGATACAAATCCTAGAAGTAGTATGCAAAAGAATCGAAGCTTCAGATTCCAACCACACTGGCTAACTCTCCGAAAGTGGAGAATATTGTCCAAAGTGGATGGCAACACCATGTTAATGGAACATGTATGTTTCAACTAGTTTCGAAATTAAAGAGAATTAAAGGTGAACTTAAAGTTTGGAACAAAATTACTAATAATAATTTCCGTAACAAAATGGAAAGGAATACCGAAAAGTTAACGTTTGTGGAAGATAGGCTAATTAATGATCCCACCAGCCCAAGATTCAACCATTGGTTTAACCACCCGATAAGGCAAAGGGAAAAACTGTTATTGTTTAACCAACGCTATTGGGGAAAGTTCTCCGGACATAAGTGGCTAACGTAAGGAGATAGGGATTCTAGCTTTTTTCATAAAAGTGTTATATCAAAAAAGAGAAGAAAAATTATTACAAGAATCAAAGACATCTCTAGAGTTTGTATCGAAGATATGCAGTCCATTGGCAACATAGTTGTCAACGACTTTAAAAACCGTTTCACGTCTAACCCTAATAGGATCCGAGCAACTAATCCAGCGATCGACAAAGCTCAATGATCAGCAACGTCGAGCTCATCAAAAATTTCTCTATCGAAGAGATTACAGATGCGAGTCTTCCAAATGGATGCTTCAAAAGCACCTGGACCGGATGGCTTTGGACCATGCTTCTTCCAAAAATATTGGGATTATTTAAAGCACGATTTAGCCACCATGGTCAAAGACTTCCACGAGAAAGGAAAAATCCTGAAAGAGATAAATCATACATTTATCACTCTAATTCCGAAGGTCAATGACTCGTGTACGACTAACCACTTCGGACCTATTAGCCTATGCAACACACTCGTATAAAATTATTGCTAAAATCTTGGCTAACCGACTTCGCTCATGCATAGGGAGTTTAATCTCTCCCCTGCAGTGCGCGTTCGTCCCGAGCGACAGATACACGATAATATTCTTCTAGCCCATGAAGTCATGAATAAATTTAAAAATGTAACTACTAAAACAGGATGGGTGGCACTTAAGCTTGATTTGGAAAAAGCATATGATAGGATCGAATGGGACTTCTTATACCGAGTGCATGACCGATATGGGTTTCCCCGAAGTGGATCAAATGGATTGGAGAACGCATCTCATCGAGTCTCTTACTCATTGCGATAAACGACCAACCAACGGGGTTCCTAATCCCTACAAGAGGCCTCGGGCAAGGCGACTCTCTGTCTTCATATCTATTTCTTATCTATATGGAAGCCCTTTCTGCTAATCTCCTAAAGGAAAGTTTGAATAGGAAAAGTGGGATAGGAGTTAAACTTTGAGCTAAAGGAGATACACTTCCGGCCCTCTTTTTGCAGATGATAGCCTCGCTCTTTTGTAAAACCAAAGCTCAATCCTTCGTTCCCTTAAAAGAATCATGGATAATTTTTGTGCGTCCTCGGGACAACCGATCAATTTTCATAAATCATCCATGATTTTCTCCGGCAATGCATCCAGAAGGGATAAGGAAATAGCCTCGGCTATATTTCACATTCCTATTCTTGAGTCCCCTGGGCAAATATTTAGGTTGCGCAGCAATCCAAGGAAGGAAAAAAATACCTTTATTCTCGCCTATTGTTGATCGTGCAAAAAAATCTCAGTACTTGGAAAGCGGGAACTTTGTCAAAAGCAGGAAGAGTGGTCCCAATTCAATCAAACCTCGAATCTATCCCTGCCCACACGATGCAATGTTTTAAACTCCCGAAATATACCGTCGCTAGATAAAATTAATAGGGATTTTTCCTAGAAATCTACTACCAAGTAAAGGCCTACCAATGATTGCTTGGGATCGAGTCTGTCAACCCAAGAATACAGGGGGATTAGGATTGCGAAAAATGGAGGATATTAATGTTGCCTTTCGAGTGTAAGCTTATTTGGAAACTATTAAACGAACTCGATAACCTATGGACCAAACACATGACAAGTAAGTATATGAGACAAAATGACCTTTTCAAAATTAAGCCAAAAGGCACGAGATTCATGGGTTTGGAAAAATCTGTTTAGTTGCTACCCTACTTTTAGCAAAGGAATTAGATGGAAAATCGGTAATGGGAAAGATATTTTGTTTTGGACAGATTTTTGGTGCCAGGACCAAAACCTTCTTCGAGATAACGGGGTTTGATCCACAATCACTCAACCTACGAGTAGAGTGAGTGACTTTATTAAAAATGATAATAGTTGGGATGTCCCCAAACTAGAGTCCGTCCTGCCAATACACCTATTTTCTATTATCAAAAGTGTACCACTCCCTGCATTTCCTACAAATGATGAAAATTGCTAGGGTCTTTCGGGAAACGGAGTTTTTTCCACAAAATCAGCCACAAACCTAGCAAAAATGTTGTTGGGCAGGATCCATGGGAAGGAAGATGGATATGGAAAATTAACATACCACCAAAGATTAAAATTTTTGTTTGGCAATTAATGCATAAAGGAATTCCTCTTAAAAAGAACTTCGTTAGACGAGGGCTGCAAATCGTCCCTACTTGCAAGTTCTGTAATTTACAGGATGAAACCGAAGACTACCTCTTTTTCGTTGCCCAAGAACACAACTAGTGTGGGCATCAGCTTCTAACCACCAATGGTTACACACCACCAATTTCATATCACCCATATCTAGCGGTAGATGCATCATCCATGCAGCCCGCGCATCCCTTCATCCAGAGCATTTTCAACCGTTTCTTTTTCTTCTATGGAGCATTTGGAAGGAAAGAAATGCTGTCACTTTTCGAGACGAAGATTTCAACCATCTCGGAACGTTAATCGGGGCAAAAGAGCTTTTGCGGAATGGAAATCAAGAATTAAACTATCACCAATGGACTACAAGCATCAAGACGGGCGAGAACGAGACCAAAGAAAATACACTTGGTTAAATGGAACAAGCCCCCTGCTGGGTGGATCAAACTTAACTTTGATAGATCTCTAAAAAATGAACGTGTAGCTATGGGTTTCATATTACGAGATGACCAAGGAAATCTTATCAACGCGGGAGCGGCACAACTAGGTGTCACATCTATTCCGGTTGCTGAAGCTAGTGCGCTCGGATATGAGCTCCTATAGGCAGTCAAAGCAAATATTAGTTCACTTCAAGTTGAAGGTGACAACAAGATCATCATTGAGGCTCTTCAAGGCACTATCAAACCACCATGGCAGATTGATTTTATCATCAAAAACATCATTCGATTGATGTCTTATTTTAGGAATTTCTCCTTTAGTCATGTGTTTAGAGAAGCTAATTGTGCGGCAGATCGGCTTGCACAACAGGGGCACAAGGCTTCGGTGCCGTCCTCTTGGGGATACTGTCCATCCCATTCCCTCTCCCCGATTTTGGCTAATGACACCCTAGGTAGAACACTTGTGAGAAGGGCTACCTAGCGACTTGCCGTGTTATTCTTCTTTACCCATTAAAATATATAAAATAAATTTTCACAAACTCGTTAAAATCACGTAATATAGTTCTTTTGTATAAAATCCAATAATCGTACCTATACTTAAAATCAAATACATCATAGTCTCACAAATATTATAAGTCAATCCATATCATAAATCTTTCAAATCCAAATCAGAATCCATAGTCATATCATACTTGTAATATTCTTACATAATGAAAGTACTTAACTTAAGGGAAACTAATTTAAGATCCACACAAAGAACCATTACAACAAAAGGGTGATAAACAAATCCTGGAAGCACCAACCATAATTCAGTCATATGGTACCAACAAGTGGACTAGTTGCGACTCAAACATATGTTACCAACTAGACACCCTTACTCTAGAGGACACGAAGTCCATATAACAAAAATTATGGAGTCACATTCAAATCCCAGCAAGCTCGAGTCGAAACCCTCGTCACCCAATAGGGGCTTACATAGCTAACATAACATATGACCCGACAAACAAATCCCGAGAGGATAGGTTAGGACCTTCCCCACTCGGGTGACCTTGGGCCAACAAACAAATCCTATGGGATTGGTTAAACCTTTCCCATTAGGCGACCCAAACTAAACGGTAGACACTTCTATGGCCATAGCTCTAGAATACAAAACTAATAGCCTCCGGTAAAACATGAACATTTTTCCCCAAAACATAATTTGACGAATATATATTGTTAAAATACAAATATTATTATTTTTCAAAAAAACTCATTCAGAATTCATGCAAATTATATTTTCATAATATAGTTAAACAATACATATTTAAATCTATTTTCATAATATAGTTAAACAATACATACTTAAATCTAAGTAATTTTTCCAAATTTCTAATATATGTTGTAGTTAAGATATCTTATTATTTATTTCTCACAACAACACTTACCAAAAGTGATTTTCAACATAATTATAAAATTTGTTCTAATTCATGCAAAACAGTGCAGTTTTTATTCAAAAATTCATAAGTAATAAACTACACATCTACAATTCACGAAACTTTACGGAAAATTCCCAAATATTACCTAGAACTTACAGTAAAGATTTAAGAAATTTTCACACAGCCAATAATTCCAAAAAATTCAAAGAGTGACCAAAAATACTGTAAATCCAAAAATTACCCATCTTCATACCATTGTTGGTCTTCTACCCCAAACACTCAAGCAAATTAAGCATAATCTTATACTTAATAATTAAAATTCAAGCATTACTATCAATCTCGTACATGCACAATTTAATCAAAATCTACATAATCTAACAATCATAAAAATACATTAAATATGTGGGTTTGTAGTTAATCAAAGTTAGATTTTCTACTTCATTAAGCCCTAAAATATCAACTATATATATTAAATTATCCATAAATTTTTAAATTTAACTATAAATTTTAAACTTAATCTTTTCCTAATTAATTTTAAATTAAAAAAATTAAAAATTACTCATATAAATTTTACTTAATTCTCAATTTTTCTTCCTCTTCTTCGTCTTCGTCTTCTTCTTTTTCTTTCTCTTTCTACCTCTCCCTCTGATTTTTTCCGGGTATACGGCTGGAAAATGACCGACAGCCCCCCAAATCTCATCCGGACATAAGTTTCCAAATTTATTTTTACTTTTTCTTTTACTTTTTACTTAATTTTTACTTTCCTTTTTTTTAATACTCTCCATATATATATATATATATATATATATATATATTATACTAATTTTATTTTAGGTAATTAATTAATTTTATAAAATGAAGATCAAAATAAAATTTTTAAACACAAGACAAATCACATATTTACACATAAATTGCAAAATAATGGGTTAATTTCGGGGTCTTATAGTTTATGTTCGTTTATTTGCGTTTATGTTTTAGGTCATTATTATTATTTATTGTTGTTATTGTTGTTGTTGTTATTGTTATCGTCATCGTCGTCAGTCGTTGTCATTATTGTTGTTGTTGTTGTTATTGTTATTATGATCGTTATTATTTTTGTGAAACAGATCACTAAAATGATCATATGTGAAGTGTTAAAATTGTGTATATTATAAACGTACACATAACTTACTAATGTAGTACTAAAAGCTACAATCGTACAAGTTTATGGGAAATATCCCCAACTACACCAGTAATCATACAAGTTATTCTATCCCTAACGCCATTCATTGTTTGTCTATTACGAGGATCGTGGAACGCTTCGATCGATGGTCCTTCATACGCGATATTAGGTTAAGAAAAATTGGTATCCCATTTTAATGCATCCTGATGAAATTATCCAATGTGTAAGTCGCAATTATAACTTTAATTTGACGCTCTCTACTTGGCCGAGGCATCCTGTGCTTCAAAATTAGTCATATATTCTTTAGGATTGAAAAGGTTCGCTTAACTGTCATCCGTAAGGAGGAGTGTCGATAATTAAAATTTTATTTCACCCCATCCGGTGGACCAAATTTCCTAAATTTCGCATGAGACTCGAAACACCGGTTTCCTTGTACGGCACATGGACCAATTTTTTTTTAGATTGGAGAAATATTAGATAAAAACTTCGATATTTGAGAAACATTATAATAAAAATTATTTTTCTTATAAAAATAAAATACAATATTTTAAAATATTATAAATAAATAATTTTTCAAATATTCGCTATTCTAAAATAATATCTTTAATAACTCATATCCGTTCGTTTCTATTCGTTTATGCTCTTTTATGTTCATTTATGCTCGTTTATGTAAGTTCGTAAAAGCCCTTACTTGATTTTGATTTTTCAGCCCCTCTCAGTCATCTCCTAAATCCTATTGTTCTCACCTCTTAAGTCTCTCTTTACTCTCAATTGTTGTTCTCCCATTTCAACCAAAAGTTGAAAATACTGAATAATCATAAGTCAAAAATTAAAAATGACCAAAATTATAGGCCAAAAAGTTGAAAATATTAGATAATCATAGGTAAACTATTTTTTAAAAAATTTAGAAAACAGAAAATTAGAAATTGTGTGATGCAACTGGGTACCCGATCGTTGGATCCGATTCCAACCAGGTCCGGGGCCAAGTCCACCAAAAACACCGGGGATCCAGTTGGCATGGAAACCTCTTTTCAATATTTTTTGCTGGTTTTTTTTTGTGGTAGATTTGTTTTTAATTCAAAATACATTCAAGTCTGATCTGCCTGGTATTGAAGAAAATAACTTTTTTTTTTTAATGAATTTATCTTTTATGCCAACGAACCATGTGTTATTTTTTTTTTAAATGAATATGGACTTTTTCATATTAATAGTAAAATACCATCAGTGCTTGTAACGCCCCAAAAAATTATAGTAATTACAAATTGACAAATTAATACTAGTAGTGGAAAATAATTTAATTTTTGTGATGTCATGCGGCATATCTTGGAAGGTCAATAAACTAATAAGAAAATAGATAATTTTATTATCAATAATTTAGAAATAAGAACTTTTTGAAAACTTAAATTAAACTCAAACTAACAAGATAATATAAGCTAAATTATTATGATCTGATAAACTTTATAACTTTATGACAACATTATCTTGGTGAGCAATCCTGATTCATGAAAGGTCCCCAATAAGTAATCAATCTGAAAACATAAATACAATTTAAAAAGTAATAACATAATATTTGTATAGAAGACCCAACCATGTTAAAATCCGTTAAAAAATAATTTTAATTTTATAAATGAAATAAGAAATAATAGTTTAAAATTTTAAGTTTCAAAGTGACTGTTGAACCTCAGATTTGCTACTTTCTATGACAATTATTCACCCAATTCAATGAGAAATTTGAGGATTTATGTTTGATTTTGAGTTGGTTTTTGTTCATTCCTTTTTAACCGTCACCTAAACTTGTTAATTACAGGTATTTGAGCTTAAATGAGGGAGAATCGAGGTAAATTTGATGAAAGATGATGAAGAGGAGGGTTCGAGCCTAAATAAAGGAAGGAAATTGTCTGAAAACTTAACAAGTCAAGTTGCACAGGTGCATGTGCAAGGGCGCACAGCCATATAGAGTTTCAAGCAAAAGGAAGAAGCCCAGGGAAGGTCGCGTGGGCACCAATGCAGGGGGTGCACGGCCGTGCGACTACTACGAAAAGTTAATGTCGTGCACGAGTACCCGTGTAGCACGGGCATAAACTGGTAGAAGTGCAGCAAACTGGTAGAAATTGGGTCCGCCCCGGAGATACGGGAAATGTTATATAGGTTCATGGAAAATGTTAAGAGACATGCATGTAGTGACATGAGATCTTTAATATAATACAATATGATGTAATTATTTAAGGATGTTCCCTTTACATTTTCAAATTAGATTGCATATGTATATGTACTCTTTTGGCCAATGTCTAAATCATATATTATTATTATTATTATTATTATTATTATTATTATTATTATTATTATATGTTGTTCTTTATGTTATTTATTTTTATTGTGGCCCTTTTTGTTCAAGCAATGCATTATAAATTTCCTTTTATTTTAGTAGTAATTAGTCATATAATTTTTTTCAACATGATTTGTAGTTCATTGATAGATCAAAATTTCACTTCAGACCCAAAAAAAAAAAAAACAAAAAATCTCACTCTATCTTTTTTATTTTCTATTTTTATGTATTTGTGTACTGATTCAATACCATATCTATTCCCCGTATATAGCCATGTAATTACTAGTACAAATTAACTATTTTTATTACAGCAGACAAGAGAGTAGTTGTGGTACAAATCACACGAATCAAATATTTGTAATAAACATTGAGTTTGTGGCTAAGATAATGCGGTACATTTAGAACACATGTAACTCAAATTTGGATTAAAATATTTTGTAATTGGAGCTAATTAAGAGAAAACTCCAAACGACACACGCCTAGCTTAACTAGCATTGGAAGTTTTGATCCTCACAATTCGAGGATGAGTCCTAGGGATATCGCTTTCTCTCTGTGCATTGGGATGAGATTGGCATAATACTGGATTGTCTCTCCTCTCTAACCCATTATCGATATCTATTAGGTAGCCCTATATACCACCCAGTCGAAGAACCACGATAATCATTTCAATGATATTTTAAAGTACTATAAAAAAAATTCAAATTTGTGACAATGCACAAATCTTAACTAGTATTATAATAATTAATTAAACTTTTCTATTGAAAGATCATGGTGACAATTATGATTATGATTATTATTACTATTATCATTTTCTTACAAAATTACTCGTGTTACAATCCTTAAGTGTTGATGCTTTATTGGTGTTTTAAATTGATGCTCAATTTCAATTTTATAAAAAATGTTTCACGAATATGCAATTTTGGTGATGAATGTGAATTTTATTGATGTATCTAGATTATGACAAATATGATGTTTTTATTAGCGAATTTGCATTCTATATTGACACATCTATATATATTTTTTTTCTGTTAGTTAGATACACTATGTATTGATTAATATGATATTATCTTTGATAAATTTTTCTTTTGTATTTATGAATCTATATAACGAGTTATCTATTGTTGTAGATGAGTATTTTGAGAAGATCATATTAAATGTGTGCGCGCGTGCGTGTGTGTATTTTGAGAAGATCATATTAACTGTGTGTGCGTTGTAGATGACTATTTGAGAAGATCATATTAAATGAATGTGTGGTGTGTGTGTGTGCCCGTGCATGCGCGCGCGCATGTGTGTGTGTATTTTAGAAGATTATATTAAGTGTGTGTGCGCGTTGCATATGACTATTTTCAAAAGATCATATTAAATGAGTGTGTGCGTGCGTGTATGTGTATGTGTATTTTGAGAAGATCATATTAAGTGTGCGTGCGTACGTGTGTGTGTATGTGTGTGTGTGTGTCTATATATACACACACACACATATATATATATATATATATATATATATATATATATATATATATATATATATATATATATAGGCATTGTATCGAATGAGAGGAGGGGATAGAGTGAGAGTAAGAGAATAAAATCTCAACCATGCATTTTAAATATGAGAGTTAAGATTAAAACAAAGTTATTTTCTATTAAAACCACCCTCACCACCAGTCTACTACTTCTGAACCAATGCTCGACTGCCGCAACCACTATGGACTGCTGCGGCCTACCACTGTGAGGGACAGTTTCCCTACCGCCACACTCGAAAACCACCGGCAACCTCGTTGGTGGAAGTCATTGGCTCCCAAAATTGTTGCACATGCCCTAAATTAGATATTATAAAGAGCACCCATCTTATTTTCTTACCATTTCGTGGGTGCAAGATATGAATTTTCGATTTTGGGTTCAATATGTGCTAAATTAGATGCATTTGGGATAGAGTTTTCATAAATTTCTAACTGTTTTTCCATCGGAAAAATAAAGAAAGCCGGTGAGTCATGATTGGTTGTGGTGGTTTCAGGTGGGAGAGAGAAATAAAAAGCTAATTGGGGTTTTCTTATTAAAATTAACTCTACACCTTTAATTTACATCTAATAACTAATATTCACCTCTCTCTCTCTCTCTCTCTCTCTCTCATTGGACGTTGCAAGTGAGCCAGTTCGACTTGACTCATAACTGAACATGGATACAAGGTATCCACAATTGATGAGTCAATTTTAGGCTCTCAATTTAGGAGCCTACAGTAACATATCATCTAAGAGTCAATTTATTTTTTCCTAAATTTTTATTTTCATAATGTAAACCTCATCATCACTTTAGTCTCACCAAATAAAATATGCCCTTGGACACACATTATAAAACATAACTTTCTTTTTTTGAAAAAAAAATTAAGCAAGAAAACAGGAACCAATGGCAACACAACATGTGGCCCAAGAAAAGTGGAGGGGGCGACCCTCTACTACGTAAATGACTTTTTATTACGACCCTTTTATAACGGTTAAAAACAAAAATCATATTATAAAATGAGGCTGTGGTATTTTTGTATATAAAATTCACCTATTACGTGATTCAATGAAAGAACCATAGTAATAGGACATATCTCGACCTTTTACTATAGTTCATTAAAAAACCCAGTAATAGACGTTTGCTACTATTTCGATTTTTTCATTGAAGTGTAATAAAAAGTTTGTTATATTGAACAAAAAATATAAGAGATTTTTTACTACAATTCAATGAAAAATCGTAATAATAAGTAGTAGAATCGTAGTAAAAAATCCCTTCTTTCTTAACCCATTTGCACGCATTAATTTCTCAGATCTCTCTCTCTCTCTCAAATCTCGGAGACCCTCTCCAACCTTGAATCCTCTCCCCCAAAATTGTCTCTCCAATTGCTTCCTCACCAATCCTCCTCACCTTTGTCCCGCTTCCCCTCTATAGCCGGTGGTACCACTACCACTGCACCCGCCTCCACTCCTGCCTTTCGCTCATTCATCAACCGCATCCATGATCGGATCAAGGATGGCTTCGCCCAGCGCTGCCCCTGGGCTAAGCTCGTCGATTGCTCCACCTTCGCCAAGCCGAAATCTCTCTCCGACGCCACCATTCGCCTTAGCAAGAAATACTCCTATTTAGGATGTTGATTTGTTTAAAGTTAAGGGTTTGATTTGATACTTTCGAATTTTTTATTTTGAACTTGTTTATTGACATTTTTTGTGTTCTTTGAATTATAAAAATGATGTTATGTTGAGTAGTTATGCATGTAATTTGAGCACTGCATTCTGAAAATGAAATAGTTATTATGATAATGATTATAAGTATATAATATCATATAATGTGTAATTAATTGAAATATTTTATATTTTAAAGCTAGTTCTCAAAAAAATCATTCAACTTAACAGATCTATATACTATGTCAAATGCATTTTTTCTTCCTATCTATGCTACCATTAAATGTCAGTATTCATATAATAACAATGTATCAATTCATAATATAAATTTCACTCAAAATAATATTTGAATCAATTAAACAAAATCATAATTATTCTAAACCATATCATAAAGAATAAAGAAATGAATAGAACTATACATAAAACATGAAAAACTATAAAAATACAAGAAATAGTTGTTCTGTATAATCTAGTGAAAGTAGAAGCCTCGTATATGTGAAATAGCATGAAACCATATTATGTGCTCTCTCTATCAATAAATCATCCCAACTTAAAAGATCTATTATAAGTCATGACAAGTAAACATACCAGCACATATTTCCTCTTGTGAATTTAAGACTGCTTAAATTATCTAATAAACATCAATCAGCAAATCCATGTATTCAAGTGCCAAAACAATCCAGAACATTCTTCTTTGATTCTTAAATTTGCAAAGGCACAATCACTTCTCGTTCTCGCTCAACATTGTCGAAATAATTAGAACATATTTTTTTCCTATCATCAAACTGAAAATTGCACCAAGTAGGACTCATTCTCACATATATGGTCTTAAATGACCAGGAATCATTCTCACTCTCGACGTATGAATTTGATTTAAATTTTAAGATTTTAAGATCAAGTTATATTTGAAATTTGAACCAAAAAGTTCTTAGAAAAAGGGCAATGGTAAACTTACCAAGCTATGAGTCCTCACCGTTTTTTAACTTTTTGTTTATAACTTCAGAGTAGTCAATAAGAGTGTCTCATTTATTTTAAGATAATGTAAAACTCCTATTATCGTTTTTTAATGCATCCTTAGGCTAACTCCACTGGACAAATAATATTTCATCTTATTGAGGTTTATTAAAGATTTCATATTACTTGTCTCCATTGACTTATTCATGTCAAATAATTTGACAACCTCTTACCAGTTTTGTCTGTCATTAACTATATTAGACCCTAATTTGCCCTTCTAATCTCATCACAGTAATGATCTCATATGGATTAGAGCCATTAAAAGTTACCATGTTTTCATCTTCATGGAATAAACCAAAAATAAAATCCAAATTTTGTACTCACTTTAAATCTCTTTTGCAGTTTCAAAATAACACATAACAAAGGCTGATGAAGAAAATTTCCAAATTCCAATAGGATCCACAATTATAATTTAAATTATATCTCGCCAAAATAGAGTTTGAATAATAAGACCTAATAAACTAAAATAGATCGCATTAAATTAAGGACTTTCTTAAGTCATTCAAAGATCGATAAACAATTTCTTAGTAACAGAAAGAAGTAAAGCACAACCTATAGTAAACCTAGGCATCATCATTTCAATCCATACAAGATGGTAACCAAGGTAATAGCTAGCACTAGATAAATCTCATTATTCCAACCATATATTAAAGCTCTTAGTCGTGAGGTACGTCTAAAAGAGTAATTTATTATAACAAATAATAGATCATCCTAGAGTTTCTCTTATTCCCTTTTCCTTTATTATTTCAAAAGACAAGCATTAGATTTATCGATCTTAGCACTGCTTAGGTATACCTTGACATGACATACTACTCTCTACTCTACTTTATATCTTTAAATTGCTATTGATAAGTTCCACGTCTTTGTCAAATTCTGAAATTCTTCCCTATACTATGTTGTTTGATGTATGTTGTAGAATCTTTTAACTTTCAGCCTCCTCGATCACAAAGAGCCCCGCTTTACCTGCATAATCTCACTGATTTGTACCAATCTCACTCAAGTTGGGCAATGACTTGCTGGCAAAAGACTTTTCAACAGTTACAAAAATCTGCATAAACTGCAATAATATTAGCTTCAAACTTTAATCTATAAGGCTTTCCTCCTATTAAACTTACAAGTTTTGGTGTTGATAAGCAAGATGAGCAGTTGCTTGATGAATTTAGCCCCTAGCCATACTTGATCACGTGATCAATCAAGCTTAGGGATTATTTCAAGTAGATTTTGTTAATTTTTCATAAATTGAATTCAGCCACTATGGAAAATTTGGCGTAAGTATTTCCAAAATTGTGCTGATTGCTAATCAATTCTCTATTGAGGGTGCTATTTTGTCTAACCTTTAACTCCCAATATGAGGGACTTTAGGGCATGCAAAATGTGCCTAAATATTTGTCAAATATCATACCTAAAATTGAGATTCACCTGGTGTAAGAATAGATTTTATCTCGCCCAAGGGTGCCTCAAACAGTCTTAAAGATTTTAGTGTTTCCAGAACTTGTGGCTGAAGTTTTTGGGGAGTCATAGTAAGAGTACAACTTGCCGAGAAACCTCAAAATGGGAAGAGAAGAGGTTCCATCAAGCCTCCACCTCAATTACTTGATTAGTTCTGTAATTGAGGTGTCAAGTTCCCATTAATTTTTATATTTTTCTACATTTTTTTAATTTCTTTTTGCCACTTGTTGCAGCTATTATCATTGTAGAGGAATATATTCGCCCCTTTACCCCTTGTAATGGACAAATTTTAAAAAATAAAATTTTATGCTTAACTTTGTGAGTTAGCTTAAAACTCTCTCAAATTCCTTTGGCTGTATCCTAGCTTGGAGGTGGCAATGCATTTTGGAACAACCAAGACCTTGGACAAGTCTAAAATCAAGTAGAGAATGAGGATAAATGAAAGAGAAGGCTGTCCAAACAGGAGTTCCAAATTCAACACTTTGAGTTCTTAGTAGCAGTAGATTTTTTTTTAAATTTATGGACATTTTTTGCATATTTGGTATGTAATATTTAGACAGCTTTAATCTTATTTTACGCATGTTATATGAGCTTTAATCTTGTTTTAGCATGTTGTAGTCTAGGTGGTTAAGATACTAGACTCTCACCCGAAGCCCCGGGTTCAAATCTCGGCAATGGAATGGTTGTTCTGTTTTTTTCCCCAGCCTCCTATTTCTTTTTACTTCACCTTCTGTCAATGGAAAGTTTGAATCCTCATTTACACTATGACCCTGTTTGTCAATCAACTGTTAGATGTTTGTATTAGTTGTTAACTGTTAGCTGTTTGCATTAGATATTTGTGGAAAAAAATATTTGGTAAAATTAGTTATTTCTAACAAAGGTGTTTGGTGAAATTTCATTTATACTCATCTCAATTTCATTAACTGTTTAATGCATTATAATTATTTTTACTCAATATTCATTTTTGTTTCTCAACATTAATTAAGAATTATGTGATATATAAAGTCATATTTATACTTTCTGCACAATTTTAATTATATATATTTTTTTGAAGTTTATTTTTAATAACATATTTGACAATTACGTGACAAAACTATTTATTTATTATGATAGTTTAAATTATTTGTTAAAATATAAAAAATATTAAAATAAAAAAATATTAAATTAAATATTCATAATCATCCTCTACTCTCGTTCCAAAAGTCGAAAAATATGAACTAAGAAAAATCTTACACATTAGTGTAATTTCAATGACAATTAGCATAATTTCACTAAAATATGAAGGATAATATGGTAAATTCAAGTATCAATTACAATTAACTCTTCCAAAAGCTCTTTGCCAAAGAGTTTTTGGGTTAAAAATCTATTCTAAAAACTCTTTATCAAACAGTCCAATTAACCTTTTAACTTAATCAAACAATTAAAAAACTTTTGGGGGCAAAAACCTATTTGCCAAATATTCCTTATATGTGATAATTTCTCATCCCGCAAATTGTATAAAGCTTTTGTGGTATCTTTTAACACCCCAAATAAATGTTTCATCCCATCTTCCAAGCCATAATTTGTTGTACCTTATATCCTACAATCATATTACGATTATGTCCTCACCTAATTTATTGTTGGTCTAGGAAATTATGAGTCGGTCTCTCTACTGAAAATGATGTTTGCAGAGGTAAAAACTATTTGCATCCTGATCTCTCGAAACCCTAGAAAATCGAACCCATACTATAAGTTTTGATATTGGAACTAACATAACCATGATTTTTGACTATAAGCAGCACAATTCAACTCACCCTCCAATTTGTTTATTTGTTTTTCTAAAAAAAAGTGCTTGATATCATATTTTTGAGACTGATTAAATGAAGAGCCTCAATTTCACCAATCACTGATGACTCTACTGCTTTTGATGATTCTACTGCTTTTAGGTAGATAAGAGGCAAAGTAAAACAGAGATAAAAGCTGCTATATTTTTTCCCCAAAATTTTCTTCTACTGTATTTGTTTTCAACAATCCCTTAAAACAGAATAATACGTAGGTGTTTTAAACATAATTCTGGAAAACAAACCTACAAGAATTGTTGAAAATCTCATTCTTGGAAAGCAATAAGTAATATATATATTTACAATGCTCATTTAATTGCAAACTTAAATATCATCACAGAAGGTGGGAGAAAAGAATAAATTTAACCAAAAATAGAAACACATGGTTTTCAAGGCTCTGCTATAAGAAAAACACCACCATCATCTCTTGTTTATGTATGTAGGGCCTAAATATTCCTTTTCTTTTTCCAGTAGAAACTTCTCCTGTGTATTGTACTTTAGGAAGATCCCAATCATCTCTAGATAGGTATATTTGAATCATCTCCGACGATGCTCTTTATCGGGTATAGAGCACTGCTGTTATTACATGCAAGAGGACCTGCTTGGCGTGTAGACAGGTGATCCTTGATATGATATAATTGTTGGGTGATGGAGCCTAATGAAGAGTTGGGCTTGGTTTTTACAAGCAATGAAGATGGCATGAGTGGCACGAGCATGACGTTGTTGGGCACGGTCAAGACGAACGCGAAGGGAGCTGCAGGAAGCTGTAGGAAGAAGGGCCGAAAGGTGGCACGGTTTCAACCGTGCCACTAGGCACACCCGTGCCATGTGGTGCAATTCCTCGGATGCGGTTTTCTGGCCGTTTTCGTCAGTTTTGTGGTGTTTAATGCCTTGGTTAATGCCTGTAAATGCAGTTATTGACTAATTAGGCTATTTAATCGGTGCTAGAAACCTCCCTTGGTGTGCATGTGAGTAGTGTATTACAAAGTGAAGTGAGTACTTGAGGGAAATTCGTTGTAAATTATTCAAAATCTAGTACATCGATTTCGTGGTTTTTTCCCGAGTTTGGGTTTTTTACGTTAAATATGTTGGGATTATGGAGTCTAATGGTTGTTTTAGATTCGGGAAATCGCATTACGGGGCAAGAAACTGCGAACACGGGCAAGCGGCATCAAGCACGGATCGTTTCGGACGAAGCAGCTGCAGCCAGCCACGACCAGCACCGAACTCGGGTTGGTTGTGTCTAGGGACACGGCCCGTGCCAGCAGCACGGGCAGACCGTGCTGCTGGGCACGGCCCGTGCCGGGTGTGTGGCCTTCGGGCTGCACGGCTGGAAACGTTTTCGACGGTTTTCTTTGTGTTAATGCGTGTTAATGCTCAATTTATGGCTTGTAAATGCAGTTTGACTGACTATGGCTATATAATTAGAACTATCCTCCATTGTTGGAGAGAGAAGTGAGTAGTGTATTGCAAAGTGAAGCAAGTGAGTGCTTGAGGGAAAATACTCAAATTCTAGTGCATCGGTTTAGTGGTTTTTTCCCAGGTTTGGGTTTTTCCACGTTAAAATCTTGTGTCTCGATTCTTCCTTTATTTTCTTTTGTCCTAAGTCTCATTGTTGTGAATCCCGATTCCTAACAACTGGTATCAGAGTTAGGTGAGGTTGAGAGTTTACAAAATGGAGAACGGTAAAGTGAAGATTGAGAGGTTCGATGGAAAGGACTTTGCGTTCTGGAAAATGCAAGTGGAAGACTTGTTGTATCGGAAGGAGTTGCATCAACCCCTCTTCGGAGTGAAGCCCACGGACATGGCAGAAAATGATTGGAAGTTGCTTGATCGGCAAGCGCTTGGGATGATTAGATTGACATTATCACGGACTGCGGCTTTTAATGTGATGGAACAAAAGACGACGAAAGGGTTGTTGGAGGCGTTGTCCAATCTCTATGAGAAACCTTCGACGGTAAATAAGGTATATCTCATGCGTCAATTGTTTGAATTAAAAATGGGTGTTAGCACTAGTGTAGCGGATCATATTAATGATTTTAATATGATTATCTCTAATCTTGCTTCGGTGAGTATAAACTTTGAGGATGAAGTTAAGGCCTTAATCTTGTTATCTTCGTTACCCGAGTCATGGGATACCATAGTGTCTGCAGTTAGTAGTGCTAGGGGTTCAAATGCATTAAAGTTTGATGAGGTTCAGGATGTAATCTTAGCGAAAGCATTCGCAAGGGAGGTACTCTAGAGTCATCGGGAATGCATTACATGTAAAGGGTAGGGAGAAACAAAGAAAAATGGCCGGGAAAATCCAAAGCAAGGGGACAGTCCCAAAACCTAGGGGAGGTTATGTGTTACGGCTGTGGGGATAAGGGACATTTTAAGAAAAATTGTCCTAAAAAGTTTGATGACCGGAGTTCTATAAATTCCATGGAAGATGTAGGTGATGCACTTGTGGTTAGTGCGGAAAGTCCTATTGAGTCTTGGGTGGTTGATTCCGGGGCATCGTTTCATTCCGGTCTAAGAGAAGCTTGTTTCACAATTTTGTTGGGGGAAAACTTGGGAAAGTTTTTGTAGCAAATGGGAAGAGCTTGGACATTCTAGGCAAGGGGAATGTGAGGATCAAAACCTCAAGTGGGGGTTTTGGACATTTCAAGGTGTTAGGTATATTCCGGGATTGGCAAAGAACTTGATTTCGGTAAGTCAATTGGATGAGTCGGGATACCTAATGAAGTTTGGCAATGGTGGCTGGAAAATTGTTAAGAGGGCGATGGTTGTGGCTAAGGGCATAAAATCTGGCTCTTTATACTATACCGGGGATGGTAGTGACTTAGCTTTGGATATCGGGGTTAACAATTTCAGTGGAAGTCTTCGGGATGAAGGACTTTGTATGGGTTCTGCTGTAGTGGGAGTTGATGAGGATGACAGGGTGTTTGTTGGGTCTACAAAAGGGTCATCGGGTGCTCCACAAGGAAATTTGCAAGAATCCATAATAATGAAGAACGCGGCGTTGTCTACGGAAGGTAAAGCCCAAAGGTACAAATTATGTCTTCATTATGTTTTATTGACCAACGCCGGTGAGCTAGTTGTGCATGGTGAAAGTGTGCAAGATGTAGATCGATCCGAGTGGGAGTTCACGTCGGGTGATGAAAATGGGCTTGAAGGCTTGGATAGTGGAAATCCGGTGAAGGAGCTAGTCCAAGGTAAAGGTACCGAAACATTGAGGCGGTTCAAGGCCTTGGTGGGTCTCTCATGTTGAAGGGGCCGGGGCGTTTCGGTGGCTAGATGGGTGCAACAAAAGGAGGTGAGTCATTAGTCTCCAAGTGGGAGATTGGTGGGATTATGGAGTCTAATGGTTGTTTTAGCCTCGGGAAATAGCATTACGGGCAAGAAACGGCAAACACGGGCAAGCGGCATCGAGCACGGATCATTTCGGACGAAGCAGCTGCAGCCAGCCACGACCAGCACCGAACTCGGGCTGGCCATGTCCAGGGACACGGTCCGTGCCAGCAGCACGGGCAGACCGTGCTGCTAGGCACGACCCGTGCCAGGTGTGTGGCCTTCGGGTTGCATGGCTGGAAGCGTTTTCGGTGGTTTTCTTTGTGTTAATGCGTGTTAATGCTCAATTTATGGCTTGTAAATGCAGTTTGGCTGACTATGGCTATATAATTAGAGCTATCCTCCATTGTTGTAGAGAGAAGTGAGTAGTGTATTGCAAAGTGAAGCAAATGAGTGCTTGAGGGAAAATCTTTGTAAATTACTTAAATTCTACTGCATCGGTTTCGTGGTTTTTCCCAGTGTTTGGGTTTTTCCACGTTAAAATCTTGTGTCTCAATTCTTCCTTTATTTTCTTTTGTCCTAAGTCTCATTGTTGTGAACCCTGATTCCTAACAAAATCTTGTGTCACAAATTCTTCTTTCATTTTCTTTTGTCCAAAATCTCATTATTTGTGAACCCCGATCTTAACAATAACATGACAGAGTCGATAACCAAATGAGAAGAATGTTATATGGGTTCATGAAGTGTAAGGTGGATGGATGGATGGATTATCCGTTCAGTTTGCAACATTTTAGCAAAGGAGAATTATTCCAGTGTTTAACTCTAAGAGTAAATAGATCAACTGAAGTTCCGTTGTATGATTGAAGTATAATAACAATAAGATGTTAAGAGAGGATTTAAACCTCAAACCCCCTGTGAAGGGAGAAAAGGGAACCCATGAGATGGTGTAGTGAGGAACATACGCGTAAAATTTAACTGATTCTAATGCTTTCCAATTTAATGTCATAACCTACATGTTTATTGCAAGAATTAAAAAAGATTGTAGTTAATGTCATTCCCAGTTGAAGTAAGAGTGTAAGACTGCACACATCTTCACAGATTGGGTGGGAATGCACACTGAGTGCTATCATTGTCTTTCCTAATCACTCCAAAAACAACGGTTTTAGGAACACAACTTACGCTTCTTAACAATAACTAATGAGAAGATATGACTGAATTCATGATGCAAAACATATCATTCCACCCTACATCATGATTATTGGTTATAAAGCCCTTTGTGGCTCATATGCACCAAAAAAATTATTATTGGTTATAAAGAAGTTTAGACAAAAAGAGGACTTACAGAACGGAAGGGAAACTCATCTACCTCAAGCATATGAACAATCTGCCCCATCTTAGGCCGCTTGTTGGCATCCGGATCTATGCAACATATCACATATCTGCACTGTTTTCGCTACTTAAGTTTCATCCTTTTCTATTCCAAAATTGTCCTGCAAAGATTACAAAAATACAAAGTGTGCTCTTCGCCTTTTAAAATAGAAATATTGAAAGTAAATATATTTTCTAAACAAAGTTTTTGAAAAATGAAAACCGGTTTAACTATATTTGACCCAGTTAAAAATTGGCCCGATTCAGCCGGTGACTTTACAGGGCGGTCGACTTCGGGGATCCCAGTCGTTCTCGAGTCGAAATGAAGATTTGCTCTTGGAAAGGTTAAGTCACCCTAGAGTAGGGGTGAATAGGGTGGTGGAAGATTTTAAATAAAAACCAAACTCTTTTTGCACATAATTGAATAAGAAGCAAATTCTGAGTTTAGATTGGACTCGAAAGTTAAACACTCGAAACACGCAGCAACCCTCATGGGGTAGAAAATCACGGACAATGTCAATTCAGACAGCAAGTCAAATCCACTAATTGAATCCTCAATTATAATAAATATGACTACCCAGATTTGTTCGCAAACAAATCTATTACAATTTTTCCTGGCTCAGAATTTACCTTATCCGACCGACCTAGTACTTCCAAGTTGAAGTTACCTTATCAACTTGGGATCCTCCAATTTTTCCCAATGTTAGAAGTTCCCTTATCTAACGTGGTACTTCCAAACTAAGGTAACCTTTACAGTTTGGGACAACTGAATTGAGGTAACCTTTACAACTCAGTTAGAGAGAAAGAATAGAAGAGTAGTAAGAATTACAATACAACCGACTCAAAAGAATACAACTCAGAATATTAGAATTACAGCTTGGGAGTTGTATGCTAGAGAAGATGTTAAATATGGTCTCTCTTTTTCTTCCATCCGTCAATTGAAATCTTGTGCTAAGGCTTCTATAAATAGTCTGCTTTGAAGAGATAGCCATTGATCCTCCAACGTCTTTATGTTGAAGTCTGTCTAAGTCAACTAGCCGTTGTAACGGATAGTCCGAGTCACTCGCATTTCTGGACCACCTTGAAATAGCCTTTGTGCCTTGGTCCTAGCTTTCAACAACTCTTTTTCCACCTTTTGTAAACTGGAAAAGAAGAAAGAAAAGTCAGAAATAAACTATTACCCAAAACAAGTAATGACAAGGCCGTCGGACGGCTTTGAGCTTTTCCGTAAATTCCAACTTTTTGGCTAACAATGCTTTAACGGTTATAAGCCTTTTGTTTTTGCTTTTTCTTTAGATAATTGACATTAGAAAAACCTGCAAAAACATTAAGCACAATAGTTCTCAAAGTATAAAAATACTTTGGTCTATAATTAGATAAGGATTAGTCTAAATAAAGCTTTTAATGACTAATTATCCTTAATCTAATAATCTGAAATATTTCAAGTCTAATATTCAATATACTCAAATTCCAGATGTGCCAAAACTCATAAATAAATCATTCAATCTTAATGGATACATGAGTTATTTAGACATTTTACAATTACGCATGATTAAACAAATAATAGCGTAAGTTTCTGGGTTAAAGCATGATTCAAATAATTCAATCTCAGATCAAATCATGATGTTTTCCATGATAAAATAGAAATGTTAAATATGAGATAGCGTAGGCAAACTAAATGTCTGAGTCGAACCGAGGAGGTCAAAATTTGAGAACCGAGTTGCGCATTCTAACTCAATTTGTCATGACTAACTTAGATTCCACTTTCTGAATCTCAAACATAGTCAGATAAACTTAATATACTTAAGTCTGAGTTTAGTAATAAACAAGTCATATTGAAATGATGAATTATAAAGCATATGACTTGGTTAAATAAATTTCTTTTAGGATGCTTCTTGTTTTATCCTAAATTTAGATGAATGCATGAAATCAAAACACATTCAAGGGGTTAGTCAGTCCTACTCGAGTCTTCAAGAAAGTCCAAGCAGGGAAAGAGCGCAACAAAAGACCCCAAAACAAAAGCCCTCCTGCCGTTGCCCTCCTCTCTTTCTCCCGTCCTCTCCCTTTCTTACTTTCGCCAGAGATGACCGAATTTCGGCCGATCACTGCCCACGAATTAACCTATCACACCCTTTACCATTATACAATTTCTACTTTTTTACTCATTACCTGTTGACTTTAAATATATTTGGATACTTCTATCATTATAATATTTTCGATAATTAATCTCGATCATTAATCTCAAAATTATAAATAACTAAAGTTCTTGCATCGCAAGGGCATAACTAGGGATGGCAATGGGTCGGGTCCGACTGAACCCAGACCCATTTAACTTTTTTAAACTTTGGACCTAGACCCGACCAGTACCTGGACCTGGCCGGTCCACCGGTCCACGGGTCTTAAATGAGTCTTAAACGGGTCTAGTATATTTTTATCATAAATGAGTTTAAAAATCAGTATTTTGTGCCCTATTTTAATATTATTGTAAATTTACAAGTAATTTTGTTACATATAACCTCTTTAATATTATACTAACCTATCTATCAACCAACTTATTGTACAAACCAAAAACGTAGTTCATATAAACCAAATACACCAATATATTAAACACAAAGTTCATCAAAGTTTGACACCATAAAGTTCAAAGTCCATCAAAGCTTAACAACAAATTATGGGAAGGGTTTCCAAATTGTATCGGGTCCAAATTTGTGTGAATACTGCTATTAGAATTTTTTTAAAGAATAAAATTAGTGATCGTATCTTAAACGGGTCTCGGATCGGGTCCGGGTCTTATTTTTGAGACTCGGACCCGATTAAATGGGTCGGGTCTGGCGGGTCCGGGTCGGGTCCATGACCCACTGCCATCCCTAGGCATAACACTAGTATGTTTAATTTCTTAATTCATAACATTATATTACTCTTTGCATAGCAGCAGGGGTATGCTTAATTTAAGTAATACTTATATCTGAATTATGGATACCCTTACCCCCAAAACAATTTAAGTAATGCATATATCTAAATTATGAAAGTTAAAATAATAGGTAAATGGACACCCTCAGATTTGAGCCAAAAAAAAATGGACACCTTGAACCATGATGGACACCCTCAACTCTCATTCCTCTCTCAGCGCTCTCTCTTTCCTCGGTTTCTCTAACTCTCGTGCTCTCGGTTCTCTCTATCTCTCTGTGGTTCCTCTCTCGCTCTCTGTAACTTTGCTCCGGTGGTTCCTCTCTCGGCTCTTGTGGTTCCTCTCTCACTTTCTCTAATCTCTACTTTTGTCGGTCTCTCTTTAGTCTTGACCTCTGCTGTCTTTGCCTTGCTCCATCACCATCAATCTCTGCTCTGTCCGCTCGCTGCTTTCTCCCTCTCTCGCTCTTAACCTCACGGCGACGGATTGCTCTTCCTCGGTCTCTTATCTGCCTCGCTGCGACGCTCGGTGCTCATCCTTGATCTCCGGCCTGCAAGCAGCCCATCCACACCGGCGACTCTCACCTCACCTCAGCTTCAATTTGAAGTTAAACCCTACCGTTTTTAAGATTCAGGTATACCTTACAATTTTAGACTTTAATTTATAAATTTTCTTACAAAATCAGTACATTGTTGTTTTATTTTTTTGATTGCTTTGCTCATGAACATTGTCTAGCTCGGCTACATCTTTGAAAAAGCGAACAAAATTGCTAATGAACTGTAAACATATAGCAAACCACGGGAGGAAAGAACTTTGTTCACTACTTCTTATGATCTGAATTATTTGGTTTTGAGAGAGCGAGAGAGGAACTTTGTTCACTGCTTCTTATAATGTGTAAAAATTGTTGTTTTCTTCATGATTTAATTAGTTGGTTTGTTATTTGGTTAATTAGTTATTTTGTTTAATTGTGATTTGTTGTATGGTTGTGTGTAGTTGTGATTGGTGCGTTTGTGTTTCTGGGGTTTGTGTTTGTGTTGATTTTTTCAGTTATGTTTATTCTTTGTCCATTTTAATATGGGCGGACACAATTTTAATAGGTGGACTCTTTGTAGAAAGATATTGAAAGCAGCAAATATACTTTCTAAACAAAGTTTTTGAAAAATGAAAACCAATTTAACTATAATTAGGCCGGTTAAGGGAAAAAAAAACCAAAACAATTGTGGCCCAATCAGTTTACGGGGAGTCCGCTTCAGGGATTCCGGTCGTTCCTGAAAATCCAAGCGGAGAAAGAAGCCAACAAAAAGACCCCAAAACAAAAGCCCTCCTGCGGCTGCCCCCTCCCCTCTCTCTCCCTCCCTCTGCCTCTCTTACTTTCGCCCGAGACTACCGGATTCCCGGCCGATCGCCGCCCGTTTGGTTGACTACCCTCCCCAGTGTGCTTCAATGGTAGGCCATTTTCGATCTCTCTCCTTCCCATTTTTCATATTTAGTATCCTTTGTTTCCCTTTTTATTCCCTTTTTAAATGTGTTTCACTCGAATTAGGGTTTCACAACGTCCGAATTTCTCTATGCTGAGGTTATACCAATTAAATCTCAGTTCCAATTAGGATTTCTTGTTACTAAATATCTAGGTTAGGTTGCTTTGTAAAAATTTACTGGTGAATATTCATTGTTGTTAGATAGTCATTTGTTGCAACTTGTTCTTTTAAGGGTTTAAGCTAGTAGTTTCTTGCACAATAATGACCCATTTATTAGTATTTGGTTTAACTGCTTGTGTTGTATATTGCAATGTGTTGTTGATATTGATGTGTATGTCTTATTGCTTATAATTTCCTATTCAGCGTACCTCTATCCTGTTCTTGGTAGAGTCAATCCCCGTTTCTAAATGGATTCAGATTTGGATACGGGTACACTCGATGAGAGCATCATTGATGAAGTGAGGAGATTTTTACCTGACGATACATCTCGTGAAGAACTCTTACAAGAGATACAAAAGATTCAGACAGCCTTCTCTTCAATTAAGAGTTGCGGAAAAGAACATGCGGTTGGCGCACCAATTATTGAAATCCACGATGTCACCATCTGTTCTCATCATGACTCAATTGTTGATGATCAGGAGGAGCCCTTTGAAATCTATGGTGTTATTCAAGTCAGTAATGGGCAAGACGAGACCTTTGACCTCTACAACCAACCAGAGCATGATCCTGACCCAATCTCCTTTGGTGAAAAACTATATCTTATGGATGGGGAGCCTATATTAGCACCTTTTCCAGTCACCAAAATATATATTCATCTCATGGACAATACCAAGGGCATCGAGCTTGCTGATGGGATTCTCGTTTGGGACTATACGGAAAAGAAAATCTCTCTTCAAGAGGAAGGAAAAAAGTCTCTAAAATGTGAAAACAGTATCATTGTTGTGCGCTATACCACATACGAAGCAGCAGTTGTGGCTCATATTGATGTTATGCTATGCAAAAAAATGATGCTGCGGATGATAGTGGAAGTGGCTGCCATGATATCGATATTGTTGGTGATATATCCGCTTCCTATAAGTGTAATTATAGTTTCACCAATGATTTCTCTACTTCACTTGTTAGTGTTGGAAAAGAGAATCCTTTACGAGTGGAGTTAGGGACTTCTATTCCGCTGGTTAAATCTATTATGGCTGTTCCAATCTATTCATCCTTTAAAATTCAAGTTTCCCTGTGGGATCTTCTCAACGACCACACGATACATACAGTCATGGAAGGCGGCTCTGACACAAGAAAAATGGAGGGACCCAATGGTTATTTGGTCAATGTTCGGATAAAATGGAGACCAGGAAACCCATTCAAAAAGATGGAGTGGAAAGCGTGTCGTGAGGTACTTTTTTTTTGGGGCGGGGGGTTGCTAATTATTTTTCACCTTTTGTTTCTTGTCTTTCTGCTCACACTTAACCGTAATTCTGCATTTTGTTTTCCTTGCAGTTGATTGTCGATGATGATTCTCCATTGGCCTTTTGGATTTACAAGTATTAATCATTAATCATTTGAACTTGGTTATCACTTATTATCATGTTTTATGAGCAAATGTTTCTACTTGTGGTTTTCATTAGCAGGCATCCTAAATTAAAATTGTGGCACTGATTTGGCTTAATTTACCAGGGAGTCAACTAAAAGGAACTTTAGACCAAGTACATTCATTGAGGTGTATTCAATTGTGATTTTTCCTGAAGAAAAGGAAAACCGAAATGCCACCTTGCTTCTTTATGGAGAAGTAGCAATTGATACCGTGGGAGATGATGATTTTTACCTGTTCAAAAGAGATAAGGGATGTCCTGAATCATTTCCATGTGGTCAAGGCAGTATGTTGATGACAGAAGGTCCTCACCGGCTCTGTTTTCAAGGAACTTTTCCATATTTGGGAGTAAAGTTGAAGGATGTTGGAGGTCATGTCTTCTGCAAAGGGTATTTTTCTTGGAACGAGACCACCCTATCATATGGCCCATACAACACTTCATGGTATGATAGGCGTTTATGTTCAATAATACAAGGTGATTATGGTTTGGTAAAGGTGCATTATTCGATATTTAGTAAGGCAGTGAAAGCTACCGTGATAGTTTTCTTCTCTTTTGATGATTGCTGGCGTAAGTTTGCTACCAACGTCAACGGAAGCATTTTTGCCGGTTATGGAAACTATGAGTATACCCCCTATGACAAAGACTACTATCGGAGCATCTTGTTTTTGAAGAGTGAAGCTTCTCCTTTAAAGCTTATTCGTGGACGGAAAATCCCACTCCCATTGTTGAAGTCGGTGATATCTGTCCCAACAGGTTCATCTCTGACTATTGAGGTTGATTTGGACACAAGGGTTGATGGGGAAGCATTGAAGGGTTTTGCCACATTTGAGTTTGGTATTGAATCTTGGTGTAGGCTTAGGAACAAGGCTTTCTTCATTGATGTGTTAGGTGATTGGGGATAGTGTTCGCTTATGTGGTACAAGCTCGCTCGTGTTTGCTGAAGCAAGATGCAAGTCTCTTATGTAAGTTACATGTTAAGCCCTAGGTATGTAGTAAAGCTAACAATCGGTGGTGAATGTTAATTAGTAATTAATTTAGCACAGTGGCGAGCCCTTATTTGGTAAAACATGTTGAATTTGTCTACCTTTATTGTTTCAGGGATATTTGGGATGCAAGTTTCTTCAGTAATTACTAATTATGTGAATGCCCAGTTATCTAGTAAAAACCAGAGATTGATGGTGTATGTTAGTAATTACTTTTGCAACAAGCGTTGTGTTCCTGGTTTTTATGGTTTATTATTTCGAGGATATTCTTGCGAGCTTAGTTTCTTTATATCCTTCCAGTTGCTATATTTTTTGTTGGTGAGGGGATTAAATGTTTTGCTTTCAGTTGTCCAAATTTTTAAGTTCTATAAAATGTGAATGAGTAGCAATTACTTCTTATTGTAGTTCTTCCAAAAATTCCAAGAATTTCTGAACATATTTTTCAAAATATTTCGGCTTATGGGTGCCAGAGGGGCCTGAAACTTGGAAGTGAACAACATCATTTAATAAAAGCCAAAGATTAGGTTGTGATATTTCAATTTACCTTTCCCCTCTTCTGATCTCAATGTCTTATTATAGCTACTGAAGTTTCTAAAGCAAGCCCATAGCAATTAACCTTCATTCGATACTCTCTATAATCCATTCTTATACTGACTCAATTGATGATAGGAAACCCTAGAAAATATTCAAGTAACTCGTGGAAAAGAAAAAAAGATGCTGCCTTTGATCTCTGCAACCAAACAGAGGACAATCTCGATATGGTCTGCTTTGGTGATAAACTATATCTTATAGATGGGGAGTCAATGTAATCACATTTTCCAGTCAACAAGATATGTATCTACCTTATGGACAAGACCAAGGGCCTCGAGCTTGTTATATGGGACCTTCCTTTAGGACTATATTGAAATCAAAATCTCCCAAAAAAAGAAAAAAAGATTTCTTTCTGGTAAAGACGATTTTGTTAGTGTCCCAAGTAGCAGTTGTGCTCATGTTGATCTTGACCTACGCAAAAAGATCAAATAAAGATCTTAATAGCTAGTGACAATTGACAAGATACGATATTGTTCGTGATCTTATGTGTTCTTTCTAGTAATAATGGGTTTATTAGTGTGAGGTATACCACATTCAAAGTAGCATTTGTGCTCATGCTGATCTTAAACTGTGCCGGGAAAAAGGATCTTAATGGTGATATGTGAGCTATTTTTTGTAATTCAAGGAGCGGGTGAGTGTGATTGAGAGTTGTTGAGTATCGTTTTGAATCTTTATGGTGAAGTTGCAAGTGATAGTGTGCTAGATGAATTAGCCACGGCCCCGGCCGTGGAGTGGCCCACCAAACTTCCTTCATGCTTTAGTTTGTACCACGGGTGGACTGTGGTCTTATCCACACCCCGTGGAGCCTGCCTGCTTGCCGAGTTTCTTTGTGACTTCTTGTATGCTTTGCTCGGTTTTGGAAATTACAAGGTTTCCTCTTTATGGGTTATTATATCGCTCATTATTGCTCAACTTTTAGTCTCCTTGATTGAAGAGTTACCATTTTGGATGTCTATAAATTGGGCCTATTTTGCAAGTGTTTGGTGTGGCTATTTCCATCCACCATTTGTGGCCAGTTATCCCCATCATTTGTGGCTAGTTGCTACCCACATTATGGCTCTCGAGACTGTCATCTCCCTTTTGTTGGTAATTCAATGAGGCATTTTGGTACCATTGTTAGCCTCTTTTATATTCCACTTTCTAGTCTAGTTGAGCGAGTTTGTTGTGAGAAATTGTAATTGTTGATCTCGTTTGGCTCATTGTTGTTAATGTCATTTTTACTCTGTGACCCCAAAAAAAAAAAAAAAAAAATAGGCCGAAATAAAAACAAAAAAAAAAAGTTTGGGTGCCAATACCACCCACCACGGGTACCCCCACATCCTGTGGGGCAGGTTGTGGTGTTCAGCAGCAGCTACACTGGCCAGAAACACCCACCACCAGGTTCCCCCTTGGCGTGGGCTTGCCCGTGGTGGCTACCAGAAACCCCCAACCATTGACCCCCACTGGCCATGGGAAGGTCCGTGCTGCAAAGCAAATCTTGGACCCCACAACCCGAGGGCCTTATCCCAGAATGTTTGTTACCGTACAAATAAAACCAGGGGGTAGCAAATCAAGCTGCTGGAAGGGGATGATGAATGTAAAGTTTTTATTGCTACCGCCCTTGAATTTCAATTGTAGGATTACGGTAACCTTGACATGGGGGTGAACAAATACCGGAGACAATTATCACAGTCCAAACCTTCCTCAAAAGAAGAACAAGAACAAAATTCAGACTATCCCTAGGATTAGCCTCCAGACCACACTGACAAAAACAAGAACAACAAACATTGTGAGCTGTGGGGTGGCTACTCCAGTGGAGATAACAGTTAGCATCCACGGGGCATGGTGAAACAATGAACCAGTTTCAAGTGACCAGAACTTCTTTCCTTGGATAAGACACATCAAACGAACAGGGTAGAGGACAATTCAGACTGGATCATCCTTTTACAATTTTAACAATTATGCATACATGAGGTGACACATGGGTACTAGTTACGGAGTTGTGGTGCTTATGATTGAGTGACTGCATTTTTGGGCTGAAGTAATTGTGGTACGAAATGATTTGTAATTCTTCCTGCAAATGTCTTTTTCATTGTTTTTGTGTGTTTTGTTTTGTTGAGTTCCACAGAAAATAATTTCCGATATGGAGGCAAATACACAGAAATAAAAGGCAGATACAATTGAGTCAGTAAAAGCCCATGCCAAATATACACATAAAGAACACCAACTAGGCTACACCAAGTAAATGTGGGTCCATACCCAAGTTGTTGAAATCATAAGCGAGAATCATTAAACTCTACACCATCTACTCGTCACCAAACCTGAAAAATAAGCCCAAAAAAACATATAGAAAATATCAAGTATGTCTAACTATACCCTATTTTGCCAAAATACCCATTAAATCCATTGCCTCAAAAGCTGTATCTATCTTCATCTTAGCAATAAGATCACCATCGAGCTCCCATAAGACCTTCTTTTTGTCCTCGTCTGCCTTTTGAGATGCCTCATACTCTTAACACTGAAGTCTCACACTTCCTCAATGCGTCCAAAATACTTGCCCGATTTCTTACATATGCTTTATGTTCAAGAGTGAAGATTGCATGTCTATCAAGTGAGCTTATGATCATGTTCCGAAATGTTAAGAACCGGCATGCTTCTGATACATGATGCATAATCAACTTGAAGGCCCTTTGTTTATCATCAAATTTTTCGAATCTATTCCAAGTGGTTAATGATGCATACAAAACTCTAAGACCGAGATTGTTGACTTTCCCTTTCATTTTTGCATACGAGCAAGAGAAGTCTAAAACTTCCGAATTGAGAAAGTCAAATGGTCTTTCTCCCTTTACTTGTTTCCATTTCTCTTGGACTGTAATAGTCCACCCATACAGAGTTTGCTTTTCAATTAAGATCTTGGTCACAGGAGCAATTTAACAATCCGTCTTCAAGATTGCTAGGATGCAAGGCGCTCTTGGGTTATGGCAACATACACGTATATCTACGACAGGTATACAGTTTTCTGAACATTTGCTCGTGATAGACTCGTAAAAATTCGACAACTGATCTCCATGTCTGAATTTATTTGAACAACAATCTCACAATGATCACGACCCTCTATGGTTTCGGGATCAATAGTAATCGTATCCCTAAAGCACAAAAACGAAGATACATGCCAAAACAATAATCACTAATAGAAAACGGGCCAATTTTGACCCTTGATGGTCGACCCTTTGTTTAGCGTCTACAGCAAATTTCGCGTTAATTTTACTTACCTAAATATCTCGACGCTTTTAGTGGTCGAAATTATCGACCATAAAAAGAGTCGAGATTCATGGATCATGTGCGGGGCACATGACTAAAAATTGGCCCCGGAGAAAAATAAGGAAAAGCAGATGAATTTATTTGAAAAACAATTAAGAAAAAGGAGGTTAACACGGCAGGCTAGCTTCATCGATCGACATTTTTCATCGCGCAGTATCATCGTTAATCCTAAGTTCCCCAAGAACTTGTCGTTGCCATCGCCGATTCCGTTTCCGTCGATGTTGACGTTGTCGTTGCCGTTGCGGCCGACGTTGACGTTCCGTTGCCGTTTCCGTTTCAATTGTTGTCTCGATCTCCCTTTGCTTCTGGTCGTAGTTTCATCATCGGTGTTTGATCATAGAGTTAATCTCGCAATTGTCATCATTATCAGTTGGAATTGTTCCTCTGTAGTGTGTGTCTTGTCGTTGCCATCGCCATCGTCGGTGCTGTCTTCTTCTTCTGGTCGCCTTCACCTTTATTCCGGTCCTCGTTTATTCACCATCGCTGCAGTAGGTATGCATCTTCTCTCTCTCTCTCTATGCCCCTGTTTGTACTGAAACTTAGTGAATTGAGTTTGTACTGAAATTTTCGTGCCTTTTGTATCTGGGTTTGAATTAGGTTGCAGTTATATGCATTGATTCTTAGGGAAAACTAGTGAACTGGGTTTGTACTAAAATTTTGGATGAAATAGGGTTGCAAAGGTATCTGCTTTCTCCGTTGTAATTATTAGTTGATTAAGCTTTGGTCAAGATTAGCAAAATGGATTCCCGGCCGATCGCTGATAACTTGGATGATTTTTTGATTGCGCTTGCTGGTATTATTTTCCTTCTCGATTAGAAGATTTCTCAGGGGGTTGCGCATATCTTTGTCGCCGTAATCTGTCGTCTTCATCCCCAGTGTGCTTCAGAGCCTCAGATGTAGGCCAGTTCGACCTCGCTTCTAAATTTTCATTTTTATTATCTTCTATTTCATTTTTTTACCCCTTCTGTCAAATACATACATTGAAGCTTGGTTGATTTCTAATATGAATTCAGACTGAATTAGGGTTTTGACAACGTCTAAATTTCTATGCAGAAGTTATACAAATTAAATCTTAATTCCAATTAGCGTTTTTTGTTAACTAATATTTGGGTTTCAAGCAAAAACTTGTCTTGTAAACGTCCCATATTCATTGTTGCTAGATGGGCATTTAATTACTTATTTGTGTTATACTAAATACTATACATTATATAGTATATAATATATAATATATTACATCATATATAAAAGGCAAAGTGAAAAGCTAAGTTACTAAAAGGTCCAAAAACAAACCAAGATGAATTTACACACACATAACCCTTAATCCCCATATAAAAGCACAATTATGAATATTTCTCCATTTCTCTTTCTCATTTTGACCTCTCTAAGTCAAAAGTATTTGTGTACCTTCAGGTTTTTCGAATCGATTCCAAGTGGTTAATGATGCATACAAAACTCTAAGACCGAGACTCTTGACTTCTCCTTTCATGTTTACATACGAATAAGAGAAGTCTAAAACTTTCGAATTGACAATAGTAAATGATCTCTTTTCATGTCTCCATTTCTTTTGGACTGTCATAGCCCACTTATATAGAGTTTGCTTTACAATTAAGATCTTGGTCACATGAGCAATTTGACAATTCGTATTCAAGATTGCTAGGATGCAAGACGGTCTTGGGTTATGGCAACATACATGTATACATACTATAGGCATACAACCTTCTGAATATTTGCTCATGATATACTTGTAAAAATTAAATAACTGATATCTCATGTCTGAATTTGTTTGAACAAGAATGTCTCAAAGATCATGATCCTCTATAATTTCGGGATCAATAGTAATATTATCCTTAAAGCACAAAAAACGAAGACAAAAAAATAGTATTAACTAATATATGCATCATTTAATGTTCTCAATTCTAAAATTATAAAGATAAAAATGTGTAAAAAAAATTTAAATTACTATATGTATCATTTAATTACTTATTTGTGTTATACTAAATACTATACATTATCTAGTATATAATATATAATATATTACATCACATATAAAAGGCAAAGTGAAAAGCTAAGTTACAAAAAGGTCTCAAAACAAACCAAGATGAATTTACACCATTTAATGTTTTCAATTCTAAAATTATAAAGACAAAAATATGTAAAAAAATTTAAATTACTATGTGTTGGATATTTATATTTCAAAAACAAACCAAGACTATATATATGAATTCATTTTTTTCATTTTTATTATCTTCTGTGTCATTTTTTACCCCCTTCTGCAGATAAGTACATTGAAGTTTGGTTGATTTCTAATATGAATTCAGATAGAATTAGGGTTTTGATGACGTCTAAATTTCTATGCAAGAGTTATACAAATTAAATCTTAATTCCAATTAGGATTTCTTGTTAACTACTATCTAGGTTTCAAGCAAAACATGTCTTGTAAACGTCTCATATTCATTGTTGCTAGATGGGCATTTGTATGGGCGTATTCATCTTCGGGTTTTTTATATTATTTACCGTCGTTGCCACATGGTTTATTAGTATTGATTTGTATGTCTCCATACTTATAATTTTCTATTCTATCCTGTGGCAGGGTTGATCGGACCCTTGTTTCTATATTATATATAAAGGATTTAGATACGGAAACGATTGATGAGAGCGTCATTGATAAATTGAGGAGCTCATTATCAAACAAGTTATCTGTAGAAGATTATGAATTGAATGTGGAGGAAATTGAGGAGCTCATTATCAAACAAGTTATCTGTAGAAGATTATGAATTGAATGTGGATGATGATGATCCTCCGTCAGCCTATTGGATTTATAAGTATAAATCGTTACTCACTTGTACTTGTTATCACTTGTCATCAATTTTTCATGAGCAAGCTATTTTCTATCGCAGGTTTTCATTAGAAGGCATCCTAATTAAAATGCGTTAATTTAACAGGTTGTCAACTATAAGGAACATTTCACCAAGGATATTAACAGAGGTGTTTTCCATTGTGATTCTTCCTGATCAAAACAAAACTCAATATGTGATCGTGCATCTTTATGGAGAAATTGCAGTTAAGAGTGTGCTAGATGAATTTTGTCTCTTCAAAAGAGACGAGAGAGTTGTCTTGAATCATTTCCATGTTGCAAAGGCAAAGGAAAAAAGTTGATGCTAGAAGGTCCCGACCGGCACTGCTTTGAAGGCACTAGACCAGGTGTAAGAGTCAAGCTCAAGGATAATAAAGGTCATCTCTTCTGCAAAGGGTATCTTGCTTGCAATGAAACCATATTGGACACATACCACAATTCGTGATATGGTAGGCGTTTATGTTATATTATTCAAGGTGATTATGGTTTGGTAAAGGTGCATTATTTGATATTTAGTAAGGCAGTGTGAGCTACCATGATAGTTTCGTTTTCTTTTGATGAATGCTCGCGTGAATTTGCTACCAATGTCCATGGAAGCATTTTTGCTCATTATGGCAACTATGAGTATACCCCGTATGACAAAGACTACTATCGGGGTATGTTGTTTTTGAAGAGTCAAGAATCTTCTTTAGAGCTTTTTCATGGACGAAAAATCCTACTCGCATTGTTGAAGTCGGTGATTTTTGTCCCAGAAAATTCTTGCCTAATTATTGAAGTTGATTTGTTTGCGAGTACAGAGGTTCCGAAACCTGGAGGGGAAGCATTAAAGGGAGTTGCCAAATTTGAGTTTGGTAAATTGAATCTTGTTGGAGGCTTAGGCATGAGGATTTCTTCATTGATGTGTTAGTTGATTGGGGATAGTGTGCCCCGAAAGTTATATCACCTTCTAAAGTAGTGCCACAAGTATAAGAATTTTTTAAATAATTTTCTTCTGAGAGCTTCTGACTTTATTTTTTAAAAAAATATTTCAAGTACCATACAATTGTTTGACCAGTAATCTCTCTTTCCATATGTGTGCGCGTGTTCGTTCATTGAGGCAAAATCTAGATTAACAAAGCATAAAATGATCAATTTTGAATTTTTTTTTTTTTTGATCGAGGTAATGAAGCTAGTTAATGAGAATCAAGTGGCACCTGCCCAAGCTTAATTACTGTGCCCTCAATTTCCATTTTAAGTACCTAAATAGATCAGAAATTAGTTAACGAAGAATTTGAAAAAGAAAGCACCCTATTTATTTTTTCTTTAATAATGAAAATCTCAATTAATTCCTAAAATTTTATCTTTCTTTTTAGCAAGGTAATCCCAAAAATACAACTTTTTAATCTATTTTTTTATTTCATTAAGTCTTTCCCTTATTTTTGCCTTCTATCCTATCATTTATTGACATGTGTAATCTAAGAAGGATTTTGATATGTGTCTTGTATAAGACACATATTAATTGTCTTCTATCGATTTAAAAATTATTACATTATGTAATAAATTGAAAAAGAATGGTATGATTAAATAATATAATTATATTACAACTTACAATTTATGCAAAATCGTTATTTTATCCATCATTTTTTCATATTTGTAAAATTATGTGTATGACTCACCTTTTAGGTAGGGTTGATCCGATTATGATGTCATTTGATATTTGTCGGTGTAGCCTATGATTATTAAAGTTTTACATTCATAATTAATAATAATTATTAAAAAAAGTGATTTCAAATCATAAAATACATTAATATAGATCAAGACAAGACATTTTAAAAGTGTCTTTATGCAAAACACGTACCATCACCCATCTAAGAATATTCTCAATACACCTTATATTAACATATGTAACCCCCAATCCAGGTAGATGTTAATAATTTAACCGCCCATCACTTATGTAAAATGACTTATGAATCCCCTAACGTTTAACATATACTAGATTGACTTGTACTCTAGAGGTTATAATAGATTCATTAATGCACCGCCTGGTTAATCACGCAGTTATAATGCATTATTTTTTATTAATCACGCGGTTATAATGCATTACACTCCTCTAGAGGTTATGATCGATTGATTAGTGCATTATAAACATCTGTTTAGGTCTTTTCATCACTTCAGTTAACATTGGCTTATACTTGCAATATCATTATAATATTAGGGAGTGTAAATTATTTTACACAGGTGATGGGTAGTTAAATGTTAAATATCTGAGCAAAATGCCATTCATGGCGGCACTATTATCTCATCTAATATGGAGTAGATTTGTTTAGACTTGTAACGTCGCATCCGAGTAATTACTTCAAGTTTCCAATGAAAGTAGTACGGTTCTCAACATTCTCTATAGGTTGGGAGATAGATAGCCCTGCTGCTCTTGGAATACACTAGTTGGTCATTTTTTGAGCCCCCATTATATGACTCAGTTGAAATGTGATTCCCTTCATCTTTGTTAGCCGAGCTTTCCAAATTCGTTATAAGCTTTGAAGTAGAAACATGATTAGGGCCTTCGACGACCCTGAAATGGCGAGGATCACTAAAGTAAAGCCAGAAATTTAGAGGGAGGTGTTGTGACTGAAGAGGAGCAAAATGCCAGAAGCTGCAAAAGAAGAAACACCACAGGCACTGGCACGAAGCTCGACCATAAAAAGCGGGACAAGAGGTCTGAATGGGTGGTCATCTGCCAGCGGACCCAAAACGGTCGCGGCGAGACAAACGATACCAAACTGGGGGATTGAACCTTAACAGGGCATCCATAGCCCACCCGAATCCATTAGAAACACAGCAGCGCCGGACAACAACCTAGTGACAAAAGGCAAGGCAGGCGGTGGGAGGCAGCGGACAGTAAGGTAAGCAGCGAGCGACCATGGTGGGGAGAGTTCGACCATTAGAATTTTTGAATTGAGATACTTATATTTACATCACTCGAGTTATTTGAAAATTATTTGTAAATCTTTTAAATATTGGTATTTATTTTAACCCAATCTAAATTTAAAGATAAAAAATATTTAATATAAAAAAATGGTGAAGGGTTAATCGAAAGCGTAAAAGGATAAGTTTGTCTCGGGAAGTTAATTTTTTAGTACCCGAGGTATGCGACATTCATTTTTCAGGGCCTCACCTTTTTGACATAATTTTAAGGTACCCTCACTATTGGAATTTTTTTAAAAAGGGATTAATGTTTATAAAGTGACTGTAAGACACATGAATTGATAATTATACCCCTGCATTGGGAAGTGAAATTTTTATTTACTTTCACTCACCTGTATTTGCTTCGGACATAACGTGATTTTCCCGATCATCTTCTCGAACGAACCTCTAGAAGAGGAACCATAGGGAAACCTCCACAAACCTTGCAAAATCAAAGATCAAGGTGAGCTTTGAAGGATCGAAAAGCGAAGGAAGGACAATCGTTGCTGTGAACGCTGCTGCATGCGAAGGAGAGAGGAAGAAGTCGGAGTCATTTGACCAGGTAAGAACTCAAAATTGAAAATAAAAATTCGATGATGAAGGTTATTATTGTTTAAATTTAGTTTTCGTATGGCAGTAGGTAGTGGAAATTGTTTGTATTTGGAGAATTGTGGTGTTGATGGAAAGTTTGTGGGTTTTGTTTATGAGGGATTGAAGTAAGAACAAAAAACAGAGGGTGAAAAAAATTGGGACTTTGGGCATAATGTTGTGTAAATTTGCTAGCACATTGTGTTTTTGAAGGCAAAATTCATTGTTTTTTTCATTAAATGGAACAAACCTGATTCTAGGGTTTAGTTGTGGAATTTGAAAATTTTAAAATTGCAAGTTTTATGGTGAATTTGATGAAGTTTTATGGCCTTTTAATTTGTTAAAAGTAGGAATTAACTATTTAGGAAATATGTGTAATGTGTGTAGATTGTGCAAAATGGATATCAAGAGTGTCCACATTCACTACAATGGAGATGTCATAAATTTGGGGAAATTTAGTCCAGATGAGATCTTTGCCCTCGAATTGCACAATTATACGAAGGAGACAATGAGGGAGTTAAGCAAGGAACCTCCAAGATTTCCTTCTTTTTATTATTGCAAACCTGGGAAAGGAAGACAAAAAGTGTGGATTGTTAAAGATTCAGATGTAGTGGAGTGTTTTACAATTTGGAAGGAACATGATGTTGTTATGATTAATATGGTTGATAGGCCTGAACCAGATGAGTTGTGCAAGTTGGCCACAATGTTACATGAGCAGCAGAATAAACAAGTTGAGGAAATAAATTTGACTCAAGGAAATTAGCAAATCAGTGAAGAAGTGGAAGGTGACATATCAGATGATGAAAATGCTGTGGTGGAGGTTGGTCCTCCAGTGGGTACAATAAAGGTGATGGATGTTGATAGGCAAGTTGAGTATGAAGAAGAAGTTGTTGTGTCAATGGAGGACATTGAGGAATTCATATTAAGTCAACCTAAACCCAGTCAACCCAGTCAAGCTGAAGCAAGCAGCTCTGCACCAATAACCCAGTCCTCATATGAAGCATGCTACCCAAAACAGAAGCTGTCAATTAGAAGAAGGGCCAGCAAGGTTTCTATGAATGAAGAGAATTATATTGTGGGGACAAATTCAAGTTTCTATATAAAGACCACAAGCCCAACTAAGTCCAGCAAACCCACGAGCCCAAGTAAGCCTAGCAGACCCACAAGCCCAACTAAGCTCAGCAGACCCACAAGTCCAAGTAAGCCCATCAGACCCACAAGCCCAAGAAAGCCAGCCACAGAGCTTACTCTACCTAGAAGAAGACCCATCCCACCTATAAGCCCCAAAAACCCCATAACAAGCCCAATTACAGTTACAAGAAGCCCACTAGAAACCATCCCCAGCAGAAATTCAGTTAGAAGAAGCCCCACGTAAACCATGCCCAACCCAAGTTCAGTTAGAATGAGCAGCAGAAAACCCCAAGCAGAGAGCCCTACATCAATCCAAAAGCAGTGCAAGTCCACAATAGCTTCCAGCTCTGCCACATCATTGCCCCTTGATGTCCCCATTATTCAGTTGAAGAAAAAGGCAAGTGCAACATGTGATTGAAGAAGTTGGAGATGGTGAAGGCTGGGGTAATGACTGGACAAGCTCGACTCCGAGGATGCAGAATATGAAGCAAGATCGGATGATGAGGTAGATGAGTTTGATGTTTCATTGGAAGATGAAGACATTCAAGGTGACATTCATGACTACTATGTTACCGATGATGAAGATAATGCCGATGATGTTGACCCAAATGACAAGATGTATGAGGGACAACTTTGGAAACCTCAGCCTAATGGGACCATACATTTCAGATAGTGGAACATGTTTATAAACAAGCAGCAGATAATGAGTGTTATGAGGGACTACTGTGTGCGGGAGGGGAAGAACATGAAGAAATTGAAGAATGCATGCAGTAGATACACAGTCAAATGTGCACATAAAAGATGCAAGTGGAGGCTTCATGCTTCTAGACTTCATGATGGGAGAACTTTCCAAGTGAAGACATACCATGGAAAACATCATCGAAGCTGTCCAACCCTTGTGGAGAATCCAATGGCAAGTTCTAGGTGGATTTCTGAGAAATTCATAAACGATTTCAGACAGTAACCCAAACATGAGTGCCTGGAGATCCGGGGAATGCATTATTTCAGAGATATGAGGTAATTGTTAAGATTCATGTGATTAGGAGAGGAAGGAGTATAATGTTGCAAAAGATAGAAGGCAGGCATGATGAGTCTTACAAGAAGCTAGCATGGTACATAGAGATGGTGAAGAAAACAAACCCCGGCTCTCATGCTTATATTAGTTGGGATGTCCAACCCCAAGCTATTTGTGATTCAGCAGCAATAGAAGGCTCGGATGAAAGGATTCTGCCAAACCCAAGGTTCAAAAGGTTATTCATAAGCTTTAAAGGATTGATAGATGGATTTTTAAAGGGTTGTAGACCTGTGATTGGAGTTGATGGAGCCCATTTAAAAGGGAAATACGGAGGAGTGTTGCTAACTGCAGTTGGGATTGATGCTGCCAACCAATGCTTCCCTATTGCATTTGCAATTGTGGAGTCCGAGAATAATGATAGTTGGACATATTTTTTAATGCATTGGTACATATTGTGGGTGCTGAGGAACATGGAAGGTTCACTATTATTTCAGATAGATGCAAGGTAACTAAGTTGTAATTGTAATTTTGAACATATGAATTGCATATATTTCATGTTAATATACTTTTATGTGCCATGCTTTGCAGGGAGTTATTCATGCCTTGAAGGAATGTATGCATGACAGTCCAAGGAGAGTGTGTGTTGTTCATCTATAAAGGAACATGAAGAGAAATTTTCCTGGTCCAGAGTTGAAGGTGATGCTTTGGAATGCTGCAAATGCATTCAACCTTTGGGAGCATGAGAAGGCAATGGAGGAGTTACAATAGGCAAGCCCAGCAGCATATGCATGGCTCATGAAGGAGCCAAAAGAACACCTGGAGCAGGTACATGCCCATTTCTAATTTTTTTTTTTTTTTGGAAGGTTACTTTGGAATGCTACTTGGTACATGTAGTTGCAGTAGCTATATATGTACTTGTAGTTGTAGTAGCTCAAATGAGTCATTCTAGTTTGTTCAGCCACACATTGAAACTAGAAGGTCTACAATTGCACTGATTTTTTTTTTCCAAATGAGTCATTCTAGTGTGTATATATTAGAAGCTGCACCAAGCTGAACTGAAACATATTGCTCGATCATTGTCCTGCATTGTATATAGTGTATATAGTGTGTATATATCGAAGCTGCACCAAGCTGAACTGAAAATGGGTTTGCTGCAGGTATTTGTACAGTAGAAGCCTGCATTTGTTTGACCTCTGCAGGTATTTGTACATTAGAAGCTTGCATGTGTATATATCGAAGCTGTATATACTGTATATAGTGTGTATAAAAGCTGCAGTGTGCATACTCTTAACATAAAAGCTGCAGTGTCTATATATTGTCCTGCATTGTATGTGTTTGGGATAAATATGAAACCTTCAGCCTCGACTTACACATTCACCATGCATACTCTTAATATGAAGCATGCATTTGTTTGCCCCTCTACACTCTTAATCCCCAAGTTGCACATTCTAAGCATATTGGGTTTGCTGTAGGTATTTGTTTGACCCTCAACACACATCTCCCGACAACACTACTAACTTTGTTGAAACCTTCAATAAAGTATTAAATAGTTTGAGCGGGAAACCTATCCTGGCCTTGTTAGAGGGTATAAGGAAGCATGTTGTCACTTGGATTTTTAAGAGGAAAGAAGAAGCGGAGGTTTGGAAGGGAAAACTTATACCAATTGTGAAAGACAAATTGAAACATATTGCAAGGGAAGCTTGGCATTGTTCAATTGTGCCTAATGGTCACATGGCGTTTGATGTTATTGACAAAGATGGAATCAATTATACTGTTGACTTGAACAAAAGGGTTTGTGTTTGTCGATCTTGGCAGATAATTGGTATTCCATGCAAACATGCTGCAAGATGCCTTCTTCACCTTGGAAAGAACTTGGATGACTACACCAGCCCTTATTATTTAGTTCACATGTATAAAGCTACTTATAGTGGTGTCTTGAACCCTATTCCCGATGACCTGTTAGATCTCATTTTTGCCGGTTTTTAAGGCATTATTTAGCCCAATTCCATGATAATTTCAATGATATTTATTTAGTTTTGGGTTAGATTTTGCTCATTTTCTCTTTATCGTCACCTAAGTTCGTAAATCTCTTTATTACAGGTTTTTGGGCTTAAATTTGAGAGATTCGAGGTAAATTTCATGAAAAGCGATGAAGAGAAAAGTTCGGGCCCAAGAGGAGGCAAGAAAGAAGCCTAAAACACATCAAGAGAAGTCGCACAGCCCCTGTGCGAAGGCTGCACAGCCGTGCGGATCATCGAGCGAAAGGCCCGAAGTGAAGGAAGGCCGCACGGCCCCCTGTGCACATCCCGCACGGCCGTGCGACAAGTTACTGGAAGATTGAAGACGCGCACGGTACCCAGTGCAGAATCTGCACGGCCGTGCGAAACGAGCAAAGAGCACGAACGCGGCAGATTTTTCGCACGGTACACCGTGCGACTTTCGCACGGCCGTGCGACTCACTGTTTCGGCGATTATTTAAGTTTCCTAATTGTATTTGTTGAGGGATTCTATTCCATAATTTAGATTTTTAGCTAGGGTTTCGTGGGCAGCTCCGAGAGGAGATTCAAGAACACCTATTATTGTTATTCTACTTGAAGTTTTTATGATTGAATTGCATCAAGCTTTTTATTCGGTAATCGTAATTTCTTCTCTTTATCTTTTCTTCACAATTTCTCTTTGTTTCTCTATGGCTATTTTCTCCAATCTTTGTCAATTGTTTAGTATCATGTTTAGGGGCTAATTTCTTTACTTAGGTTGGGATTGATCCCTATTATGCCTTGATAATCATGAATTGAGTACCAATTGGGTTGTTCTATGCTTTTTAGGTTAGAATTCATTTCGTTCATCACTTTTTCATTGATTGCCTCGAGAGAGGACTCATATGCTTTTATTAGGGTTTTGTGGAACATCGAAAGATGAAAACTTACCTAGAATGACGTTGTGAACGATTAGAACTTTGATATGAAAATAATTAAGGTTTTAATTGGGGGTTGTGAGATGCATTCATTGTAATTTTGCCCTTTATTAATCCCATGAAAATAGGTGATTGGATTGTGCAAGATTAGTCTTTGACCTTCGAAAGTAGGCGAAGATAGGCTTAATTGGTGTCTCCCTCTTCTAAACTACTAGCATAGACAAATCTCAAGCGGTATTCGATTCTAGTTTCAGGCATATTAGTGTGATTAATCCCAATCTAAGGCTTTTTATTCATCGGTTTCTCTTAGTTATTTTATTATTAGTTGATCTAAAAACCAAATCATTGTCGAACTGAGTTTTACCTAGATTAGAGTTTTTAAGTGGATTTAGTATTTGAAAACGAGTTCCTTGTGGACACGACCCGTACTTGCCGGCTCCTAGCTACAGCTACACCGTGCACTTGCGGTATTATATTTCTCTCAACATGACCCATTTTGGCCAAAGTTCCAGTGGCCTATGTTGGATCCTCCTTCTGTTACATTCAAGAGGGGTCCATTAGCTCAGGACAGAAAGAGAGGACCTGAGGAGCCAAGGAAGCCACCAAAAAGGAACAGAACAGTTAGGTGCAGCACATGTTGAGGACTTCACCACAATGCTGCAACCTGCCAAGGTCAAGGGAACAAGCCATCAAGAAAGACCAGAAACAAAAATGCCCCATCGGATCTCCATGGACAAGGAAGCAAGAGTAGGGGAAGACCAAGGAAGTGACCTCAAACAGCCACTCGCCAGCACTTCGCAACACTTGGGATTCAAGAATGAAACCTTCTAACCACTCGCAGCCTGTTAATTCATTAGGATAATGATATTATATTGTGTTGTATGAAACATTTATGACTATTAACTTCCAAGCAAGGCTCTTATAACTACTTTAATTTTGTTCTAGCCTTTCGATGTAGTATTTGCTACTTTTTAATAATTATAAACTTTTGTTGTTAATGCATTGTATTTAACCTAATTTCAATACCATTCCCTAGCCTTCCAATTCCTTCCTATTTTAGGGTTTACTTGTCATCATTTTCAATTCTTCGAAAATGGGTACCATACTTATGAATCTTTGTTAATGTGATTTTTGGGCTTAAATTAGAGAGATTCGAGGCTATTTTGATGAAAAACGATGAAGAGGAGAGTTCGGGCCCAAGAGGAGACAAGAAAGAAGCCTAAAACACATTAAGAGAAGTTGCACAACCCCCTGTGCGAAGTCGCACAGAGCTGTGCGAATTGTGGCAGAATATCGCACGGTACCCCGTGCGACCTTGGACGGCCGTGCGACTACTGTTTCTGCGGATATTTAACTTTCCAAACTGTAATTTTTAGGGATTTTTTTCCAGAATTCTAAATTACTACGATTACATTCCGTGCGACTACTTATTATTACGATTACATTCAACTTAAGTATAAGTCTTGTAACAATTTTTTACGAATAATCAACATAGTAATTACTATTGATAAAATATCAAGCACAAAATGATATGTACTAATTTCTCAATATAGAACCTAATTTCATTTCAACCGCAACTCAAAATAGACTCGAAACTCTACAAACACTTGCCAACACCGTGCAATTACAAACTTTGTTCCAAACTTATAGTAACTCTCATCCCAACTCCATACACTACCTTTTTTATTTCATTGACATTATAACTACATAGATGCATACAACCACATTCAGTGCTATCATCATCTTCAAAGCATCAAACATCCTTGTTTCCATTAGCTTAATTGTCATCTTCATCTCCTTAATTTCATTCCAAATTTGTATTAGAATACTCTGATTTTCATTTTCATGAAAGTCTTGAACCTTCATGCCGGATCCATAACTTCCTTCAGCTTCACAAATCTTCCCCTTCGGACCTGCCCACTTCACAAATTCACCGCAATTACCGCATTCGTAATAAGGTCGACTTGGATTTTTTGAGGATTTCGAAATCTGGTATTGAAATGCTCCGCTCGATAAGCATCGTGGGCATTTCTTTCCACTCCAAGAACTCCCACAACCTTCCATTCCTAGTCAAAATTTACTATACTTAGTTTCAGTATAAAAATTGCATTTCAAATAACTCAAATTAAAGGATAACAACATTCATATCAAAACTTTGCTACAACAAGCTAGAAGGGTCCAAAATGAATTCCATGATTTGGCTACAAGATCCAAAAGGCACAATAGCACTTACTTGTAACTGATCTACAACAACCAAAAATCCAAGGATAAAGCTTACTCTTCTCGGACAAAAAATTGCATTCCAAATCCCCATTAAATTCATAACTTTTAACTCATTTACAATAACCAAACATTCATACACAACAAGTACAAATTCGAACATAGCAAGTAAGATCCAAAAAAAAAAAGAAATTTAAGCTTTAAGGAAGGACATGAAGGAAATTTATGGAAGGAGATGAACGAAATTCGAACACAACAATCACACAACGATTGGAAATGAAGAAATCTACACTTTAAGGAAGGAGATGAAGGAATTCAAAAATAAAATTTAAAGAACAACACTTACTTTCTCTTGTAGACAATGAATTCCACGATTTTGGTTGGAGATGAAGGATGAGAGTTTCACACTTCAACAATGGTGGAAATGAAGAGGATAGCACAACTTTTGCTTTTATATTTTGACCAACATGCATTTAAGGGCATTAATGGTAATCCACCTGCCATTTCTTTCCTAAATTGTTCACTCATCGGATTTTGAATTTTTAATCTCAATAATGTCAATACTTTCAACGGTGAGGGTACCTTAAAATTAGGTAAAAAGGTCGGGCCCTGGAAAATGAACGTCGCATACCTCGAGGTACTTAAAAATTAACTTTATTTTTAAAATACAAAGATATTTTTATCCCCACGTTTAGAAAAATACACATATCATAAAAGCGCAATTATGACATTATACATTTTTTTATGTCACGTGAATACACATCGTATTTGGATGTTATTTATTATTAACAACAAATGTCAATGCATCGAGTCCAATATTAACTATTTCGGTCAGGATGGATTAAAATAAATACCAATACTTGCAAGGTTTATAAATAATTGCCAAATATCTCGAGGGAGATAAATATAAATATCAAGGACCATTCGATCTCCCAAAACATAAATATCAAGGACCATTCGATCTCCCAAAATAGACAGGTTCATTAAATATGTGTGAACTTTGAAGCCAATACTAAGCTAATGTATTTGATGGGATGTATCAACCATGTAAAATAAGTTTATAATGGTGTCTTAATTACTTTATTTAATTATACAAAAGTATTATAATAATTTGTTTTTATCCTTTGTATATAAATATGATTATTATAAACTTATAATTATAATTGCTCTATAAAATTAATTGCATTATATTGTATTGAATGAAAAGTCTATAATGTTGAGGTAGCATCACAAACTCTTTTTTTTTTTTTTTCCTATCAATTCTTTTTTGGTAATTATCTTGTATTATTAGTCTATTACTTTAGTGCTCCCATCTCATATCTATCTTCATGTAATTATCTAATTTTATATTATTCTACTAAAATTCATTAGCGACAAATCCCCTTCGCTTCTCTTCTCTCCCTTCTTATTCTTATGCACTAATTTTATATTCACTTTTTTTTTAATTTTCGTCGAGTTAAGAGTTTTTTCCTTTTTCCGAGAGTCTTGTTTATTTCGCTTGTCAATACGTGTAAGTTTTATTAGAGTTAGTGATTCGATTGGAGGATATAGTTTTTATATTTTCATTAATTAGTTTCATTGATTTTAATTGAGAACAATTTAACAATGAAATTTTATATGACTTGATCAAAATGATGTTTTGTTCGAGTTGGATCTATTATATCATATACAAATCTATTCTATGAAATTATTCAATAACTTGCCGATGTTCGGAAAAGGCTGATTGAAAATCGAAAAATATGGTTTGTAACAGATTGATCGTTGCAAGTGTAGAGACGAAAAAGTATATTTATCATTAATTCCATCGAAATAGAGGTTTGTTTTAATATTTAGATTTATTTTTATTAGAAAATTATTTTTTAAATATAGTATGATTTTTATTAATAAAATTTCTTTTCTGTAAAAAAATTACGTAATTTTATTTTTTGTTTGTGTTTATAATTCTTTTAAAAACCACTTTGTTTTGTTGATTAAAAAAACCACTGTTTTAGTGCTGCCCTCTCAGTCTCATATATCTGTTCGTATTCTTCCCGTAAGCAAAAGGTTTGGGACTTTCAAAAGCCCCAACCCAGATTACTCCGTTTTCTAGCTTGAATGGCCAAAGATTAATAAAAGATTTGCAGTCCGTCGTAGATTTCGAATGCAAAGACCCCAAATTTGCAGAAATTCGTTGGCAAAACACACAAGCTATAGCCTAGCTCGTAAACCCTAATCTCAAAATTGTTCATCTTCTTCGTTGCTATCCCCATAATTTTAAGTATATATATTTGCAATCTAGAGTCGAATTCAACCCAGAAATGAAGAAGAAGAACCGTACTCAAGAATCCCAGCTTCAATATGATCTGGGAATCTGCCAGAAGCAGAACGGCCTCAAGAAAGCCATCTCTCTCTATGAATCCGCCCTCACCCAAAACCTCCGTCTCTCTCCTCACCACTTCAATTCTACCTCCATATGTGCTCCTCTCCTGAGTCCCTTAACTCTTCTGAGAAAGACATAGCTGTCGAATATGGTTTCCGGGTCTTCGAGCAAATGCGCTCCCAAAACATCTCACCAACTGAGGCAACCATTACCCAAGTTGCCCGCCTTGCCGTTGCCAAACACGACCCTAATTATGCATTTGATTTGGTCAAGAACATGAAAGATCAGAGCTTTCTACCCAGGTTGAGGACTTATGGCCCCGCATTGTTCTGTTTCTGTGAGAATTTGAGTGCTGATGATGCTTATGCAGTGGAGGAACACATGAGGGCTAATGGGGTGCGGCTAGAAGAAGCAGAGTTGGGTTCCCTTTTGAGAGTTAGTGTAGAGTTGGGCAGGGAGAGAGGGTTTATGAGTATTTGGCCAAGCTAAGGGGGTAATGAGAGGTGTGAGTGAGGAGACTGCTGGGGTGGTGGAGAAGTGGTTTCAGGGGGAGAAGGCGGCAGAGGTGGGTGTGGAGGAGTGGGATGTTGAGAAGGTGAGAGAGGAGAGAGAGAAGAGTGGGGGTGGCTGGCATGGGTTGGGGTGGCTGGGGAAGGGGAAGTGGGAGGTTAAGAGGGTGCAGATTGGGAATGATGGGGGATGTCATGGGTGTGGGGAGCGGCTGGTTTGTGTCGATATTGATTGTGAGGAGACAGAGACGTTTGCTCAGTCCATTGCTGGATTGGCTATGGAGAGGGAGGTCAAGTCCAATTTCAAGAGTTTTATGGTGAGTGTATCTTAGCTTAATTTTGTAACTGTTTCTTCATTACTGATGGTCTATGGGTTGTTTGAGCGAATTTTCATTCTTTTTGTTTGGATTGATTGAAATGGAAGATTTTTATTGTTATCGTAGGAGACTACATTGTTAAAGTATAAAAAGCTATGCCCTGAGAGGGAAAAGAAGGATGGGAAGGAGAATAGCATATGTGAAAAATGTATCTTTGAATGCATGTTATCAGTTATAAGAACTAAACAAAATGCTACTCTGTACCAGAGAGACATGTAGGAGTCAGAAAGCATCTCAATAGAAATATGCTAGATTACATTGGTTAATAGAATTGTTTTCACCATAACCAATTGCCTCAGATACGCTGATTTTGAAGTTGTAAGTAATAAATTTGTTGCTTCACTCAACCAGTCTGTTAATCTTGTTAGAAAAGGAGTGCTGACTTCTAGTATAACTGTTATGCTTGGCTGAAGCTGGATGTGCCAAAAATAGGGTTATATGTTGTTTATATCCTCGTGCAACTGGTACAAGCTGGGCATCATCGTCCCTGGAGTTTGCAATGTCTAACAGATCTGTAAAGCTATAAAATCCATTGCACTGGGCTTTAGTTGTGCTTCTTCTGTTAATTCTGTTATGCTTTTTATTGCAGGAGTGGATTGAAAAGCACTCTGACCATGAAGCTATAGTAGATGGAGCAAATATTGCATTGTACCAACAGAATTTTGCTGATGGTGGATTCAGTGTTGCACAGGTTGTTATTATCTGTTTGCTTCCTTCCCCCTTTTATTATCTTGTGATCAATTTTCATCAAGAAACACAATTAATCTTATGATTTTTATTTCATGTCTATTCTATTGTTATAGAGCAGCTTGATGCTGTTGTGATTGTGAGACAGCTATATACTAGGAACAAAAAGTGGCCTTTAGTAATCCTACACAATAAACGTCTTCAAGCACTGAACGGGCATCCTTCCACAAGCAAGCTACTTGACGAGTGGTTCGCTCGAGACATTCTGTATGCAACACCCAGTGGATCAAATGATGATTGGTGAAGACTTTGGACTTTCTTTCCCCCTTTTCTCTTTGAAGTCAATTGCCTGTGTAATTTGGCTTTCCTATCAAAGTTTCTTGCCATGTACATTTTTGTCTAATCCTGTCATACATTTTTGATTCGCATTCTTGTTCACTCTTGCTTATTGAAAGAGAATTTTGCACACTGTTTGTGTTTGGAAAATACTCTATTGAGGTTAACATATGCTCACAATAGAATCATTTGGTTAGTTAAAGTGAAGTAAAGTCCTTATTATTTGACTCTATCATTCCGTCAGTGACTACTTATTGTGTGTTAATTGATTTTAATAACACCACCTTTTCCAACTGAAAATACATACTATGTGCAGACAACCTCTTGTAGGTCGCATGGTCTCATTGTCTCTCTAAATTTCTATGTCTGTTAATTCAAATCCTGAGTCTCAATTGTGTTTCTTGCCCCACTCATTTTCTCTTCTTTATGCACCCAGGTATTGGGTCTATGCTGCTGTAAAGATCAAGTGTTTGCTTGTCACAAATGATGAAATGCGTGATCATATATTTGAACTCCTTGGAAGCAGTTTTTTCCTTCAGTGGAAGGAAAGGCATCAAGTATGCATTCTCTTAATCTTAGATTAAAAAAGCGCAAGGCACAAAAAAGCACACGAGGTCGTAGAGCCCGGGCGCAGCTTCGAGGCGAAGGCGCGGGCTTTTGGAGTGAGGCACACTTTTTATATAAAAATACTTGAAATTAATTCCCAACCCATATTTTTTATGAAATAAGAAAGATAGCACATCAAAATAGTGTTTAGACAACATTTTACCCACTAAAAGCACCACATAGTCTTAAGAACTGGAATCTAACATTCAAATATCTCGAAACACACACTTAGAAGTCTAAAAAACAAAACAAGCAAGCATGTTTATGTTGTCAACTCTTGTTTTTTCTGCTTTGTAAGTTTTGAATGATATTGTGCCTTAGATTAAATGATAGAATCTATTGACAATCACCATCCACAACAATACATGAATCAATTAACCATACATAAGTAGAGACTTGCTCCACCCAGGATGGCTAGATGGCCAGAGATCCTGCTAACTAGCCTGATGTGTGCATCTATCACATGTTTAGAGCATCTTCTGCTTTCTTGAATTTGTGTGATTCTTTCCATATCTTCTCACCTTGGAGGATATGTTGGCCTACTGTTTCATTTAGGTAACTTCTTTGGTGTTATTATGGAAACACTGTTTTTTTTTTTTGGAAGTCCGAGCTGTTGGCAAGCATGCCATTTCCAAGGAAGGTGCTAATACTGTTTGCATTTGGTAACTTGTGTCTGAGTCAAATACTTGTCATTAGGTGGATGCACTTCCATTGAAAACTTATCTGAAAACCAAATGGGGAGGGATCGTTTTTGGATACCTGACATCTCTACCCAACCTTGATTCCATTCAGACTTTCTAAAATTTTTGTTGAATGAAATCTTAGTTTGAAAAAGCACGACCGGGCGCGCCTAAACTCACAAAAGCCCGAAGCCCACCCCTTGCGCCTTGCAAGGGGTCAAGCCCAGCCCCTCCAAAAGGCCCTCTGAGGCGCGCCTTAGTCTGCACCGCAGCCAGCATGCATTTGCACCTCGCACGCCTCAGAAGGCTTTTCCATGTGTTTTTGCTATTTTCCTGCCCCCCCTCATCCTTGTATTGTCTCTGTCTTTGTTAGATTGTGAGTAAGTGGGTTAGTTGCCCCTTTTTTTTCTATCTGTGCTATTTTTTTCTTTTTTCTGCTTGCTTTTTCGGTGAAAATCGTAACGGATTCATTGTGTTATCACAATCCAAGACTCTCTTTGTGGCATTTTTTGTAGTATATCTAATTACTTATTTGATGTCATCATCTAGCATATTCGACCAAAAATAATGTTTGGTAATGATTTCCAAGCATTTTTTAGTAAGTGCGCGTCGTTCTAGAGAGTCCCGCCTTCGCCTCAAAGCCTGCCCCCTAGACCCCAGGACCCTTTGCACTTTTGTGCCCCTTGAGCTTTTTAAACTAAGAATGAAATGGCCTTTTTGTTTAAGCTGGGAAGAACTCAAACAAGTGAAGATCCCCACCTTGGTTGTTGAAACTGCTCCAAATAATCCTAGATTCTGATGTTTATGAGTTTGTCTTAATTGAAAATAATGTGTTCCCTTGGAGTTGCCTGACTTGTCAGGTTGAAGGTTGGGGATGAGGATGGAGATGCATTGGTGATAAAAGGGAGGAGAAGATTAAAGAACATGAATGGAGATTACCCTGCTTTTTGTGTGTGTGTGTTTAGGGAGGGGGATGTCGATAAGAAAAGAAGGGGAACCCTAAAAATTCATACGGAATTTTGTATATGACCAGTGTTTGGGGAGGGGGATGTCAGTAGTCCTTTACAGTATTGACCAATGTTTATAGCTTTTGTATATGATGCTCTCATCGTAGCTATGTACGTATGTTACTGTCAAAACACTGTTGGTAAAACCATGTTATACACTCCCTCAAAAGTTGAATGCCTGATATTGTGGTAACTCAGACCAAAATATGTGGCTTTGAATGAGAATTTTGTAACCCCTGTTTCCCCCTATGTATTCGAAATAGTAACGATGTTATATGTAGTTAACTCTGATAACTGGTTTGAGGCTTATTGGGTTTAATTGGAGTACTCTGCTTGTCTTGTATCTTGTATGTTGCCAAGTACGCTTTTCCAAGATAAGTTTCTAGTCTTCTTCAAACCTTGACCTACGGTATTTAAAACTATTTATCAAGTGAAGTGTGTAAAATCTTTGATGAGATCCAGATCCATATCCAGGTTACTGTAGTTTTGTGCTACGGTGTTTTTATCTGATTGTTCTATATGATGTCAACATCCTCTATTTCTACTAAAGCAGACCTGAAATTGAATTTTGCAGGTCCACTATACATTTGTGAAAGGGATTCCAAAATTTAAGATGCCACCACTGTACTCTATCCTTATCCAGATAACTTGGTTTAAATTAGCTTTCTTTCATGGCTGTGTCAGTTGCCTCATTTTACCTTAAAATTGCTCCCTGGAATGATGATGAGGAAGTGAAGAAACTGCATAGGAGAAGAAAGCAAACTGTAATGGGTTTTTATTAAAGAGTTGCCTGATAATGTGGCCTTTAGGCAAATTTGTCCACTGTGAACAAGGCCCATAAGATCCATTGTAGCGAGTTAGTAGTGACAGATTGATGATCTGAACCCCTCTATCTGACTTTCTGCCTCAGGCAGGAACCTCTTGGTGGGTGTTGGGTTAATGGTGTGGAATTGTAAATAATGATCCCTGTAGACATACTTCTGCCTGTTTGCTGCTCCATTGTGGTTGCAAAGATCAAACTAAGCATATTGGATAAATATGAAAAGACACCAAGCTGAGAGATGTGAACCCTTGAAACTAAAAACTCATGTTGTACACCTTGATTTGAGTGCACGGGTAGTTGGTAGGGCTGAGAGGGACCACCTTTAGTGAACTTTAGGCTAATTTAAGGGGATATCAGATTTAGCGCCTCAAAGCTCCCCAACCCAATAACTCAAGCTGCAGAGAGGATGTCCTAGTATCGGTTAATGTTTTCAAGACTTCATGCTAAGGCTAAAATTTAATGCCTAAGAGGCTAAGATTCAAAGACACCAAAGATCATCTCTTTCCAAAATTGAGTGGAGCTTGTATTGCTTTCCCATAGCCAGAAACTGAAACTTATGGTTTATGCCAAGTTGTAATTGGCCCAAGCAGGGCATAGTACTGGAGAAAGAGGTGTGAAAGTCTATGTAGCTCCACAGTCCGAACTTAAATGCAACAAGCCATTTGGGCAGGTTGGCCACATTGAGCCATGAGTGATGCCTTACAGACAAGGATAATAGAAGCGCCTTCTGACTGTGTCTACTTGACTTTGAATTAGGAGATAGGACCTGGCATGCTTTGAACTTCAGCCACAAAGTGGACGCAAGTGAAGAATAAGTGAAGGACAGTCTCCACAAAGTGGACATTGACATCAGCTACCTGAATTCCTTATTTCCCCAATCTGGTTTTGTGTGTCGGTTACCATAATAGCCAATGGAGGCCATACTTTGAAAACTAAAATTTTGTACTTCAGCTGCTGCCAATTATAACCAGTTTCACTTGTCATTTGCCCTTGGCGCAAACAGTCTAGGTACCATTCACATATCCAGGACTTGATTTTTGTTTGGCTTTATCGATTTTCGGACTATCCTAGTTGCAATCATAACGAGCTTTATAACCCGAAATGTCATCATCTTTGAGATATCCTTTTTGTGAATCCATTTAGCCAAAGGGTGTCAGCCTGGTATGAGACAGCACAAATGTGTTTGCCTTTGGCGGCAGTGTTTCATATTTTGTATTTTCTAATGTTGTATCCCCTGTCTCTTTTGGGCTGATGACAATCTTTTTCCCAACTAATCAAGGGAATTTGTCTTTTCGCATTATCTCCCCAAAGGAACTTCTGGTATGTGAAATTTTCCTTCTGAGAATTCAGGAAGGCACAATTGACCAATGGTTGTAAACCTTAGATTCGAAGAATGTAGGATTGAAGTCTGGAACTTGTGGACTAAGTTTTTTTTTTTTGAAAGGAAAAAATTAGTCATTTCAAGTGCTTGTAAATTCTTTTGTAGGAATCGGAGAGAGGATCTTGGCATGTCCCAATAGCTAACGAAGGCACTGATGAACACCTAAGTTGGCTTTGTGTTACAAGGCCGGGTTTTTGCAGCTCGATTTCATGCACCTCCAGCAAGTCCGAGGATGTTCCACTCAACAATTGCAGCAATGGTGATCAAGCTTCTTATCGAATATCTGAGAATGGAGTTGTATCTGTGACGGGTAAGCGGAAAGAGAGAGATCCATCTCCATCCCAGCGGTCATCCCATTGAATCCCCCTTTGGTGGGTAGAAAAGGCAACACAGGGAAAAAAAAAACAAGAAAAAGAAATTTGCACGGCTCCTTGTGCTTCTCCATGGCCTGTAGCTCAGCTGAGCAGATCAACGCCCCCGCCATACAGCCGCATTTGAGTTATGTGAAAGGGAACTTTTTACCTGAAGTTGCTCTTTTTATTTTTTATTTTGTGTAACCTATTTTGTATGGGCGAAAAGCTCACACAAGGTGAGAAGTAGCTGAATTTGTTTGTCTGGTCTTACTGTTTGCTAGTTTAGTTGTATACCAAGCATGAGCTTTATCACTTAGTTCTGTTCCTGTACGCGATATAGCTAAGGAGATTATGACTTGTTGAAGCTTACGCTGCTTGGATCTTCCTTGTCAACGGTTCTGTCTCATGAACATGATACAGTTAGTCTGAGTCATGTTTCTAGTCATGAGCAAAGAGTAGCCATGGTGCGTATTCTTTAGGAATTGCGGTTTATTAAAACCTCCCTTCCCTAACAAATTATACCGTACCTTTATGAGTATCTTTTAGTTGAAAAGAATAGGATGTTGATTTTGCACAAATTATCTAAAATCTACTCCAACAATTATACAAATAACTGTGTAACAAAGTATATAATATTAAGAATGAAACTCGAGTCGATAAAATATACAACAAATAAACGAGAAAATTACGCAAAAATAAACAATATATTAGCATCAACGTATATATATATATAAAAGCTGTATGATCAAAATACAACAAATTTAAGAGCTTCGTCACTTAGCTTACCAATGGTCCGAAAAAGAGCAGGTTAATCAACCCCCATATCTCCTACTCCCCTTAACCAACCACCAAGCTAATTAATCAATCATGAATAGACCAATTAATTAACTTGAAAAACGAATAAATCGCAATTAAATCACTGTGGCTAAAAAAATACTCAGAAATATATTTCATTTGCTTGAGCCAGTTGTTGCTGTTCATGGTTATTCACTTGAAGACATATTTTACGATCCCTGGGAGATGGACGTTCATGAAGTAGTCCTCCCAGTCGAAGGACTTTGGATCGAAGTAGAAGACATCAGTTTCGACTCCCCGATCTCTGGCCGCGATCCTTAACTTCTCGGTGTTCAGATCATCATAGCTAAAGATCACCAAAGTTTACGAGGTTAATTAACATTTTATTGAGCATATTTAGCTGTGGAAGAAAAATGGCGATGATGATGATAACTTACATGCCCTTGAAGAACAAGTAAGGCCTGTAGATGTCTATCAACCTCATAACATGGTTGATCTTCCTGCTCATCTCGATGTATGTGCCCTGGAAGTACTGGCAGAACGCGGTGTTTGCTATCTCCAGACCCTTTTACACGCAGAAACATACGACACTTACAGTGATTTTCTTGTGCTGTAATCGATTACAGAAACAGGTAATCTAGCTATACCAGGAGTAAAAGAGTGTCAGAGATTGAGGTACCTTCAAGGGGAGCAGATAATGAAGGGTTAGGTATCTCTTGAAGCTGGCCATGGAGCCTAAGACCTTAACATGGCTAACTATGATGGGATTTCCGTCCTTGTTAATGCATGGATGATTGGTGAAGTAGTGGTAAGCCACCTCGTGAAGAACAGTAAATTTCACCGGGTTTCTTACAGAAGAACCGACATGGTAGATGGTCATTTCACCCCTCTGATTCGCATGAGCCTCCATTGCTACTATCATCGCATTCACCACCATATCCGCCGGAATCTAGCCAAGGGAGAAGAAGAAAAGTTCAAACCTCTTATATAACACATGCATATAAAGTTTCTATATATGAACATAAGTAGAAGAAACATTTAGTTACCACATCAACGACTGATTCGGGATCCCCCAAGAAGCATGGCAGTCTCCCTTTACCATAAGCAACCGCTAAACTGTCAATCGTCCTAAAAAAAGGTTCCAAGTATATCAATTAGTCACATTTTAAGTTTCTAACCTCGATAATTCATGACATCATCTAATAAAAGAATATATCGAGATCAATTGAACTGACTAATATTGATCGTTATCTCAAAAGAAAGAAAAATTACCTGATGCCTTCAACCCAACCAGGGATGGGTTCTTTGTAAGTGCTACTAACAATAGTAGGGCGAACAATGACAAGAGGAATATCTCCTTTTTCTTGCATTAGAACCATCTCTCCTAGTGCCTTTGTGAATACATAAACATTAGGCCATCCCCAGTGCCTTGCCCTAGTTGGTCAATGGCCAAATATAAGTCAACAAATTGTGATGTACATACAATTATATATGAAAATTTTATTATAGTCACCCCATAAGTTATTATTTTTTAAAAAAATCTCTAAACTCTCCCCTTATTTTCCTCTTTCATTCGATCATTTGTTGATGAATGATCTGGGAGTACAATGCATCGTACTACAGAAATTACAATCTAATAATTAGACGGGATACTTAGTCGTTTTAAAGCTAAACAAAGATATTTTCGATTCTAACTCTTACCTAATTAACACACTCTTAATCTGTATTAGACACGTGATTATTATTAATATAACCACCCGTAGTTACATCTACAGTGAGAGGGAAAGCAATCTAAAATGATGTCTCAAAAGGGCTGGAGAGAGAGAAAAGGATGTTTCACATTTTTGGAATAGTTCCATAAAACCATCACATGCATAATTTATTGGTCGTTATCTATATCTATATGGAAAAATAAAACTGGACCTACATTTAATTTTGAGAAAATAAATGCATGGAGCTCGGCAAAATAAGGAAGGGTAGGTAGTTGGTGCACAGTTGGTGAATTAACTGAATAAAAGCTTTGAGACTCGTCAAAGCATATTTTTGGTTCATCCAGGAACTTTCTCTCCTAACACATCTCAATTTTCTTGGATTATTCATCTACTTTTTATCTAACAATGATTTGGGACTTCTATCTACAATTAATCCTCTAAGAAATTAGATTATAGTAGCTTAACTAAGTCACTAATCCGTAATATTTAAACTACAATTATAAGGATCTAGGTTATAGTACATGCTTTGCCGTTCACGTCAGCAATCGTGCTTTGCCACATAATCTCATTGCAGAGTCACAGTCCCCTTAACTGGGTGATATTCGTTGGCGTTAAATAGAGTTAAAGTTCATACTTGTTAGTATCTTCAAAAAGTCTGACCGTAAAATTTGTATTATTTTCATCTAAAAAGTGGTGGAAGTGGATCTAGGATACAATTATAGTACATGCATGATGTTTTTGAATAAATACATTTCACAAGGCTCACCCAAGCTAGAGTTCTATGGCATGACTTTTGTAGGTAGATGAGGTCTAATGTTTAATTAATATACAAAGGACAACCGTGAACCTCACCGTTTAAGCCTCTAATCACACGAATCATAACCTAAAAATATAATGATGCTTCCATAATAAATGGTTTTGGGGCCAAATAAAATTCTCCTGCTTGTATTTTTTAAGGGTGAATACGGGATATCCAATAATTTTAGTTAGATTTAAAGGTATAAAGAGGACAAATATATCAAATTCAGACCCATAATACATCCCAACTCTTTGTAAAACTCAAGCTTATATTTAGTCAATGTGAATATGACGCAAAGGTTTCCAAAACAGGGTATAATTTTATTTTATTTTTTTGGACAAAAATAGGGTATAATTTCAAGTTTTCAACATAAAAAGGTCATTGGCTTTTGAAGCTTAATTTTGCTTGGTATTTATGGATATAGGTTCATTTAACTTGTATTTAATTCTGAAAATCTCCACCACAAGTAACTTTTTTTTTCTCAAGAGGGCATTGGTCAATCTATTTATTTATTAGTCGGCTCCCATCGAGTTGTACTTCTGCTGTATGCCCAGAAGGGCAGAACGTAGGCTGCTGCCCTAATGATTTTAGCCGTGATACATACGTTTTATTTTAGATCAGATATAAATGTCCATATAATATATAAATATTCTATCAAAGCAACTATAATATATTTTGAGAGGAGGAAAAGAAAATATGAAATTTAATATTTTTTAAAAAGCGTGATTCAGATGAATTATAAAAATAGTATATATAATAGATGGGGTCGGAGAGGGAGAATCGAATTTAATGGCTAATGGCTAAAGTATTTACCAAGTCATACTCTTTCATTATTTTGTAATGAGAGAAATTTCTAATATTTATAGCTTAGAGCTGAAAAAAAGAAGAATAAAAAACTTTTTGATAAAGAATAATTCTAAAAACAAAAAAAATGAGTGGAAATTTATATAATGATGTGTGTATTGATGAATGTATTCTTTCGATTTAAAAATTATTATATCATATAATAAATTTTAAAAAAATGATATGATTAAATAGTAGAATTGTATTAAAACTTGCAAATGTCATAAAGTCACCATTTCATTTATAATTTTTCACATTTATAAAATTACGCGTAAAACACACCTTCTAGATAATGTTAATCCGATTATAGTGTCATTTGATACTTGTCGAGTGTAGCCGATGATTATTAAATATTTACATTCATAATTAATCATAATCATTAAAAAATAGTAAGTTTAGATTAAAATACATTAATATAAATTAAGGTAAGACACTAAATAGTTTTTTTTTTTTATAAATAATTTAATTTGACCATAGTTATTAGTTTTTGTGTTGAATAAATCAACCTCAAACATTAATTCAAGAGTGATTAATATTCCAACCAACTGGCCGGCTAGCTAGCTACTGCAAGGTTGAGTAAAACGAGAGAGAGAGAGAGTTTTGTTGCGTTTGGGTAGCTGACCAACTTTTGTTGACATTAACCAAATAAGTACGTAACGTAGGATATAATGGGGCCCTTTTGCATGTGTTAGCATGATACGTGAGAATGGTGCCTTTATTAGTCCTAGTCCCCCAATCATGTATTGTAAGTATATTGAATGTGACTCTTCTTATAAATACATACAATAATCATATACTAGTATATATAATCCGATCAAAAACGGGATGTCACACTCGTATTAGTCTACACAAAACTGGTGGTTGTTAAGTTAACTGATGATATAAATAATTGTGATCATGTATTTAAATTTAAGATCGTAACTATAGTAATAAATGAACTACATGTCTTGCCAGCATCTGTTAAAATGAAAATGAAAGATGTGACTGATATGTGCGCTTGATTATATATGTTTACTTATATTTGTACAAATTTACTATTGATTGGACACATATATTGATGTTAATGTTATATTTACAAAACCAATTAAGAGCCAAACATGCAAAAAGAATTAATAGGTTGAATTTATTCTTTAGACACATACCTCTCCATGCCCATATCCTTCATAGTGAGTTTGATGGTTTCTCCAGTAGCTCCCTCTTCTTCAAGCTCCTGTAATTTGGCATCAACAATGTTCTTCTCGACTTCAATGTCGAGCCCGGGTCTACCATTCAATGTCTCACCCATGTAGTGAGGACTTTCCTTTATAAGCCCGGCCGTCTCACCGGAAACATAGGCTGTAGAACGCATAACGATCATATTAAAACGACACGAAATTATATCCAAGTAATTAGGACGTGTAATTTGCATTGTGAAAGAAAATGTTTTAGTACTAACCGGTTGATACTTGGAGGAGCACCTGCAAATTAGGGCATTTCTTGGCGAAGTCTAGAATATGCTTGGCTCCAAATGTGTTGAGATTCAATGAGACGTCATATCTAAAAGAATATTCCGAAAGATTAAAAATTAAATAAAAAAATTTTGATTCATATAATTAATGTGTTCCTGGACCCTTTAATCCGGTAACTTCTACATAAAACTACAAAGGGCCCATGTAAGACGGTCCACTTCTATAACTACAATAACAATATATATTATAAAAAGGGAAAAAATATATACTACAACCCATTGAAGTTGACTTGGTTCAAGTCTTTATTGACGACTAAGACTACTGGAACCAAAGCTCACGTTGGCCCGGCTCATTGTAGGTCCACTCCTTATTTGTCGTGGTCTATATGAACCCATTTAAAAAATAAATAAAAGTCGACAAATAAAAATATATTAACGTAACCAATCTTTAAAATCACCTAAATTCAAATCGCACATACTTTATAGTATACTTTATCTGTTTTACGAACATGCTTTCCTTTGGGACCTTAGAAAGGACAAAGGAAATGTGTTGATGTATATATGAATGGTAAGATAGTTTACCTCTCATCAAAGTTGGTGGTGGCAGCAAGGTTGACAATGACATCAATGTCCCTCAATAATTCGTGCATCAAGTTAGGCTCTTTGATGCCCAAGTCCTTGTAAGTAATGTCCCCAGCCACCACTGTTACCTTCTCTGATATGAAGCTATTAAAATTTCCACCCATCTTGTGCTTCAGCACTTTGAACAGGTCCTTCCCTATAATCTAACACACCAAAACCCCAAAAAGGGGAAAAAAAACCTTCAATTCACCCATTTCATCAAAACTGGCGTCCTTTCCTGTACTTAATGCCTTCCCCAAGTGGGAGCCTTCAAATTTAGTCCCCTCATTTTTAACCTAAAAGGGGCCCTCCGTAGGCAGTCTAAACAAAATTTGTTTTTCTAATTATATAATATATATATATATATATATATGAAAGTCCGAGGTAGGTCATTTGTATAAAAATGTCACAAATCGACATTTTCCTGTAAAATTTTAGGTATGATGTTGAGTAATTTAGATGATAGTTCCAACATATTCTATTAATAACAAATAAAGGGGTTTCCGATTTAGTAGTGATTTTTCAAGTAGGTTTCCAAAGAAGAGGAGGAAATACTTGCTAGATATGTTAGTTGGGTAGGAGATAATAACATAAATAGGCAAGGAGGGATCAAAAAAGTGCAAACATTTCTACATTACAATTTTAGAAATTAAGCCTTTACAGGTTAAAGTATATGTAAAATTCATAATTAGCTTCTCAATCTGCTGCACAAAATACTTCAAATGTCACTTTATAATTCATAAAATAATTATCATAAATTATTTGGAGTGATAAAAGAATAAATTATTTGAAGGCGAAAAAATACAAAAATTTCATTTTCTATTGTGACAGAAATTAGGAAATAACTTCATATATGTAAAACAACTATAAAAATATTAACTTTCAATAGATAAGATCAAGAAAGCTGTACTTTTTCCCCTTGTTTAAAAAATGTGTGTCATCAAGAAAGTATATTAATTTTCATAATACAAAACTTGAGATTTAAATTTCAATAAAAACCTTAAAAGATAATGTAATATATATTATATTATTATAATAGTATCTAAAGAAAAATACCATAATTTTATTACTTCTCTTCAAGGTGTTTGTGGAAAATAAAATATTTATTCCCTTAAAGAAAAATAGGATTAATAAATAAATAAATCATGTATACATACATACATATATATATATATATATATATATATATATTAATTATGTACCTCATTTTGCAATCTTACAGAAGCAGACTTCTTGTCAGCTGCTCTGAGTAGAAGATAGAGCTTCTTCACATTTGGTTGACTCCTCAGTACCTTCTCCGCAAATACTGCACCACTCAAAATTTTGATTTTTGTCAATATTTTTTTTCACATTAATCTCCTCAACAAAAAAGCAAAAAAAAAGGAGGAAAAATACTTTTTGCCAAAAATCCAGCTCCACCGGTGACCAAAATGGCTTTGTTTTCCAGAAACTTCAAAATGCTGCTCAACTCCATTGTGCAGATTGCAGAGAAGGGGGAGGGAGGGAGGGAAAGAGAAGAGAGAGAGAGAGGGAGGGAGGAGGAGGAGGAAGGGATGGAGGGTGGCAGAAGAAGATCAGTACAGAGAATTGAATGATGGGTATGGGAGTGGAGGGAGAAGCAAATATATGGTACAGGCCAAAGCACTGGGAAAAAAATAATAAAAGACAAAAAATTATGAAAGAGTACACGCAAGCAAGATAGGTGGATTAATTGCTGGGGGTAGATTGAGATTTTGGTTGGCTAATTTTGTAGCATAATCTTCCCATTTTATAATAATAATAATAATAATAATAATAATAATAATAATAATTTTAACAATTGTTCTAAACAGGCAAACACACTTACAAAATGTATATCAAATTGACACTTACATGACATGGCGTAATTAGATGAAATATATAATCATGAAAATAAAAGGTTTTAAGAATAAAAAATAAAATCAACTAATCAAAATGTGTTGGTGTAATTTTGCTGTATATTTTATTTGTGTAATTATACTTTCCTTAATTTTAATAAAGTACTTCCTCTGTCCCAAAAAATATTTATTTTTTTATTTTTGAGGTTAAATTTTATAAATTTTGACTAATATTTAATCAAAATATACATTGATTTACAATATAAAATAATAATCAATGGATTCCTTTTTCATTATAATATAATTTTATAATTTTTTCTATTACATAACTTTAAAAATCAATGGTCAAACTGATGTACTAAAGATAGCAAAATACCAAATAAGACATTGTTTTTGGGACGAAGGGAGTATTAAATTTTCTTAGCTAAGTGAAATAACCTTCATCAAGAGTCAACACCAATGTGAGTAGTGGTCGACGGACGGCGGAATGGGGTCGGCCGGATGATGATCAACTCATTAATAAAGTGGGCCGAGTTAAATTTTTATTCTCAGTATGAACTCAACAATAAAAACAGAATTTTATCAATATATATATGGTCTAATAGTTAGAGCATTTATTATTCAATATGATATAGTCTGAATATAGATCTCCCCAACTATTTAGTTTTTAATGTTTAAAGTTACAGTTGTACAATTTAATTATTTTTAAGTTTAGTGTATTATTCACCTATACATTTAAACTCTACACACTCTTCCAAAGTTTTTCTCGTTTGGCTTGCCCTAATTGGGGCATTTAATTTAAAATCACACATCTCTATGTATGTTTTTTTTATTTTTTGGTACGAAGAAGACATAAAAGTTAATATAAGTGAGATTCGAATCTGGATATCTATAACAAATTACGAAAATCTTACTAGTTGAACTTACTAATATCGGTATCTCTATTTGTTTTTACGCTATAACTCCTTTGAATCCAAATAAAATTATTTTTTTCACCGTAGTTATGGCGTGAGGTGAGGGTAACCAACAATAACATTCATAGCTCACCCAACTTAATGGACAACGTGTGCAAAGTCAACGGTGCTCTCTGTGTAAAATTACATAGGTGCCCAAAAAAGAAAAAGAAAAAAGAATAAAAAGAGTTCATAAGAATAAAAAAAGGGTATGAAGGGGGAAGATGTTTGCTTGGGATGATGAGGTTGAGTTAGATTTTGTTGGATGAAGTACTTCACCAAACTCTTTCTTGTATAATTTTTTATTCCTTTTTTTGGGTTGTGTGTTTTTTAGGATGAGGATTTTGCCCCTTTTTTTGGTTCAAAAGTTTTCACATTATTATTTTCATGATAACAATCCATAAAAAATGCAATTTCAATAATTATTTTTCTATGAAGTTTTCTTGTTGGGGATCACTTATTTTGTGCAATTAATTCAATACCATTAAATTATAGACTCATAAATTTTACTGATATGATTGGAAATCAACTGGAAATTTATTGGTATATTCTAAATCTAGCTATTTCATCATTGCATGCATTTATTAAATCTCCATTTCCCTCTTCTCCATCTCAACACTACTAAAAACTGCCCAAAAGTCTTATTAATTTGACTACAATTGGCCGTCTAATTGAGCCTAAATCAATATGTCCAAAAAGAGAGTATGTATTATTCCATATTCAAGTCAAAGCCCCAGTACTTATACCAAAAAAAAGCAAAAAAAAATTTGGAAAATTGGATGAGAATAAATCAACTTTTGGGATAATTGGACCAAGATATGTCATTCATTTTCTTAGACATGAACAAGTATGACATTTATAGCGTATTTTTCTGTCATGCCACCATCAAGTATGACCACCTTTCACTTATCGGAAGCGGCATACGTGACGATACTTTTGAATACTTCAATTACGGATCTACTAGATTTGATAGTTTCTCCTCTTAATTTGGCTGAAAGAGGAATTTCGTGCAATTGCCAAAAAGATCATACTCGTACTCGTCCAAGAAAAAAAAAATGACTTATTTTTATCCAATTGCCCCACAAGATTAGTTTGTTTTCATCCAATTTCCAAACAAGAAAGTCAATCAATAATTTATTATGTCTTATTTTCACAATGAAATGTATTCCCTAAACCCAAAAATAGAATTCCCAAAAAGTGGGGGAAAAAAAGGAGGCATACATGTTTATGTACTCATTTAACTCATTTTCTAGACAAAACCTATGTCCTAGACCAGATATTAGCATGTCCAAGGAAATAAAAAGGACGGCTAATTATTTACTCATCTCATTTTCTACAAACAAAGACCTATCCTCCATACCAAAAGACTAGCATGTCAAAAGAATTAAAAAAGGCATAATTATTATTTTATTAATTGCATTTTCTACCCAAAAAAAATTCTCTATACCCAAAATGGGTTTATATTAATATTTTCTTTACATTTTCTAAAATACTTTTTTATAAAAAAATCTCAGGTAGATGGATTAAACTTGTGAAGTGGTACCAAATGACAGAAGTTGGAGAATTAGGAATGTGGTTAAAGTTGTCCACCCAAAAGCCAAGAATTAGGAGAATTAGGAAATTGCTTGAAATATGATGAGCAGACTATAACTTTAAGATATGTGAAACCTACAAAAAAAACTTTGTATTATTAGGAAGTATAGACTTTCCCTATGAGGCATGCTCATCAGATATTCTTTTTGTCAATGGATTTTAATATATAGAAGCCACCTACTTCGACATTTATGTGACAAACCCATATTAATTTATGCAACAACAAATGGGGTTTAGTTGCAAACTACTTCAACCAATCACCAATTATTCATTTCTTCACTCCGGCCCGCCACCCGATAGAACTCCATCTGTTTCACAATACATAGAGATCTAGTTTCCAAATATCTGTCACCTTAAAATGGCAATAATATAGGTGATTAGGTATATATCTCTCTTTTTCTCTAGAAAACCCTACCTTTTCCTTTACTTTCATAAGAGCTGGTATTGGTTTTTCTGTCAATGGTAAGTCTAATGTAATTTCTCTACAAATAAATATCCTCTCGTTGATTTCCGGGAGTCTCTCTATAGCCTTTTCTAATGGGCGGTATTATGTCTTGCTTTTAAAATGATTCTACCAGCTTTCTTTTCATAGTTTCTATGCTTGTATGTGGTTGAATTGTTTATTGATTATTGTTAACGGGTATCAATTATTCAAATTGAAACTATTAGAATAATTAAATCTATTCGACAAGAAAACTGTACAAGATTTATGGATCTTCTCATTAGACGTATGACGAAACAACGATTGAGTGGAAGAGGAGAATTAGAAGAGTTTCAATTAATTCTTTCGATTAAAATTTTTATTTTGTTGTTTTAATTATGAATTTATTTGAATTTGATGTTTACAATAGATGTCTTATGACCTTCAATTATAACAGTACACTTGTTAAAATTCTAACCTCATAAGGGGATTGGTATTCATTCCCTGCAATTATATGTTTCATAGCGAAATTTATGAGACAAATCCAGATTTGAACCACAAATGAGTTACAACCTAAGTATATCAGTTGAGACAAGCTCATACACACACACACACAAAGATTTACACTATCGAAGATGTGTTTAAAAATGTCAATATGAAAATAAAACATTTCTATTTGATACATGGGACATGGCCATGATATTTTCTACTAATTCAAGTTAATCAAGTCCGTATTTTCATATTCGTGATTCTTAATTTTAGTATAAACAATCATATCAAATTTGGTAAAGAGACTAGCACATTTTTTATTGATTTGAATTCATAATTACATAACATCGATGGTGTAGAAAACAAGTGTTCACTAGTCATGCAACACCTAAAAACCTACCAATTACCTAAGTAGATATCAAGCTTGGTAAAGATCATTTCTTTTTTTTAAAAAAAAAAGAAAATAAAAAACAGAAAAGGCCAGTCATGATTGGGACATAAAAAAATATTAATAACGTATTTATTATCATTGATCATAAAATAATTTTTTTAATCAAAATTTAAATTGTTATCGAGCATATAAAATTCGATTTTGAAAGCTCACCACGACAAAGATCACTCACGAGCGAGCTAATAATTAAAGATTTTGTGGTTTTGACACCAGAAAAATGAAAGATTGTTTTTTGGACCTGAAATTATTAGATTATGACGACATTAATTAGAAGAGCAATGGGAAAACTAACCAAACAATGAGACGAACAAGTCAATGAAAGATGGTTTACACGTTGGATTAAATGGGTGATGTCGGTTTTAATTGAATAAATTAGTAAGTAGTTGTCTTAATCATCAACCACTAGCCAGCAATTAATTGTATTAACTTCCTCTTTTGGGCATTGATTAGCGACCCAAACCCCATGCAAATTCATTCATTCATTCCTTCACTAATTAATCACCACAAGCCACCATCTAGTGATCTTATTTGATGGACCACATAGTTGATGTATCCACCTTCATTAGCTAACTACGATTGTCTTCTCTTCCTTTTTAAACTTCAATTTTTTTTTTAAAACAATAGGAGGTATCATCGGTTTTTCTTTTAAGAGTATTTTATGACGGGCAACAACTAAGGTCTTTCTGCCGCCTAATTCAAATCTAGGCTAACAGCAACAAAAACAACATAACTTTCAGTGTGAATCCTATACTTTTACGGGATCAGGAGATTTCGTAAAAGAGGGAACTATACATATGAAGCCAAGGTTTAATAAAAGCAAAAATTAAAAAAATAAAAATAAAATTGTATCACATCCAAATGGGAACTCTAGATGGAGAAATATACAGATTCCAAATGTCGATATCACTATTTTACTTTAAGAACATAGTCCAAAAAAAAAACAAAAAAAAAATTTAGATGCCGTTTCAAGTTTGGACTAAAATGGACTGGATTAAATGGTTTCTAATTTGAGGTGGGCATGATGAACCGACGGATTTAGCTCATAATTGGATTTATAATTTTAATATTCAAAAGTTAGAAATAGGTTGGGTCAAGGAAATATATATAGTTGGTCCACAAACAGAAACACTAATAACATTAGGCCTAGTAATTAGAATTATGGTTAGGTTTCGGTTGGTTAGGTCTTAGATAGGTTGAATATATATCATAGATGGGCACAACTTTCTTGTCAAAAATTAAAGTTTAGAACCTAAGGATTTTGTACATATAGAATTTGCTTATATATAACAATACTTATACCATAGACACGGGTTTATGAGATCGGTCACATGACACTATTTCGAAAAGAGAATTAATATGTTTTGGAAAGAGAGACCGTAAAAGTAGGGATGACTTTTAAAAAATTAAAATAAAATATAATTTATAATACTTGGGTCTATAGTCCCAAGTCCATTCAACAATAATTTGTAGTGGTAGGTATATGTTTCTATTCGTGCTATAAATATCTCAAAGAGCTCGTTAACATCAACTTTGATAATTGTGGGCAAAGTCCATCTCCCTCTACTCTACACAAAGAATTGCATTCACTCTATTTTGGAAGAAAAGGACACTTTAACATTTCTTGTTTGTTAATTTGTTTATGTGCAATTTCTTGTGATGAAGAATAAGAGATTCTAAGAAAAATTTTGTCCCTTGCTTTTTTTATTTGTTCTTGATATGTAAATGAACATTGAATTTTTCACTTTCATGGAATAGGAAAAATTGAAAAATGATGAGATAAAATTTTGGGTTGATTCGATTTAAAGAAATATTAACACATCATGTATTAGATGAATCAAAAATTATCGGATTAAATCAGAACGTCTTATATGCACTTAGAAGTAAATGAATACTGAAATAATTTTGGCCCATCTAACACATAAATTAGAATAAATTAAGATAAACTCTTTTTAGATCTTAACCCAAGACACTTATTATGATTTGGTAGGGAAAAAACTTTGCTAGTACTAGCTCTGTCCCTAGATAATGTCCCATTGATCAAATTTTGGTCATTATTTTTCTTTTTTGCATTATTTTTAAAAATTTACAAATTAACGGTAAAAAATTTAGCAAATTGAACAAATTTTTTTTTTTGGACGGAGAAAGTATTGTTTAATCGAGGCAATCAAATCCAACATAAGAAAGATGAAGACTCAAAACCTCAACAAGTTTGCACCCTTTTTTTTTTTTTTTAATGGATAAGCAAACCTAGTAGGAGCTTCTTTTTTTCCTTTTTTGCAAAGGATAAAAATACAAGTACACATCCAAACTTAGGTAACCCTTCTCACAAAGGTTATATCTAAGTTATCATTAACCATAATAGACGAAAGAATTGGAGAGGGGCAACAATCTCATGTAGTAGGAGAAGTGACCGAGTGCCAAAAATGTGCTAGTCAATCACCTGCATTGTTAGTTTCTCTAAAAACATAATTAATGTTGTAACTTGTAAAATTCCTCATAAGACGAACGATGTCTTGAATAATGAAGTCGACTTGCCATGGTGGCTGAATAATTCCTTTGACAGACTTCAACGATAATTTTATTCTCCCTCAATTTGGAGTCTCCGAACTTTAACTTTTAGAGCTTCTTGTAAACCAAACCTAAGTGCACTAGTTTCGCTAACTATAATAAAAGTCTATCCCAAATCTGCTTCCGCCCTCAACATGTTGCCTTCCTCATCTCGTAGAATAAATCCCATAGTTGTCTTCCTATTAATGACTCGATCCGTCAAAGTTGAGCTTGATCTATCCTTGTAAAGGTCTATTCCATTTGACAAGACACACTTGTTTTGTCACGGAATGGTTATTTGTAGCGTAGAGGTCTTTAGGTGAATTTTTCGTCTTTGAAGTCCATTCCGCAAACGCCCTCTTTGTCCCGATAATGGCTCGATGTGGTTGAACTCTTCATTGTTGAAAATGAGGGCATTTCTCTCCTTCCAAATGCTCCACATCAAAAAAAGAACCCTATGCGGTTGATTTGGTTGGAGTAAAGATCTTGCCGCTTGGAAAATAGCTTTACCATCGAGGGTGTGAGAGATGAAGTTGATATGGTGAATCCAACGAAATGGTTTGAAGTTGTAGCCCACACTGGATATGTATGTGGGCAAAGAAAAAAAGGTGGTTATCCGTCTCGTCATGAGAGTAGCAAATCTTACGAGATGGGATCAATTTGAATTCCTCTATTAGCTAACCTCTTCTTGAGTGGAATTCCCTCATGAAGAAATTGCCAAAAGAAGATTTTAATCTTAGGTGAGATGTAGGGTTTTCTAAATCTAATGGCCATCCCATTTATCATGGTCAAGATTATTCGGTGCCAATCTCAGTAATCTGTCTTTGTAGAGAACAATCCATTACCCGATATGCCCCAACATCTTTTATTTGCAATGGGGTAGACCGGTAATGGTAAACTTCTAATAGCATCCACCATAAATGGTGGTAAGATAACATTCAACTTGGGGATGTTCCATCTATTCTCATTAATAATAAAATTGCTAACTTTAGTTTGTAAATCAGGAGTGGTAGGATCATACCTTGTCGCTTGGAGTAAACTCTAGCTAAGACACCAAATGTCGATCCAGAAGAAAATATCTTTCCCATTACCAATTTTCCATCTCATACCCTTATTAAATAATGCAAAATACTTGGACAAAGACTTCCATGCCTAGGAATCTATGTTTCTTGGTTTTCGTGAGAAAAGATCCCCTTGGCTAGCATATTTCGCTATCATATGTTGAGATCACAAATTATTTATTTCTTTAATTAATTTCCAAATAAGTTTGCACCGAAAAGCAAGTATTAATGTCTTCTCGCTTTACGAAGGCCTAAACCTTCATTATTTTTTGGTTGGCAAATGAGATCCCAAGTTATCATAGGCATACCCTTTTTGCTATCTCGCTTTCCGAAAAAAAAATTTCTATTAATTCCGTCAAGCGAAAGGGTCGTATGTTTTGACAAGTTTAAAATATTGCATATAATGAACTCGGTAAAGATTCGAGATTAGATTGGATTAGAGCCACTCTGCCAGCTTTTGAAAGAGAATGAGCTTTCCAAAAGTTGAGGTTTCGTTAGCACTATCAATAATCGGAGAAAACAACGGAATATTCTTTTTGCCTAGGATTGCAGAACAACCTAGATACTTTCCCAAGGATTCAACAATAGGAATATGGAAAATAGTAGAAGTTATTTCCTTATCCGTTTTAGTGGCATTGGGAGAGAAAATTATGGACGATTAGGAGCTTATATATTACGGATTATCACCCTAGTGGGGGAAAGACATGGAGAGAGAGAAGTGGTAAAGTAAAAAGAAAAACTTCCCGTACCACTCGGCGGAGCTAAAAGTTTAATTCAAAGATGTCCTTTTTAAATATCCTTAAATTTTATAAGAGGATTAGAACACTATATTAAACGATGTGGCTCCATACCTATATAACTTACCTTTAATGAGTATGTTTTATGATTTCAGCAACGAGAATATTTATAGAGTATAATTTTGCGTGGAAAACATAGTGGGGAAGAAGTATGCTTTCGGAAAAACATTTTTCCGCAAAAACCCGACAAAGGACAGCCCAAACACCTTTCATCACTTAAAACATGATGAATGTTAGGCTGAGCTAACTACTCGCTTTCCCAACCCCTTATCCTATATCCCCTTACTCTACTTTTTTGGCTAACGCAAGAGTGGCGAATAGCGGACCTTAATCTTATGCAAGGAAAATTCTGTGGGGAGACTTCTCATGCCAAGATTATGTTAATTATTTTTTATTGGTGCTTCTTTTAACAATTTTATGAATTTTTGAAAAATTTTATACATAAATATTAATAACTTTTTTTACCAACGATGTCTCGAGATACTGTTGACCAAATAATTGCTTTGCCCCTGCTTACCTCTAATGAAATTGAAACAGACCTCTCTTATATAAGAAGTGATATTTCTCCACTAGACCATTTATTTGAGGGGTAATAGTTTCGCACGTGAAAGACACTATAAGGACACTCTCAAGTTAGTTCATTCATTCATTCATTCTTGAGCCTTCTGTACTTTTGTGCTTGATGCAATTAACCCATCCGTACATCACAAAAAAGCCCTTGATTTGATACAACCCATCTAAAGGCACACTCAAGTTCATGTGTTTTAACATATTTTTTTTTTGGTTTGGAATTAAAGGGTGGTGATTAATTATATCGGATACTGACCTTTGAGTATGTCCGAATCTCGTTCAAAAGACTAAAGTGTTAGATTTATATAAATAAGGCTTGAAACAAACAAAAAGTACATATAAATCGACGTAAAATTTCAACTCGAAATCAATCAGTATTGGTTAGAATAATTTATAAACTAAAAACATGGCGTAAACATGGTCAAAATCACTAATTTTGTCAGCTGAGGGATAAACCCTACTTTTATGACACCAACATAAAGGGGAGCAGTGGGGCTTATTAATTCGCACATTCAATCATCAAAGAAGAGAACCCCTCTACCACAAGCATGAAGCACCACTTTTAGGGGCCCCCAAAACCCAAAAGAAAGAATTGAAGAAAGAGGTGTAGTGTTAGTGGATAGCCGCCAGCTACATGAAGTGATAGGGTTGAGGTTCATTCTGTGCCCCAGCTGTAATTTACCATTGCGGTTTCTGGTCATTGTGCATCTTAAATGCACAACTACTGCTACTCCTAGCCCTACACACTACTCTCCTACATCTTCCCTTCTTTCTTTGAATTTTGTTTTTCCAGTTTTAAACATCAGACAGCTGGGATGTATGTCGATATCCTGGAATTAGTCTTTCAACAGACAGCGTGGCTTAGACCCTATTTTATTGAGCTTTATCACAGCTTTATACAAATTTTTAGAACTAACTTTATAATATATCTTACAACTCCTTATAAGTGCTTATAATTCCTTATAACAAAGCTTACAACTGCTTACAATTCCTTACGGCAAAGGTTACAACCGCTTACAACCTTACAACTCCTTACAATTAAAGAACAAAATTATTCCTAAACCTTCAACCATTAACTTAAATTTTGTTGGCATAATTATTGAATATAGTATCGGAGCCTGAATTAAGGTGAGTGGTCTCAAATTTAAATTTCAACAGGTATCATGTTGATTATTACATAAAGTTCGGAGGTACTTTAAGAACATCCACGTTCTTATATGAAGAAAATAAACTTACTCTTCAATCAGAATCTTCTTAGATCCGAAAAAATGAGGCCCTATAATGGAAGTTATTGTTTAGACAGGGTTGGCGTGAAGTAAAATATAGCTACTATAAATTGAACTCGGACTAAATTCTTTTAGAGTGTGGTCCATCTGCAGGGAGTAAAAAGCAAAATTAAATTGTCTTTAGCTTTATTTTTCCTCATGATTACAAGTGCCTCTCTTCAATTGTACACTTTAGCTGATGTATGAGGATTTTTCAAGTAGATTTAATGCTGTTATATGATTTATGAGAGATTTTTATTGTATTTTGTTGGTCCTATTCCTATGTGGTATGGTTGGTAGAATTGGTCTCAATAGCTAAATCGTTGTCTTTTTTGGCCCATTAGCTTATGCAGTGCTATTTTTAAGCCCATAACTTCAAAGTCATCATAACCCGCCTGGAAAAGATACTGTGCAAGCTAGATCATTTTTACAATTCGTGTTTTTTACACTTGGAAAAGAATTCTGTGCAAGCTAGAAATTACCCTCAATATCTAGATCATGGTAAAATTTTGAATTCATATGAGGTAAACTCACTCTATGCACTCTCGAACTTGTCGGATTTGGTCAATAGCCATCAAATTTGATATGATCTATTAAGCTGAGTGGCTCTTTTGACATGAAATTAACATGATGAACAGGTTCGTGATCTTCATGAATCCTGGTTAGATATTGTTATGAGATGAGTTTAATCTGCTACCTTTTTGTGTATTCATCAAGAAGCAATCCCATCTTGCCTCATGCATTCTTAGGGCCTATTCGTTTCAACCGTTAAAACTAGCGGTTATAGCGTTTATTGCGTTTATGAGTCGTTATAATTAGTGGTTATAGTTGTTATGAGTTATATAGTGGTTATAAGCTGTTATAGCGGTTATAAGCGATTATAAGCTGTTATAATGGTAATAATAATATTAATAATTAACTTTTTAATAATAATAATAATAATAATAATAATAATAATTATTATTATTATTATTATTATTATTATTATTATTATTATTGTATTATGAAGTATTGAGAGTAATAATGAAAATAATAATAATAATAATAATAAATAATAAATAATTTATTATAATTATTATTATAATAATAACAATTATTATTATTTTATTGTTATTATTATTATTATTATTATTATTATTGATATTATTATTATTATTATGAAATTTTCGAAAGAGTAATATAACGATGACAATGACGATCATTATAATAACAAATTACAACGACGATAATGATAATAACAATAATAATTATAGTAATGATATTAGTAATAATAATAATAATTTTTTTCTTAATAATAATGATAATAATAATAATATAATAATAATATAATTAAACTCATAATTATTATTATTATTATTACTAATAATAATAATTTTTTTCTTAATAATAATAATAATATAATTATATTATTATTATTGTTATTATTATTATTATTATTATTATTATTATTATTATTATTATTATTATTGTTAGTCGTAGTAGTAGTAGTAGTAGTAGTAATAATAATAATAATAATAATAATAATAATAATAATAATAATAATAATAATAATAATAATAATTTTCATTATCATTATCATTATCATCATAAATAATAATCATCACAATAATAATAATATGAGCTTATTAGCTGTTATCGTGGGTAATCGTTATAGCGGTTATAACTAGTCGTTATGAGTTGTTATGAGCTGCTACTAGCTATTTTAGCGTTTATGAGCAGTTATTAGCGTTTATGAGCGCTTATGACCGTTTATGAACCGTTATTAGAGGTTAGCGGTTATAAACGCTTTTATAAACGCTAATTCGAACAGGACCTTATTTATTGCGGAAGGGCTTATATATCGGCTTCTTTGTTGATGGTTCGGTTTTCTGTGGCAAAGCTAGTATGCAGCTACCAAACTTGAGTTGTTAAAGAAGTTCTGGAAAGTGGAAACCTTTGAAAAGATCATACTGGCAAATGGAAACTGGTTAATTTCGCGTACTGAGTGAAACATTGGATCTATCTGCTATGAGCATTCCCCGATATGGAAGAGACAATGCAGTTTTAACAGAGCTTGATATTCGAAAAGTTCTGGCCCAAAACAAATATGTTGGCCTTCCCAGTTATGTTGGCCGGTCTAAAAGGAAGGTGTTCTTATCTATCAAGGATGGCATAGCTAGGAAAATGAATATCTAGGAAAATGAATATCGGGTTGGATGGACAAGCCGATTTTTTGATCAGGGACTAGTGGTTGATCTAGGAAATCTGTGTGACAGTGTCCAACTCTTCAATTGATTGGAATTTGATAAGTGACTTCAATTTTTATGGTTGTCTGTTGTAAAAGTCTTGAAGATTTTTATTCAGAATTTTGAAAACATTTTCCTGAAAACACCATATGTACTGCATTTGATGTGTGCCCCTAGCAGGGAGGGAGGTCCTAATAAAGACAACGGTCCAGGAAATCCCGACTTGTGCTATGAGCATCTTAAAGTTACGTACCCAAGGACATCCACTGTGTTCAATCTTTAGCCAACAGATTTTAGTGGGACATGGCTTAAAGCAGGAAGATCAGAAGGGAGATGTTGGATTGGATTTTAAGACCTTAAACCCTTCAACTATGATTTATTAGCTAAGCCATTACAGATTGAGTTGAAGAGCTCTAATGACTCATTGAACTTTTCAGTTTCTCCAAGCATGTTACTTTCCTAGAGGAGAGATTCGTTCTGCTCGGACCTTCCAAAACCTTCCACATTTTGTAGGCCGATCAAGTTGAAGAATTGATCTTCTGAAAAATGATGACCAAACTTAAAGCTAATGCTTGCCCTTATCAACAGTTATCAAAATAATTGGACATGTTAAATATACCAAAGTATATCTAAGCAGCATAAATCAACAACAGTTCGGGTTAAAAGAAATGTTTTGCCACAAAGAGACTGAGAGAGGACGTGGACTTGCATTTGTCCAGATATCTATAGTTTGATCTTAGCTCCTGACAGCAATGACATTTTACACTCGTGATTCTTTTGGTCCATTCTTGGAGTCCTCCTTGGCTCATGAAACATATGAAGCTTCCTGAGAAGTGGAAAAGTTTATTCCGAACATCGGGTGACTGAGCTTCACCAATACAACAGAGGCAATATGTCACAAATTGTCCAAATAGCAGCTAATTCACCAGTAATAAGGTTCAGAATGTGTAGACTTTCAGAAACCATGTGCAGTAGTTATGAAACGAACTCAAGGAGACAACCCGAGTCTCCCAAAAGTGGGTTCACTGCTGTAAAAACATAGGATTGTACAGCAGCAGAGCAACTCTGAAAGTTTATTGTGCAAATCCGGATCCATGCCCTGGGAATCCAACCTTGGCAGCCCAAGGGAGTCACATGTACCAGCTTTTTACCCCTGAATCCAACCTAGGCAGACTGGTTCTATTTGAGAGACTGCTTACAACTTTCTGCACGATAAAGGAACCATTGGGATCACAAGTGACATATTTAACCAAGCCAGAGTGACCTTTACGAACTGCACAATACGAAGTGTTGAGTTGTCTAGAGACTAAATAAGATCCTCCTACTTCATGCAGGGGTATATAATCTCGATGAAAACAGGTATGCTCCTAGAAAACTAACGAGGAAAATATTACATCAAAAATTTAGACGACTGAAAGAAAGTTTCGTCATTGTGTTTGGGTGGTGGTGGATGTTCAGTAGCATTATATCATTCAAATAAACAGCATATTTTCATTATCTTTATCATATACAAAAGCTGTAAACTATCAAAATACAGGATACTCGACAGCTTTCTTTGTGAAAAAAAAAAAACGTTCTTATTAGCTTAACAAGAGCAGGTTAATCACTCCCAGATCTCCTACTCCCCTCAACCAATAGCCGAATTACTCGTACCCAAATCCAGGTGATCCCCTTCATGTGATCAGATAGAAGTACACATATGTTAATTCGAAGACAACTTGATTACAAGTTACAACCTTCAAATCTTCAAAAAGAAAAAAAATGACGACAAATAAATATTCCAACTATTTTTCACTTTCGAGCTTATTGCTGCTGCTGATAATGTAAAATCACTTGAAGACGTATTTTACGATCCCAGGAATATGAACTTTCATGAGGTAGTCCTCCCAATCAAAGGCCTTTGGATCAAAGCAAAATGCATGATCAGTTTTTACTCCTGTATCTTTTGCTGCAATCCTCAGCTTCTCCGTGTTCAGATCATCATAGCTAAATATTCATTAAAATTTGCAAGATCATCAGCATTTTTTATTTAACATATGTACATATAATTTGTAGTTAAAAATCAAGATCGATGATTACGACTTACACGCCCTTGAAGAACAAATAAGGCCTGTAGATGTCAATCAACCGCGTAATTCTGTTGATCTTCCTGCTCATGTTCATGTAAGTGCCTCGGAATGACTGACAAAACACTGCGTTTGCTATTTCTAGTCCCTTAAAAGACAACAAAGTTTAAGATCTTGGATCAATTCCAACTCCAAATTATTCACAGAAAAACTAATGAGTTACTTTTAAGCAACTTAGTTTTTTCACAACATGTAGAGGATTCAGGAAATTTGCCCGAAATAATTAGTTGATACCTTCAAGGGGAGCAGATAATTAAGGGTAAGGTATCTCCTGAAGCTAGCCATGGAGTTTAAGACCTTGACATGGCTAACTATGACAGTATTTCCATCCTTGTCAGTCCAAGGATGCTTGGTGAAGTAGCGGTAGGCAGCCTCATGAACGATGGTGAGTTTCAACGGATTTCTCACGGATGAACCGACATGGTAGATTGTAGTTTCACCTCTGTGATTTGCATGAGCCTCCATTGCTACTATCATTGCATTCACCACCATATCGGCCGGAATCTACCCGTCAAGAAGCGGTAAAAAAAATTTCAGAACTCACATTTCATGCAGAAACTTTATAATTTCTTTATGCTTATTTTTAAGATTTAATTACCAGATCAATAACTGAGTCAAGATCACCAGGGAAGTATGGCAACCTTCCTTTGCCATAAGCAACGATTAGACTATCAATAGTCCTACAAAAGTTCCAATCACATCTCATTAGCACAATTTGGATTCAAATCTTTCCACGAGAAAAAACAAAAATTATCAGTAAAATACCTGATGCCTTCAACCCAACCAGGGATGGGTTCTCTGTAGGTGCTGGTGACAATGGTAGGACGGACAATGACAAGAGGAATGTCTCCTTTTTCTTGCATGAGAACCATCTCTCCTAGTGCCTTTGTGAATACATAAACATTGGGCCATCCCCAATGCCTTGCCCTAGTTGATCAATTGCCAACAAAGAAAGTCAAATAAAAGTGTAACATAGATAAAAGAACTCGCCAATTTTTCATACTTTCTTTTTAAAAATTTTTTTCAGTAAACACCGTAAAAAAAAATGCAGAAGTCGATACAAGATGTTAGAATCGAAGTTTTTAAAATATCAACAAAAAATTTCATCAATTAAATTGGTGATTGCTTCCATATATATTTTTTCTTTCAATATGAATGAAAAACTTGTCAAATTTTTCGTATATGAGAAGCAGGGCACTAGTGCTATTATACCAAAATTAGTGTACTATAAGGTCTTAATCATGGTTCTGAATACGTTTTGTTTCAAACATAATTCCTCGTTTTCTATTATATTATTCTATTTTCGTGATTTATCTGAATAAAAAAGAAAAAGGTGGTAGCTATTGGGTATTATAAGACATGGAAAGTCCAATATACAAGTATTTTATCAATGTGTTACAAGCATAAAATCTTGCCTAAACCGATTTTAGGAAGATCTCATATGTCCACCTTCCACGACCTAACTAAATTATATCTTCGCCCGTGATGTGACTTGACTTATTACGTTGCCCATAAATTCCAGCATTAATTTACGTCAAAGCCCGTGGAAAATGTGTATACATTGCTTCTTATGCCCATGTTTCCTTTTTATTTTTCTTTTTTAACTTTTAATCCTTCATTATTGAAGTGGGATAGAACTCCTTCCCTTGATTTTCTTCATTTATAAGATTTAAATTTAAGAATTTGTTTAAGTTCTATAAAAAAAAAGAAACAGTCAAATTACTTGAGCTAATTATTAACATATGTTGAATATAATGCCATATATAATACTCCTTACATTTCAAATTATATGTCACTTTAATGAGATGGGAGAAAATCAAGACTAACTAAAAATCAAAATAATTAAAAGATGAATTGTTTGAGAGGCCCCCAGTTTCTGTATTTGTAAGTTTCTAATGAATAATTAATTAGGATAAAATTAATAAATTTATAATTAATAATATTATTAAAAATAAGTATTATCAAACGGAGGGAGTATAAGAAAAGAATGGCAACATTAATTGAATTTAATTTACATAAATTGTTAGAGGATGGGAGAAAAAACAAAGTAGAACAAAAAATATGTGAGAGGGACTAATTGAATTAATTATTGTTTAGAGTGCAACTAATTAAATATATTGATGGCGTAAGATATTTCATCAGAGAATCATGTAGAGTTGGTGAACAGTATAAACACAAAATGGCATGGGTAGTTGATTAGTTGGTGAATTAACAGATTAATAATAATAATAATAATAATAATAATAATAATAATAATAATAAGTCGTCAATTTCAAATTTTGGCCTATCTTTGAGGTGTCTTTCTATGATTCATACTGTGCAAGAAAGTGACCATCGTCAAGCCAAAGGGACCGTATGTTTATCCACGCCTCGCATGGATCTACAAAGTGTCCTATTTCAGATATTGTAATAATATATATGTTAATAAGTATTTTCTCTTAATTTAAAAGTTATAGTATTATATATTAACTTTTTAAAAAATAATATAATTGAAATGTACAATATTATTGTAACTTTTGTACGTATAATTTTTTATAATTATAAAATTACAAATATGATACATTTTGTTTTTCAGTTATAATATGTGTAGGATTGCTTTATAAGGGTAAATGAGTCTAGGACCAATCTAGGGACCCTAATGTCATTTTCTGTGTGTTGAATTATCATACATTGCACATAGAAAGCCTTAAAACAACAAGGTGCTCAGCTATTTCTCCTCATTTTAGGATAAAATCATAATATTATGTGAATCAAAGTGGGCTTCCTTTCTAAATTTTTCTAACATCGATAATAACGATTTTCCATAATTAATGTTGGATTTTTTTTTCGATTACTGATATGTCCCTTAAAAAGAGGTATAACAATAAGGTTTAAAATAAAATAACCTTTATTTATTATTAATACTTACAAATTTGAGTACATCTTCTAACTATAATTGACGTTGGCTTCTTGTAGGTTGTTTGAGGCTATGGCGACTTTATTTTCTTTTACTCAGTTTTTTTAAATTTATTTCGTAAATGGGTTTAGTCAACTATTGTCATGATATTTTTGTTTTCTTCCTTCTTTTGAAACTAATAATTATCAAAAGAGATTCGATCAAAAAAGAAATAATAATTATCAAAAGAGTTGAAATCTAGTTAGCTTGCTTCTTGATTGGGCGGTTTGGGCGGGTAGGCCAACTTCTTGTACTAACAAAGTTGTTGAACTTTTCATCAAGTTTTCAGAAAAAAAAATTGAAAATATTTTATCAAGTAAGTTAATTGCATGCATACTTGAAGATATTTTCTTTGGAAGAATATTTTTAAAAATAAAATAATATACATCTTGAATCGAGACACTCTTTAAATGTCTTATCGTGATTTAAATAATTGAAGAAGAATGGTATGATCGACTAAATAGTAGATTTATATTACAATTTATAAATTGTGTAAAATCATCTTTTTTATTTATAATTTTTTATATTTATAAAATTACGTATGCATATAATATACTCTGATTATTTATTTAGTACAGGTTCTAACAATTATTGAAAAATTAATTAGGTGGAATTTAGTTTAATGATGCATACCTCTCCATGCCCACGTCCTTCATAGTGAGTTTAATGGTGTTTTCTGGGACTCCCTCATCTTGTAGCTCCTGTAATTTGGCCTCAACAAGTTTCTTCTCCACTTCAATGTCAAGTCCAACTCTCCCATTTAGGGCGTCACCCATATAATAGGGGCTCTCCTTTATTAGGCCAGCCATCTCACCAGAAACATAAGCTAAAAACACATTAAATACTTGTATTAAACCATAATTATATATATATTGTATACTTTTTTTTTTTTTAAAGAAATATATATTGTATACTTAAAGACTTTTAAAATGGAAATGTATTTGAAATTTATAATATTTATTTAAAAGCGTCGGTAGTCTACTAACCAGTTGATACTTGGAGGAGCACCTTCAAATTTGGGCACTTCTTGGCAAAGTCGAGTATGTGCCTTGCTCCAAATGTGTTGAGATATAAGGAGATATCATACCTAAGAAAAATTTTCAAACCGAATTAATAAGGACAATTTTTCAGTCTTTGATTCTCTTTTAATTATATCCGAGCTATTATTAATTCATAAGAGATAAAACTCTTCAGTTATTTAATACATATAAGTGTCAATTATTTGAACTGACTTCTGCCGGTGATAAACAAAAATGGAAAACTAAATGATTCTAAATAAGGATACATAACATAATTATCAACCATACCCCCACCTCCCAAACAACTAACACAACACAAAAAAAAAAAAAAAAAAAGTGTGTATAATAATTGAGGAAGCATGTACTTGTCAATGAGCTGGGACATAAATAATACAGGTGTGTCCTTGTAAATGGACCGCCTGTAATTAAAATAATGGTGAAAACATATTTATCCTCCTAGTACCAGGGAAATATATCAGGTGTACAACAAATGTAAGCCTTCGGTCCATCAAAATTGGGTCTACAATATATAGTGAGTCACTCCTTTCTTTCGGACTTTCTCTCCAATATAAACACGACAGCAAGGTGCCTAATTGACCTAACACTGCTGGCAAGTGTGTGTATATATATATATATATATATACTTTATTACAAATTTTATGTTATTTTGACGAGACAACGGAAAATTAAAATTAACTAAAACTTAAAATAGTTAAAAGATAAATGTTTAGTATGCCCTCACTTTCTTTCTTTGTCATTTTTTAGTAAATAATTAGTAAGTATAGAATTGATAAATTGGTAACTAATATATCATCGAAATTACAAAGTGAAAAATATTAGTAAACGATAAAAATTAATTAAAGTGACATATATTATGAAACGGAAGGAGTATATACCTTTCATCAAAGTTGGTAGTTGCGGCTAGGTTGACTATAACATCAATATCTCTCAATAATTCATCCATCAAGTTTGGCTCTTTGATGCCCAAGTCCTTGTATGTAATGTCACCGGCCACCACTGTTACCTTTTCTGATATGAAGGAATCGAAATTTGCACCCATTTTTTGCTTCAAAACTCTAAATAGGTCCTTCCCTATCACCTAATACATCAAAACAAAAGCTCATAATATGAGACATTATATATACTGAAATTATTCATGTTATTTGAGACTGAAAATTAGAGATCAATATTAGAGAAATGAAAAGACTTTATTTCTATTTAAGATCAAATTAGAGACCGAAAAATAAGAACAGATTCTAATATATATATTAAACACACTTTACATATAGAGAATTACACTTGTCGAGAATCGATGTGGGATGCTAAGTTGCACAAGGGATATATAGCGAACATGGTTTCATATTATATGTTATATTTCAAATCAGGTGGACCTTAATTAGCAACGCACTTACGTTGTTTACTGTAGCCCATAAACAATACTTTTAAAACCCGCCACTTTATTTCCTTTTCTTAAAATTAAAAAAAACACTTTATTTCTTTAGTAGATAATAATATATTATTGTAAGTAAGATGCTATGACCATGTAAGTTTCATTTTCTAGAAGATTAGTCAATTTAGTTTATCTTAAGACTTTATCGTGACGTAAGTTAAACAATATTACATCATCTTAAAATTTATCAAATGACATCTAATTATGCATGAAATCAATTATCTCACAATAATTTAATAAAAAATAGTCTTATTTTAAAAATTATATATAGATGTACTTATTTTTAAACGGTACTTTATTTAATAAATATGGTCATAAAACACGTCCTAATAATTTTTGGCATAAAATATAAATATTTCAACATAATATTCAAAGCAGTGTACTATTATCGACCATTTTTTTGTGTCAGAAAAGTGCTATAGTGTTTGCTTCTCTCTATCACTATATACAGCAGCTAAATCTTCAAAATGAAAAATAATCCCCCCCAAAATAAATAAATAAATAAATAAAAAGGCAAGAAGGAAATTATTATACCTCATTTTGCAATCTTAGAGAAGCAGACTTCTGATCAGGCGCCCTCAGAAGAAGGTAGAGTTTCTTGACATTTGGTTGAGTCCTCAGTACCTTCTCCGCAAAAACTACACCACTCAAAATTGAATTTTATTATGGTTAGTCATTTTTATCACATTAATCTCGTCAGCCAAACAAATAGTTGAGGAAAACAGGATAATTAGTTATATATACTTTTAGCTAAAAATCCAGCTCCACCAGTAACCAAAATGGCCTTGTTCTCCAGAAACTCTGAAATGCTACTAGTACTCCACTCCATTCTGCACTTAAAGAAGAAGAAGCAGCAGCAGCCGGAACAGAAGAAGAAGAAGAAGAAGAAGAAGAAGAAGAAGGAGGAGGAGGAGGAGGAGGAGGAGGGAGAGAGAGAGATGAGCTTATGAGACTTTGGAGGGGGGAGGGGAGCAAATAAATATGGTGAAGGGCAAAGCACTGGGGGTAACAAGGACAAAAATTACAAGAAAGAGTACACGGAAGTAGGATAGATAGGTAGCCGAATCATGATGCGTTATTATAGTTTATTACAAAAAAATTAGGTGGCATATAAAAATAAATTAGGTGGTATTTTTAAAAAAACAAACATGTTTTTTTTAAAGAAAAGTGGACTTTTATGCACGATAGTCTCTTGTAATTTGTAAATAATGATTTTTTTACTTTTTGGTAATAATTTGTAAAGAATTTTGATTAAACGTTACTCCTCCCATTTCAAAATATATGTCGTTTTAACGTTATAAGGAAAATATTAAGGAAACATAAAATTTATGATAAATTTTGAGTCAAAAGACCAAGTTGCTGCCTATATTTCATTGGAAATGAAGAAAATCAATGAAAAAAGAAGAGAAACAAGGTAATTAATAAGAATAAAATTGGTAAATTAGTAATTAATATGTCATTGAAATTGTAAAGTGATAAGTATCGTGAGAAAAATTAGTTAAAGTGACATATATTTTGAAACGGATGGAGTATTATTATTATCATAAATGCGAGGCAAAATATATTGTATATATAATGAGAGTTTGTGATCTTAAGTTCCACGTGTGTATATTTCACTCACATTTATTTGTCTTATACTCAACTTTTACTTCGTGAGTATTTATTGACTCTTGGGATAATATATTTTTAAAAATATTTTATTTTTTAATTTTAATAATCTTAAAAAAAGTTAAAATAAAACGATATACTACCTTTCTCAGGCCCACAATCACAAGGAAAGACACCACCCTGAAAATGCCCAAAATTCCTAGACTAAACATCCAATATATCATATACCCAAAAAAAAAAAAAAAGAGCATATCACCCAAGAAGGAAAAAAAAATCAATCAATAACCAAAATCCATCCCAAAGCAGAATAAAAGTTTTGCCCCCATCCTAAGAAAAATACTAATTAGTGCTGCCATTATATATGATTGCCAACTTGATTATAAGATAATATCCGATCTTTTTTGTTACTCCTCAAATTATGCTCGATTTTCCTAATAATTACCTACTAACAACTCCTCCTTATAGTCTAGGTTCTATTTTTATGAAGTCTAGGAAGATCTTGCCGTAGGTGTTACCCCTGTCAATATTTATGCTAGTAAAGAAGCCGACTCTTGTGATATAGAATTACCATCAATTTTATTGTCATTTTGCTTCACAACCGGTCTGTTAGTTTTGCTATTGGATTTTGTCGACCGATCCCTTTTGGTCATTTATTTTGCCGGCATTAGTCACCTTCTCGACTAAAAGTCGCACCTTTCGAACTAAGACATTCAACTTCGTATGGCTACTGGACTGGGAATCACTGTTTTCCTTATTTCAACTTTGTTGCTCAATGTTTGTTATAATTCTACCAGAATTAGGCTGATTCACATGCCATTCTCGGGTCACGATTCTACTTGTTGCTCTTCCCCCATGTGCCAACCCATCTTGCCTGTCTATCCTGTACTACGAACTTTATTCTCCGTATAAGTTTTTGGATTATTTAGTAAGGTAATTCTATAAATTATTTTTTTATTCACTAAATTCTTCCCTATTTTTTTCACCTAATTATTTATTGATATATAACTTGAAATTGTACTGCTTTGTACGATATAATTTAATAACTACTTGTTGAGCTAGAGACTTGAAGCTCTCACTTGCTGGGCGCACACATACACATTAATAATCTTTAATTTATGATATTTTCTTCATTCCAGCCAACTGGGGGAAATGCCATAAATATCAATCCAAGTTGTTTTATAGCCTGGCATTGGCATATATATATATATATATATATATATATATATATAAGCAATACTACATTTCCTTTTGAAATGTGATAAAGAACTTGTAATGTTCCAGGGTAAAGGAAAGAATAAAAGTTAATTTTTTAATAAAGAATTATTAACGGACATTTTTATTCAAATTTATGTATGATTTTCTATGTAAGTTAGGAAAATAATAAAAGTTGATTTAGATCAAATTTCAACCAATAACATCTCAAAAAAAATATTATATTAATTGAAACTACCGACAGGACTATGTAATTTTATTTATAGGTAAAGCCTTGCAAATTGGAAGGTTCTTCTACCCTAAGTATGACTTCAAAGATTTTAGTGTGCTTCGATTTAAAATCCTTGATCTCTGTTATTAGGTCACCCAACTGAATGGACAACGCGTCCAATGTCGACTGAATTCTCTGTATGTACAAAACCACGTAGTTGCCCCCCATGCCCACTCCCCACCTCCCCCCCAAAAAAAAAAAAGAAAAAGAGAAAGAGTTCATATTAAATATTATATGAAAAGGTCAAAAGGGCATATGGTGTGGGTCCAAAATATTTTGCTAATTTGCTTGAGATAAGGTTGAGTTAGATTTTGTTGGGCGTAGTACTTCACCAAACTCTTATACTGTATGATTAATTTCATTTCATTTTTGGGGTTTTGTGTTTTGGGGCTATATTTGGCCATTGTGGTCCAACATGACCTCTTATATCACTACCGGAAAAAGTCTCAACTACGAAGGAAGATTCCGTTGTTAAAGCGTTAGAAAAAAAGCATTTAACGATAATTGTTATTTGTCAAAAAATCGTCGTAAAAGTCTTCGTCGTTAACGATCATTTACAACCATATAGTAAATAACTCAATGATCGTTAATTCACTTGCATATAATAGAAACTGTTAAACTAGGTGGTGGGATCGGGTCTAATTTTTAGGACCCGAATAGTGAAAATGTGGACTCGAACCCGCCCTGGATACCCAATCTTAATTTTTTAATATATATATGTATATATATATATATATATATATATATATATATATATATATAATTTTTACCCAGAAAATCTTAATTTTACTCCTTCAATTGTGGTTGTGGTTCTCTGCTGCTGCTCTTTCTCGGCCTACCCCTGCTCTCTCTCTCTCTCCTCGAATCTCTTGGTTGATAGTAAAAATCCAAGTTGTTCTCAATGTTAATGTTTAATATAGTTAGTCCTAAAAATACATGTTGAATATTATGATCTATGCTGCCCACGTTGGTTGCCCACACTCCATGTTCTCAATGTCTCTTAGGGTTGATAGTAAAAATTCACCCTCCATGTTGATGTTTAATATAGTAAGCAACCCCTAATTTTTTTTATTTTATTTTAAAAGAAAAGCAATCGGATATCCGATCTTTAAATCCGATCGTAACCGGATGGTCCGGGATTAGGTCTAAAAATTTGGACCCATTTCTAACCGATTTCAGGATCTGGATCCAGCTTAAAATGATCGGGTATGTGGTCCCGCTCACTCCTAAGTGAAAGATAGTCATTGTCAAGTTGAAGTTTAATAGAGATAACTCCATCTATAAAAATTTATCTTCTCAAGGTACAAAAAAGTAAAAATTTCATTCTATTATCATATAATTTATAAAAATCATTTATTTGAAAAGTAATACAAATGATTCTCCCTACGTTTTAAAATGATTATCGTTTTTAAACTTTGAGGAATATCAAGAAAATACAAAATTCACGATAAGATTTATTTAAAAGATCAAGTTATCCCAAAATTTCATAGAAAATAAAGAAAGTTAATGAAAAAAGAAGAGGAAAAATCAATTCACATAAAGGCAAATTCGGTAAACTAGTCGAGTAATATATCATTAGAATTGTAAAATAAAAAAATTTAGTTAAAGTGACATATATTACGAAAGAGAGAGAGTATTTGTCATCAATTTAACGGTCTGCTATTTATGAGGGTGATTTATTTAAAAAGTAGCAACCTAAACGACATTTGTCATGGGATGGAACGACCTATCATTTATTACAAGTGTATAATATAAGGTTTGATAACTACATTCGTTAATGTGTAGTCCATCTGTTGGGCTGTGTTGAATTTGGTTTTCTCGACTTTTCCATTAAAATTAATTCAGGACAACCTCCATTTATTCAATTATTTACAAATATAAGTTATATTCAAAAGTTTTACAAACATTATTTGTTTGTAATTCTACCTTTGTTTTATACTATATTTTAAATTTTAATTGTTTTCTATATGACATCTTTTATAAAAAAAATAGTAGAAATATTAATATATTAAGGTTTAAATTCGCATCTCAATAGAATAAATATATGATTTTTTTGAATGCATATGATTCTTCGTACTTCTGAACCAAATGCATATATTTGTTTTGGTTGTATATTATATAATTTGTTGTTCCTATATAAGCGTATAGTTCATAACACACAAAATTGTTAAAAAAAAGAATAAAAATGTATAATTATTTTAAAGAATTGTAAAAATAAGAGAGTAATTTGCACATGAACTTATATTGACTATTCTAATGAATAGTAAATGAGCACTTTTTGAGGGCAATTTGGACTTTATGTTTTTGGTTCGATATCGGTGAGAATATTTTTTTGAAAAACGTTGAAGTACTCTACCAATAAAGCTCACATATTGTTTATAAATTAATAATTATATATTTTTACTCTTGAATTATGAATGATAAATTAATAATTATTGTACTCCGAGTTTAATTTATCGAAATTAATTTTGATAAATATTTTTGGTGGCTTTTTCCATGCTACCCAACATGTTTAGTTTGGCGTTGGATGTTGGGCTGAATGAATCTGGTGTATTGAATGTGAGGGAATGAATTTAAGAAGTTGGGTGGAATTAATTTGGTGGATGAATTTATTTAAGTGAATAATTGAAACCACTTGGAAACAACGTTGTTGTACATTTTTAAATAAAAACCACCTAAAATACTTCTACTTTTTTTATTTTTTTTTAAAAAGTTTCAATTTTCGAGGATGCCTACATTGAATCTTAGACTTTGATTTATTAGGATGAACAAAAGATGTTGATGAATTAAAAAGAACAACAAAATAATAATTCAGCAAAAGAAAAAAGGAACAAGAAAATAATTATCGTATATGTATAACTTTGTGGAATTTACATTTATAGTGGTTATAAATAGTTGTGCCAATAGATCCTAGATCCGATCCATATTATCGGGTTTGGTTTTGAGAAGTTTATACCCATACCTGACTCGAGATTTATTTAGGACTTTAAATCTATTTTATTTTTTAAAAACATATGGTTGAATAAAGTTAATAGCAAAGAGATAACCTTAATAATATTTTTTCGACTTGCCTCTGCCTCTCACTCTTTTAGTCTTCTCCACCTCTCTCTCTCTCTCACACACCGACTCTCTTTCTCAGTGTTGTAATTTTTATGTAATTTAGGTCATATTTAAGGATATATATGTTTGACAAATTACTTGCAAATATAAAATAATATTAAACAAAGGAAAAAAAGAACAAATGAAAGAGCTTGGATCCAAATTGCACAGACCCGACAAGTCTTGCTCCATGTCCAAGGAAAAATAAATGTATCTGCGTTCAGGTAGACCCGATCCATCACCCGAAAAGAGATATATAGTTTTTTTTTTTTTTTTTGATAGCAAAAGAGTGATATAGTAAGCAATGGGCTTACAACCATAGTTTGGGTCGAAAATTGAGCCTTCCACTTCTCTTGGGCCTTAGGCCTTCAGCAGTGTGGCCTTGCAAAACTGAATTCAAGAAGGCAGTCATAAAGAAGAAGCCCAAAAGAAGTTCAGCAAAAAATTAACCAAAAAGTTTTTTTTTTTTGATGAAAAAAATTAACTAAAAAGTTAAATCGACTTAAAATTGATATATCATGTATTAAACGCATGAGAAACTATACTATGCCAAATTATTTTCATTTTCCAAAAAAAAAACTATTTTCAATTTCATTTAATTCTAAAATTATACATACCATTCTTTTCTAGCAATTGGGATTGTTTATTACTAGGAGAAAAAAAATACTAATAAGACTATATTATCACATACAAAAAAAAAAAAAAAAAAGGAAGAGGAGAATCCAGTTATGAAAAGAATTTTTTATGGTTAAGATTACCCTAAACTTCTACAATCAATCATGTTTCAATATTTGACCAATTTGAAAATATTACTATTATATATTACATAGATGATTATTATTATTATTATTATTATTATGGCAAGGAGTAAAAGAGAGTCTATAGATGAGTGAATACCTATTTTTTTTCAAGGATAAATTATTTTTTTATTAGATGAAACTCCAAAATTCACTCTCGGGCCACCATTTCATAATTTTAAAAAGATTACTATTATATATAGTATAGATTAGAGTAAGTTATATTTGTCGACATAATTCAAGAATTCTCTAACCTAATCATCAATAATAATTAATTAAATTATTAATAGTTTGATAATTTTAAGCGCTTTAAATATAAATTTATGCCTAATCAAGACAAAAACAATATCATCTTCACTGAAACACCTATACATCAACCAACTAAAAGTAATTTTAGATTATGAGCATTAAGCTTTACTTTTTTTTTTTTTTTTTTTTTTTGGAATCTTTGATCCTGCATTTAACTAGTCGAGCAATTATTGGCTCATATAAAGGTACAACTCACCCATTATAAATGTTTTACATTTACAAAATTTGAATTTGAGATCCTAATTTTATTTTATTTTATTTTAAAAAAGGAGTCAAACCAATTATTATATAGTAGTCTTTAGCCTACCTTACTAAGTAGGTTCAGAAACATTTTTAGACGGGTGAAAATATGAAAGTTTTAGGGATTTTTTTTTTTTTTTTTGAAAAGAGGAATTATATATGTCTCTTGGCTTACCTTGTGACACAAGCTAGGGACTACAGTATAATTTTGCTTTTCCGTATAGATTATATTCTTTTGTGTGCATTTTTTTTTGTCTAAGTATATCTTCGAAAATATAGATGACCTGGTAGACGTATTCTCATATCATTATACATAAAAACTGTAATAATCGATTTACAATAAATATTTGACAGTTTCTTGTAGTTAACAGGGTACTGGTAACTATGTACACGCAGACATATATTGACTATAGTCGATTGATCCACCCCCTCCCCCAAAAAAACAAAAAATGCAAATCATGTTGACTAGCTATGATAATGGAGTCGTACTGGAGTCATAGTTACCAGGAATATTTCTTGGATCGCTTAGTCTGAGGTGTGGATCGCTACATATTTCACAAATTTTGTTTAATTTAGGTATCGAATCCCTTGTTCTTGGAACACGGATTGCTGGGGTATGGAACGTAGCCAGCAAACTATGATCGGAATAGACTTTCTTAAACAATGTCACAGCTGCCAACTGCTATAAAATCAATTGAAGACATATTTTACGAGTCCAGGGATATGAATGTTCATGAGGTAGTCTTCCCAATCCAAGGCCTTCAGATCACAGTAAAAGACATCGGTTTCTACTCCTCTATCATTCGCCGCAGTTCTCAGCTTCTCCATGTTCAGATCGTCATAGCTAAATATTCATTCAAATTTGCAGGGTTGATTAACATTTTTATTGAACGTGATATATTTTTGTAGTCAAAAATGAAAATTTATTGATGAATGATGATGACATACGTGGTTTTAAAGAAGAGATAGGGTTTGTAGACGTCTTGTAACTGCATAATGTGGTTGATCTTCCTCCTCATATCCATGTATGTGTCTCGGAAGTACTGGCAAAACACGGTGTTTGCAATCTCTAGCCCCTTCAATTTAGAGACGACAAAAATTTAGAGAGTTAGATCATAATTTCAACTCCACAATTATACAGGGAACACTTAGTTTCATATGGTCTCATTGATTTTTTATTTTGTTTTTTAATCCAGATGAGTCACAAAGATACCTAGGACCTATATACCCAGAACTTCTGTCTTGATTATTTGACATATGGTAACCATAGTATTAGAATATAAAACTATTCATGTGCCTTGAACCATCAACTTATGCTTTTGGTTGAGTTGGTTCTTTAATAATGGTATCAGCCTCTTTCTCGAGTGAGAGGTCTCATGTTAGAATCTTAACAGTCTCATATTAATTATTATATAAGATAAGGAGGAGTATTTGTTACATCCACGCTTCAAGTTCATAGAGCATTCGCGTGAAGGTTCATGTTAGAGTATAAACCTATTTTTGGATCTTCAACTATCAACTTACATTTGGTTGGATTGGTTCTTAAATATAAAGGTTTGTCTAAAGTATAAAGGAGTTCGGTATTGCATTGTTTAATTGAGGCTTATGGATAGCTTTATAATGTACTCTTATACAATTGTTCTCAAAGACATTGTTAAGGATGTTATACTTAGCCTCAATGGTTTGAATCGAATGAGATGTAAATTGCTCTAGCTTCTCCAGGGGAATTTGTGAGAAGCCAACAGGTCCCTTGAACTCTTTGACATGATAGATAAGGAGTAAAAATGTAAGGATGATATTGACGTTGGTACCTTCAAGGGGAGTTGATAATGAAGGGTGAGGTATCTCTTGAAGCTAGCTATGGAGTCCAAGACCTTAATATGGCTAACTATGACGGGCTTTCCATCCTCGTTAATCCATGGATGCTTGGTGAAGTATCGGTAGGAAATGTCATGAACAACATTAAGTTTCACCGGATTTCTTACAGACGAACCAACATGATAGATTATCGGATCACCTTTCTGATTCGCATGAGCCTCCATTACTACTATAATTGCATTCACCACAATGTCACCTGGAATCTACCCAAGAGGGAGTAAAAGAAGTTCAAAACCAACAATTCATGCATAAAATTTATCTTCTATATAGAAAATACAATGTACTTGGCTGATAAAGGCGTATACGATTAAATATTTCCATGAACAAAGTACTTATCGTTACCATATCAATAACTGACTCAAGATCACTGGGGAAGTATGGCAATCTCCCTTTACCATAAGCAACGATTAGACTATCAATAGTCCTACAAAAATTTCAATCATATTTTATCAGTACAAGTTCAAATATTGAATTCCAACCACATGAAAGAAATTAAATAAAAAAAAATTACCTAATGCCTTCAACCCAACCAGGGAAGGGCTCTTTGTAGGTGCTGGTGACAATTGTAGGACGAACAATGACAAGAGGAATGTCTCCTTTTTCTTGCATTAGGAACATCTCTCCTAATGCCTTTGTGAAGACATACACATTAGGCCATCCCCAATGCCTTGCCCTTGTTGATCAATTGCCCAAACAAAAAACAAGTCAACAACAAGGTTTTGGGGGGAGAAACTAACAAAGGACAAGGGTAATGTAATTTTATTATACGAATATTCGTATAAATACAACGCCATTGCTCCTAGATTGGGTGAATCATATAAACTTAAAACTTCACATTGTACCACACCATCGGGGACTTTGTTTATATTAGTAATTAACTGTAGCAATTAAAAAAATTATCAATCATTACGTTATTTTTCCTTTTTATATATACTGTAATAATTTTTATACTTAGGGTTTGTTCGAAATTACATAAAAACCATCATATATTTATTTTTTGTTAATTTCTGTGCATTGCTGATCTTTTTGTTAATTGTTTCTGTTCGTTTTCGTTCATTCCGTTCTTTTCTGTTCATTTGTGTTATGTATATTATTTCTTTTCATCTTTTATATAACTTCGAACATGCTCTTATTATGCTGGCTAGGCTATGGATTTTCCTAAATTCATATAGTTGCAACATTAAACACGTGGCTGTGTCGGTCGATAGTAGGTAGGTAATCAATGAATAAGAAAGGGTTAAGAGCAGAAACTAGAATGAAACGAAAATGTCTGAAAAGGGATAAAATCAAGTGGAGACAGAAAATGATGTTTCTTCACAAATTAAATTTGGCAATAAATTTTATGAAATGAACAGTTCCTGTACCCGTACGTTTTGTGCAGCCTGACTAATAAATGAAAATGAGACCAAAACGTTGGTGATGATGGGATGATTAGCCAATTATTGGTGCCTTATATTTGGCATGTCCTTGGTGTGTCTTAATTGAGATTTATTTGTGACGCACATAATTTTATCACGTATGACGAAATTATCTTAATTTTGCTACCCTCAGGTTAGTGATATTCATTTCTTTGAATTCTAAGTTTTACTACATTTTTTCATACTCTTATGTCTAACTATAATTTAAGTCACAAAATGACGATTATGACCCTATATTCTTTTATTAACTCTACCTTATAGTCGTATAATTCCTTACAACTATTTACAATTATTTATAATTTTTTTACAACTCACCTAACATTTATCTACAGTTGATCGCAACTTCTTACATTGTTGTAGCTTAACGCATACTATCTTATAACACTGGTTATGGAGGTCCAGGGAGGGGAATGAGGACGGGAGGGAAGAGGAAATGCGCTAGAACCACCAGCTTATGGGCTCGTTGTGGTAGAGTCTCGGCTATAAATGCAGTTCAAGAATATGGTGATACCACCAGCAGTACTTGGGGTGGATCTAGGGTTGTAGTAATGGTGGTGAAGGGAGGTGGAATAAGGGTTATAATTTTTCTACTTTTTTTTTTTTATCGCCTAGAGTTTTGTAAATTAAAAAAATGAATTACAACGTAATAAAGGAATCTATACACTATATAATGCCAATCTTTTCAAATTTTGAAATGCTCGCAACCAGAGTGAATTAAGAAGTTTCATTCAATAAAAATAAATAATTTATCATTTAAAAAATAAGTTTCCACTCATCTATGGACTCTAATAATAATAATCTTTTCAAAAGTATGACATGGCGGCCTAAGAGTGAATTTAGGAGTTTCGTCCAATAAAAAAATGATAATTTATTCTTAAAAAATATTTTCTCTTATATATGGACTCTCTTTTACTCCTTGCCAAAATAATAATAATAATAATAATAATAATAATAATAATAATAATAATAATAATAATAATAATAATAATAATAATAATAATAATCTATACAATATATAATAGTAGTATTTTTAAACCGGTCAAATATTACGAAGGGGATGATTGTAGAAGTTTAGAGCAATGTTAACCATAAAAATTATATGTCCATTAAACATGAGTCGTTGATGTAAATAATCTATGTCTATATCTGTACTACATATAATAGCAATCCTTTCGAAAAGATGACATGGCGGTATGAGAGTGAATTTAGGAGTTTCGTCCAATAAAAAAATAATTTATCATTGAAAAAAATAGGTTTCTACTCATATATGGACTTTTTTTTACTCCATGCTACAATAATAATAATAATAATAATAATAATAATAATAATAATAATAATAATAATAATAATAATAATAATAATAATAATAATAATTCAGAAAAATTTAAAAAATTAAAAATAATAAAATAAAAATATAATCTTAAACAAAAATTTAAACAAATAATCAAATGAACTAAATAAACACGAAAATAAATAATTAAAATACACAAAATATTAAAACTATTTTCTGGACCTAATAGCCAAAAAACCTAAAATAAAAATGAAAAAACTAAATTTATAAATTTATTAAATCAAAAACATGCTTTAACCTAAATTAGTAAATAAGTCTGAAAAATTATCAAATCAGTTATATATTATAAAATTATCTAATCTTAATATGAAATTAAATAATAATTAATCATCCTAATTAATTCATAAAAATATTAAACAGAAAATAAAAACAAAACTAAGTAGAAAATTAATAAATAAAAAATATAAAATTATATAATAAATTAAATCAAAAATATGAAAAAATATAAAAATAACCTAAAACCAAAAATTTTTTTTATATTTTTTCAGAAAAATTAAACAGAATTAAAAATAATAAAATAACAATATAATCTTAAACAGAAAGCAAAACAAATAATAAACTGCACTAAATGAATGAGAAAATAAATAATTAAATTCTTAGAATATTAAAATTATTTTTGGACCTAAATATATCCTAAAAACCTAAAATCAAAATGAAAAAACTAAATTTATAAATTTATTCAATTAAAGACCAACTTTAACCTAAATTAGAAAAAAATCTAAAAAATTATCAAATCAGTTATAAAAACTAATAAAATTAATACTAATAGATTAAAAAGACTCTAACTAAACCCTATAATAATATAAAAATAAAATTAACCAAAAGAAGACTAATTTTATTCTAACTTCTAACAAGCTTACTAAAAAATAACAAAAACGAATAGAAAAGTAATCTGAAAATTAAAATATATTAAGACATAAAATAAAACTAATATATATAGTTATGTATTTATTTATTTAGGGTTTGGATTGTATATTAGCTCTCATTTATTTTTATGTATATTGATATGTAATATTATTTTGGGTCTGAAATATAATAAATTTGTCTATTATTAATTTTTCATTATTGATGGTGTTTTTTAACTTGCTGCCATAAAATTGTATTAGTCCAAAATATATTTATGATAAGAATTTTTAAAATTAAAATCAACAGCAACATGTTATAAAAATAATATTTAAATATTTAGCTATATGAAAAAGCAATTTGATTATTACATTCATCCTATGTACAAAATGATTTAATAAACCTTAAGAAATCATAAATTAATATAATAAAAATATAACAATTACATATATACTTGATATTAATAATTAAAAATGCCCACAAGATAGAAAGTTATGATTCAAATATGTTGTGGAATAAAACGTAATGAATAAAAAGTTAGAAATTATATCGCTTCAGTTCGTAATTTGTGTTATGTTTAAAGGATTGTAAACTTAATATGCCAAATTATATTAAGCCATAGGACTTCGAATAAATTCATTAGTCTCAAAATTTTTGCACAACATACATATCATTTTTTCTATTACAAATACGAGTTTATTTTAGTTTCTTCCTAACATGTCTATCTCGTAACTTATTATTGACAAGCATATTTAAATAATATCTTTTACTATTGTAAGTTTTCTAAATTATTAAAAGATGAGTATTGGCCATCAAACCTCCCCGCCATCTTGAAATAGAACTTCATGTTACTCTTATTATGTTAATTAATTGAGAGGAAGAGTTGCGTCTCAAGGGAAGCAATTGGTTGTTAATCGAGTAAAATATGTATTTATAAAATCTCAATTGTATCAATATTTTTGCCCTATTGATTCACTATTAAAATCGCGATCAATTTTCAATATAAGTACAAAACACATATGATTTTATTACCCTACGCCACAAATTGACCTATCATGTCCTTTACTATGATACAAATTACCTATTATTGTTAAATATATTTGGATCACTTCTATTATTATAATATTTTTCACTATTAATCTCAATATAAGTAGTTATTATATGTTTAATTATCTTTGTGTGCAGATTAGATAAGAATGGATAAATCATTATATTCACCTTATAATTTTAAAAAATGAGATCCCATTATGGGTATATGTATACTTTTTAAGAGTTCGTGTAATATTTAAGTCAATGAAGTTTTAGTAGGTTGGTTGTATATAAATATTTATCTAGGCGTCTATTAAGTTAAATTAGTATTGACTTTGTAAAAAGTTATAAGTTTGATATTCTTTTATTGATTTGATGTGCTTTGTGTCGTAATATTAATTTGTGACATAATGATATTTATTGCCGTCTATAGGTCATTTAACTCAATATTAGCAATCATATATTATTCATTTTCCTACTAATATTTACCTTTTGATACCCAAACATGTTGTCACACTATTTTTATAACTCGTATGAGTTAGGATTATTTAAATTGTTTGATTTTTAGAAGGGTCTCAGCTTCTTAATATTCTAAATCACGAGTGTAATCTTAAAACCTTAATGATATTTTTTAACATTCTTTTTTATTTATTATTTTAGATTATTTATTTATTCTTTTGAAATTTAGAATGATTGGAAGATGAATGTGTGCTTGGGCTCTAATGATTTTTATGTGTTGGGTTCGATAACTTTGATGAGTAACGAAAGCGTTTTCGCTATGAGGGGATAACATGTAAAATAATGTTGTCGAAAGTGAAAACATTCAATAAAATCAAATGATCGAGAAAAGAAACTCACAAATATAACATCGCTCCATAATTTAATAATTTGTTAAGTTATGCATTGTATAACATTACTCCGTACATAGCACGGGTTCGGACTAGTAATAGTAATTTTGGACTAAAATGTAACTGAGTTCAGGTATTAAAAAATAATAGTAACTCTTGGTTTTTGACAACCTACGATCTAGTACCTAATTTTAGTCATACCGGCTGATATTAATAATCGAAAACATAACATTTTGTTATCACTTTAATTAATTTTGAACTTTATCTAAAATGAATTGAACTATTTTAATTATCAAAATTTTATTCTATCCCTAATTGAATTTATTTATATTTATTTCTATTGAACTAAACATTGTAATATATAATAATATGATAAAATTTATTTATATTTATTTCTAATTTGATAAATTCATTGAATTAAACTTATATGAGCTTTTTCTAAAAAGATTCAATTGAAAAATTGAAAAGAACCGAGTCGAAATCGATAAAAATATTGCATAGTCCATAAAATTATGTCCTCGGATAATGTTAAGTCCATAAAATTATTATTTATTGATTGCTAATGAGTATCGGTTAGTTTTCGTGTAATTTGAGTATTAAGACACCCTAAGAAAAAAGTTAACAAAAGGTTCAAAGAACACTTATTCACAGGGGGACCCCAATAATTCAAATTTCTAGATCCAGAACTTTTCAAATTCGACTTCCTAATCAGGTACCACCAAATTAAGTTGGATGGTCCATAAGCAACACAATCAGAGTAATGAATTTAGTCTTGTAGGGACATACCTTTCCATGCCCATTTCCTTCATAGTGAGTTTGATGGTTTCTTCAGTGGCTCCCTTATCTTGGAGCTCCTTTAATTTGGTCCCAACAAGTTTCTTTTCTTCTTCAATATCGAGTCCAATTCTTCCATTCAGAGAGTGATCTGTATACTATGGCTCCTCTTTTATAAGTCCGACCTGTTCTCCAGATACATATGCTGAAAAAATATTCAAATTTGAAGATAAGGGACCACAATCGGGTTTTAGATATTGAGAAGCTTCTATGTAGTAAAAGAGTGAGTACACTACAATAAGGGACGTGGAAGTCGAACCCGAAATCTAATGTATTAAGAGAACTTCAGCCTTGTCCATTTGACCAAGACCTCGTTAGTCTTTTCCTTTCATATTTATTATACTTTCTCTCTTTTGGAACAGTTTTAATTGTTATTTGCAAAAGAAGGGCAGTAGAGTCGTCACTATGGCTAGTAGTGAGCCATGTATCCACCAACGTACGTGGATGCTTTTCTTACCTACTTAGTGGCTAGGTGTTATATTTGATTATACTTCAACTTTAGTATTTTTAGATACTTGTTTGAGATTTGGGTGTATTTTCGGTACTATTTTGTTCAATTCTTACCTACAACAATTAATTATCAAAGAACAAAAAACGTGGATGCTTTTCTTCCAAATATGATTTACTAAAAGTTAGAGCAATTCGAATTAGTTCATCTCAAAAGCCACAACAGTAGAGGGATTTCTGAAATGAAGTTTTCTAACATAAAAATAAATAAAATAAAGTGAAAATGGACCTTCAACATATTCGACGTTAAAGTGTAGAAAAATATTTTTACATATTGCTAATACTTTTCAATTTGTATTTAAATCACCTAAAATTCGATGTGATATGACAAGTCGACGAGAAAATTACGTAAAGTTTATATGAAAAGAAAAATAGAAAGAGAAGTGATATGATGGGAACAAACCCAGATTTTTAATACCGACCAGTTGATACTTGAACGACCAGCTTCAAGTTGGGGCATTTCATGGCAAAGTCTACAACATTCTTGGCTCCAAATGTGTTGAGATACAAGGCAACGTCATACCTAATAAGATTCCCGAAAAATTAGAGGAAAGCAAGGATATATATAGCTCCAAAATATACACATGAGCAACATAAAATGTTTTAGATTATTCTATGAATATATATGCCGAGTTATCTCAAGTTTAAAAAACAAGTAAAAAATTTAATCGTAGTCTCGGACTACCTAGCAATATAAATTCATGAGCTCCATTTTTTTAATCCTCTAAACTCTTCTATTTTTCTCTTTTGTCCAACCATTATCGACATATAATTCATGAGTACAATGTGTACGTATACATAAAAGTCTTTAAATTTTGGAGTTTATATCATCCCGTCTTTTTTTCCTTTTTTTGTGGATGAATTATTGAGGTTTCCTCCCATAGTCTCATCCTTATAAATCCAGAAAGTAAAGAGGAAAAATGTTTGCATGTACCTCTCAATAAATCTGGTGGTTGCAGCTAAGTTGACAATAATATGAGTCTCCCTTAATAATTCACCCATCAAGTTTGGCTCTTTGATCCCCAAGTCCTGGTAAGTAATGTCCCCAGCCACCACCATTACCTTCTCTGATATGAAAGAATCGAAATTTTCACCCATCTTTTCCTTCAGAACTCTAAACAGGTCCTTCCCTATAACCTAATACATCAAAATAAAAGCTTAGAAGATTTTTGGAGGGTCAGCTGTTACATTTTATATTGATTATTTGATATTGATTAACACAATCTGTCTATATAATTACAAGTGAGGCTTCATCCCGAAATTATGTGGATACATACATGTCTAAGTCATTTGTTTTATCGGAAGGGGAAAATAACATACCTAATTGACTTAGGGTATATTTGAAGTTACATAAAAAAACAAAAAAATATATATATTACGTAAATGAACGGAAACGAACATAAATGAAGAGAAAGCATAAATAAATATTTTTTATGTAATTTCGAATAGACCCTTATATTTCAAATACAAACCCTCTTTTATGGGCTAATAAAAAAATCTACACGTGAGAATAGAGTTGGGCAACAGGTCAGGTCGGGTCGGGTTCGTGTTCGTGTCGAACTTAAACGGGTTAAAAACAGCCAAACCCGAACTCGACCTATTTAATAATCGGGTCCAAAATCACTGACCTAACCCGTTTATCAACTAAGTTGATGAAAATATCAATTTAACATAATTCAATGAAAAATATTTCAGAACAAAAAATAACACATTTCCAAACTTAATAATTTGAAAACCGGCCCAAAATTTCAATTCCCGCTAATTTTTAATATTGAAATTTTAGTTACCCTGAAAAATCAATACTAAACAAATAAACGGTAAACGGTAAATGGTAAAAGGTCGACCTATTTAACCTAATTAATTAATTGTGTTAAATAGGTATTTTTTCGTGTCAAGATTCTCAAACTTAACCTAACACATTTATTTAAACGGTTTGTTTGTGTCAACCCATTTACATAAACGTGTTGAAAATTTGTATCCAAATCCGCCTAACTTCGTGTCGGGTTCGGGTCGGTAATCGTGTCGTGTCGGATTTTCCCAGCTCTACGTGAGAACATAGACCGTAAAAGGAACAACAACTAATCAAACAGTGAACTTGCACTCATACTAGCCGTATCAAATTTAAGATAGCCGCTATAACTATAACTGTTAAAGCAAGTGCCTCTTTTCGAAGTTATAAATTCTTAAATGCTTCTCGGAGCATATACTCTCGGAGAGAGAAAGAGAGATTAGGTCTACAAAATCGCCCTCTATTTTGTTGTTCGTCCAACCATATGTTGATATATGGTGATGAGCAGATATTCTCAAGAGCATATATAAGATGTTCTGTTTCGAAGTCATGTCATTTAATTCACTCATGAAATATAAAGATGGATAAATTCAAAATGAAAGCAAATCTCCATATATATATATATATATATATATATATATATATATATATATATATATATATATATTCCATCCATTTCAAAATACTTGTCATTTTAAGATTATGAGAGAATACCAAGGAAATACTAAATTCATGACAAAATTTGTGTTAAAAGACCAATTTCTTCCAAGATTTCATTAGAAATGAAGAAAATCAATGAGAGAAGGAGAGAAATAAAACAATTAATAAGGATAAAATTGGTAAATTAGTCATTTATAAGTCATTAGAATTGCAAAGTAATAAGTATTATGAAACGAAAAAGTTAGTTAAAATAACATATATTTTAAAATCAAGGGAGTATATATTTATACCTCATTCTGAAATCTTAGAGAAGCAGACTTGTTGTCAGGAGCCCTTAGAAGAAGATAAAGCTTCTTAACATTTGGTTGAGTCCTTAATACCTTCTCCGCAAATACTATACAGAAAATTTGATTTATATGAATATTATTTAATTTTATCGTAGTAATCTCCTCCAAAAAAGAGAAAAAGAAAACTCCACGAGAAAAGGAGGAAAAAAGTTACTCCTACAAGCTACCTTTTGCCAAAAATCCAGTTCCACCAGTGACCAAAATGGCTTTATTCTCTAGGAACTTTAAAATGCTACTCCACTCCATTCTGTATTCCTTGCAGAGAGAGAGAGAGAGAGAGAGAGGCACAAGAAGTAAGGGAGATAAGATGGGTATATATATTGGAGGGGAAGAAGTGAGGGAATTAAGAAGGGATCCCATGCCAAGAAGGAAGACACAACAGAGACTAGTAGTATATGTGATTGCGAGGGGAAGCAAGGTCAAATGGTGCACAAAGAAACACGATAAGTACTTGTACTTTCCAGCCATATCATCTATCATCTACGTGTATGGATTTGAGTAGGGTGAGACTTAATGATGGACTAGGACTCGAACATACTAGTTTGTACTGGCTTCATTATGTGTATATTTAATTTTATAAAAAAATTTCATACATATTCCTCCTCCCCTTGAAAGATCGGGTGGGGTTGAATGAACTCGATTGTCCACCTGTGGATCCGCCTCTGGGGTAAGTAGAGTCAATTCCAATTCCTTGTTTTTGAAATTGTAATTAGAATCAGTGTATGAAATCAATTGCTGATTCCGATTCAAGTGACAGGATATCCGCATTAACGATTTCGAAGATTTATTTCAAAGTGCAAGGATCATGTGAGCTAAGAATAGGGAGGTTCGAATATGGGGGCACAAATTCCTCATGTGGAAATAGTTAACATGTTCAAATGGGTTGGGCCAACTTGCCAACGTTAGGCTTGATATGTTCCCCTGGCCTAGTGAACCCTTTGGACTTACCTGAAATAGTGGGTTCAAGCAGGTGAGCCAACTTACCAATCTAAAAAATAAGAGGGAGAGTTGAGAGAGGTTGGAGATCAAAAGGAGAGGAGGGAGGAGAGTTGCTTCAATCTACTGTGTTTTGTCCAATTTCATTATGGAAAATATTATCTTTCCTTTTTGTGAAGATTTTATCTTAGACACCAAGTAGTTGATTGCGACTAAATTTTTTTTTAAAGTTTCTTAGAGATTTTCTGTATATATTAGTTTGTTTTACGTAATTAGGTGTGGCACGTGGTATAACCAATATGTGCCTCTTGGCATCGTACAAGACTATTCTTTTTTATTCCACATACCTAGATTAAGAGAGTTTTTGAAAGTTTTTCTCTTTACCTTAATCTTACATAACACATCACTCTAAAGATTGTACTTTGTACTCACTAATTATATTATAGTCGATTATATTCTTATCGCTCTTGATTTTTTAAAAATTGAGTTTTCCATGTAAAATTCATATATTTATTATCTTACTTATTATTTGTTGATTTATCGACTTTCTTACGTCTCAAATCGAATTATTTTTTTCACTTCCACTTCCTATCAAATCCAACCCTAACACAATCAATTATACATTTACATAGAAATAAGTACAGCAGCATTCAATGATTGTAACGAGTTGGTGTTGAGCGCATAACTTTAAATTATATTTATAGTGTATAGAATTATTCAACGTGTAATGTGTGTATAGTGTTTTGTAGTGTACAGTATTATAGAATGTTATCTAATTGAGAGTGGCTAGTGAGATTAAGATTTTAAATGTTACATTTTTATCCTTTTAATAATTTTCATTCAATCTAATTATTTAAATTAGTCATATCTACAAAACAAAAAAAAAATTAAGTATAAGTATAAATTTTACATTCAGATAATTTATGTTAAACTTAGATTTGGGTTGAGTTTGGCAAATTTGGGTCAAGATGTCTGAATTAATTTTTAATTTAAGGAATTATAATTTATAGGGCCCCTTATTTATGAATCTGAATTAGAGTGAGTTGTCTAAATTTATGATTCGGACAAGAGGTCTTTTGCCTTCTTGTTCGATAGGCGATTTGTCCCCATTTAAATTGACCCCAGCTCAAATTTCTACAAAATAAATCCTAATTTAAATGACATTGTACTAATGTTTCATAAAACTCAACACATGAATACTCAATCTTTTTATAATATCTATTGTTTTAATTAACTTTTTTTTTCAGTTTAATATTTCTTATTTTACAATTCGATGACATACTAATGACTAATTTACCAGTTTAACAATTGATTGTTTTTCTTTCAATTATTATGTATTTTTCTTTTGTTAGACGAGAGGGAACATGGTAGCTCATTCTTTACCTCATTTTCACCCCTATGACTCGCCTACTTGATTTTAGCATGAGTATAGTCGAGACCTTGTTGCGGGGTCTAGTAGTTGAGGATTAATGTGCTATTTCACAATTGGATCAATATAAACATCCTCCATATATATTTGATCATAAAAATGAAACATTTGGACAACTTGTTCTTTTAAAACAAATTTTATCATAAATTTTATTTTTCCTTAATATTTTCTCACAACTCAAAAATGACATACAATGAAACAAAGTAAGTACTTTATGGTGGATAGATATTGATAACTAGATAAGTGAGGCCATTTTAGTCAATTATTGTTGGCCATATTGATAACTAGTTACATGTGAAAGCACTTATGATAATTCTCATATTAGTGAGGCCATTTTAGTCAATTATTGTTGGCCAACGTAATTGATTGAACGGCCACATACCGAATTATTTTATAGCTGAAAACGAAAGAGTAACCATTTTGCCGCCAAAAAACCTTGCAAAAGGTCAGCCCATACCCCATTCACGACGAAAAACACAACTCACACCAGTGGCTCCAAACAGAATGCACCCATCGCTGGCGACCCTAGCTATGATTGAGATAGGGTGTGAGTGGTTCGAAGTTGGGAGGGAATAACTGCGACCACCAAGGGTTGGGGCTTCCCGGTGGCCGGAGAACAACGTTTCGTGTGCTAGCGAGGCCGATGGGGATCATCCTTACATGTCACCAGCCACTGCAAGATCAAGATATGGATGGGTGATGGTTAAGATATGGATTCCGTAACTTGACTAATAGAGGAGAAGGGCGTAATATGGTTCTTATATTCAAAAATTTGGTTCTCGATCACTTCTCATATAAAATCGAAGTTTTTAATACTCTCTCTACGTTTATGTATATATGCGTGTATTGACACATACGAGTCCCTTAATAACATATTACCATGTCGATTCACACACCCTTGATAATATGTTGTAGTGAATCAAGTGTACGACAGTTCCTGAACTATAATGATGTCAATGCTGTATATCTGTTATTTTTTTGGACCATTATTTGATCTTTTCTAGAACGGTGAAAATTAAATTGATAAGATATATGTCAAATGTGACAATTTTATTGTGGATTCAGACGTGTAGGGGTTTTTTTCCCAATTCTATTATATGAAAAACATTATATTTTCTTTTTATGAAAAGATTTTATCTTGGACTCAAGTATTTGATTGCAATTAAAATACCTTCTATAATGTTTCTTAGAGGTTATATATATATAAAAGGTTATTTTTTACCTAGTTAGGTGTGACACATGACATAACCAATTTGTGTCTCTTGACACCGCTTAGGGTTACTCTTTTCTATTCCATTGTTAGACCTCGTATTTTCCACTTTTTATGGCAATAATTCACCCAATTCAATGATAATTTCGAGGACATATGTTTGGTTTTGGGTTGATTTTTGCTCTTTCCTCTTAATTGTCACATAAACTTGTAAATATTTTAATTACAGGTATTTGAGCTTAAATGAGCGAGATTCGAGATGAATTTGATTAAAGATGATGAAAAGGAGGGTTTGAGCCTAAAAGAAGCAAGAAAATTGCCTAAAAACCTACCAAGTCAAGTTGTGCACGGGCGCACAACGAGTGCAAAGCTTCGGGTAAAAGGCGGAAACACGGAGAAGGCCGCACGGGCACTAGTGCATGGGTGCATGGTCGTGCGACAAACTATGAAAAGTTGATGTTGAGCATGGGCACTCGTGCGGAACAGGTAGAAACCGGCGAAGTGCAGCAAAATGTGCACGGTTGTGCAGCCTGGTTACACGGTTGTGGGAAAATCCTCCACAGCCATGCAACGCTATTTCCGTGACTTTTTAAGCGATTTTTGTTTATTTTTTCGATAATTTTTTTCTCCATTCGTTTTTAGGATTTCTAAAATAGTTTCTAACATTCAAATTCCTTGTGATTGAAGAGTAACATTTTGGGTTTTCAAGATTAATTTGAAGTTAAGCATTCAGATTTCTTTTCGGTAATTCTCAATTCTCTCTCCATATATTTGTTCTTTGCGATTTCTCAATAGTTTTCACACCTTTGTTCATTGAAATTTGCGAGTTATTAGAGACTAAATTTTCCACTTAGGTTGGGGTTAATTCCTATTATGTGTTGATAATCATGAATTGAATTCCTGATTGAGTTGTTCTATGTTTGTTTGTTTAGAATTCGCTTCGCTCACCATATGTTCGATAAAAGTCTCGAAAGAGAAATCATCTAATCTTATTCGGGTTTTTGTGAACATTAAAAGATGGAATTTCTATCTAGAGTGACATTGCGAACGATTGAAACTTTGATATGAAAATAATTAGGGTTTTAAATCGGGGATTTTGAAATGCATATCTTGTCATTTTGTTCTTTGTTAATCTCACGAAAGTAGGCGATTAAAATGAGCAAGATTAGTCTTTAACCTTTGAAAGTAGGCGAAGATAAGCTAAATTGGCGTTTCATCCTTCTAAATTGCAAGCATAGACAAATCCACTACTACAGAAACCACTTTTAACGACTACGGGTCTTTAACGACGGTTAAAAGCACAAACCGTCATGAAAAATGGATCGGTGACATTTTTGTAAAGAAATGTATTTTTACCGTATATATGACAACAGTTCAACCCAATAACCGTCGTCTAATGGTTGAACCGAACCTTAGACTACAGTTCGAGTAAATGAACCGTCATCACGGATAAGTCTATGACGACAGTTCATTTTACTAAATCATAGTCGAAGTACTTTAGACGACGGTTCTTAGTTGTGAATCGTCGTCTAAAGTCTTGCACCAAAACCCCCAGAACCTTTCGTTGTTCATTCCCACCATTGCTTCGCTCATCTCCTCTTCTCCTTCACCAGCATTCTTCTCCGCTCTGAGTTTTCTCGTGCCTAAGTTCTTCTCCTCGAAGCCCCTTTCCTCTCACTTTCACTCGCCTCAACCGAGTGAATTCAGTCCCCTTCTCGTTGTTCGCTGTTTGTTCTCTTCTCTCGGGCTCCCCTCTTTCCTTCACCGGCGTTCTTCTCCGCTCTGAGTTTTTCTTGTCGACATTAAGGAGGGCCTCCTCGGAGTCCCTTTCCTCTCACTTTCACTTGCCTCAACCGAGCTCTCGCTTCTCCTTGGGCTCTCCTCTCCTCGCTCTCCTCATGCTCTTCTCTCGCATGTGTTCTTTCATCTGTAAATCTATCTATCTATTTCTCTCTCCTCCCCTCTCGGTACCCCGTCCCCTTCTCATATGTCTAAAACTAGGGTTTAGGGTTCAATCTGGATTCAAGCATTTTTGGGTTCATTTGGACAAATTATTTGAATTTGTGGGCGGTTGATGTTGTGTGTTCGATTGAGTTGATTTATGTTTCTAAGAATTTGTTATTTGGTCTGTTTCATGGTTATTTCATTTGGATTTTAGGTTGTTTAACTTGTATGTTGTTTCATGTAGAAATTTAATCTTATATTTGAGGAATGTGAATGGATAAAATTATGAAAATGAGACAAGTGACAAAAAACGAGCAAAATTGAGGAACCGGGGTTACGGGCAGCCGGCACGGGTCATGTCGGACTACACGGTCAGCCCGTGTTGGTTGCTGCCTGGCCCAACTTATGTGTTTTCGTCCGAAAATTGTTGTATGTGTTTATTTATCAAGAGTTGTATAATTGCTTGCAATCTAAGATGGATTCTTCCAAAATTACAAAAAAAAAAAATCGAGGGGGCAAACTATGATGAGGAGAAGTTGGTGCTGGAGTAGAGACGATCCAACGATCCTTTACACGGGTTGATTTTGATAGCTACGGAAATGCTGTAAGTGGGAATAAAGCTACCTTTATGAGCTACGTTGGTACGGCAACCCGCTGCCACGTGATTGATGTCTCTAATTCCATTAAGGACAAGTTATGGAACGATATTCACGTAAATAAATACATCTCAACTTAGTATTGCACCTTATATTGCAAATGGTTAATATATATGTACTAATGCATATCGTTTTTGTGTTTCGGAGAACGAATGAATGTTAATGAAACTTAGATCCCCTCCGTGAAACACAAGACCCTCATGTCGGCGGAAGAAAAGTTTAGAGCGTATAAATATCGCATTACTCGCTATATGGGTCTACAAAACAAAGTAGATAAAACAAGAAGGTAGACCCCGGGAGGTCTATAATTGTATCGAAAGGAGGACTGAAGATCGTTTGAGTCACATGTCACCTCTCCGGAATACAATGTAATTTTATTCAATATTCAATCTCATATACATATAGTGTGATGTTGGTTGTCGAATTGATATAAAAATGAAGAAATGTAAGTGTTATGCACTCGATATTTTCGTTTCTTAATATTACTTATGCAGGCAATAGGTGAAGCTAACGAGAAGAGGATTAAGAGTAATCCTTACCCTTATGTGCTGTCTCGTGGGGGATACACGAAATTGAAGGAGAGATTATACAAACAAAAGCTTGAACAACTTCAAACCACATCCGGTGAAGGGTCCACCATAAATACTTCACAACTCGTTGTTGATAGGGACGAGCTGTTGATCGAAGGAAGAAAGAAGAAATATGGAACCTTCACTACGCCCAATATAAAAGCTATTTCTCGCCGACTCGTGAGTTTTTTACTATTTTCTTTTATTTATTTTGAGAACTTATCGGTTTATTTTTGAATTTGTCAAATGATAATATTTTTTTCTTCTTACAGGAGTATTTGTCAAAGACATTGACTTCAGATGATGACACCACTGGGATAAGGGACAAGCTAGCCTTGACCCTACAAAGAGATGAGCATCCCGGTCGTGTTCGAGCCGTCGTTGGGCGGGTGGGATAGTTGAACACTTTGGGATTAGGAAAAACGCCCTGTCTCTTTGAGCGTAGCACATGTGGAGGCCCAAATGCCCCAAATGCAATCCTAAATATCCCAAATGGCTGCACATATTGAAGATATGAGGGCGCGGATGTGGGCAGAGATACGATCCCGGATGAGGTCGTACTTGACCAGCATGGGTATGTCTGTTACCTAACAACTTTGATGATGTACATCCTTTCTCACCCGACACACCTGGCTAGCGTGAACGCGAGCTCACCCGTCGACCAATTTGAAGTTCTTGCGGAGGTAATTCAGATTGTGCAACCTAATTATATTTACATGCATATTTATATTTTGGCTAATTAATACAAAATCTTGTTGAATAATTACTTATGTTATGTTTTTGTTGTTGTATAACTTCGACGTGTGGCCGTTGAGTAATTACTTATTTAGTATGTTTTTGTTGTTTCGGATAAGGGTCGTTATCCCGGGAAAATGTTTACTTTTAAAGGGAAATTCTATCCATTTATTTTTAGGGTTTTTAGGTTATTTAACTTCCCATTCAAATGTTTACTTATTCATGCAACCGGTGAATTGCAAGTTAGCTTCTCATCACCCTCCCCTAGAGCATGTTGTCGCATTGGGTGTTGTTTTCTCGTGGATGGTAGATTTTGTCGTTCACAGGACATCCCTTGCAGTTGATGAGGTGAGGGTGAGTGTCAAAGAGGTCATACACTCGAAAGGCGAGTGTGAGTTGCTGATCCGAGGAATGGACCTCCACACCTGTTGACGACGCAGATCAATGCTTTTCTTCGTTAGCCCAAGAGTTTGGTCATCCTCACTACGGTAATTCATTTGTATTTAAAATATTAGATTTAGCTGTTGGTAATATCACGTATATATATTTCTCATTTTTGTATTGATTATTGACTAAGATATTGGGGACAGATCCGAGAGTGGGATGAAAGGCGCCAGTGGCACAAGCAAACGTTCGGTGGCGCCCGTTGGTTGTCCGAAGAAGTCTCCTCTCAAATCCATTGAGGAATCTCGCACGGATTGGTGTGCTACTCTGGAAAGTTATGTGCAAACTATGTCAATAAAGGACCAGATCATCTATAGCACGCTAGGTCACGTGTTTGGGCTATGTGAAGCGGATATGTTGGTCTTGGTCTTCCCGGACGACATATTGCAATTTTTGTGCATGTAGGAAATCAGCGTATCCGCTATTACGCTTGGCATGATGTGAGTTAATATATTCTTAATCAATTTTTTTACTAATTAATTTCAATTTCTAACTACATATTAATATGGAAGGTGGCTGCAGGAGATTGGGAAGGACTTCGTTCAGCTTCCGAACCCTACTTCCGCTATTCAAGGAGCTGGGCTAAATCGTGACGAACGAGTCTTCTATATCTTCGACGTCGGTAAAGATGTCGCGGATGATAAAACATTGTTTCTAGTGGTGTTCAATGAGAGGTATAAGTGGACAAATAATGAACTAATTAACTGATAAAGTTTTTTATGGTGTTATACATACTTATATAAAAATGTGTTATTTGTATCCACTATTGGATGCTTGTTGCCATATATCCAAGGGCTAATATGGCATACTTCCTTGATCCTCTAGGTCGTGACGTGAGGGAAGATATCGGGGACGTCGTTGAGACGTGAGTTCATACTTTTAATCATTTTGTGATGTTTTGTTAAGTAATCGTTCAATGATATGTCTAACTTGAATTTTATTTTTTCGATTGAAAAATAGTGCTCTAGTCTGTTATTATTTTTGCGGAGGCATCAAACGAGTGAAGAAAGCAACACCACTAATTGTCCCCGTCAAAGTGAGGTTCTCTTGGTTATTAGAGTCTACTTTAGATGTTTTTCATTTCATATTACTTGCTAGATACATAAGTACTAATTAATTCTCTATGCGTTGGGAATTTGTTTTATTATTGTAGTGCCATAAACAAGCGAGGAACGTGGAGTGCGGCTTCTACATTCTCTAATACATGAAAGAGATTATGATCAAGCTCGAAAAGTATGTTAGTCCCAAAGAGGTATAGTTGCACTTGTAATTGATTTTTATATATTCTTTTTCAGCTTGATTAACACTTGCACTAACCTAATTAATATGTCTTTTACAACATTGGTTAGAATATTTCCCGGAAAGAAGTCACCAACTCTATATACAGATGAAGTGCTGAACGAGTTAAAATAAAGTTGGATAGAGTTTGTATACAACCGTATAAAAGGAATAGGTATATATATTATAGTTATTCTTCATTATTTTTTGATAGGTCAAGTTTGTGATTTTAATAGTCATACACAGTTATAGGTATAATATGTATATAGTTATATATTTTTACGCTTGCAATGAATATTCTGAAATCACTAACGACAATCGAAAAGCTCTGTCATGTACCATATTATATACAAAATGTGATGAGTATGTTATTTTGTATATATTCTGCTGAAAAGTGTATTGGGTTATGGTTCGTATATGTGTTTGTATATGATTTTTTTTTGTACTGTATAGAGGGGCAAACAAATACGAGAAAAATTATTAAAAAAATAGACTTATGACGACGGTTCTTAAGTAGAACCGTAGTCATAGGTCCATCTATGATGACGGTTCAAATGAAGGAACCGTTGTCATAGATTGATCTATGACTTCTGTTTTTTCATCCGAACCGTTGTCATATATTTACCTATGACTACAGTTTTGAACCGCATGATTAAAGGTGGTACATACAACAATGTCCAAATACACGACATGTGTTAACCTTCATTAAATGTCGTTTTTAACCGTAGTTAAAAGTGATTCTCGTAGTAGTGGTCTCAAACAAAATTTAGTTTTGATTTCGGGCATGATAGTGTGATTTATCCCAATCTAAGGCTTTTTATCATTTGAATTCTCTTACTGTTATTTTAGTAATTAGTTTAATTCGATCACAAAACAATGTTTGTCGAATTGAGTTTTGCCTCGATTAGAGTTTTAAGTGGATTTTAATACTTGAAAGCGAGTTATTCGTGGACACGACCCGTACTCATTGGTTGCTAGCTAAAGCTACACCTTGCACTTGTGGTATTTTCTCAATATCCACATACCTAGATTGAGAGAGTTTTTGAGAGTTTTTCTCTTTACTTTGAACTTACAGAACTTATCGTCTTGGAGACCGTACCTTGTACTCATTCATCGTATCATAGCGGATTATATTGTTGCCGCCCGTCGTTTTTCCCAGATTCGAGTTTTTCACATAAAATTTATGTGTCCATCACCTTACCTATTATTTGTTGCTTTATTAACTTTCATACATCTCATATCAAATTACTTTTTCCGCTTTCTCTGCATATCCAATCAAGCCCTTAACAAGACGAAAGATAAAATTACATCTGCCAATTCGGTAAGTATGATTACATTCAAGTAGAAGATAGTGCACCTCATCAAATATGATTACACATCAAAGCAAATATGTCCAGTCGTTGTCTATTTATATTTATCAATCAATCTATGTTTTTGCTAATAAATGACTTCGTAACGCAACTGAATAATAAGAAAACTCAACCAATCGAAAGTCTCCTATGCCTATATAACCCCTACTTAGATTCGATATTGGGTTAGCTCAGGTTTTGCTGCCGAATGTATCGGAGGGAGACACGGAAACCCAAATGAGATTTGGCCAGACAACCAAATTCTTCTACCACTCCAAACAAGGAAAAATTTTATATCAACATATAATTTGGAAGTTGATATCATACCTTATAGTAATACAAATTATAGAATGTATTTGGGTTTATAGAGCCGAGTTATTGTTAGTTTATTTTAATTTGTTAAAATTCATCTTTTATGTCTATGGTACTGGGTATGTGTGGGGTGTAATATATTTTGGGCTCAAAAATTGCTTTTCAAAGCTTGTAATGGCAAGCACGACCCAAGAGCATTGAGAAAGGACCGTGTAGGCTGAAGAAAATAACGCAAGCCCAACGAGCAACTGGCATAGGCTGGTCGTGTCAAAAGACACGACCTGTTTCAAGCACAGGCAGCCCATGCTGGCTGGCACAACCCATGTCAGTGGTTTGACTGTTGGCTGCTTGTTTTTCAGCCGTTTTCTTCTGTTTTTGTGCGATTAATGCTCAATTATGACTATATAATGGTGTATAGGCCTCCATTTTTAGTTTAGCAGTGAGTTGTAAGGTGTAAAGCTTGCATAGTTAGAGTGAAATTCATTATAATAGCTATCGAAATTCTAGTGCATCATTCGTGATTTTTCCACATAAAATCTTGTGTCCTGGTTTTGTTTCTTCTTTTTTTGTTCTTGTTTATTATTTGTGAGTGTACTTTCGTTCCTAATATATGGTCTCTCTTTTGAAAGAGATTAAATTCTTTCCCTCAAATTATATCATTTCATCTGTTAACAAGTATAGTGTTAGGAAGAATTATGTCTTAAAATTATTACCGCAAGTACACGGCGTAGTTGCAACTAGTCGATAAGTATGAATCATGTCCAAAGAGAGTTGCAAATACCAAAGCTATCTTAAACTTTCAATCGAGATAAATCAGGAGAGCGGGATAATTATGATAATTAAACTAACCTACAAAGAAATAAAAATATGACTTAACTTGTGATTTTATCACTTAATAAACTAATTAATAATCAAGTCAAACCTAAACCTATCCAAGATTATACAAGTATTTCAGAGTGTTCGGTTGCACCATTAAAACATACTTAGACGACACTTTTGAGGGTCATGAGCTAGTCTAACTATTTTAACCGCTTACTTTCGTGAGATTAGCCCAACTAAACTATCAAAATAACAACCTCGGACCTAACTAAAATTCAAACAATTTTTATGCCAAAATCCTAACTATTCTCTCTATTTATATACATATGTTGGCTGCCCTTTATATACCTAATTCCTCTTCATTTCCTTTTTACTAATCACCCTTGTACATCATTAAAATTCCACCTCCTAATTGATATTAGTCAAGCCCCGTGTACCTTGATTGCAAAGAGAATCAGAACTACTGTTTGTAGTCTTCGCATGACTGGGCATGTGATTGCAACTGATGGCCTTAAATTTCGTACCAGATATAATCAATTTTGTGTCTCAATTTGTATTTTTCGCTCAATCTCTTCACTACTAGCTCGATCTAATTTATTATCGATAAAATTAATAAAAATAAATAAAAATCTTAAAATTTATATTATTTTACGAGATAAAAAAATAGATAAATGAGAATATAAACGACGTAATATTTAGGCTGAACATATAGCTCAAATGGCAGCATACCTCCCAAATTGGAGGTGATAGGATCAACTGGTGTCACTGCAATATTTCCTTGTGAATTTATGCAAGTTCCCAACCAGGTCTTGGACCTGAGCTTCCCCATACCCTGGCCATTCAAGCCCTCTTATATCATACCACTGTCTAGATACACTCGAATTGTCGTAGTAATTCACCCCTTTACGCACACTTTTTTAAAACTAGCCCAGTTGAATCTCTATTCTAAAGGTATCTCAGCAGGGCTTGGAGGCCAGAAGGTAAGGGAAATACCAAGCCCAATGCCCACTGCCCAAGACAATTCCCTTTTGCACAACGCAAGGAATTGTCCCCCCCCAAGTTTTGAACCAATGGAAAGAAGATGGAAAGTAGAAGTATTGTCATCCAAGCAACACTCACTTGGTACTACTAAACAAGATAATGAAACAGATATTATGACCTCATTTGCATCATAAGATCGATTATATATAAGACCAAACTTTACACAGGAGTATTTATAATTGTTGTTGCTGATATAAACTCAACTCGTAAAGACGTACTTCACGAGTCCAGGAAAATGAATGTTCATGAGGTAATTTTCCCAATCAAAGGCCTTGGGATCGAAGTAAAAGACACCATCAGTTTCTACTCCTCTATCTTCCGCTGCATTTCTCAGCTTCTCCATGTTCAGATCATCATAGCTAAATATTCATTAAAATTTGCAGCATTGGTCAGTGACATTTTTATTGAACATAATATATTTTGCAGTAAAAGTTGAAGCAGATAATGATGATTTACATGGCTTTGAAGAACAAATAGGGTTTGTAGGCATCTATTAGCCGCATAAAGTGGTTGATCTTCCTCCTCCTGTTTATGTATGTGTCTCGAAAGTACTGGCAACACACGGTATTTGCAATCTTAAGCCCCTAGGAAACGCCATAAATTGGGAGTTAGACCAATCTTAAGTCCACAATTGTTCTAAAAACATGGATTATGGCCTCGTTTTTTAGTTTTAAGGAGTTATAAGGCGATAAGTCGTAAGGTTATTAGAAGTTGTAAGCAATTGTGAGAAGGTATAAGATACTTAAGATTAGCTGTAAAAAGTTGTATGCAAATGTAAGATACTGTAAAACTATAAGATAATAAAGCGAGAACAGGACCATCTCATTACGTTCATTCTCGACGTGCAAAAGAGTACACGTCATTAGGTTTAAATGTTATATTATGCATCAGTTTTGTTGAATTAAATAACAACCCTACTAATGATCAATTCTGAATTTGTGTTTGCTTTTGATCTTTAAGAATAGTGATAAGTTCAAACTTCTACTCCTTCGCAGACCCAAATCTTAGATTAGACATATGAAGTTCTCAATGGTGGTGATCTTATATCTTCTGAAAAATATATTGATTTATCCAACTATATTCTACAATTAAGATGAATATTTGGACCAAAAAGGTAGCAAAGTTATGACATTGACATTGGTACCTTCAAAGGGAGCAGATCACGAAGGGTGAAGTATCTTTTGAAGCTCGTCATGGAGCGAATAAGCTTGAGTTGGCTAACTATGACGAATTTTCCTTCCTCGTTAATCCATGGATGCTTGGTGAAGTATTGGTTAGAAATGTGACAAACAACACTGATTTTCACCGGATTTCTTAAGGACGAACCAATATGATAAACTATTGGATCACCTTTCTGATTCGCATGAGCGTCCATTGTTGCTATAATTGCATTCACCACCATATCACCCGGAATCTACACAACAAAGGGAACAAAGAAAAAGGTTCAAAAATCATTATTCATGCGTAAAATTTTTCTTATATATATAGGAACTGTGTAATGTACTCATACAGAAACTATATGTATGAGCGAAATATATTTTTCACGAAATAAATATTTGTTATACCAGATCAACAACTGACTCAAGATCACCAGGTAAGTACGACCATTCTCCTTTACCATGAGCTACGAGTATAGTGTCCATTGTCCTGCAAAAGTTCCAAACATATCTTTATTAGTATAAATTCGAGAATGAACACAAATATTCTCACATTAAAAAATATTAATTACCTGCTTCCTTCAATCCAACCAGGGAAGGGTTCTTTGTAGGTGCTGGTGACAATTGTAGGACGAACAATGACAAGAGGAATGTCTTCTTTTTCTAGCATTAGGATCATCTCTCCTAATGCCTTTGTGAATACATACACATTAGGCCATCCCCATTGTCTTGCCCTTGTTGAACAATTGCCAAATTAAAAAAAAACAAAAACAAAGTCAAAAAGATTTTTCTTCCTTTTCTGGGGGAAGGGGTATGGGCGGGCGCTATGTCTCTAAGTTCTTAACACTTCATCTGTTTCACAATATTTGTCACTTTAATTAACTTTTTCGTTTCATAATATTTGTAACTTCACAAAACCCATTGGTATATTAACAACTAACTTGCCGATTTTGTCCCCATAACGAAATATTATGTTGAATTTAGTTTAGTGATGCATACCTCTTCATGCCCATGTCCTTCATTGTGAGTTTGATGGTTTCTTCTGTGGCTCTCTTATTTTGGAGTTCCTCTAATTTGGTCTCAACAAGTTTCTTTTCTACTTCAATATGGAGTCCAGTTTTTCCATTCAGAGTATCGCCCATATAATAAGGGTCTTCTTTGATGAGTCCGATCTTTTCTCCAGATACATATGCTGAAAAATATGTATACATATATTCAACAGGCTATAGATATCATGATGTACTCTAACCTAATTCTCCTTCACTGCATTGGCTTCAATCATTGTTTGTTGCTCTTTAGCTGTGAATTGTCAGTAGTTTATTCTTCCACTACAGGAAAACTCGTTGAGAGCGTCGGATTTTGGAGACCACCAGAAATCTGATGCTAATAAAGAATTCTTTGTTACTTTTTACTTGACAATTCTCTTAATTCTGATTGTGATATTTGTATGTTTATTATGGGCTTTCTAGATGGCTGATCAACTAGAGGAAGAAGCTTTGGGGATCACTACTGCTAGTAGCGTTTTTAGAAGCCATGACGTTTCTTAAATACCATAGGAAAAATGTCTTGACTAACCTACATCAACCTCGAATCAATAGAGATATGGTGAGAGAAAATTATATTAATAGTATATTGTTATGTGGAGATAGACATTATATTGACCAAATTCAAATGAGTCTATGACCTTTTTAAAATTGTGTGAAACTCTAGAAGCGAGGGGTTTTCTTGCAAATACTATGCATATGAGTATTAGAAAGCAATTGCTGATATTTCTACACCTAGTAGGTCATAATGTGAGGTTACGGTAATTGGAGGGATGTTTTTTCCGTTCTAACTGGACAGTTCATGTTTACTTTAATACTGTTCTTAAAGCCATACCAAAGTTGTATCCATAGTTCCTCAACCCTCCTAGCTTCTCTGGTTTGAGTGTTCATACCAAAGAGAAGTGGAACGGAATTTTTAGATAATATTCGAGGACCACGTCTCAAGCAAAGAAAAGAAAGGGAACAAAACCAAGGAAAACAATGAGGGATGCCATAGCAAATGCATTATGGCAAGACTATCAGGGACAAATTTGAAGAGAAAGTAGATCTTACTGAAATAGATTCTCTCTGGTTTGAGTGTTAGTGCATGATATGGTTATGATTGTACTGAAATGGTTATGACAGCAGCAGAATCTTGGATATTCATGAACCATCAATTTTGATTGTGCCTGTTCATATTGATTTGTTTTGTTAACATGGGTTTATGCTTGTGCATTGCCTATGTTAGTTACAACATGGACAAAGGGAAGAAGAAGGTACTTAATAATGAGAAAAAACTCAATTCCGGTGGCTAAGGTCAATGTCAAGGTCAATGTCATACCAAAGAAATTATGCTAAATTATTCACACAATTGAGGTAGAGTAGATAAATCTAAAAGAGAATGGTGATGGTGAAAGTGAAATTGTGAAAGACTATGAAAAACAAAATTGACTTCCTCTATTGTTTTGCCATTGGAATCAAGGAGAAGCAGAAAGGGAGCTCATGATGTTGACCCAGAGGTTCAGATGATTATTATCCAACTTGGTGAAGTCGTTACGATTCTGAAAATATTCTCTAAATCTAAGCTTGATGTTGTGTAGTCCATCAAGAAATCATGAACACTAAAGGTTATGAAGAGTTGTTAGGTTCTACGTTTGATTATCTTGTCAAGCATGAAAGTCAAGGTAAAAGCAGTTCTAGTAAAAAACAAGCTTCGAAAGATTTGGCTTCAAAACTTCATAGGCAACAACAACTGAATACAAGTTTAGGAGCGTTTCTTTGGTGTCTGTGTTTATCATTTTGTATATTATCTGTTTTATATTATGGTCCTGTTTGGCAATCAATTGTTAACTGTTGGCTATTTGGACTATCTGTTATATTATCTGTTTATATTTAGATGTTTCAAAAAAATTGTTTGATAAAATTAATTGTTTCTTAAAAAGATATGAGACAAAAAGTTATTTTACAAAAAGCTAATCTCAAAAAGCTATTGAAATTAACTTTTTAAAAATGATTTTTAAAAGCAAAAAATTATTACAAAAGCCAACTTCTCAAAACATCTTAAATAACTTTTTAAAAGTTACTCAAAACGGTCATTTTTTGCCACTTGACCTATATATATTTCACTATTGAAACAATGGCGAAAATAGTGGACCAACTGGACTATACCCATCCACCATAACCTCTGTGATTTTGACATAGAAATTATGCAGTGTAGTGCCAAAATTTTATGCGCCAAGTTTTCCACATTAGATGAATGGGACTATGAGTGTATTCGAGGCGAGCTGAGCCCGGACCTGCCGGACTCGGAGCTCGGCTCGTGAGTATCATTTGTATCTCAAGCTCGGCTCGTAACTCACTGAACTCGACAAAATCAAGCTCAAGCTTAAGTTTGAGCATAAGCTCGTCTCATCAAAAACTCAAACTTGAGCTCGACTCGTCCTTATCTCGTTAGTTCACTATGCTCTTTAAAATTCTTGTTTTTAGTTCAAAGTTACATTTTATACACTTAATATAAAAACATGAATTTGAACTTAATTGAGACTCGTTTGCTTGGATCGTCAGGTCGTCCGTTCGTTCAACTCGTTTATAATTCGCTCGTATAGGCTTGACGAGCTTACGAGTTCCAAAATTGCAAACTCGATCTTGGCTCGGACAACTATCCGGACTCGACTTGGCTCGGCACGGGCTCTCTACAAGCTCGACTTGGCAAGCCTTTATGTGAGCCGAATCGCGAGCCCGACTCAGCTACACCCCTAAATGGGACCGTGTTTAATTGAAACAAATAATATTTTTTCCATATCTTATTTTTCAAGGACAAATAAATTTGACAAGTTTATTTCAAGTTAAATTCGGATCCAATCAATAAAAAATAGGAAAACTTTTTCTATTTAAATTTAAAATTGAAATGAAAATTTATGATTCTTTTCTGAGTCGAACAAACTTAGCTATAGAGTTAAATTAGACAAAATTTTATTAGCCCTATATGGATTTTCCTTTTGCAAACCCCCCCAAAAAAACAAAAAAGATTATTATGTGAAAGTTTGTATTTAACAAATATTTACCATGGATCTCATGCAATATGTTCCTTTCTCATGCAAATATATATCTCATAACAAAGTTTTTTTTCTCATAACTACGTGTATTTTATATGAATAAAGAAAAAAGAAATGAAAGTGAGGGAGTGGGAGAAAAGGTTATATAATACCAACCAGTTGATACTTGGACGACCAGCTTCAATTTAGGGCATTTCTTGCCAAAGTCTAGAATATTCTTCGCCCCAAATGTGTTCAGATACAACGCAGCGTCATACCTAAGCCCAAACCAAAAAAAAAAAATATTAGATCAAAAAATTTTAAAAAATAAAAATAAAGTACTAGTTTATTATTTATAAGACATAAAATCCTTATTATTATTTGTCAGTATTGTCAATATGCTATTATTATATTATCTTTTATGACTTGATCAGCTAAATCAAAACAAGAATAAAAATTCTTCAAATCAATCTAAGTTGAGTGGATATCCACCGGTAAACATATATAAGAGCACTAAGGAATTGTTCGTTTTGCTAGTACCATATCACTTACTCTCCTTAATTACCACTTAATACTTACTCTTACCATTCCTTTTTTACACATACACTAATGTTGCTTACTACTCATTACCATTCCTTATGGCTAAAACAACCTTGCTATGTTTTACGGTATATTTCAATCCAGTAACCCTAAATTAATTATTAGTATTATACCTCTCAACGAATTTGGTGGTGGCAGCGAGGTTGACAATAATTTCCGTCTCCAATAACAATTGATCGAACAAGTGAGGGTCTTTGATGCCCAAATACTTGCAAGTTACGTCACCAGTCACCACCGTCACCTTCTCCGATATGAAGGAATCAAAATTTGCACCCATCTTTTGCCTCAATACTCTGAAAAGATCCTTCCCCATCACCTACCACACCAAAACAAACAAAGCTTAGATAAATTTTACATTAATTGAAGTATATATGCCTTCAAATTTCAAGTCAGACTTTATCTCAAAATTCGACAATAAACGAACATACATTTAGACCTGCTTATTGATTTCAAAACGGAAAACAATTCTGAGTAGTATTACATTATAAGTCACGCATAAATATACCTCATTTTGCAATCTTGAAGAAGCAGACTTTTTGTCAGGAGCCCTCAGCAGAAGATAGAGCTTCTTTACGTTTGGTTGAGTCCTCAGTACCTTCTCAGCAAACACTACGCCCAAATAATCACAGTTATCAACATTTTTTAAATCGTACCAATCTCCTCCAGACAAAAAATAAATGTATGAAAAAAGCAGAGTATACTTTTTCCCAGAAAACCAGTTGCACCAGTTACCAAAATCGCCTTGTTCTCCAGAAAATTTAGAATGTCCCACGACGCCATTGTATATTCTACTTGCAGGGAGAAATTTGCGGGAGGGAGGGGGTGGGGGGGCACAACTGCACAAGAAGCAAGGGAGATGTGGTGGGTTATATATAAATTAAATTGGTGGGGGAGCAGCTACGGAAATATCCCATTATTGCAAGGAAATAGGATAATTCTCTGCAATTTTCCACCCTATGATTTATGCGTGTACGTAGCGTAGGGCTTGATAGAAAAACAATTCAAAATTTTTTTGATAACAAAAGCAATTCAAATTGTACTAATGGTAGTATATTTTGGTACCTACAAATATAAATATAGATGAAATATAAATACAGAAATTATATATATATATATATATATTCTCATGCTAAACGTAAGGCTTTGATATGTTTTTTATAGTTTTAACTTATGACTTTATAATTACTTATAATAATTTATAATTTTTTACAACTAGCTTTATAATAATTTACAACTTTTTACGTCCTTATAACTCTTTTACAGTCGAATCTTCCCAAAAATTCTTTCATAAGAAATTTGTGCCAACCAAGGATGAACCTGCAGGTGGAGGACTTACCAAGTAACTTACACGTTAATTAGTAGTAATAAAATTTTATTTAATTTAGTTACTTAAATTTGTCTTATTTGTAAAAATTAAATGCAGTCATCAATCTTTTATCTAAATTTTAAATTCAAACATAGTATTTTTTCGTATTTTTATTGCCGGAATCATATTTTGACACACTTATCCGATCTTATCAGACTAAAAATAAACTAAATACAATGATCAATATCTTGTCAGAATTATTCTCCAACACTAACTTCATCCAAACGAAAAATTTTTTCCCACGATATCACTAATACGTCACCAAAACCATTCATTCATTTCACGCAACCACCTCTCTTTAACAAGTGGAGTGGGGGTTTTATGAATAGAAGCTAACACGTCATTAAGGGTGGATCCGAAAAACGCAGAACGTCATGAAAATATCTGTTACTCGTCACACATAAATAGATAGTTGAATGAATGAAAAAAATAGGGAGATTTTGTAGACCTAATCTTTCTCTCACTCTCTTCTAGAAGTATATGTTCCTAAAAACATTTAAAAATTTACACGAAAAATATGTCACAAAAATAAGACTTATAATTGTAAAACTGACAAATAATATGCAAGATGTCAATTTTGAAATTAAATGATGTCCATATGTTACACGTGGCTACTTTTTATGAACAGTGACTTGGTTTTCCAACGGTAAAATTAATGGAAGGTACTGCATTTAAATGTTAGGAGTTAAATATCAATATTCTAAGGCAAAGTAATTAATTTAATAGTTACATGAATTTCAAAACTTTAATATATAGAATTGTTTGGATAATGATGTATTAAATTTCTCAGTTAGAGTATAACATTAAATAGAAATTTTTATTGAAAGAAAAATTAAAGAATGATAAAATGGTGGCAATATAGTTTACTTTATCTATCTACATATTAGGTGTAATTGGATCCTATACCTACAAATTCCTATGTCATTATTTTTCATGACAATTAACCTAGATTTTTATATTTGATTTCACACTAACCAATTATACTTGTATTTTCTATCCATATTCTGTTTTCATTCAAATTGCAATTTGCTTTAACAAGGTACTTACATCAAATTGAAACTTAAGATTAGGAGTCACCTTCTAGAAACGGTTCCCCTAATATCTTAAGTTTCTATACTTTTCCTTTCACAAAACTGATCTCGTCCCTTATATCTCTCTTTATGTGAAGCTAGAAAAAGTGAATCTATCTGTAATCATCTTCTTTATACTTCTTAAAATCCTTCCATATCTGGCTGTTTTTGTTGAAAGATAGCTCCTTTTCTGTCTAGTCAAATTTGGTATAGCATAGTTGCACTCGAGCATTTGAGTATGCTGTTATAAGGTCTAGTTTTCTTTGTATGCAGTAACCATTTATGCCATGCTTCAAGTGACTGAGGCTAGTGAGGGCTTTTGAATCTACTTGAAGACCCTTTCCTGCAAGTTTTTTGCATGCTGACATTCAAAAAATAAGTGTTCTGTTGTCTCCTCTTCATTATCACATAATCGACACCTGTTATGCATATGGGGTAGGAACCTTTCGGAGTGCTGTCTTGTAGGGAGTCTGTTCTGTATCAGTACCCATAAAGTGAAACTGTGCTTAGAAATTATGTTGTTATGCCATATTGGCTTGCTCCATCTTGCTTAGGAAGATCACCTAGTATTGTTTTGTACATCTGTTTAAAGTCTAATTTTTCCTCTGTGATTTCTGCATTCTGCAACACATTACACACTTTTGCTCAAAGGTGGCATATTTTTCTCCAATACTAACATATATCTTTGTTGTGCTAATAGTCTCAGAGGTTTTGCCCCTTTAAGTAACGGACATTAACCCATTTTACCCACAGAATATCCTTCTTACAAGATATAGCCCATAGAAGTTTAGTGATGAGGGCTTTGTTCCAAGCTCTTATATTCTGAAAGCCCAAACCTCCACAGCTTTTGGGTTTGCATACATTTTCCCAAGCTACCATAGGCTTTTTCTATGCATATTTGGAATTCCATAAGAAATCTCTACAATTTTGTTCAATTCTTTTCAATATAGCTTGGGGCAGGATGAAAATTGTAAGCCAAAATATACATATTTCCATTAATACTGAGTTAATAAGTGTGTGCTTCTAGCTATATATGATAAATTTCTGCTCTACCAGATTCTTATCCTTCCTATCATCTTGTCTATCAAAACTTAGTAATCAGCTGCACTAGGTCTTGATGGTGTGATAGGTACACCAAGGTACTTGAGAGGTAGTATCCCAATTGAAAACTAGAGAATCTTACAATCTCGCTTGTTGAGTCCTCATTCAGCTCTCCAATATATATGCGAGATCTTGACTCATTAATATGTAGCCTTATGACTTCACAGAATTCCTTAAACACATTTTATACACTGCAAGGAAGGTTTATCAGGTTTGCAGAAACCATTAAGTCATCTGTAAACATCATAAAACCATATCTTACCATCAAGTTTCTCGATATCGAATTTAGTATAAGTAGAGGGCTCTTATACCACTTGTTAGGGAATAAACCTAACTAATTTGTAGCGGAAACGAGTTAAATAGGATGTGGAGATATCTTAGAGGTGAGAACAATAATGAAACTGATAAACAGAAAGATAACAAATTTATTTGGAAAATCCAATTGGGAAAAACTATAGACGACAAAGAGCAAAATAATCCACTATAATGAAGGAGTATAAGGTACGATCTCCAGGACGATGAGTTTTGTGAGATCAAAGAAAAGAGAAAACTTTCTAAGACTCTCCCAACTAGGTATGTGGAATAGGAAGGATGAATAACTTTCATACAACTTCAATTAGGTATGATATTAGGTTGAAACCACAACCTAATATATAGTAAAACTCAAATACAGCTCTCTTAGGAGGATAAAAGCTAATTAGGTCAAAAATAAACTAAATAAAGTAAATCTGGCAGCCGCGACACGAGAACATAACAAACGCTGAAGATGGGCTTGACACGGTCATGCCAAGCCTGGCACGGTCGTCCCGATGGCTGGCATGGTCATGCCATTATTCTGGATGTTTGTCTTTTCGTTGATCTGGAAATTGACCCCCATGGGAGTGCAAGCCTTGATGTGAGAAGTCTCCGCTCTTGAGTCGAGTAATGTCTTGAGTCATAGATAGATTTTGGGCTAGACCCAATAAAAAACATTGAATAAAATACAAAAATTAACATGGAAAAATTCTCCACGGAAGAGGGAAAAACCATGGTGCAACCCCTCTTGAATTGTCAACTGAAATTTGAGACCCACAACTATTCAAAACATTACAAAAATTACCTCTATACACTCGAATACAATTTAAGAGCACCAATTGATTCTACCGTTGTCTAGACACATACCCAAGTTGTTGCAGTAGTTCATCCCATTGCACACCTTTGTTTTGATGATTCAGTTTCTATATTGGTTTCGATGTAATGTAATATAATTGAGGATACAATACAATCAATCTTATTACAGGATGGTTCTTTTTTATTACACTGCTTTCGTACTACTAAACAAGATAATGAAAAAGATATTATAAACTCATTTACATCATAAGATCGATTACATATATCAAACCAAACTTTACATAGATATAAACTCAACTAATAAAGACGTATTTTACGAGTCCAGGGATATGAATGCTCATGAGGTAATCTTCCCAATCGAAGGCCTTGGGATCGAAGTAAAAGACATCATCAGTTTCTACTCCTCTATCTTCCACTGCATTTCTCAGCTTCTCCGTGTTCGGATCATCATAGCTAAATATTCATTCAAATTTGCAGTTTTGGTAAGTAACATTTTTATTCAACATAATATATTTTTCAGTAAAAAATGAAGGAGACAATGATGATTTACATGGCTTTGAAAAACAAATAGGGTTTGTAGGCGTCTATTAGCCGCATAAAGTGGTTGATCTTCCTCCTCATGCTCATGTATGTGTCTCGAAAGTGCTGGAAACACACAGTATTTGCGATCCTAAGCCCCTATGGATACCAAAAATTGGGAGTTAGATCAATCTAAAGTCCACAATGGTTCTAAAAAACATGGATATTGGCCTTGTTCATTTTATTTGTAGGTGTTTTATGACTGTAAGTTGTAAGTTGTAATGAAATGTGAGCAATTGTAACGAATTATAAGATACTTATAAGATTAGTTATAAAATATTATAAGAAGTTTAAACATTTATAAAAAAGCGGTAAGGCTATAAGTTAAATGCAAACAGAATAAAACCATTGTGTCATTATGCTCACTCTTGGCCTTTAAAAGAGTATATTGAATCTACTTCATTAGGTTTAAAATGCTATATTATGCATCAGTTTTGTTAAATTAAATATCAATCCTACTTCTGAACCTTCACCGATCAATTCTGACTTTTGGTTTGCTTTGGATCTTTGAGGATAGTGATAAGTTTCAAACATCTACCCCTTTGCAGACACGAATCTTAGCCTAAGACATACGAAGTTCTCAGTGATAGCGATATCTTTGGAAAAATATATTCATTTATCCTACTATAGTCCAATTGGATCACCAAGAGCTTGTAGTTCAATTGATACGAAGATAGAGTTTTATACTCTCTACGAGGATTGGAATTCTGGTGGTCACAATTTTCTTAGTGGAAATTAACTCTTGGTAGTCTAGTTGGGCCTAAGACAAGACTATGCCTTTGTTAAGTCAATTTCAGTAATTGTGCACCCTTCTCACTCTCTGTGAACCCACTAAACTTACACTCTATACTTGAGCACACTTATCATTGCCACAAAAAAAAAAAAAAAAAGAACTTGGACCAAATAGGCTAGTATAACGTGATCCCGAGTCCACCAGAGACAAGTATAGCACAATGGGAGGGAGAAGGGATTTTAGGGAGGGGTCTAGGAATTTCTTTTTATCTTTTAGTGATCTCATGTCAACGAACCGGTTATTATATAATAATTTTTAGCAAAGTTATGACATTGAGGTACCTTTAAAGGGAGCAAATAACGAAGGGTGAAGTATCTTTTGAAGCTCGTCATGGAGCGCAAAACCTTGACATGGCTAACTATGACGATTTTTCCTTCCTTGTTAATCCATGGATGCTTGGTGAAGTATTTGTTAGAAATGTGATAAAGAACACTGAGATTCACCGGATGTCTTGAGGACGAACCAATATGATAAACTATCGGATTACCTTTCTGATTTACATGAGCCTCCATTGTTGCTATAATTGCATTCACCACCAAATCACCCGGAATCTTCACGACAAAGGGAGAAATCACTATTCATGCACAACATTTTTCTTGTATATATAGGAACTGTCTAATATTGTACTAATACAGAAAATATATGTATGAGCAAAATATTTTCACGAATTAAATATTTGTTACCAGATCAATAACCGACTCAAGATCACAAGGTATGTACGACAGTTTCCCTTTACCATAAGCTACGATTAGACTGTCAATTGTCCTGCAATAGTTCCAAACGTATATTATCTTTATTAGTGTAAATTCGAGAATGAATATTCTCACATAAGAAAAATAATTTCTTTACCTGCTTCCTTCAATCCAACCAGGGAAGGGTTCTTTGTAGGTGCTGGTGACAATTGTAGGACGAACAATGACAAGAGGAATGTCTTCTTTTTCTTGCATTAAGAGCATCTCTCCTAATGCCTTTGTGAATACATACACATTTGGCCATCCCCATTGTCTTGCCCTTGTTGATCAATTGCCAAATTAAGAAAAAAACGTAGTAAAAAGATTATTCTTCCTTTTTTGGGGGCAGGGGTGTCAGGCATGTTAGGAAATTGAACAAATAAATGAAGATACTAAATCAATTGACACAAGGTTTTAACGTGGAAACCCAAACCGGGAGAAAATCACAACCGACACAAAGAAACCAATACCACTATTATAAGAGAGTGTACAAGAAATGATCTCAACCCGAGATCTTCCCAAAACCCGAGATTACCCAATCTTACTAAACTCTCCTTACAATTGGACACCCTCCAATTTGATTAGAGACCCCAAGGGCTCTCACCCTTTCTTTCACACTTTGGCCCCCTTTCACGTAGAGCCTTACAAGAGTTTATATACTAAACTCTCACTTGATGATGATGGGAAATGCTCCCTTATTTTTCTGCCCCACTCACATACAAAATGCTCTTAATTTCTTGCTAAATTCATAGCCCACTTGTCCCTTAATTAATGGAATTAAAGACCTCTTAATGCTGCCTAACTCTCACATAGAACACTGCAGAAAAATCAGCCATGTTTGCTGCCCACAGCTCCTTGAAACATTGCCCAAAATCACCCCACCTTCACTGCCCCAAAACCCCGTAAAGATAGCTGAAAAATAGTCCCACAAACTAAGTGCCGAAACTGCCGCAATACATGGCACGGTCGTGATGGATAAAATGGCTCATGAAAATGTGAAGCGAAATTGGATAACCAGTTAACCGGTTATCAATTAACCGGATTATTCGATTCGATTCATCGATTAACCGGAACCGGAAATGAAAACATGTATAAAAAAATTAGGAACTTTACTGGCCAGCAGCCACTAGCCGCTCGACCACTAGGCCCAGCTCAGGCACTCAAGGACACCAACACGGAGTAGCACAGTTTCACGCAACAAAATAGAGTAATCATAGCTATGCTTTGACACAAAAAAAAAAAAAGAAAAAGAATGCTTGATGGTCTTCAGACTTCCACCTGGCAGAGAACCAACAAACTCTTAGATTTTTTTTTTTTTGCAAACAAGTAATTATTTATATAATAATTTTTAATTTTTTAAAAAATACTTATTGATTCGGTTCCAGTTAACCACCGGTTTTAAAATCCTGAATCAGATAGGCTATCGGTTCATCGGTTTGGTTAACCGAAAAATTTAATTTGTTCGGTTAACCCGAAAACGGTTCGGTTCAGCCGGTTTACGGTTCAGTTTTATGGTTTCGATTTTTTTGCACAGCTCTAGAGCTATGTCCCTAAGTTTTTGATAATCCCTCTAATTTTTCATATTTGTCACTTTAATTATTTTTTCTTTTTACAATATTTGTTATAAGGTTGGCAACAGGGCAGGTCGGGGCCTGGATATCCCGTCCCTGTCCCCGTCCCCGCCCTCGCCTTCGCTGTCGGGGAGGGATTTGCCCCCACCCCTGCTGGGTATTTGTTCTCCCATGGGGCCCACTATCCCCGTAGTCAAATATCAAAATCCTAGAAATCTAAGCCATGCAGGAGGAGGCGGCCAAATCTGAGAGCATGTGAGGTGGCGACAACAACCAACAAGCAAGATGACAAGCAATGGCGGGCAGTGCAGCCGAGGAGCCAGATGAAAGGAGAAGACAGCGGTAGCAGGCAGTGTTGGAGCCGACGAGCGAGAGGGGCGGAGAAGAGAACTGAGAGCCAAGCGATTGCGGTTGAGAAGAGAGAGGAAACGCTTTGAGGGGCCTTGGGGTAGAAAAGGAAGTGAGCTTTGAGGGAGCTTGGGGGAGACGAAGAAGTGAGACTGAGAGAAAGCTTTATGGGCACTCTCATGAGGAACACTTAGGTTGAACTAATAGTTAAGTGATGCATACCTCTTCATGCCCATGTCCTTCATTGTGAGTTTGATGGTTTCTTCCGTGGCTCTCTTATTTTGGAGTTCCTTTAATTTGGTCTCCACAAGTTTCTTTTCTACTTCGACATGGAGTCCACTTTTTCCATTCAGTGCATCACCCATATAATAAGGATCCTCTTTGATATGTCCCATCTTTTCTCCAGACACATAAGCTGAATAATAGATATATTCAACAGGTTATGGATATCATGAGGTACTCAAACCTGATTGTCTCATTAATTAATGTACAGCTGGAAAACATTCGGGTTCATGTCAAAATTGTGTTGGACAAATTGGTTATTGGTCGAAATTTTTTGTCCGATATTCGATTTATTTTATCAGGTTGGATGATTTAGACAAACTTAAATTCGGGTTAAAATCGATTTTGAATTTAAAATTTAGGCAAAAAAATTATGAGAAGGCCCAATTTTTTCATATCGAACAAATTCAACTAATTAGATTTAGCGAATTGTTGTCACCGCTAAATCAATGTAATATTTTCGTGGTATGTACTTGAAATCAATTACATGTGAAAAGAAGGGGCTAAACTCATGAAAGAAATTAAGAGACTGGGACGTGGTGGAAGTGTTTAAATTCTGAAATGGAAACCTTTATTTCACTTTTTAAGAGGATATCGTATATGGCCAGGAGTAATGAGCTTATGCATCCAGTTTGAACTCAATGTGGATATGTTATGGTGATCTTCTACGAAAATTTTGTTATGAGAAAAAACTATGGAAGTCAATTCCTTTAATATTTTTCAAGTTAGTATTCTAGTAAAAATATTTTAAGTTTACATATTTGAAATATTCTTAATTTGTGTTTGCATAAATTTCATATTTATCTATGAATTTAAAGAAAAAGAAATGAAAGTAAGGGAGTGGGACAAAAGGTTATATAATACCAACCAGTTGATACTTGGACCACCAGCTTCAATTTGGGGCATTTCTTGCCAAAGTCTAGAATATTCTTAGCCCCAAATGTGTTCAGATACAAGGCAGAGTCATACCTAAGAATAGAAAATAACCCCCCAAAACAAAAAAACATATTAGATTAAAAATTTTAAAAATAAAAATAAAATATTAGGTACTAATTTTATTATTTATAAGACATAAAATACTTTTAATTATTTGTCAATAGCATAATAGTATTGAAAAGTGTCAACATTTTATTATTATGTTGCCTTTTATGACTCGATTAGCTAAACCAAAATAAGAATAAAAATTCTTCAAATTCATCTAAGTTAATTATATATATATATATAGGTTGAGTCGATAACCACGGGTAAACATATAAAAAAATGCTGAAGACTTGTTCGTTTCATTAGTAGCATATCGCTTCCGCTCCTTAATTACCACCTAATGCTTATTCTTACCGTTCCTTCCCTTTTTACACATATACTAATATTGCTTACTACTCATTACCATTCCTTATACTAAAATAACCTTAATATGTTTTACTGTTTATTTGAATCTAATAGCCCTGAATTAATTATTAGTATTATACCTCTCAACGAATTTGGTGATGGCAGCGAGGTTGACAATAATATCAGTCTCCATTAACAATTGATCGAACAAGTGCGGGTCTTTGATGCCCAAATACTTGCAAGTTACGTCACCAAGCACCACCGTCACCTTCTCCGATATGAAGGAATCAAAATTTGCACCCATCTTTTGCTTCAAAACTCTGAAAAGATCCTTCCCTGTCACCTACCACACCAAAACAAACAAAGCTTATATAAAATTTACATTAATTGAAGTATATATGCCTTCAAAATTCGACAATAAACGAACATACACTTAGACCTGCTTTGATTTATTTTTTTAACATAAGCCATCAGATGTGACTGACAGGAAAAGGATAAGGTAAGTGGAAGGTAGATATTAAGAATTACATTGGCATATGGCGATTTGGTAAACGAATCGTTCGAGTCAAGTGAATTTTTGATCAACGTACTTTAAATCGGACATAGTTTCAACTTGGGTGCAATTTAGATCGGATCAATTTTAGGTTGAGTCAAGTTCAATTTTGATTTTCATATTCAGGACCAATGATACAATATTAAAGATAGTCACGATAATCCTCGAGACAAATCCTGGGTGAGTCATGTTAATTACTCTTATTCTATTTATCCACTATTGCGTTGCTAAATTTCAAAACGAAAAAAATTCTGAGTAGCATTAAGTTATAAGTCATACATAAATATACCTCACTTTGCAACCTTGAAGAAGCAGACTTTTTGTCAGGAGCCCTCAACAGAAGATAGAGCTTCTTTACGTTTGGTTGAGTCCTCAGTACCTTCTCAGTAAACACTGCACTTAAAAAATGAGAATTATCGATATTTTTTATATCATATAAATCTCCTCCACAGAAGAAAGAAATATGGAAAAAGAAGAGTATACTTTTTCCTAGAAAACCAGTTGCACCAGTTACCAAAATCGCCTTGTTCTCCAGAAAATCTAAAATGCCACACGACGCCATTGCATACTCTATTTGTTGCAGGGAGAAATTTGGGGGCGAGGGGGAGAGAGACAACTGCACAAGAAGAAAGGGAGATGTGGTGGGTTATATATAGATTAAATTGGTGGAGGAGCAGCTAGGAAAAAATCCCATTATTGCAATATGCATGGAAATAGGATTTTTTTCTACCCTATGACGTAAGCATTTACATAAGGTTTGATCTACATATATCACGTCATCTTCTATTCACCAATCACCATCTTCTCTTATTTCAACTCATTTCAGTAAGTGAAACAAGCCGGCTGACGAATTTATCAAGATATATTTTGATGGATCGAAATCGCCATCGTTAGCTACAAGAAGATCCGTGATTAAGAGTTGGGATAGAAGATTTTGTCTAGCTAAGTTATCTAACTTAGGTGAATTCTTGCAAGTTATCATCCAACATACATTTTATGAAGGCAATTATGTTTTCGATTGGATAGCCAAGTTCAGTCTTTCTATTTATTCTTCTATGTTGTGATTCTTTGTTTCTTATATTACCTTTCTTTCCATCCTTATTGAGGACAACTTACATAAAAACCTGATGATGATATTACCACCTTAGTTGTTTCACTTGCCCTTTAAAAAAATGTACATAGAATTTGATAGAAAAGCAATCCAATTTGTATTTGTCATAATATTATGACACGTTTAAAAGATAAATAGGCATAAAATTTGAATATAAATTTATAACATGAATAAAAAAATAATTTATATATATATATAGAGCTGGACAACGGGCCGGGTCGGGGCCGGCCCATTACTATAAAGGGTCGGGCTGGGCCGAGAAAAAATAAATGGGCTGGGTTGCGTCATGGGCCAGCTGACCCTGATCTGCCCATAGGTCGGAGCTAAACATGAATTGACATTAGTGCTTGGTTTTTTTCGATTAATATTAAGGAGACTTATTATATTATTATAATCTTGAGCTTGAGTCAACTCATTATTAGCGTCGGTTTTTGAGAGAAAATTTTTTTATCAAACTTGGGCTTACTACTCTTAATTATTAGCTCATTGCTAACCACTACTTACGGTTTCTCGCATAAAAGATTATGGTTGATTATTGAAACACGAGCTTTCATCAATTTTGACGATAAAAAGACTTGGCTGGATGAACAATAATCACAGCCACGCCATGCTTAAAGGGAAAAAAATTGATTAACTATTATTTTTAATCATTAAAGTAAGGACAAGCAACCCATAAAATATAAAATAGTAGATGACTATTTACTTAATTTAATTAATTAATTGGTGTCCAAAAGTCTTCAAGAGATCTCAAACTCAAATAAATGTTTGAAAAAGTAAATTTTTTAAATACTAATTTTGCTAATCAAAGGAATCTCCATCCATCCAAAGATGGTTGGTTGCCAATATTTTGAATTTCTCACATCAAAAATCTTTTTTAAAAATTTTGAATAATGAATTACTATTTTATATTTTTATAGCACGATCAAGTGAGAGGACTCGAGTCCGGAAAACTCATAATAAGTGGTTTTGTATTATTGACCCTTTTGTTTTGACCCATTAATGACCCGCAATCGACCCTTTAATGGCCCATCTTCACATAACCATTTTCAACCCGACCCTTTTATTACTAAACTTGGACTTTGACCTTTATTTTTTGGCCCAGATCCTGTTGGCCCAATGGATACCCTGTCCATTGACCAGCCATATATATATATATATATATATATATATATATATATATATATATATATATATATATATATATATATATATATATAAACTTATTGATCTTACAAGTGCTTCAATTATATTTTGATTCCTTCATAGGAAATGGGTGGCCACCAAGGATGAACCTGCAGGTGGTGGACTCACCAAGTAACTCAAATGCCAATGAGTGGTGGCAAAATTTTGATGGGATCACTTAAATTTGTTTGATTTGAAAAAAAAAATTCAATACAGTAATTTCCTTTTAATTCTAATTTTAAATTTAAATATAATTTTTTTATAATTTTATTATTTAAATTATGTTTTTATACAAATTTAAACTGAATGGATTTATAGACACAAAATAAATTGAATACTACCATCAATGCCACCTCCCCTTAACCACTGGGGTGGGTTTTTATGCATAGAAGCCGACCTATCATTAATGACGGATCCGAAAAAAATCTTTGCAAATCCCTAAATAATATGTGTCGTTACGTCAGCTTGGTGGCTTAATAGTACAATGATGTAAACTTTTGAAAAATAATATCCATATCTTGCATGTGCCTACTCTTTATCAACATTAATTTGGTTTTCGAATATAAAATTAATTGCACTGAAAATAAAATACTACACGTTTCTTCTCAATGTCGTAAAAGACCGCAATAATTCAAAGTTTAGGGGTTTGGACGTTATTTATCTCAACTAAAGAATTGGACATCAACACCTTTAATTGGACCTAATTATATTTCTTGAGCGACAGTTGTTGAATGACGGGGACAGCGGTGCTCTTACATGTGAGCAATAATAAAAAGATATTATTTATTTTTCGGATGACAATTCAGCAGAAATGATGAAAAAAGAAGTTAAACCTAATGTATTTATCCCTAATTATAAATAGATAATTTTGTCTCATATTCATATCGAACTCTTTTTTTGGATTCAAATCGGATTATTATTTTATCTCACATTGGTTCAGATTTGTCTTGAACTCGTACATAATTGTTATTCCTAATTATAGGTAGATAATCATAAGGTTGGCGCTTAGAATATCATGCTCTCCAAATAATACTCTTCCGTCCCATACTTGTCTTTATTAAAAATAAGAGTGTTATTTATATCTCACACAAGTAAGACTCTTAGTGTGAAGGTGGACACAAGTAAGACTCTTAGTGTGAAGGTGGACAAGTAATATGGATCGGATGGAGTATGTCTTGGTCTTCAAAGTACTGCATTTAAATGTTAGAAGCTAATTTGTTTTTAATAGTTATGAAGCTAAATACGAATATCCTAAGGGAAATCAATTTAGTTAATAGTTATATAAATTTCAAAACTTTCATATGTAAGATGTTTGGATTAAATTTCTCACTTAGAGTACAACATTAAATAAAATTTTCTATTGAAAGAAAAATTATGAAATCAAAATTTTGAACACAATCAGGAAGTCAAACAAACAATTAAAATAGGTAAAAGAAGGAAAAAAAGGGAGAAAGAAAATTATAATTATGACTGACCCCCAAAATAAAATTTGAAAACTAAGCTCGCTGCTTTTACATCAAAAATGAATACAAGCGCGCCACATCATCTTCCATCTTCTCCACTACCTGTGCTCTTCACAACTTCCACGCTATCCAGAATTAGCAGGTAACCACCGCGGCTTTTAGACTGAAGGCGGCCACCGTCGGCCTTGACGACTGAGGAAGAACCCAAGTCGGCGGCCTCCATCAGTCTCGCCAAGCCAATGACATTTCCGACGGTTGGGTGGTTCACTCGGAGAAGAGATAAGAGGCTCTCCTTCAATGGGGTTCACCATGCCCTATTTTAGGGGTTTTTTAACTATTTCGCCGCCGGAAATGTCAACCACCGAATTCTGGCTAACATTTGGGGACCGAAACTTCCGGCCGGAAAGCTGCCAGAATAGTTGAAAAACTCTAAAACAGGGCATGAATCCTATCGTGGGGAGTCTTTTTCTCTCCTCCGCCTCAACCACGCCGAAAATGTCATTGGGTTGTACTAGCCGCCAATGGCTATGGAGTGGTGGTCGGCTTCACCGACAACGTTAGCTGCTACCTAGACAAGGAGAGAGAAAAGATGGAGTGGGGTTGAACGAGTGAATTAGTGAATAAAAGTTAGAATTTAATCATATTAAAAAATATAGGGTATTGAGGTTTTTCTTTTGTAATGTTTTTATTAATCAAATATTTCAAAATGTTTGCTGAGAAAGTAATAAAATGGTAGGCATCATTAATAAGATAAAAATTGATATACTCATTTGAATAACTTGTTTTAGATTATTAACCATAAAATTGATATGCAACTCCCACTAGTAGTTTTAATTGAGTTATTGCATTCCTTAGAAAAGGGGGAAAAAATAGAGCAACTAATGAGAATTCGACATCTGCCAATTGCATATCAACTTAGTCACTTTTATATTATTTTATATGATTATCTCTTCATGTATGTATGTGTGTTAATTGGCATATATGAGTCCCTTAATAACATATTGTTAATCCATGGATACCTGGTGAAGTATTGGTTAGAAATGTGACAAACAATGCCAACATTCACCGGATTTCTTAAGGGCGAACCAACATGATAGAGTATCGGATCATCTTTCTGATTTGCATGAGCCTCCATTGTTGCTATAATTGCATTCACCACCAAATCACCCGGAATCTACACAACCAAGGGTAAACAAAAAGCTCAAAAATCATTATTCATGCGTAAAATTTTCTTGTATATATAGGAACTGTGTAATGTACTTATACAGAAACTGTATGTTAGCAGATCAATAACTGACTTAAGATCACCAGGTAAGTACGACAATTGCCCTTTACCATGAGCTACGAGTATAAACGTCCATTGTCCTGCTTCCATCAATCCAACCAGGGAAGGGTTCTTCGTAGGTGCTGCTGACAATTGTAGGACGAACAATGAAAAGAGGAATGTCTCCTTTTTCTTGCATTAGGATCATCTCTCCCAATGCCTTTGTGAATACATACACATTAGGCCATCCCCATTGTCTTGCCCTTGTTGATCAGTTGCCAAATTTTTTAAAAAAAACGGAAGTTAAAAAGATTATTTTTCTTCCTTTTCTAGGGATATATGTCTCTAAGTTTTCAATAGTTCATCTATTTTATAATATTTGTCACTTTAACTATTTTTTTTTCGTTTCATAATATTTGTCGCTTTACAAACCCAATATTATATTAATAATTAGTACCAATTTTATCCCCATATGGAACAGTTATGTTCAACTTAGTTTAGTGATGCATACCTGTTCATGCCCATGTCCTTCATTGTGAGTTTGATGGCTTCTTCTGTGGCTCTCTTATTTTGGAGTTCCTCTAGTTTGGACTCAACAAGTTTCTTTTCTACTTCAATATGGAGTTCAGTTTTTCCATTCAGAGCATCACCCATAAAATAAGGGCCCTCTTTTATATGTCCGATCTTTTCTCCAGATACATAAGCTGAAAAATATATATATTCAACAGGTTCATTAATTATAGATATCATGATGTACTCAAACCTTATTGTCCGACTAATTAACGTAATATTTTCGGGGTGTATACTTGATCAATTACATTTAAGTAGAGGAAGAGGCTTTGGTGATCACTACTTTTAGTAGTAATTTTTAGGAGCCATGGCTTTTTTTAAATACAATAAGAAAAGAGACATTGATACTGATATTGAAACTGAAATTTCTCCCATCCCACATCAACCTCGAGTCATTAGAGACATGGTGAGGGAAAATTACCATTAATAGTATATTGTTATGTAGGGATAGGCATTATTTCAACTACATTGAATGGGTTCTATGATCTTTTTAGGTTTGTAAAACACTATAGGGAGGGGTCTTTTTGCAAATAATGTGCGCATACAAGTGTTATAGAGCAACTATTTATATTTATGCACCTATGAGGTCATAATGTGAGGTTTAGGATAATTGGAGGCAGGTTTTATTCGTTCTACTTGGATAGTTCATGTTTACTTTCATACCATTCTTAAAGTCATAATAAAGTTGTGTCCAGAGTTTGTCAAATCTCTTAGCTCTTCTGTCCCTTTGAAAATTCTAAATAATTTGAGGTTTTATTCATGGTTTGAAGATTGTATATAGGAGCTATATATGGCACTCATCTACATGCATCAACGCCTATTCAAGATCAAGATAGGTATAGAAATAGAAAATCTCAATGTTGTTATATGTTTTTGATAACCTGAAATTCACATACACGCTCTAGTTGGATAGGAAAGATCAACATATGATTTTAGGGTGTTAAATGATGCAGTTTTAAAAGGATTTCGTGTTCCAGAAAGTATCACTTAATAACTCTTTCCCTTTTTCTTTTCCAAGTAATACTACACACATGGTGATAAGACTTTTGATCTCTTCTGGGAAATACTTTTCGCTAGATTCTTATTATACTCTTTGGAAAGATTTTCCACCCTCTTACGAGAAAGTCTAATATCATCTAAAAGAGTTTGATGAGGACTGACCTCCAACAACTGATAAGGAGTTGTTTAATTTATGTCATTCTTCTTTAAAGATGTGTGTATAATAGGCATTTGGCGTGCTAAAAAGCGATTTCATGTGCTAGATCCATAAACATTATGGGATTTTACAAGTGAAGTAGATTTATTAGTTCTTTTATGTGGTATGTTGCATAACTTTCTTAGGGGTGTTAATTCAAATGACAATATTATAAGATAAGTGGATTGGAATTTTTACATAGTATTCGAGGACCATATCTCACACAAAGAGAAGAAATGCAATATGGCAAGACTATCAGGGACAAATTTGAAGGTAGATCTTATTGAAGTAGATTGTTTCTCTTTTGTGTGTTACTGCATGGTATGGTTATGATTGTACTGAAATAGTTGTGACAGTAACAAGCTCTTGCATATTCTTGAACCATCAATTTTGATTGTGCTTTTTGATATTGATTTGTTCTGTCAACATGGTTTGATGCTTGTACGTTGCTTATGTTAGTTATAGCATAGACAAAGGGAAGAAGAAGGCAGTTAATGATAAGAACCAAAAAAAGAACAAAAAATTCCTACCGCCAAGGTCAATGTCAAAGGAATTGTTAACATTTTTGGCTAGTCAAGTTAAGAAGGGCGATCGACCAAACAAATAGTTTCAAATCCATCTCATTTGTTGGAGCGGCAAATTTCACATCAAAGAAGTTCAACATCAAGTGCTTGCTAGAGTACATGGACAATCACTTGAAGACAATGAAAAATGTATGCGGAGTCATGTCAATACTACGAGAAAACGCTTCTGCCTTTGGACGGGATGAAAACCTAAATATGATCCTTGCATCATCTACTGCGTACAGTGTATACATTAATGTATCTTCAATTTTTTTTGGTTTCTCAGGTCTACCTCTCCCTTTCCTTCTCTACTTTGTCCTCTTCCTCTATTGCTCTTCTCGGCTCTCTCCCTGTATTTCTCATCTCTGCCCTATATATATGTTTAACTGGGGAAGCTGCAATCTGCCATGATGTGGGTTTTCAGAAAACTGACCAGATTGTGTGCACCCTTTTACGAGCAGCTTTAATAATATATCATGCTTTTTATTTTGAACTTTTCAGTTAACATGTTGCAGTTGTTGATTATGCTTGAATCCTATGATGAAATGACAATAGTTGTTGGGAAGGATGTTGTTAGAGTAAACTGTGCTTTTTTATTTACAGAATATTGAGGTAGAGTCTCATGAAAAGGAGATAAATCTAGAAGAGAATAGTGATGGTGGAAGAGAAATTGGGAAAGACAATGACAAAAAATCGACTTCCTCCTGTGTTTTGCCATTGGAATCAAGGAGAAGTCGAAAGAGATCTCATGATGATGACCAAGAGGTTGAGATGATTAGTATACCCAACTTGGTGATATTGCTATGGCTCTTAAAATATTCTCTAAATCCAAGCTTTATGTTGAGCTACTCTATCAAGAAATCATGAACACCGAAGGTTATGAAGAGGATTTGTTGGGTTTCGCATTTGATTATCTTGTCGAGCATGAAAGTCAAGGTAAAGCACTTTTAGAAAAAAAAAAAAAAACAAGCAGCATGGAAGATTTGGCTTCAAAACTTCATGGATAACAATAACTGAACACAAGTTTAGGAGGGTTTCTTTTGTGTTTGTGTTTATCACTTTGTTGCAGACTTGTAGAACCCCCCCAGTTGGTTTGTGCTGTAAAAATTTCATGGACAATCTCCCTCCCTTGTGGTTTCTTTCGTCGTTATGTTCATCACTTTGTTGCAGACTTGCAGAACACACTCCCCCTACCCGGCCAGTTGGTTTGAGCTGTAAACATTTCATGGACAATCCCCCTCCCTTGTGGTTTGTGCTATAGAATTTCGTGAATTTTGGTTTTTGGGTTTCACCTTTTGGAATTTTCTGTCTTCTTTCCATTAATGGGGCTGAATATTGCTTTGCTTTAATTGTTTATTGCTCGATTGCAGAACAAGTAGTTGAGAAATCGCAAAACAACCCCTCCCTTGTTGGTTTGTGCTACAGGATTTTGGTGCTTTATGTTTTCGTAATGTTGGTTTAGAGTATAGTGTTAGGGTATGCGGCATGAGGTTTAGAGTATAGGGTTAGGGTGTGGGCTTTAGAATTTAGATATGGTATGTCATTTAGGGTTTAGGATTTAGAGTATGGTGTATGGGTTTAGGGTACAAGGTACTCTATAGGGTTTAGAGTATATAGGTTATGGAGTTTAAGTTGTAGAGTATGGGGTTTACATTTTAGGGTATAGAGTATGGGGTTTAGGGTATAGTTAAGGTGTAGTGTTTAGGGTTGGTGTATGGTGTATGGGGTTTAGGGTATTGACTCTTATTTTCATTCTATCTAACTATGGAAAAAGAATTTATTGAAAATTATTTTTCTTCTTGTCAAACAATAAAATATGAGGAAAAAAATTCCCTAAAAAAATTTTTCAATAAAAAATAATATTTTTCCTCCAACTAACACACCCTAAATGTGAAAAGAAGTGGCCACAGCCATGGAAGAGATTAGTAGAAAGTGACGTGGTGGAAGTCTCTAAATTCTATCATCCAACCGTTTATTTCACTTTTTTGTAGGAGGATATCATATATTGACTATTTCATATTTATCAATGAAAACTTCATGTATTTTATATGAATAAAGAAAAAGAAATGAAAGTGACGGAGTGGGGCGACCAGCTTCAATTTAAGGCATTTCTTAGCCCCAAATGTGTCGAGATACAAGCCAGCGTCATTATTTCATTAAAAAGGTAAAAATAAATTATCAGGTACTTATTATTTATAAGACTTTTTATTATTTATCAATATCACATAATACTATTGAAAAGTGTCAACATTTTATTATTATATTGTCTTTTATGACTCAATCAACTAAACTAAGACAAAAATACAAATTCTTCAAATCCATCTAGGTTGATTATATATATATATATATAAAAGTTGAGTCGATATCCACTGGCAAACATATATAAGAGCACCAAGGAATTGTTCGCTTTGCTAGTACCATAACTCCTTAATTACCACTTAATGCTTATTCTTACCATTACTTTTTTTACACATATATTTAATGTTGCTTACTACTCATTACCATTCCTTATGGCTAAAACAAACTTACTATATTTTACCGTATATTTTAATCCAGTAACCCTAAATTAATTATTAGTATTATACCTCTCAATGAATTTGGTGATGGCAGCGAGGTTGACAATAATGTCAGTCTCCATTAACAATTGATCAAATGAGGGTCTTTGATGCCCAAATACTTGCAAGTTACGTCACCAGGCACCACCGTCACCTTCTCTGATATGAAGGAATCAAAATTTGCACCCATCTTTTGCTTCAAAACTCTGAATAGATCCTTCCCTATCACCTACCACACCAAATCAAAACAAAGCTTATAACATTTTAGGCAGTTTCAGTTAAGTTTTACATTAATGAATGTTAATTAACAATTATATGTAACTTCAAATTTCAAGGAGAGCCTCATCTCAAAATTTGACAATGAACAAATATGAACATACTCTTAAACCTACTTTGATTTATTTTCTAAGCATAACCCATCAGTTGCCTCTAACAGCAAAAGGATAAGGTAAGTGAAAGGTATATATTGGGAACAAAATTAACTGGCATGACAAGGAGTTAGTAAATGGGACGTTCAAGTCGGGTGAAATTTCGGTTAACGTACTTCAAATCATATACAATCTCGGTAATGAAATTCGGATCGGATCAATGAAAAATATGAAAGAGGGTATTATCCTATATTAATAAAATAGATGGCTTTCAGCATGCATATTAGATTGTGAGTTACTGCCACTCCATCGGATCATGTCACGTGACGTGCTTTGTCCATAACCTACGATAACTTACACGTGAGGGAGCGTGTGGATAATATGAAAGGGGTATTTTTCACATTGATAAAATAGATATCCTTGAGCATATATATAAGATTATGAGTCACTTCTCCCATTTGCCCATTGATTTTGGGGTGAAACCTTATGGGCTTACAAGAACTGCTCGATTACATTAAGACTCACATTTAACATGGTATCCAAGCATTAAAAATCCCTGTAACCTCGAGCTTGCAAGCATTATTCGGTTGAATCAAGGCCCAAATTAACCTATGTATCGGAACATTGACAATATCGTGGAGCTGGAAACCAAACTGTCTACTCCATGATTTTCGGTAAACCTTGCAAATATGATGGTGCCTGAAAGTTCTGAGTTAATCTAGTGTCCTTTACTGGGTTTTGTTGGGCATGGCTTAAAACACCTAATAATACTACCGAAAGATGGAGTCTTTATGTGATAATTTGCTAGTCGTTTTTAGCAGTTTATTCCAGCAAGAGTTATTGTAGGTTTAGGATTTTTTTGGTGTAGGATTCTTTTCCTATTTGAAGGAGGGTTGGCCATCATTATAACTAGCCAAGCAATATTCAATTTCATGTGATAGATTCTCATCAACTTTGGCATAGTCGTCTTGGGCATCCTTCAAATCAAGTGTTAGGCTGACTTCCAAAATGTCAAGGTATTTCTGGTAAAACTGAGATTGTGTTTGTGATATATGTTTTCGTGACAAACAGACTCGTTGTTTGTTTTATAATAGTGATGTAAAGCTGATGATCTTTCTTTTAGCTTATTATACACTGATATTTGGGAACCATGTAGGGTATTTGTGATGTTCACTATTTTCTGACAATTGTGGATGATGTCAGTAGGGCAGTTTGGCCGTACTTGATGAAGGAAAAAGAAGAAGCTGGTAATCTTTAACAAAATTTCATTATTATGGTGAAAAATTAATTTGTAAAAAATTTTGAAGTGACAATGATACTGAATTTAAATTAGGGCCTATGAAGAAGTTTTATTCTGAAAAGGTATTCTGCAATAAACCAGTTGTATTGATACCCTGTAATAGAATGGCCAGGGGCGAAACCACAAAACTTTTTAGAGGGGCTGGGTGGCCGGTTGAGAATACTATTTAATAATTAGTATTATTATCATTAATTTTTTGAGCAGAAAATATAACTTTTTTCATTAATTTATTCCACAATTGCCGAGTTTATAGTGTACTAATTATTCACAACTATTTTAAAAACCTTTTAAGGTGCCAAAATGGGAACATATTTACATTATTATATTTGCAACTAGGTTTTTTAAAACTCTTAAAAGGTGCCAAATTAAATTTGAACATTATTACTTGAATAAGTGAACATAGACCTCGAAAAACTTACCCGAATCGAACGGGTCAAACCGAACGACTCGAAACCCAAACCAAACCGACATCCGAAACAATTGAACCGATTTTGACCCGAAACCGAAATGAACCGACCCCAACCGAACCGACCCGAAATGACCCGAACCGAAACCGACCCGAATGCAAAATGACCCGAACCAAAACCGAACCAAACCCAAAATGACTCGAATCGAATCAGATCCGAATCAATTTAACCCCAATAAAAGTGACCCAACCCACTTTTTTTTTGTTGGGTCTCTCGGGATGGACTTTTATGCCTATAGTGGTACAATTTTGAATCGATTTTGACCTAAAAGCGACCCGATTACGACTAGATCCGAAATTAACCCGAATCGAACCCGAACGAGATTGACCCGAAGTTGAACCGAACCGAAGTTGACCAGAACCGAAACCGAACGAACCCGAACGAGATCGACCCGAAGTTTATCCGAACCGAAGTTGACCCGAATCCTAAACTGAACCGGACCCGAACAAGATCGACCCGAAGTTAACCCGAATCGAACAAACCCAAAGCGAACCCGAACCGAATGACCCGATTGCCGGTATAAGTGAACATATATAAGACGGGCAAGAACGAAACACCAAACTCGTATTATTTTTGTGATTTTAGGTTCATAGGTTAAATCAGCTGCTGATTATACATTATTGATTATAAATTAACTAGATTAACTAATATAATAAAATACAAATCCAATAACAATTAAATCATTAAAAGAATATAATATTAATGCTTAACAAATCTGATCTTCGGATTGGGAGATTCGAAATGCCAAAATAATTTGTTTTCTTTTATAAATTGTTAATTGAGAATAAAATTTACACTGCTTTAAATTAAAGGGTAGAGAGAAAGAGTAGTATTGAGGTTGAGAGAGAAAAAAAAAAACAAGACAAAAAAAGTTAACAATCTCATGGCTCTATATATTACACAACTATAACTTGTACCATATCTTTGTCCTTCCTAAGTTGTTAAATCTTTAAATTTTTTAAAATATATATTAGCAAAAAAATTGTCCAAAACTCCATCCTTGTGGATACGTATGGAGTATGCTAGTAGTCTATAAATTTCCTCTTTCCTATTAGCAAAAACTATTTTTCTTTTCCTTCCATAATTTTTTTTATTTTTTCAAAATCATGGGGGTCACGGCCACCCTGGTCCCCCATTGATTCCGCTCCTAAGAATGGCATAGTTGAAAGAAAACAGAGGCATCTTTTGAATGTTGCTAGAGCTTTTCAATTACATACTATTCTACCTTTAGAATTTGGGGGGAATGTGTGCTGATTGGTGTCCATTTAATGAATAGAACTCCTAGCACAGTCCTAAAGGGAAAGACTCATAAATTTTTATTTGGTAAAAAAACCCTGGTATGATCAAATAAAAATTGTTGGTTGCATTGTAGCATCATGCTGAACAAGTGGCAAAGTAGCAGACCGTGCAACTCAATGTATCAAATTAGTAGAATCCTGAAAAGTTTGCAACTACCTCTAAGGCAGCTCAACAAGTATAAATTTAGGGATGTACAAACACAGCATGCAAAGGCTAAGGAGAAACTCCAATTGTTACAGACCCAACTGCAGGAGAATCCCCATGATTCCAACCTTTATACTGCAGAAAGGGATGCAATTAACGAGCTCAACATCCGGAGTGAAAGATTAGAAAGTTTTCTCAAATAGAAAACAAAAGAAGACTAGTTGAATTTGGGGGATACTAATGATAAATTTTTCTATGAGTCCCTCAAACACAGACATCTAGGGAATAGAATCTCATCTTTTTTGCAGGAAGATGGAGAATGGAACTGGAACTATCAACAGGTCATACATCATTTTGTGAGTTTTTATGAAGGTTTTCTAGGGCAACCTGCTACCACTAAAGGGGATGTGAAGGATGAGATCATTCAAATGGGGGATGTCTTTCTCTGAAGCATCAGACTGCCCTCTTAAAACCTTTTACAAATAAGGAAATTAATAAACAAGCTATCTTTGCCATCCCAAATCATAAGAGTCCCGGGCCGAATGGCTACAGCAGTGGCTTCTTCAAGAGGAATTGGGCTATTATTGGCTATGATATATGCACTGCAGTGAGGTCTTTTTTTTTTAAATGGGAAGATGTACCCAAAATGGAATTCAACCAGATTATCTTTAATCCCCAAGGTAAAAAATCTTGAAACTGCTAATGATTATAGACATATTGCTTGTTGTAACACACTCTACAAATGTGTTTCCAAACTTATATGCACAAGGTTGAAACCTGTACTATCTAAAATTGTACATGAGAATCAATCTGCTTTCATTCAAAATAGATTGATATCTCATAATGTCATGATATCCCAAGACTTGGTTCAGCTCTACTAAAGGAAAAAGGTCTCTGCTTGCTGCCTCTTTAAAATTGACCTCAAAAAGCCCTACGACTCGGTGTCATGGGCTTTCTTCAAAAATTACTGCAAGCCCTTAAATTTCCTACTGCATTCATCACTTGGATAATGACCATGGTTACTGTTCGGTCCAAATATTGTGTTATTTATACCCTTATTTACTTAATTTTTAACTCGTAAAATAATATAATTTTAGGGTTTTTACTTGTTTTTCTTACTTTTATAGGTAATAAATCAAATCGAGACAATAGCAAAAAGTTTGAGCCAAAAAGGAAGCAAAACGAGGAAAATAATGGTGTGCACATGCAGCAGTGTAACTTTTACACAGCTGTGCGAAGTCGCACAGTACCGAGTGCAGAACTTGCACAGCTGTATGACCTGACCAGAAACTTTTAGAAACTTGAATGGGTACCCGTGCGGAACCCGCACGATCGGGCAACTTCCTAGTTTCGATTTTTCTCGGTTTTTACAGGTTATCAAAAGATAGTTTTGGCTCTAATTTTGGGGAGCTCGGTTTTTAGGAATTTTAGGGACCTCTTAGGGTTCTTACTTAATTAAAAATAAACCCCATTAGGGGGAGATTAGTGTAGATTCTTGTACAAGATTTTGGATTCAAGCCTTCAATTTCAATTCAAGTATAAGTTTTCTCTTTCTCTTTTTCCTCTTTATTTCAAGTTTATTATTTTGATTGTTCAATTTAGTTTTAAGATTTGATTTTTATGAATTTAGATGTTAATTATAGTTAGATTAATTGTTTGTTTTCATGTTTGAGTTTAATCAATTAGTTTATGTTCTTGCTCATGTCGGTTTGTGCTACTTTGTTCTTTACTCGTAGTTTTTATATTTGTCTCATGCTTTTATGTTAATTAGTTGTTAAATTTGATTGCTTTGGTTGTGATTAGCCTTCCTATTGGATAATTAATCTCGTTTAGGTCTTAACCCAACTAGTTTATGCTTGTTATTTGGGATTGTTTCTCATGCCCGCCACTTGTTCGATGAAATGCCCGAAAAGGACCTTCATTTTGATTTTTGGATGATTGGTCTATTACTTAAAGGTGGAGTCAATTTGCTAGCGTGGGTCTAGGGAATAGTCGGGATTTTGGCATGAAAATAGCCCAAATCCTAGCTAGGTCCATAGGTTGCTATTCTTGTAGTCTAATTAGGCTAACCCCACGAAAGTAGCTGGTTAGAACGATTAGATTAGCTCACGACCCTCGAAAGTGTAGAGTGAGTAGGTTTTGATGGTATAACCGACCACTCCTAAATACTTGTATAAGCTTGGGTAGGTTTAGGCTTGGCTTGATTAATTAGTTTATTAAAGGGTAAAATCACAATCTAAGTATTCCTTTTAGTGTTTTCTAGGATTAGTTTAATTATCATATCTCTCATCTGCTCCTAATTCGCCTAGACAGAAAGCTTAATATAGTTTTGATATTTGAAACACAACTCCCTATAAACACAACCCGTGCTTGCCGGCTAGCTACAACTACGCCTTGTAATTGAGGTTATAAATTTTAAGACTTTAATTCTTCCTAAGTTACTACTTGTACCTACACAATCAGCATTAATGGGAATGATTATGGTGATTTTCACGGGGAAAAGGACTGAAATAGGGTGATCCAATCTCCCCCTTCTCTTTGTCTTAGTTATAGAGTATCTCACTAGATTGCTTCTATTCCAAACTAAACAACAGGGTTTTAGATTTCATCCCCTGTGTAAATCCCTGCAGTTAGTTAATGTTTGCTTCGCAAATGATCTAATGGTTTTTTACAAGGCTAAAACTGAAACAGTGCAGCTGATTATGGATGGTATCAAAACCTTCACCGAGGTTTCAGGCCTGAACATGAACATTCACAAATCTAGTGCTTATATAGTAGGGGTTTCTGAGGAAGTGAAAGCAGAAATTTTGAATATTACTGGGTTCTCCCTTGGGCACTTCCCAGTCAGATATTTAGGGGTTCCTCTTACGACCAAGAGATGGATAAACACTGATTGTCACACTTTGATTGAGAAAATAACCATGAAAATCAGATGCTGGCATACAAGACACATCTCCTAAGTAGGAAGAACTCAACTTATTAACTTAGTTTTGTTCTCATTGCACACTTATTGGACCTCATTGTTTATCCTGCCTAAGGCTGTGATAAAAGAGATTGAAAATATCTGTAGAAATTTCTTATAGGGCCAGAATCCTACTTACAACAAAGCCCTACCAGTAGCCTAGGACACAGTGTGCAAACCAAAGAGTGATGGAGCTCTAGAGATCAAAAATTGCCAAATTTGGAATCAAGCTGTTGTTGCCAAACACCTCTGGTATATTGCATCTGGTAAAGAATGTTTATGGGTAAAATGGATCAATGTAATATACATCAAAGATAGCTCTATATGGTCCGTACAGCCACCCTCGTAAGCTGCATGGTTTTGGAAAAAGCTACTCATAATCAGAGACATCTTTGCAAAAGGCTATATTGGTTTAAGATGGGTAAAACATGCCTCAGGCCAATATACCATCTCCTCAGGATATAAATGGCTACTGAATGCTAAAAGGGACCCAACTGCACCCCTTATCTGGAAAAAATTTAGCGTCCCCAAACACCAGGTTTGCTTCTGGCTGATGATGAAGAAGAGACTTAGCACAAAGGACAGGCTTTTAGCTAGGAATATTCAAGTGAATCAAATATGCACTTTATGCGTAAATGCTCCTGAAAGTCACAACCACTTGTTCTTTCAGTGTGCTGCAAGTCAGACCATAAAACAAAACATCCTAACCGGACTGAAGTTTAAAACAAACTTCATATCTCCTGAAAGTTTACTTTCACTGGCAAAGAGAAGCACCAGGAAGAATTATAAAATGATGCTTATGTTGTGCATTTCTGCAATTACATATTGCATATGGAGAGCAAGAAATAATAGCATTTTTAAGGGGATGAAAATGACTGAGGAAGAGATCTCAAGATTCTGCCTACAAACAATCATGTATAGAGTTGTGTTTTTAACTAAACAATGTAAGAATGTCAGAACCAAAAATACATTTGCTCTTTGCTAATCTAAAGGCTTGAGAAAATCTCCCTCCCCATAGAATTTTGTACTGAGTGCTAATCTCCCAAGTTTTGGTAATGGAAATGAGTCCTTTCTACCAAAAAAAAATTGTTGGTTGCCATTGTTTTGCTCAAACAAGAATTAAAGACAAATTTGTTTGACGTAGCAAGAAGTGCATATTTATTGAGTATCCCTTTAGAAAGAAGGGTTGGAAGGTGCACAAAGGAGTTTTCTCCTATCTTAGTCAGGCACAAGAAATAACAACAGTAACCAAAGGATTAGGCAATAGTGATTGGGATTTTTTCTCATACTCACAAATATTTTCTAGTTGCTATTACAAAAAATATGGAGCTTTGGTTTTATCATGAAGAATTACAAAAGCCTCAATGGAGGGCGCCCACGGCAAAAGAAATTCTGGCTTTTCAAAGAGAATCAAACTTGGGCTATTAAGGATGACATAGTAAGAAACCAATTAATTGCGAATGGGTGTACATAATTAAATACTACACGGATGGGTCTAGTGAAAGGTATAATCGCCTGTTGATTAGAGGACATTATCAGAAGGCTGGTTTTGATTATAATGAGACATTCGCTCCCGTAGCTAAGATAACAAGTGTGAGAGTTTTCTTATCTGTAGTGGTTGCAAAAGGATTAGAACTTCATTAAACGAATATCAAGAATGTCTTTTTATATGGAGATTTGAAGGAGGAAGTATATGAGAGTGCCACCAGGTTTTTCATCTACTTCCTCAACTATATAGGGTGCAGGCTCAAAATCACTTTATGATTTGCATCAACTCCTTCCCCAATAGTTTGCAAATTTATCGTCTAAATTGGAAGCTTACGGTTTTGTACATTCCTAAGCTAATTATTCTTTGTTTATCTATCGTAACAGTACAAATCTCATGGCTCTACTTGTTTATGTCGATGATATTATTCTTGTTGGGAACTATTGACAATCAAGTCAAGCATTCAAAATTTACATGAATTCATGCTTTCATATCAAAAATCTTGGTAATCTCAAGTATTTTCTAGGAATTGAGGTAGCTTGCGGAGCAAAGGGTTCATTTTTATGTCAACTCAAGTATGCCCTAGAAATTGTGGAAGAGTGATTTGTTAGGAGGAAAGCCTACAGATTACCCACTAGAAGAACATCATAGCTTACTCTCGCTTCTCGTAAGGAGCTTGATGGCACAAGTAGTTATAGACGATTTGTCGAACGTCTCCTCTATTTCACCATTGATGAATATATGTTTTTACGTCTGATTTGCTCTAGTTGATGACTTTGTCTTTTGTATCAATGAATTTGTATTATTTTAAATAGCATAGATTATCAATTGTTGGATATGCCATTTAAGAAAAATTATATTAAATACGTGTTTTTTAATGAATATGTAAAATTTTGTGATGAATATATTAATTATTTATGATGAATATTTACTTATCCTTGATGAATCTATCTTATGTTAAAGAAAATACATTAATTCCTTTGTTTTTTTGATGAAGATTACTAATTTAGCTATAAATATTTGTTCATTTTGATGTATTTGGACATATTTACATTAAATGTGTTTTTTATATGAAAATATATGAATTCTATTGATTAACATGTTAATTATTTTCAATGAATATTTACTAATTATTGATAGATTTATGCAGAGAACCAAGCAAAAAAAGTCAGCACAAATCCTGGAGAAAAAAGTGATGAATATGAAGAAGATAATGGACGTTGACAAGTGTAGACATTTTTCTAAAAATTCTTTAAAGTTGTTATAGAACTAATTATTATTGTTGTAACATTCACTAGTTTGTATAAATTTATTTATAAATTTCTCGATGTACTTAATTATTTATTTGTATACTTTTTACATGAATGAATAAATATTTATATTAATAAGAATTTTTGAAAAAAATTAAAGTTATATATTAAAATATTCATCATATTTATATTAAATTCATCATTATACATTGATCATAATTTTGAGTTAAATGCAAATAAAAAAGAAAAAATTAAAAATATATATGTTTAGTTCAAATATTTATCATATTTGTATTAAATTCATTAGCATGTATTGAGAATATTGAGTTAAGTGCATTGAAAAAGTATAGTCAAGTGATTATTAAACTTTAATGAAAAATTCACTAAAACACAAAAAAGTATACATTATAAAAATCCATTAGATTTGAAAAAATTAATCACTTTATTATGAAAATTTATCGCATATAAATTTGGACTTGAAAATGACAAAGTTTGAAATGATGGACTTATAGAACACTGGGTTTAGGTTTGAAATTAAAATAATTAAATAAACAAGTCTCAAGCACCTAATTAGATGCTTGAGTGAGTATGGTAGAATTTGCGTAACATGTGTGCCTTAAAATGTCAGTTTCGGAATTAAAATGATGTCCATATATTGTTGCATGTGCCTACTCTTTATAAACGACAACTTGGTTCTCCAAATATAAAATTAATGGAAGGTATTGCATTAAATGTAAAAACTAATTTATTTAATAGTTATATAAATTTCAAAACTTTCATATATAATATGTTTTGATGAGTACAACATTAAATAGAAATTTTAATTGAAAGCAAAATTAAAGTATGATAAAATGGTAGTAATGTAGTTTACTTTATCTATCCACATATTAGATGTAATTGGATCCTGTACCTATAAATTTCTCTGTCATTATTTTCTTGACCGTTCAACTAGAATTTACATTTGACTTCAAACAAAAAATATACATTTAACCAACTATATTTTCATAATGTGTCCACATAGTAGTTTCAAATTAAAAATTACATTTGACCAAAAGAATTTTATTTATATTTTCATTATCTAAATGGATTATAATATTTGAAAAGAGTGTTTGAATAATAAAAGCCATATTATGAAATAGAATTGTCTAATCTCACACCAAATTTAGAAAAGAGTTTCAATTTTTTTTTTTAAATGTAAGCGAGACCCATCCAAATTGGGTTCTCTATCTCAGGGAAACCCAACGGACTCACCGGGCGGGGCCGGAGGAGGTGTTGGGAACGTGCTAACTCTGGCGTGGTTGGATAATAATCGATTAAATTTCTCAGATAAAGTACAACATTAAATAGAAATTTTTATTGAAAGCTAAATTAAAGTATGACAAAATGATAGTAATATAGTTTACTTTATCCACATATCTATGTTATATATAAAGGGAACACTAAAGTGTTGTATAAATTTCAATTTGCCATATTTACCCCTTCATTAACTTAAATTTTAAGGATAAAAATATCATTATATTTAATGTAATTACTCTCTCTCCAATTAAGCTCTCTCACTCTCTCTCCAGCTACCCCCTTCTCTCTGCCGTTAATCCCCCTCTCTCTTTCTCTCTCAGCATTTATTTACCCTTACCTAAGTCCCATAATTTTTTTTATCAAATTTATTACTATTTTTTATGCAATTTATTAACTATTTTTAATCTAACATAATTACAAAGATACATGAAGAATTTATTTTTTTATATAAACTACCCTTGATAAAATAAGAAAATTAAATTACCTTAAAAAAACTAAATACATAAAGTCTAAATTTAAAGTTTGAACTTGGATAAATAAATAAATATTATTGATATAAATTACCTTTATAACATATAGAATTTAGATAAATTATTCCCTTTATATATCTACCTATCTATTTATTTTGTATATAAGGCCAATACTTCTCTATTGTTTTATAACTTCTACTTTTCTTTTTTTTTTTTTACCCTTCATATAACTTATATTTTAAGGATAAAATAGTCACAAATTATTAAATCATTAAACTTATCTATGTTATATATAAAGATAAGGCTTTTTATTTTTGTATAAATTTTAATTTATCAAATATACCCTTATTTTGCATAAACTTATAAGGATTAGTTACTCATACATGAAAATAATTATTTCAAAAAAAATTAAATTAAAAAATCACTCACATCTAACATTTTCAAAGCACATGTATATATGATTCAATTTAACAACGAGTTAATGAAATGATTGGTTTATTTATTTATTTTATTGTTTGGTAATTATGTATAATTTCTCTCTAACTCTCCTTCGATTTGTTGAAGATTTACGCCAACAAACCAAGCACGGAGATTATGATGATGTGCATAAAGAATTTGATTACTTTCCAAGTAAGTGTAGTACCTGTTGTTAAAAATTCAATACATTTTGAGCTAAATTTTCACATATGATTCATGCGTGCTAATATAATCTAATATCTATTACCGTCCGCCAGCTTTTTTAAAAAAAAAAAAAAAAAAGATGAAGATGCATAATGTAGAGTCAAACTTTATAAGAATACCTTTTTATTTTCCACATATCTATCTATACATATATTTATATCTATATTCTATATCTATGTTATATACAAAGGGAAGAGGGATTTAGTGTTGTATAAATTTTGATATTCCACATTTATCCTTTCTTACTTAAATTATAGGGTTAAAATTGTCTCTTATAATTATTTTATTTTTATTTAACAAAAAGAATTATTATTTTATTTTTCTCTCTTCTCCTATCCCTTTCTCTCCGGTTACCTCTCTCTCTATGCAGTTACCTTCCCCCATTTTCCCTTTTTCTCTTTCCCTCTCTGCAATTACCCACCTACGTCCCCTCCCCCTCTCTTTCTCTAAATTGTTTACTAGATTTCAATTATAAAATATATATTTTTTATGTTTATTAGATTCCAATTGAAATGAATATTTTTCTAAATTGTTAACTCGCATGAGGATTGTATGATTTTTTCATGTTGTGATATATGCTTTTTAAATAAAAAGTTATGATGTACGCTTTGTTATATCTTAACCATTTGATTATTAAATTTAAATTATTGTAATATAATTACTAAATTTCTTTATTTTTTATGGACGGTAAATAATTATTACATTTATCTTTAAATTAGTATAATTTTTTTCAATTAATATAAATTACTTTATGATTTGATGCCAGTCTTTTTTTATCAATATATCATTGCTCCATACTCAAACTTTGTTTTCATCTTTATTAAATGTTTCTTTCCTAACACTGTAAGATTTTATACATTTGTTCAATATTTTATAAAATCATTCTAAATATACAAACAATAGATCCTAAATTTACATTAATATTACTCATTTTAAGTATGCTCACTTACCAATTTAATAATTATATATTATTATCTTAGTCATCGTAAAAATACCAGATTACAAGGTGCTTGAGAATAAAAAGGACAATGAGAAAAAAAAAAAAAGTACAAACATGACTCTAACGATTAATATATGGTATTTAAAAGATAGAAAAATCACATAGTTATAGCAAGAATACTTGATATATTGTCATGAATTTCAGGTCTTATTGATTTTGTTCTTTCATAATAAAAATAAAAGTTCATACTTGATTTATTTAATTTTGTGTTCTTTTGTCATCTTCTAAATGTTATAGTCATGCAACACTTACCCTTTTAAGATTTCATTCTTTTTTAGTTATTATGCAAATATTATTTTAATTAACTTAAATTGTCATTGTTCTCTTTTATTTAATTTATTAATATTTACCACAATATAAGTTCAAATACGATAAAAATTATTATATATCGGACATACACGCATTGCGTGTAACCCAAAGCTAGTTAGGTGTAATTGGATCCTAAACCTACAAATTTCTATGTCATTATTTTTCTTGACCGTTCAACTAGAATTTACATTTGACTTCAAACTTGAAAAAAAAAAATTTAACCAACTATATTTTCATTATCTATCCACATAGTAGCTTCAAATTAAAAATTACATTTGACCAAAAGAATTTCATTTATATTTTCATTATCTAAATGGGATGTAAATGCATTTATACTTCTCGTTGGTGCTCTATATATGGTACGAGAGAGAGGGATGTAAATGTCTACACACGCCTTTTATTTTGATTATTCAATTTCTATATTAATTTCGATGTAATGTAATGAATAATAAGAATATAATACAATCAATCTTATTACAGATAATTTTTATTATTACAATACTTTCATATTACTAAACAAGATAACGAAAAAGATATTATAAACTCATTCGCATCATAAGATCAATTGTATAAACTCAACTATTAAAGATGTAATTTACGAGTCCAGGGATATGAATGTTCATGAGGTAATCTTCCCAATCGAGGGGCTCGGGATCGAAGTAAAAGACATAATCAGTTTCTACTCCTCTATCTTCCACTGCATTTCTCAGCTTCTCCGTGTTCAGATCATCATTAGCTAAATATTCATTCAAATTTGCAGTTTTTCTTAGTAACATTTTTATTGAACATAATATATTTTTCAGTAAACAATGAAGGAGATAATGATGATTTACATGGCTTTGAAGAACAAATAGGGTTTGTAGGCGTCTATTAGCCGCATGAAGTGGTTGATCTTCCTCCTCGTGTTCATGTATGTGTCTCGAAAGTGCTGGAAACACATGATATTTACGATCTTAAGCACCTATAGAGAGACCAAAAATTGGGAGTAAGATCAATCTAAAGTCCACAATTATTCTGAAAACATGGATATTGGTTGCATATATGGAGTTTTAAGGCTGTACATCGTAAGATGTAAGGAGTTATAATCAAGTATAAGAAACGGTAAGATATTAGCTAAAGCTAAAAAATATAACCATTGTCTCATTAGGTTCATTCTTGACGTGTAACAGAGTACGTTGAGTCTACCTCATTTGGGTTAAAATAATGCTATATTATGCATAAGTTTTGTTAAAATAAATAACAACCCTACTTCTGAACCTTCATTCTGACTTTTGGTTTGCTTTGGATCTTTGAGGATAGTGATAAAGTATCAAACATCTACTCCTTCGCAGACCCAAATCTTAGATAAGACATAAAGTTCTCAATGGTACGTACCATCAAAAGGAGCAGATAACGAAGGGTGATGTATCTTTTGAAGCTCGTCATGGAGTGGAAGACCTTGAGATGGCTAACTATGACGATTTTTCCTTCCTTGTCAATCCATGGATGCTTGGTGAAGTATTGGTTAGAAATGTGATAAAGAACACCGAGATTCTCCGGATTTCTTAAGGACGAACCAATATGATAAACTATCAGATCACCTTTCTGATTCGCATGAGCATCCATTGTTGCTATAACTGCATTCACCACCATATCACCCGGAATCTACACAGCAAAGGGAAAAATCACTATTCATGCATAAATGTTTGCTTGTATATATAGGAACTGTCTAATATTGTCCTAATGCAGAAAATACATGTATTTGTTACCAGGTCAATAACTGACTCGAGATCACAAGGTAAGTATGACAATTGCCCTTTGCCATAAGCTACGATTAGACTGTCAATTGTCCTGCGAAAGTTTCAAACATATGTTATCTTTATTAGTACAAATTCGAGAATGAACACAAATATTCTCACATTAAAAAATTAATTAATTGCCTGCTTCCTTCAATCCAACCAGGGAAGGGTTCTTTGTAGGTGCTGGTGACAATTGTAGGACGAACAATGACAAGAGGAATGTCTTCCTTTTCTTGCATTAGGATCATCTCTCCTAATGCCTTTGTGAATACATACACATTAGGCCATCCCCATTCTCTGGCCCTTGTTGATCAATTGCAAAATTAAGAAAAACACGAAGTCAAAAAGATTATTTTTCTTCCTTTCCTAGGGTAAACGGTGTGGGCCGCTATGTCTCTAAGTTTTTAATATTTCATATATTTCACAATATTTATCACTTTATTTAACTTTTTTTATTTTACAATGTTTATCACTTTACAATCCCAATGATTATTAATAACTAGTTTATTAATTTTGTCCTGTTAAAGAACAATTAGGTTGAATTAGTTTAGTGATGCATACCTCTTCATGCCCATGTCCTTCATTGTGAGTTCGATGGTTTCTTCCGTGGCTCTCTCATTTTGGAGTTCCTCTAATTTGCACTCAACAAGTTTCTTTTCTACTTCAATGCGGAGTCCAGTTTTCCCATTCAGAGCATCACTCATATAATAAGGGTCCTCTTTGATAAGTCCCATCCTTTCTCCAGATACATAAGCTGAAATATATATATATATATATATATATATATATATATATATATATATATATATTCATTCCATTTTAAAATACTTGTCGTTTTAAGGTTATAACGAAATATTAAGAAAATACAAAATTTGTGACAAAATTTGTATTAAAAGATCAAGTTACTCCAAAATAGAGAAAAATAAAGGTTAATGAGAATAAAATTAGTAAACTAGTCATTAATATGTGATTAAAATTATAAAGTGACAGATATTATGAAACAAAAAAATTAATTAAAGTGATATATATTATAAATCAAATGGAGTATATACTCAAACCAATAATATTTTGTCCACATCTCGAATAAATTAAACAAGCCTATATTTAAATTAAATGTGGATTCGAATAATAAAAATAGGAAATTTTATGTATATATTTATCATAGATCTCATGCAATATGTTCCTTTCTCATACAATATATATCTCACAACAAAGTTTTTTTTTCTCATAACGATGTGTATTTTATATGAATAATGTTAGGAAATTTTGAGCGACTTGATGCGGAAGCGTAATATAGGATGTCTTATGATAATAAAAAATTCGAACAAATAAATGAAGGTACTAAATCAATGGACACAATGAATTTACGTGGAAAACCCAACTCGGGAAAAACCACGGAGGTGACAAATAATTCACTATGATTTGAGAAAATACAAATTGATTACAATCGAACAACGATTTGATCAACGATAAGAATCTCTAATTCTCTCACAATATTTCTCTCAAACTCACTCAACAATGTTGGGGAATTAATTTCTTTGGCTTGCTCTGTCACGTTTAGCCTCACAAGAGTTTATATATACTCAACTCTCCTCCAATCTCACTTGATGATGATGGGAAATGCTCCCTAACTTGCTGCCCACTTACCGAGTAATTGTTCCTAAAATTACTGCACAACTCGCTGCCCATTTATCCCTTAATTAACATGATTAAGGAGCTCTTAATGCTGCAAATTGAGTGCCCACCACTCCAAAAAACACTGCAGAAAATTAGCCATGTTCGCTGCCCCATAACTCCATGAAGACAGCTGAAACATATGCCCACTACCCCTTGAATATCCCAGAAAAATAGGCCACGTTTGCTGCCCAAAATTAGCCCACTTCACTGCTTCAAAACCCCTAAAAATAGTCCCACAAACTAAGTGTTGAAACTGTCGCAATACATGGCACGGTTATGATGGATTCGGCTTGGTCGTGACATCAAGAGCTAAACAAAAACTAGGAGATTTGAGCCACACCTAACAATCTCCACCTTTGATCAAATCCCAAGCTTCCTTGTCACCTTTAACCTACCTCTCTTTCCCGAGAAATAGCACCTCGGAGGGCTCCACCCCGACGGGCAATTACTGGTTATCACAACCCACAAAATCCAAGCTCCCCTTGGATTTTGCTAAGGGAATCACCTCCAACCATCCCTTCTTCTTTACCTGTTCTAGCCACAAATCAAACAAATGAATTAGCCCATCATTTTTCAATTTACCCGAAACTGTCGTACCAGCAGTTAATCCTTGAAGAATGTAGAGGCCTCCTTGTCTCGTACCCTTCAACAACACCTTGGAGCCTTTGAACACCTTCAAGACTCCACCTTCAGCTGAATATTTTAGCCCTCTAGCTTCAAGGGCACCTAACGAGATCAGATTACGTTTTAGCTCGGGAACATGCCAAACCTTAGTTAGGGTCTTCACGGCACCATCATGGGTTTTAATTCGAACTTCACCAATTCCAGCAATAGGACATTTGACATTATTGCCCAAATTAGCAACACCGGAATTAACCTTATCATATGTGGAAAACATATTCTTGTTAGAACACACATGAAATGAACAACCTGAATCTAAAACCCATTCCGAACCACTTCCCTTTTCATGAGAAGTAAGCAAAACATCACCATCCGACTCACTATCAGCAAAAGCAAAACCGGCCTCACCAACATTCCGAGATTTACGAGATTCTTGCTCTTTTTCTTTCTCTTTTTCCTTTAGAGCCTTAAGTTTCTTGCACTCAGATTTCTTATGCCCCGGTTTCTTACAATAAAAACAATCTCCTTCAAACTTATACTTAGATCCCTTCTTAGGACCCTCCCTTATCAACAAGCCTTCTGCTCTTTCACCCCGCACATCAAGGTCAAATTTTTCCTTAGACAGCAAATTTGCCTTAACATCCTCAAACGATATAGTATCAGAATTACTATACAAGAGGATTTCCTTAAAATGCTTATATGACGGGGGTAAAGACACAACCAACAGAATAGCCTTGTCCTCATCCTCAATTTTTACATCTAAACTTTCTAATTCAATAAGGATTGAATTGAAATCATTTAGATGTTTTTGAACAGAGTACCTTCAGCCATGGAAAACGTATACAAACGTTCCTTCAACCGAATCTTGTTGGCAAGACTCTTCGTCATGTAGAGTTCTTCCAACCGAAGCCAAAGCTCCACCGCAGCTTGTCTTGTCAACCACCTCTCGCAGCACATGGGGCGCCAAACACAACTCGGATAGTTGAAAGAGCCTTCTCTTCCAATTCCTCCCAATCATCATCTGTCATTGTCCCTTTCTTCTTCTTTTTGAACGCAGCCCATTGGTCATCGAGTCATTCAATCAGGTTTGGCTCTATCACATGTAAGAACCTTCCATAACCCATGTTGGATGAGTACCGCCTTCATTTGGACCTTCCAGAGATTAAAACTAATCTCTCCATCGAACTTCCGAATATCAACCTTCAAACTTCAAGACATCCTAAACTGTAGCTCCGATACCACTTGTTAGGAAATTTTGAGCGACTTGATGCGGAAGCGTAATATAGGATGTCTTATGATAATAAAAAATTCGAACAAATAAATGAAGGTACTAAATCAATGGACACAATGAATTTACGTGGAAAACCCAACTCGGGAAAAACCACGGAGGTGACAAATAATTCACTATGATTTGAGAAAATACAAATTGATCACAATCGAACAATGATTTGATCAACGATAAGAATCTCTAATTCTCTCACAATATTTCTCTCAAACTCACTCAACAATGTTGGGGAATTAATTTCTTTGGCTTGCTTTTTCACGTATAGCCTCACAAGAGTTTATATACTAAACTCTCCTCCAATCTCACTTGATGATGATGGGAAATGCTCCCATAATTTTCTGCCCCACTCACATAGAAAGTGCTCCTAATTTCTTGCCAAATTCACAGCCCACTTATCTCTTAATTAATGGAATTAAAGACCCCTTAATGCTGCTTAACTCTCACGTAGAACACTGTAGAAAAATCAGCCATGTTTGCTGCCCACAACTCCTTGAAATACTGCCCAAAATCAGCCCACTTCACTGCCCCAAAACCCATTGAAGACAGCTGAAAAATAGTCCCACAAACTAAGTGCTGAAACTGCCGCAATACATGGCACATCCATGATGGATTTGGCTTGGTCGTGACATCAAGAGTTGAACAAAAACCAAGGAGATTTGAGCCACACCTAACAATTAAAGAAAAAGAAATGAAAGTAACGGAGTGGGACAAAAGGATACCAACCAGTTGATACTTGGACGACCAGCTTCAATTTAGGGCATTTCTTGGCAAAGTCTAGAATATTCTTAGCCCCAAATGTGTTGACATACAAGGCAACATCATACCTAAAAATAGAAACAGCCCCAAATATGTTGAGTCGATATCCACTATAAACATATAAAAAAGCGTTGAAGACTTGTTCGTTTAAAGTAGCATATCGCTTCCGCTCCTCAATTACCACCTAATGCTTATTCTTACCGTTCCTTCTCTTTTTACACATATACTAATGTTGCTTACTACTCATTGCCATTCCTTATGGCTAAAATAACCTTACTATGTTTTACCGTTTATTTGAATCCAATAACCTTGAATTAATTTTTAGTATTATACCTCTCAGTAAATTTGGTGATGGCAGCGAGATTGACAATAATATCAGTCTCCATTAACAGTTCATCAAACAAGCGAGGGTCTTTGATGCCGAAATACTTGCAAGTTACGTCACCAGGCACCACCGTCACCTTCTCCGATATGAAGGAATCAAAATTTGCGCCCATTTTTTGCTTCAAAACTCTGAAAAGATCCTTCCCTATCACCTACCACACCAAAACAAAACAAAGCTTATATAAAATTTACATTAATTGAAGTATATATGCCTTCAAATTTCAAGTCAGACTTTATCGCAAAATTCTACAAGAAACGAACATACACTTAGATGTGCTTTGATTTATTTTTTAAACATAAGCCATCAGATGTGGCTGACAGGAAAAGCACAAGGTAAGTGGAAGGTAGATATTGCTAATAACATTAATTGGCATGACGACCTGGTAAACGAGTTGTTCAGGTCAAGTGAATTTCCGGTCAATGCACTTTAAATCAAACATAGTTTCAACTTGCATGAAATTTGGATTTGATCGAGTTCAAGTTGAGTGAAGTTCAACTTTGATTAGATTTGGGACCAATGATACAATATTAAAGATAGCGGCGATACTCCTCGAGGAAAACCCTAGTTGAGTTATGTTAATTACTCTGTATTCTATTTATCCACTACTTTTTGTTGAAAAAAACAATCTGAGTAGCATTAAATCACAGTTCATATGTAAATATACCTCATTTTGCAATCTTGAAGAAGCAGACTTTTTGTCAGGAGCCTTCAGTAGAAGATAGAGCTTCTTTACGTTTGGTTGAGTCCTCAGTACCTTCTCTGTAAACACTACAATCAAAAAATGACAATTATCAACATTTGTTAAATCATTCTAATCTCCTCCCGACAAAAATAAATAAATAAATATATGGAAAAAGAAGAGTATACTTTTTCCCAGAAAACCAGTTACCAAAATCGCCTTGTTCTCCAGAAAATTTAAAATGCCACACGACGCCATTGTATATTCTATTTACAGGGAGGAAATTTGGGGGAGAGAGAGGGGGAGGGGGCAACTGCACAAGAAGCAAGGGGGATGTGGTGGGTTATATATAAGTTAAATCGGTGGGGTAGCAGCTACGGAAAAATCCCAGTATTGCATGATATGCATGGAACTAGTATAATTCACTTATAATTTTCCACCCTATTATGTTCGCATGTAAGTAGGGTTTGATCTACATATCAAATTGACATGTACCTTACTTCACCTAATTGGAATTTATTTTATTAACCTTAACTTATTCAAATTAATTTTTAACTTAAGTCACATACGGTAAATATCATAAAAGTCAACCAATTCCGATTAATAATGACAACTGATATGACAAGTAATTCATAAAAAGATGATGTTTATTTGATTTATCAAGACTTTTACTATGGTTCTCTGTGACGGCCATAATAATAGGTTATTTTTTTAATAATTTTTAAATTTTTTTATCAATATATTCAATTAAATTAATTTTTTTCATCAAAAAACATATTCAATTATTAAAGATAGTCTCAATTGTAGAGATGTTAGGCAAAGAAATTGATGAATGCTAAAATATGCATATTTCGATCTTTCTACACCCCACGAAATCTTCATTTCTTCTTTTTCTGTACTTTGAGTTCGCTAATCTGCTACACATACGGATTGCATTATATGCAGATTACCATTGGATTCATTAATCTGCTACACAGATTCCCAAATTTCGATCCTTTTAAATCCACAGAATCTTTGTTTCTTCTTCAACCAAACAAAATTTGCGTGTCTTCTTTCTATGTACTTTCATCTCTTAATGAATGCCTACCCTCAACCTTTACAAGGAGCAAGCGAAAAGTTCTTCCATCTCTCTCTACTCTTTCTAAACGCGACTATGGAAAGAAAAATTGAAAACGAAAGGTTTTTGTTAATCAATTCAAAGGCGCCAACATGTGGGTCTCGCTGTGACTTTCGTATAAATGAGAGGACCGCACCATGTATGCTTACATTTAAAATGAAGGACATTACGGTCTTTTTAATGTCTCAACTATTTTCATTAATCGAAATTGGTAGACTTTTATGACATTTACCATATGTGAGTTAAGGTAAAAATTTATTTGAATATATTAAAGTCATAAAAATGAATTACAATTAGTTGAAGGAAGGCATATGTATTCTTCCATTATTTCAACTCATTTCGACCAGTTGCCATGGGATTCATCAAAATTGATTTTGATGTCATCTGCAGGAGGATTTGTGATTAAGAGTTGGGATGAAAAATTTTGTTAAGTCGGGTCATCTAACTTGGAGAGGACATCAGTTCTTGTAGTAGAGGTAACAACTATGTGAAATGGAGTGTGCACAACTATACAAAGAAGATTTTTAATTAATTATTCTCAAAGAGGATAATCAAATTATCATTAAAGGGATAATTTGTACTTGTCATCCTGGAGTTATTCAATATTAATTTTTTATACCTTGAGGTTTTTGAGTTAATTTTTACTACTCTTTGTAGTATTAGGGAGATAATATTTAGCTACCTTATTAATAAATATGTTTTCTCTTTATATTTTTACCCACAATTTCATGAAAGTTCTTGAATGGTACCTAAATTGTAGTAAAACTTATTTTTGGAAAATTGATACGATTAACTTCTTATAATGACTTTATTGGTACTAGTTATTATATAAGAAGTTAATCGTGTCAATTTTCTAAAAGAAAACTTTATTATAATTTAGGGTTCATTCAAGAACTTCCATAAATTGTGGGTTGAAAGTGCAAAGACAAAATATGTCCATTAATCTATAAGGTAGCTAAATATTATCCCCTAATACTTCAAGGATGGTAAAAATTAACTAAAAACCTTAAGTTCTAAAAATTAATGTTGAATAAGTGTAAATTGCCCTCGTTAAAGCATTGAAGGGCGAGATACAAGCTCCTTGACAGATTTATACTTTTATTCATGATATAAGATGTTAACTCAATGATTGTTTCCAAATTATCATCCGACATATATTCTACGAAAGCAATCGTGTTATGGGTTGGATAATCAAGTTCGGCCTATCTATTTCTTCTTCTATGTTATGATTCTGTATTTCTTGTATTACCTTTTTATCCATCCTTATTGAGAATAAATTACGTAAAACCCTAGTGAAAATGATTGTCACTTAATTGTTTCACTTACCCTTTTAAAAAATGTACATAGGGTTTGATAGAAAAGCAATCTAGTTTGTATTTATTGCAATATTTAGACATGTATAAAGATAAATATAGGTAGAATTTGAATATAAATTTAAGAAATGAATAAAAAATGGATAATATAAATATAAATACTTTTTAGTTTTAATTAATCATCTTACAATTACTTATAGTTACTTTCAACGTTTTACAACTAATTTTATAAATATTTTATTATTTGAATTATATTTCAACACAAATTTAAACTTGTCCGATTTATCGTCTTAAAATAAATTGAATACTATCATCAATATCTCGTGAGAATTATTCTCCAACACTAACTTAATCCAAATGCAAATTTTTGCCCACGCTATTACGAGTACGTGACCAAAACTAGTCATTTCATTCACTTCCAGTAATTAGACAAGCAACCACCTCTCTTTAATCACTGGACTGCGGTTTTATGCATAGGAGCCCACGTATCATTAAAGACCTGCACATTCTTATATTCATTTCGATATATATTTTCAGAGGAAGCGTAATATATATTTTCAGAGGAAACGTTATTACGCTTGGCGTACAAAATTTTCCCTATTTTTCTTTTTGTTTAATTATTTATTAATATATATATTTGGAGCATATACTCCCAAATATATGATTGATATTCTGAGCTCTCTGCCTTAACAGTACGATTATGTAAATGTTTGAATTAAAATAATGCTCATATCTTGCATGTGCCTACTCTTTATAAACAACAATCCGATTTTTCAAATAAAAAATGAATTGCATTAAAAACAAAAATATTAAACGTTTCTTTTGAATGTTAAAATTTATTATTCTAAACTTTAAAAATATTATTTCAAATGTTATTACTGAACATGTATCTGAAATACTATAGTTAAATAATTATAAAATAATATTTCTTAAATAATACTCTTGACTTCTCATATTACTTATTCTTTTTTAGAAACAATTGCCATATTTGCGTCTCACAAAAGTAAAGCTCTTAGTTCTAAGATGGATAAGTAACATGGGACGGAGGGAGTATATGTTATGAAGTTAGTGTTATGCTTAAATACACCCTTCGTTTCGCAATATTTATCATTTTTGAGTTATGAGTGAATACCAGAAAAATAAAAAAATTATAATAAAAATAGTGTTAAAAGACCAGGTTACTTTAAGGTTTCATTAGTAAATTGTCGTCGATTCTTATCAATGATATTAAAAAGTTATTGTCTAAGTCACAACCTCACTTGACACTTCAATTCTCATATCAGCCCCAACCCTTCACATTCGGTTGTGTTCTTATATCGTTAAATAATTTTAAAATTCATACTGTTTATAGTCAACAAAAAAGTTCGTGTTATTTTTTACTAGTATTCCCAAAATCCATATTATTCTCATCTAAAAGTTCATATATATATATATATATATATATATATATATATATATATATATAAAATTACCGATAAAGTGAACGAAATGAATTTAAAAAAAAAAGAAAGGATGACGATGATAAAGTGAACTATCATTAAAGCAATTAAAGAAGAGATTCAAGTGTCTTGAGAAATCTAGGCTCTCATTTATGATACTCGTTGTTATCTTTGAAGGTGCAACTACGTTCTTATTCATCACACTTTCAAAGAAGGGAATGCAGTTGGAGATTAGGTGGCCAAATTTGATCTTTGTATTTCTTCTTCTTTAGTTTGATTGTCTATCCCTTCTTCCTTTCTCTCCATTTTAGTGGAGTACAATTCAAATAGAACCCTTACGGGAATATCAATAAAACATATAAAACTCATAATAAAATTAATGTTAAAAGACCAAGTTATCCTAAAGTTTAATTGAAAATGAAGACCGTAAATGGGAAAAGGAGAAAAAATAATTAATAAGGACAAATTTGGTAAATTAATCATCAATAAGTGACATATACTTGTGAAATGAAGAGGTTTAATTAAAATGACATGTATTATAAAATAAAGAAAGTACTATCTAAATTGTCTATACCTTTTTAATTTAATTTATAATAATTAGTTAAATCAACTAGTAAATATACTTGAATGGATTCTTTGAATTTGTGAGTTGAACAGTTTTATACTAACGGCTAAATTCTAACAACTATTCGTCACTTGGACATTAATTCAATGACATCTATTCAGCATTTGAACAGTTATCTACTATTGAAACAATTTATTTTGCCGACTAAGAGCATGGCCTTAAAGCTTGAGAAATCCAGTAATATTGATAAAAATATGGAGGAAGAATATTAAAATTGCCCAAGCTATTACGTATACATCACCAAAACTAGTCATTCATTTCACTTCCAGTAATTGGACAATTCAATCCGAGTCAAAGTAAGGGTGTGATGGGAGATATACTTAGATGGAGAGGGAGGTCGAAATTTGAGTGTGATTCGTCCCTATTTTGATGAAGCGAAATTGGGCGTAGATGAATAGAGAGAAAGGTGGAAAAGGAACAACATAAATCAGCCATTCAAGATGATATCGTGTTGATGAGGTTCTTTCTCCATTGTAAATAAAAAATAAAAAAAAAAGAACAGACATTGAGAGGTTAGAGGAGTCGTTGGGTGTATCATGGAGTAACGGGGAGTGTGGTGATTAAGGTCAAATTCCCTTTACCTTTACAATTGATTGATCTTTTGATGTAAGCAGAGAATTGTTGAATTCCTTATCTAACACCTGAAGGTGTAACTTATTAGTAGTAGTGGGTGATCCATAATGCGATCGAAAAAAAGTAGATGATTTTAAAGTTGAAAGTTAGAATATAATTATGTTTGATTGATTTCTGGAGTATTATTATAGTAAAAATTCTTATAGCTCAATTAAATTATAATATTATTATGACGTGAATGGACCGTAGGATGCAAGTTTCTTTTTTAAAAAGAAGGGTAAGTTGGACCATCCGCTCGACTCCCTATTGTAAAAAAAAAAAAAAAAGTAAATCAACCAGTTTAAAGGGCAAGGGATATCATATGAGGCTGAAAACAACCCATTAGCACCACACTAGCTAAGAACCCATTAGCACCACACAGAGCAGGGCAAATCGCTTCCCTTGGGCATCAAACCTGTGGTGTGAGGTTCATTTCATGGTGCGGATATCATTGAGGCACTACCCGCTTCATATCATACAAGAAGTTAACAACTGAATTGACGACTCAACTCAGTTTATGTGTGTGTGTGTGTGTTTTAAGTCATAATAGTAGAATATTTCATGAAGTGCTTGTTGAGGCTGAAAGGAACAATCAAGTGCTACATAATTGTCGAAAAAGTACTAAATTATCAAGCTTAGACAACTACACATTATCAAGTTTAGGGTTATATTCGAGCTAAGCCGAGCCCGAACTTGCTAAATTCAGAGCTCGGCTCGTGAGAATCTTTTGTAGCTCAAGCTTGGCTCACTGAAAGCTCGAGCATAAGCTCGCCTCATTAAAGGCTTTAGCTTGAGCTCGGCTCGTCCTTGATTCATTAGTCACTATACTTTTTTAAACTCTTATTTTTAGATTCAAAACTACACTTTATATACTACTAATATAAACTTGAATTTAATTGAGACTTATTTTTTCTTGATAATCACAATACACACATACACTTAATTGAGGCTCGTTTGTAAAGCTCATTCGGTTCGTCAGCTCGTTCATTTGTCGGTTCGTTTAGATTTGGCTCGTGTAAGCTCAACGAGCTTATGAACTCCAAAATTACAAGTTCGAGCTTGGCACTATTCAGTTCATCTCAGCTCAGCTCGGCTCAGCTTGCTACAAACTTGACTAACAAGTCTTTATGCGAGTCAACATACGAGAACTCGCGAGCTAGCTCGAATAAGATGCACCCCTAATAAGCTTAAATCACATCAATATAATAATTAATGCACACCTAATAAATAAATAAATATTGAAGACTCAATGGTTCATATTGAAATTAACAAGACTTTTAATTTGTGACCTACATTTAAACAACTAGATATGAATGTCAAATCCGACAAACATAAAATATCCTTTTCTTTTTATTTTTGCTTAGTCAGATTCTTATCCATAATATTAAAATTGCAATGATATGTTTCTTGAAAAAACATTTCCTAAATGTCCTTTTTCGATCACACATACATACATACATACCTTTTTAGTAGCATATAGAGTTTTAAGTCGCATTTTTGAAAATTAATAATATTAACCTATCACATTTAAAAGTAGAGATTTATATTTTTTTGTCAAAAATATTCCTTTATGAATTATGTACTCTTTCTTTTTCTCATTATTTGAAACTTTTTGGTTTTGAGGGAATATCAAAAAATACAAAATTTATGATAAAATTTATATTAAAATACCAAGTTACTCTAAGGTTTAATTGAAAATAAGGAAAGTTAATGAAAAAGGGGAAAAAAGTCACTAATAAGGATAAATTTGATAAATTAGTCATTAATATGTTATTGAATTTCTAAAATGACGGATATTGTAAAATAAAAAATTTAATTAAAATGACATATATTATGAAACGGATGGAGTATTAGTTAAGTTATATCTATATTTTTTACGTTAACGTATTATAATCAACCAAACCAACTAATAAATATACTAAACACATTCCTTGAATTTGTCAGTTGAACAGTTTTAGACCAACAAATAAATTCTTAACAAGTATTCGCCACTTGAACATCTATTCAGCGACATTTATCCATCACTCGAACAATTATCTATTATTCAAACAGTTTACTTGACTGAGTAATGTCATGGCATTAGAGCTTGAGAAATCCACTAATATTGATAAAAATATGAAGAAGAAGGAAATCGCAGATCTTCCACATATCCAAACAGAAACTCTGTTTTTTTTTTTTTTTTTTTGGGCCCTATGGTCGGCTAAATTGTCAATAATCATGGCCCAATATTTGGGCTATGTTCAGTCTTGAATTTTCACCGTATAATTAAGCCCAAATTAACCACCCCCTAGCCTCTATGGACATTATGGGCTTTACTGGAATGAGATTCAGCGATTGGGTTGAGTGTGTGTTAACCAACTATAAACAAATTGCAAAATTTTCTTACTTAGCTTCGGCTATCAACTTCCATTTTGGGGTCTCTAGATAAGTATGTCACAACTATTTCTTACACTTTTTGATGGTGTTTTCAGTTCACTTCATATATTTGGTTCAACAAATTTGACGGAAAAATTTCAGATTGTTGTAAATTTGAATTTCAAATCCACTTATAAATTTATATTTCAAAATTTTAAATCGATATGAATTCAGATTATTCAATTCAAATCAAATTTGTGAGGTTTAGGTCAAGGCACCCATGTGAAACTATATATTTTCTAGGGAGTCGAAGGGGTCATTTCCCGTCTTTTGTAGAACTCTTCGTTTCACAGAAACTTAAGGAGGAGGAAGCTTTCTTTAAGTATCACTAGGGTTATACCCCTTGTTATGCAAGGACATCAATTAAATTTTTAATAATTTAATTATTTTTAATTAATTTATAGTAATAAAAATTAATTATAAGTTAAAAATAGTTATTTTTTAAAAATAACAATAACAAATCGATATATTAGATTATATAATTTATTATAAACAATAAATAGATATGTCTCTTTATTTTTTCTATTTTGATTAATATATTTTTTATTCTTAATATCCATTATATTTAATGTTAATGTGAATGGTACTAACATTAAATTGAATTAAAATTACATTAAATCTACATATTTGGCATCTTACGTGACATCCTACGTGTCGCTCATACATTATTTCAACTCAAATTTTAATATATATATATATATATATATATATATATATATATATATATATATATATATATATATATATATATATATATATATATATATACCATCCAAGAACAAATAACCTAAAATTTGGTCATCAAATCCATTACACAAGTTTACAATACTAAATTTATACAATAATCCATGGTATGGATAAGTATAACTAGTTGAAATTAAATGAATGAGATGTCAATTGCACATACGGTTTCATTAGATATCTTACAATTAGAATCCCTTTTTTCTAATCAAGTTCCTCCATCACAATAAACCTAATTAAATCCGGAGATAATACACTTTTTGGAAGATAGAAAAACGAAACAATCAGCCTATTGATATGGAAAGAAACGAAGTACTCTCCTTCGAATCCAGAAAACAACTCTCATAAATCATTTCTGCTTTTGGAAGATAGAGGTATGAAATAATCAACCTATTTGCTATTGAAAGATCCAAAATATTTTGCCGAATATGTTATTTCGGGGTCCAATAGAATTCATAGGTATGAGAAGAATAACATTCCAAAAGCTAACATACTATGTTGGGAAAGACAATTCTACGAATGCACAAGAAAGAAATTCATAAGAAACTACATTGTATATGTTACTCTTGCGTTCATTCATTTTCTATTCAAACTCATAATTTGTTAGCACCTTTTCCCAGCAAAGTGTGCCCGGCCAAGCTTCCCCATAGTTAAGGAATCCGCCACCATCAACCACCTCCATACCTCTCACAGTCGTGGTCACTAGCACTTACCGCCTACGGCGATAGCCAAGCGGCCCACGTTGCACAGTTGACGATAGTACACACTATCAACCCCACTTTAGTAATGCGCGTAATTTAAATTTTTTTAAACATAGTGAAAGATCAAATATGATCAACTTATAAGGTTCATTATGTGTTGTCACACTTGATTTATATAATTGACAATTCATTAAACGATATGTGTGAAATTTAGAGGAAAAGAAAAAAATCAACAAAAAGAAAATCGAGGAAAAATGATGAAGAGGAGTAAATTTTTTTTGGCACGGTTTTCATTTAACATGGGCTGGTGGGAGTATGAGTTGGTGAGATGAGAATGAGACAAGTTGGAGGTTGACTCTAGATTGACCAGGCTGGCCCTGACAAATTCACTACACCAAATACTTAAAGGATGCAACTTAATTTTAACAATGGTGGGAAAAATTCTCTATCAACCAATTCTTGCATTGGTACACGTACTTAGAGATTAATTCTAGATGATATGGTCGGAAACATATTCTTAAAATATGAATTTATTTCTAAGCCTTCAATTATAAGTTTAAATTTTTATTGATTTAATTCTTGAACATAGTATCGAACCTTCCCGAGCTAGAGGTCTCATGTTCGAATCTCATCAAACCGTAATGTTGATTATAGCCTAAGGTAAGGAGAGCTTTTGCTATATCCAACCTTTAACCCTAAATGACATTTGCATAAGGGAGCATATTAGAGTGAGTATAAACCTATTCTTTGGGATTTAACATTAGTTTAAACGTTTGGTTGAGTTGATTTTTAAACAAATATTAATGCAGTCTTTATTCTGCTACATCATAGATTTTCAACAAAAAAAAATTTATTTTCATTCAGTTATTTCCCTTTCGTTAGATTTTATTTAAGTCATAAACCTTTTTATATCTCTTCCACCAAAACTTTATATCTAAATAGGTGGTTTAGAACTTATAAATAGTTGAGCACACATATATATGAAAATAATTAATAATTACTAAAACCTCTATCCCCGATAAAAATTGTGTCCAACTTTGACATGGTACACTAGTACTCATTTTTATAAAGAACAACATATTAAAATATTTAAATGAGATAATATTACGAATTGTTATGAAAATAGTCGAGGATCGAGTAAGTGTGAATCTCTCATAAGAGAAGTTTAGTCTAGCTAGTCACAATTATTATTCTCACTTATATAAATATTAAAGAGTACCCTCAAGTTTTTGACATTAATGTACATATTTCCAGCCAATATTATGAATTTTGTTAGTATGCATGCTTTTTTTTTGCGAACACGAATGAAATAATAAGGGAATATTTTATATTTATTTGAATTTTTACTATTGAATATTTACTATTATTGCCTACATTTTTAAGAATCAAGTCGTTTGAATTCTGCTTAAGCTTTGGTTTGGTGGAAATCCCTTGGAGCTTTATAAAAGCCAAATGAATTCCATTTCAATAAGTAAACGCCATTTTGAAATAATGGGACGAGGATAAGTTAAAGTAGTCCACATCTTCTAGGCTTTGGGGCCTCGTTGGACGGCTTTAGTTGCACTGTGGCATGGCAATTGTAATGATCACTACCTTTGAATAGTAGTAGACAGACGGGGTAAAAGTGATTGTCCCAAATTAATGACTTAAAATTGTAATTCGATTCAAACCCGATTCGAACAGATACGATCCGAATATTTTCGGTTAAACTATTTCGTTTTTATAAGATAAATTTGTTGGACCAAAATTCAACCCGATCTTAACCGAAGTAGAACTCAATTGAATCTAAATGACCTAAACGTGACCCAATCCGAACTAACTCAAACTGTAATTTACCTAAATGACCTGATTGTTAGGTCTAAGTAGATTACACTAGGCAACTTTTATACACCCCCACCCCTTCCCTCCCAATCCAAGTAGAATGAATACAGATATCAAAGCAGAAATTATACTTATAAAATTGAGTTTACAGACTCAAATTATCATATATAATTTTTATTTTAATTTTTAAAATCCTTTTTAAAAAAGTTTATATTTGTTCTTCCAAATTATTTCTTATTATCAGAACTAAAAACATTAATTCATGATATAAGTGAGGGTGATCTAATAGGAGAAATACTACCTTTTACATTAGGGAGATGAGTTGGATATCAACTTAGGTTAAAGACCAAAGATCAAATAAGAAAAAAACTCATGAATAGTTTTCTCTGTTTGTCTGCTTTTTTAATTTTTTATTTTTGTGCTATCAAATGGTGAATTGTTTTGTGTTGGGCATGGTGTGTGGTATTGCCTGTCGCAATCAACTTGAACACCTGGTGCCTAAATTAGTTATTTAATTAGTACTATGAATTTACGACTTTTACGAGTCCACTATTGGGTTGGGTGTGCATGATGTGATTGTTGACCCTTGTTAGTTGTCATAGGTTACAACTTACAACAATTAATATTGAATATATAGTATAATTTTTACCAGAAAATTACTATTCTAAAGAGTAAAAAATAGTGATTGGACTGTATGCACTATTTACTGTTCATCTGAAGTGGTGGCTTAACATGTCTAAGCCTATTTTTTACCAATGCAAAAAATTATGAGTTTAAATTTCACCTTGCTTGTTTATATCGATTAATTTAATATGCAATGCTTTTTATACATTATACATTTAGGCGTGTTTGAAATGAATAGTAAAATTAACTCGTTATAGTTGTTATAATTGAGAGATTAGTCGTTGTAGTTGTTATAGACGAAGTGAGCTGAAATTGTTAAGCTGTTATAGATAAAATGAGCTCAAATATTTAGCTGTAATACTCGTTATAGTTGAACTGAGTTGAAAACTATATAAATGTTTGTTAAAATGTCATTTGAACGAGTCTTTATAGAGAACTGTTTAACCTTTTGGAGCAAGAGTTTATAGAATTTCAAATTTTTGTGAGAGTCCGTACTTCAAATAACCTGTCAAGTTTTGATGTCTGGTCACCTTCTTTTATAGAAATTGTAATTTTTTTCATGTAACCTTGAGTATAATCACAAAGGCTAGTCTATGCATAAAAAATAAAAATAAAAAGGTTTGGTTCAAATACAATTTACAACTATAAATAAATTTTATCTTTTTGCAATAAAAATTGATAAATATTTAATAGGGAATGATGAGATAGCTTCTACTTTCAGGGAAGATTCATGTAGAAGTAGAAGGCAATATGGCTTGCTTTGCAGGCAGAAATTTCCCCATTACTCTATCCTGAAGATCAATTTTTAGACGCCAATATTGGGTCCTCACTCACCCTTGCATATATAATAAATGGAAAAAAATATAATTATTTTTTAAATAAGAACACAAATTTTAAAAATATATTGAGAAAAAACTTAGCCAATTTTTTAAAAGATTAATTAATGGAAGCAATTATAATTAAGAACATAAATTGTGGACTGTCTTACATCACGTCTCAAAAATCAAGGCCAAGCACGTGAGAGAATATGATCACATAAGGTCAAAGTCATCGTCTAGGTATTAGCTTCCCTAGATAATACACAATAATATGATTATTAATTACGTTTTTTATTTTAATTAGGGACATAATACCCTTTGGACTATAAATATTTAAATTAAAAGTCTTTTCAATAAGTTTGTTTTTAGCGATTCGAATATTTGATCTGTTCATAATTGAGCTGAGATCATTCCTATCTCATCAAGTAATACTTTATTCCTTTTATTTTACAATAATTTATTAATGTTACATGATTTTAAAAAAATTCACAAGCTTAAACTCTACTTTGTAGATTTTCTAAAATTTGCAAATGAGGTGACCAAATACAATGTACTTTTACATTTTTTTTTTGCTGATTTCTAAAAGTATATGTGGCACATAACAATATTGAATAAGATCGATTTTTTTTTTAATAGAAAGATCGAAAAATTTGGGATGAGGGATTATTGTGGATAACACAAATCACCATTTGATTGACCCTTAAATTGACTAATAAAAAGTATATTGTCCTATTTGTTTCTCTAAAATAATAATGATTATAAATTCGGAATTGAAAGTAGACTTTAATTTAAGATCGGAACGAACTGACAAATTTAAAAGAAGGAAAAATGTTACTTACATAGTGGAATTCAAAAAACAAATACAAAATGGTCATAAAATTTGTTAAATTATATTATGTATTTTGTATATTATTAATTAATATTTTTTAATATTAGTTGTGAAAAGTTAGTAATATTAGCTCTAAACCCTTCAAAGTAACTAATCATTTTTTTTGTTTGAAATTACTCTTCCTTAGTATGGCATTTGGTAGATTCTCTCAATTTATATTAATAAGTTAAACTACTAAATTTACTAAATCTATTTTCTTCAATCAATTGGCTAAACAACTATAACAATAACTAAATTATAACAATTATCAATTTATTAAACAACATGTTATCCATTATTCTGAAAACTATTCTTGATGAACATGATCTTACAAAAAAAAAAATCCTGGTAAATTAATTCTTAAAAACAAAGAGTAAATATGATGATAAAAAATTTATTTAATTTGTTGGTATTTTAATTTCTCTTATCCAATCAATTTTTTATAATATGTACTGTCAAATAGACAAGTATGATCCATAAATTTAATGAAACTACTTGTATTATTATTTTAACTATCTTGAGTAGTATAAGTCATTAGTAAAACCGATGATAATAATAACTTTATGGATTTAATTTGTGAGATAAAAGTGAATATAAAGTGTCATGCTCTAAATCGAGAACACAGATATTACATAAAGGTTTAGTTAAAATCGAGTCGTTCAAACAAACAGGCTGGTAAGTTAACTACTCCCTTTCAGATAATGAAAATTTGATGCTAATTTCATCAATCTAACATGAAATTAGTGTGTTTGGGAAGGCTGTTGATGCTGGTAAAATTTGTGATAGTAGCCACTAGCGAGTAGAGTAGGCTAGTAGTAGTACCCAGAAGCACATTTTATATGACTTTCCTGTCAAGAGAGAAACATCTACTGTACTGTCAAGTTCATTTTTTTATATAAAATTCTCAGATCAGATTCCCACCTTCCTGTATCACGGCACCAATCTCCCACTTTCTCAGTACCAAGCAAGTTCCTCCTTACTCATAGCCGCCCCAATTGCCCAGAAAAATCTTGGGATTTTCCCTTTACTCACCACCGGCTCTGCTTCTTTGCTCCAAATCTGTAGGTAGCGTTTCTTTCAGTCTCTCTCTCTTTTTCTGTCTGTATTATAGCTGAGATTTTGGTTCGTTTTTTTTTTGTCTTCTGCCTTTTCCTCATACATGGTGCTATATAGTATGAATTTCTACTTGTAGTGAATGAAAGCTTGGGTTTTTCTTTGTGGGTCCTGATTAGCAGAAGCTCTAGTGAAGTTATTTTGAGTTTTTGTGTTCATTTGAATGGTAGAGGGTGAAGATGAATGGTCTGAATCAAAACCCATATACTCGATCTATGCTAATTGTTCACAGAAAACTATAGCACATATTATCCATCGGTCCGGGACCTTTTCAGCTCCAATGAAAAGGACGGTCCGACCCGTTTTCAGTGTGCTGCTGCTCATTGTGGTTGCCGCCACATTTGGTTGCCGGGTTGCGATTAGAAATGGGTTTGGATCCATTTATGGGGATGGGGATGGTGGGAGCCATTTTTGGGGTTCTGGGTCTGATGAATCATCAGCAAATGACCCACCTGTGGATTTCCCTCTGTTCAATTCCACATTGCTCAAATTGGCTGAGGTTGAGGCTGGTGAGACCAAATTGAAGCAGGAAATTGAGCAATTGCTTGAGGGCAATTTTGGTAGTCCTGCTCGCCTCCGGACCTTTGCCACATGGCGGAGGTTCTTCAACAGCGCTGATATGCGTGCCAGAACCTCGAGAGGGATGCCAGTGAGCCTCCGGTCACCGGCATTCCGTAGGATTTGGTTGGATTTTAGGAGGGCTTTGAGTGATTGGGCAAGGAAGAAGAGGTTTCAACCTGATATCATGGAGGAATTAGTGGACCTTGTGAAGGTCCCCATTGATAGGCATAATGGTGTAGAGGTTGGCACAAAAGGGAAGAGGTATTCATCTTGTGCTGTGGTGGGCAATAGTGGGATTTTGTTGACTAAAGAGCTTGGGGATCAAATTGATAGCCATGAAGCTGTGATTCGGTTGAACAATGCTAGGATTGAATCCTATCGGAAGAATGTTGGTTCAAAAACAACTATCTCCTTTGTAAATAGCAACATTGTGCATCTTTGTGCAAGGAGGGAGGATTGTTTTTGCCACCCATATGGGGCTAATGTTCCCATAGTTATGTACATGTGCCAACCCATGCAATTCCTAGACTATGTTGTATGCAATTCTTCCCACAAGTCACCCTTGATTGTCACTGATCCACGGTTTGATGTGTTATGTGCCCGGGTTGTGAAGTATTACTCTTTGAAAAGGTTTGCAGATGGATCAAAGAACAAGACATTTGAGCAATGGAACTCTTCCCACGATGGCTCCTTATTCCATTACTCCTCGGGCATGCAAGCAGTGATGTTGGCTTTGGGGTTATGTGACCAAGTTAGCTTGTTTGGCTTCGGGAAATCAACATCAGCCAAGCACCATTACCATACTAATCAGAAAGCTGAGCTCACCTTGCATGATTACCAGGCAGAGTATAACTTCTATCAGGATTTGGTGGAAAGGCCTCATTCAATACCTTTCATCCCCCACGGGTTCAAGTTCCCTCCTGTGGTAATACATCGTTGATGTCACGCTTCTGTCTCTTTTTGTGTCATTTTGTTGATTGTAATTTTTTGGGTGTCATAGAGAATTCACATAGGAAAATCTGTTGACAAACTTGGGTTCCTCACCTTCAGAACTGAAACCCCCAAGGAGAAGCTTTTTGGGGTATACTTTTGATTTAGGAGCTGAATTTATGCTTCTTGATACTGTATGCTGTCATTTGTACCTTGTTGATTATTTAACACATCTGGAAGATTATGTAATTAACCATTTGAGTTGAGGCATTCCTCTGAATTTGTTCATTGGAACCTAGTCTTTTCCTGAACTTACACATTCTGCCTGCTGCAAATCTTTATTACACAGCAGTAAAGCCATTGTAATTGAACCCTGATAGTGTGTGAAAATAGTGAAATCTGTCATTTAGATATGGAAAATGGGCCATTCAACCCGGTATATGCCATATTCAGGTTAGGTTGGCATGACGAAGTCATTTACGGGTTCAAGTGACTCAAGTTAGGTGATGTCAGAATTGTCTGGTGGTTTGAGAGTATGTTGAGTGGAGTCGGGTCATTGGTGCCCGGGAAATGTTCTTTTGCGTATGATTTATTAGGCCAATGCAAAACCCGGTAAACACAAAATCCGGTCAGTTTCTGGTTAAGATATTTCTGATTCGTATTGAATTTGGATGACCTTATTCGACTTAAAATCGGATCAAATCTCCAGTCGGATTGATGAACTCTAATGAAAGTGATTGATGTGCTTACCATTTAAGGTCCAACGTCAACTGTCAACTCTGCCAATTGATGAGTGAAGAAGGGGCCAGTTTTGTCTAGAAAATGGAATTTATTTGTGGACAAAGTTTCTTGGTTGACTTTGAATTTGCGTACCCAAGATTGGTAATTTGCCACATCTTTATCATTTTTAGTTGCTTTGAACCCTGAAATATCAAACTAACTTCAAATGTGGGAAACGATGTTGCACATATTCTGCTCTACTGTTTGTGCACATATGAAATCATTTATTTGTGCACATATGAAATCATTTCTGAGATATTCACATATAACCCCCTCTACTGTTTTCGCTTTAATTTTTTAACCCACCACCCATTTTTATTATTTTTATCCTCCTTCACTTTTGTATGAATCGATCTTGAATCTCCAAATTTATAAAAATGTCTTTATTTTAGGAAATTATAATTATGAGATTAATATTTTTTATGTTCTTATTTGTTGTATTATGACCTTCATAATTTTACTATAAAAATTAAGATTTTATTTTTATTTATTTTTTGTTATTTAATAATTGTTTAAAAAATTTATGTATATATTTTTTATTATTTTCTTTTCTTAGCATCAAAATTCACCTTTATTTTTTATTACTTTATATTATTTTGTAATTAGGAATAATTTAGCCAAAATAATATAAAATAATACAAAATTAAGATGAATTACGACATAAGATAAAATGAAAATATTCAAAATTTATGCATGTAAGTTTTTAAAAATATTATCAAATGACGAGAAATAAATGAATACGCGTCTTAAATTTGTTAATAAAATCACTAAGGTCATGAAACAATAAATAAGAATATAACAAATGTTCATCTAACCATTATAATTTCCGAAGGGATGGATATATTTGTAAATTTAGGAGTTCAAGGTAGTTTTATGTATAGGTGAATGGAGGTTAAAAATAATACGGAAAGGTGGGGGTTTAAAAAAATAAAGGGTCTGTTCGAATTAGTGTTTATAAACATATTTATAATTGCTAAGAACTCATAACATTTCTTAACAACTTATAACAACTTTTTACGGATATAACCGTTATAATAGTTATTCATTATAACCGTTAATCATATTATTATTATTATTATTATTATTATTATTATTATTATTATTATTATTCTTATAAAAAATATATTATTGTGTTTAAAAATTTTAGTAATATCATTACTATCGTAATTATTATTATTATCATCATTATCGTCATAAATTGTTATTACTCTCGTTATTATTATTATTATTATTACTATTATTATTATTATTATATTGAAAAAAACCAATAAAAAAACACTAATATGCATTGAGAAATGAAATTTTACCAATATTATATTATAAAATGCATAGTCAAATATTAAAAGAAACATATATTTATGTAAGAAAGAAGCAAACAGCAAGGATCCGTGGCGCAATGGTAGCGCGTCTGACTCCAGATCAGAAGGTTGCGTGTTCGATTCACGTCGGGTTCAAAACCCCGGTCCAATAAACGGATCTTTCCTTTTTCCTTTTTTTTTCTTTCTTCTATTTGGGGCTTCGTATTTGAGACTGGGTCAATATATCGGGTACCCAAATAGGCCCACCCAAATCTGTCTGGTTACAACGCAGCCCAATTCCACTCCTCTCTCTCTGTCTCTGGAGGTGACAGGTTTGCTCAGCTGTAGTTTTCTTTCACTCCTCCGATTTCTCCGGCTACTTCCTCCTTTCGCCGGCCGAGTTTTTGCTGAAATCGTTTCGCCGGCATCTATTCATCCTAAAACGAGATTCTTTTTAAGGTATCTTATCCTATCTTCGTAGAATTTGACCCTTATTTGCTTATTATTCAACAATCGATTTAGGGCGCTTGTTTCCCTGTGTAATTTATCGCATCCGAGGTTAATTCTAGACGCTACTCTTGATATTTGAACTAACTATGATATCTGTTTTGATTTCTATGATTCCCATTCTGATTAATTCAATTGCTCAGCTAAAAAATTGGGCTCGTTGAGTTTACCCGGCTCATAATTTTGCTATATGGAGTACTAGTTTCCTGGTTCAAGTGTTCTAATTTGAATTTGTTCTTTTCTTCCATTGTGAAAAACCCTAGCGGGTAGAGCTGGAGTTTCAATTTGGATATTAAAAAAATTGAGTCTTTACATAGACAAATCTTGAAATGGATATTGGGCAGGGGATGAGTTTTAAAACCATTGTCAAGTTCATTACATTGGGGGAGGGGGAAGTTTTGAGAATTCGTGAGTTATGTAGAGAATTTTCCGGCAGTGAAAGCCAATGTAAATCTGGTGTGGTATTCTCTTTGTTACAATAAAGTAACAAGCACTCAATATGTATTTTGCTTGGCTTGGACTCAGCAAAGGAGAAAAAAAAAAAGAAAGAAGGAAGAGGGGGAGGGGGAGGGGAGGGGGAGGGGGAGGGGGAGAGGGTGTTCAGCACATGTAACCTCCTCACATTGAGAAGTGGAGGGAATGTTTGCGAATAAGTTATCCTAGAAATTGTTTAAGATATAATGCTGGAAATAGCATGTTGATGGTTGTGAAATTTCTCCTATCTCTGAGTTGTGTGGTCAGTTGGGTATGACTGATTTCGCGTTTCCTACGGTATGAGAGTGTTAACTTTTATGATCCTACCAGGATAGTGTTTTTTTTTGGATTCTAGACAGAAGCAGTTGTGGCTTGGATACAATCAAAATTTGGCCTTTTCATTTTAATGTCTATAAATTAGACCAACTATTTAAGATCCTCCGACCCGGGATGTACCCAGAATGTATTTCTTTTGTATGATAATTTTGGTGCTGTAAATTCCCTTAGCTCGTTTTTCATTTGTAGGGGGCATCAGCGGCCATCATTTGCGGTAATTATGGAGCCTCAAGTGGAAATATGTGTAAGCTGAGTAACTAGTCTATTATTGTATTGATCTGCATGGTGGATATTGGTAGGAAAGGAAAAGCAATGGAATCTAAGGCTACCTTGGCTAGCTCGGATTTGGAGCCTCGTGAAGATATGGAATTTGATTCACATGAGGCTGCGTATGAGTTTTATAAAGAATATGCCAAGTCTGTGGGTTTTGGAACTGCTAAGTTGAGCAGTCGCCGTTCTAGAGCCTCAAAAGAATTTATCGATGCAAAGTTTTCTTGCATACGGTATGGAAACAAACAACAGTCTGACGATGCTATAAATCCTCGGCCTTCACCTAAGATAGGTTGTAAGGCAAGTTTACATGTGAAGAGAAAGCCAGATGGAAAGTGGTATGTGTATAATTTTGTTAAGGAGCATAACCATGAACTTTTGCCTGCACAAGCCCATTTCTTCCGAAGTCATAGGGATGCTGACTCGCTCAAGAATGATGTCCGAGTGAGGAGGCGCAAAATCTTGGCTGACGTGTCCAAGCAATTCAGTGCATATCAGAATTTTAGGTTTTTGGATAATGTTATGAGAAGTCAGCAAGACAAGGGACGAAGGTTGTCTCTGGAAGCTGGTGATGCGCAAGTTTTACTTAACTACTTTATGCAAATGCAGGAAGAGGATCCAAAATTCTTCTATGCTGTAGACTTGAATGAAGAGCATCGGTTGAGAAATGTGTTTTGGGTAGATTCCAAAGGCCTGACTGACTATGGTTATTTTAGTGATGTAGTATCCATTGATACTACATACTTCTCGAGTAACTATAAGATTCCACTGGTTCTCTTTGTTGGAGTTAACCATCATATTCAACCAACATTGCTTGGGTGTGCACTGATAGCAGATGAGACGGTGCACACTTTTCTTTGGCTGATACAAACATGGCTTACAGTAATGGATAGGAAACCTCCTCAAGTTGTGCTTACTGATGAGAATAAAGCGTTGAAGGCAGCTATATCAGAACGTCTCCCAGGCAGTCGTCATTGTTTTAATTTGTGGAATATACTAGAAAAGATCCCTAAGCGATTAGAATATATAAGTGTTTGGCTTGACAGTTTCATGGAAGAATTTAATGAATGTATTCATAGATCATGGACAGAAGAACAGTTTGAAAAGAGATGGTGGAAGTTGGTTGAGAAGTTCAAAGTTCAAGATAATGAATGGATAAGCTCATTATATGAGGATCGTGTGCACTGGGTACCAGTGTTTATGAGGGGCACATCATTTGCTGGGTTATTTGCTGTGTCACGTCTTGAAAGTTTGAACTCTTCGTTTGATAAATACGTCAATGCAGAAACTTCCTTAAGAGGATTTCTGGAAAAATATAAAATATTATTAGAGGATGGAGTACGAAGAAGAGGCCAAGGCAGAGTTTGATTCGTGGCATGAAGCTCCTGAGTTGAGGTCTCCATCTCCTTTCGAAAAGCAGATGTCTTGGGTTTACACACATGAAATTTTTAAGAAGTTCCAAGTAGAGGTCTTGGGAGCTGCGGCATGCCATCTTAAGAAGGAAAAAGACAGTGAAAGTGGAGTAACATATGCTGTTAAAGATTTTGAGAATAATCAAGATTACACTGTGGAATGGAATGAGTCGAACTCTGAGATATGCTGTTCATGCTGTTTGTTTGAATACCAAGGTTACCTCTGTAGACATGCTATTGTTGTTCTTCAGATGTCAGGTATATTCAGTATCCCATCTAAATATATATTGCAACGCTGGACAAATGTTGCCCTAAGTAGGCACGCTATAAGTGGAAAACTGGATGAGGTGCAGGCTAAAGTCCGTAGGTACAATGATCTTTGTCGACGAGCCATAATCTTGGGCGAGGAGGGTTCATTTACTCAGGAGAGTTATAATGTTGCAGTGTCTGCTATAAAAGATACTTTGCGGCAGTGCAGCTCTTTAAACAGTTCGCTCGAAAAGGATTTGAGGCCTGAATCTTGCTTAGCCTATTCTACTGATGGCAATGAGGAGTACAATCAAGGTACCCATCCAACATCATATGACTGGGAGCTTGATATGAGAGATGACGAAGCAAATTTAACTCCTCGGAAAACTGGGGTTGGAAAAGAGAAAGCCTGCCATGAACACTATGTCAATACGAGAGAAAGAGTGAGTTTCTTCATGACCTTTGGTTGGGGGGGAGGATACTGTATTTGAGTGTTTGGATTAGTTTGTAAAAGATGAATGATCACTAATGATGTACTTGTATATTTTCCAGGCACCATTAGCTCATGAAGTTACAGTTATTGGAACGCGAGCTGGCTTCACCCAAATGGTATGCTAGGTTCAAACCATATCATTCTATATTGTAGCTGAGTGGATCTCCTGATGTTTATTCTTTAACATTGAGAACTACTAGGCGTCAAAATCACCATTTTCTGTTTACCTTGTTGGCAGTTGACAGTCATTATTAGATAATTTTATTTTGATTTCAACTAAAACAGAAGAGTTTCATTAAATTGTCTTCTACTTATGGTCGGTAGTAGCAAGCTGTTAAGGGAGCAATAGAAACCCCCTCTCTAGAATTCATTATCCAGATAAAGCTGTATATACGTCCCCCTGAAAAAAAGGAACCCAAAAAAACCCGTCCCTAGATAGAACTCCAGATATTGGTTCAGTTGAGTTTCGTTTGCATGTGTGTAGACGTAATAGCTACTCATCTTGATAAGTTATTTTAGCCTTCTTATTGTGTTAATGTGCATGCGCTTGACAGGAAACTCCGAGCACAAGGCCTGCACATTTACATAACATGTTTCCAGTGCACTTTCACAACGTAGCCTCAAGTACTATGTTTCAAGGAACACCAACAGCACAGCTTCATCACACTACATGGCAAGACAAACACCTTCGGCATTAGGTGTAAAATGAAGTCATCGTTCTCGAAGAATTTTCCCAAGTCTTTCTTAAAGGAGAATTTCTCCAGCTATTCACCATCCTCTTGGAAAACTGCAAGAATGTCCGGTGAAGAAATGACATTGAATGAAGTGTGACCTGGGTTAGAGAATGAGATCCATCCTCTTAAATGATCCAATTTGCTCCATTAGTGTACAGACCATATTGGTTTTATTCTCTTTGTTTGGTTTGACTTCGCTGATATCTCAAGGCCCTGACCTACTACTTAGATGGGTTCAGGTTTGCACAACTTATATGATGCCTGTAGATTGAACTTTGTAATGAACCATTTCCCGGATATTATGTGCAAGAATTTCCATGATCTGGGATTCCCCCCCTCTCCTGTCCCTTTCAGTGAAGAAGGTGTTCACTTACAATGACTGCGTAGAGTTAGATTAGTTCACAGCTTCAGTTGTACTGGCTGTAAATATTGACAATGTGTAAATGCTTTTGTAAAATATTGCAATATCTGGGAAATTATTATTCCTCTGCTGTTCCACAGTTTTCTTTACTGTATTTTTTCCCCTCTTTTTGGTGATGCTTGAATATGATTGCACAGCAAAAAAGCCTCCTTGGCTTGTTTATTCGATATGTTCTACTTAGACCTAGCAAATGGGTCATTTGGTTTGGTAACAGGTTGGATCAATTTTGGATCAGTTTCGATTTTAGATACGGTCATTAATAAGTTTTTCTTGTAAAGAAAATAATTATGGATGAAAAGGTTTGGGTGGATTTGGGTTTCAGTCCATTCTAAGTTAAGTTGTTTTGAGTGTTGGGTTTGGGTATGGATTTGGATTATCAGTTTTACCAAGTCTAGTTCTGCTCCCCCTCCTCCCTCAAAATTCTCCAATATTACATTCCAAGAAGATTCAGACATTCACAAGTTACAGGGTCTGCCGGCTTTGAAAATATTCCATCAATCAGTCAGAAATTTAAAAGCTAAAAAACGAACTAAGATTGAGAAACATCAGATGTCAAAATTCACGGTTAAGTTGTAATTAAATATTGAAGTTTCCATCAGAAACGTAAGAATTCTTACTCACAAGTATGAATTATACGACTGAATTTTCAAAGGATGAGATAAGCAGCAAAAAGGGTACAAATTGGACATATCTGGGCAGAAAATTAAAAGGGGGCTGCTTTAGGCTTTAGAAAATTAAAAGTAGATTTTTATCAAAGTTAGATTGCTAGATTGACCTAATTTGCTGCTAATAAGACCCAATCCTCTGATTAAGGTGGTTGGTTTTCGCCCTCCATGTTAGTTGAGTTTTACCTTTTTACCTACAAAGAACAGGTAAATAATACAGTAAAATTTTTTCCTTTGATCTTTTTTCTTGTGTTTTTTAGTTTTTTTTTCTTTCTAAACCCCTCACACACACAAAGACTGCCTGGTTTTCCCATTCAACTTCAACCTTTTCTCTGTCATTCCCGACAATATGTAGTGGCAGATCCCCTCCCCTCAGTATTTGACTCTCTCTCTCGGGTCTTTCTCCTCTATTGGTAAAGCCTGACACCTAAAAAACTTGAAATATAAACTGATTTTGATAGGGGAAAAATCTAATTGGAAGAAAATAAATTGAAGAAAAAAATAATTGAGATTTTTATTGTCCGGATTTGAAATAATAGGTGTAAATCCTTGCAATCTAAAAGGGAAAGACAATGAATTAATATTCTAAAATAACGATGGATTATTCAATGTTACAGCTTATTATTCAATGTTACAACTTATGTTATTACTTAAGACGTGAATTTATATCCCTTATAAATATCAACGATGAATTTACGTCTCTTATAAATATTAACGATGAATTGACGTCTCTTATAAGTATCAACAATTCATCAAATATTTCGACAAGTATATCAAGATTTTCAAATGAGAACAGTTTGTCCGTAATAAAATAGACATATTAAAAAATGTCACTGTAATTCGATATCTCGAATATCGAGAACAAGTAACTTAAAGGGAAATCTATTGTCGAAATGACATGGTGCAATCTTTTTGCTTGCTTATGTGGGTGTATACCATTGAGGCGTGTGGATTTTGCAGTAGAAATGGGTGAGGTTGAAATTTTACCAACTCTTTTCACACTAATTTACACATACATGAAGAAATATGTAATAATTTATAAGATGATGACTTTGGTCAATGAGTGTTTGACTAAAAATATTCTTAGAACTGTTGGACAATCATTCTCTCCAGGGATTGCTCTTAAGTCTTCATTTTTCTCAAGTATTGGGAGTTGTTGGGAGCCTTAGCCCCCATTTTGGACTTTACTCCCAACTTCTCCCCTCACCTCGGGTACTCCTCCCTTTAATTTCTTTTTTTTTCTCCTTGCCAAGCATTATCAAAATTAAATTGGAGATTCTTAATTTATTTAAAAGAAAGAAAAGGGTAGGCAATGAAAAGATTATAATATTTTTCCTTGAAGCATAACGTATATTTGTGTTTTTCCTTCAAATTAGCAAAAAGAATAATGCAGTTATATACAAAAGGGAAATGAGGAATCGAATTTAGCTACAATGGCTAATAAGCAAATGGGGTTGATGCCTGCCATAAATTATACTTAAGTCATGAATTATAGCAGTCATAATAATTAGTTAATTCATTTGAAAACTCGAGTATATTTCTAAATTTATGAACTTTTATACATTTTTTGCCCCTATAACGGATTAGAAAAACAAAAAATAAAATACAATTATAACGTATACTTTGCCACGCGTTCGGGGAAACTCAAGAAAAATCAGTTTTGTTGAATTTTCTTGTGTGTGAAATACTCATAGACTCATAATTAATGGGAAATTCCAAAAATTAGTGGTTGAGTGCAATCATCTCTAATTTTTTGCCGTATATTTTGGGGAGGTAAATTTGCCCAGAATTCAATAGGTGAGTGAGAACCCACTACAGCTACAGGTAATGCAAGAGTCTCTGCTCAATGTCAGTAGCTTCAAATGTGCGTCTGTGTGGGAGAGAGAGAGACAGACAGAGAGAGAACTGAAAACGCGTTAGGGGGTAGTAGGGAGGGAGGGAGGGTGTTAATCTTTTCCATTTTGACTTGCACTTTTCTTTCTTTTTGAAATTAGGGCATCAGTAGTAATCATTGCATGAACTCCTTGTGCACTTGAAAATCAAACCCCCAAAAAATTCTCTACTTGTAATCTTCCTAGTCCAAGGATTATGTTATGTCCTAGTTGAAAATGTTTGTGAATTTTTCTCCATCATCTCGAAGTTTTAGATACTCAAATCACATTCTCTGTAGCTAAAAGGAAAATTACGGTTGTTATAATCCTCCAATTCCATAATTTATGGATGTTTTTTCACCACTCATGACGAAATTATCACATCATTCATGGTAAAATTCTTAACAGCTTAAAATTTTAATTGTTGAATTTTTTTAGTGTAAAGAGAGGTGTAAAGATTGATATTAACATGATTTAATTCAAGGTCTCTGATAACAATTTACGTATAATTTACACAGTTAAAGTAACGAACATCCACTAAACTATTGAATATTAGACTATAAAATAACAATTTTAACCATGGATTATCGGCAATGTTTCCTTAAAAAATACAAAAATTAATTTTTTTATCCAGGTTAAAAAATTATTTTCATCTAACTTGAAGATTTTTTTTAAAACAAGAGAAAAATAAGTATGCTAAGTTTAAGATTGGAAATTTTATATACGACCAAAATGAATTAATTTTTAGAGCCTACGCTCTTAAATTTCACGATTAATCCACTAAAAATAAAGTTTACGGTGAAACTTTTTCGAGCGGACAAACAACAAAGCCGTTGTCCAAACAAAGTCATTGTTATTGTCATAAATTATTAGTTAGTACCTTTAGTTATGATCCTTTGGATACCCTCTCTCTTTATCAATATTATCAAGTACTCCTTAAAGCACAATTTTTTTTTATTTGCAAAGGTTATATAGAGGGTCCATAATCATACGATGTCCAAGAAAATTATTAGTTAATTTATGCTTCTTCTAAGTTGATAATTAAGAACATAAAATTGCATATTAATTAAATATATATTTGTTGATTTCATCAAGAAAATATATTCTTCAAATCAAGAAAAGAAAAAAAATTGTTTGTGTAGAAGGAAATCAAAGATCATAGGTCATGATATAGGCTTAGGCTCCTTCATTCGCTATTCTTTTTATTTGCTTGAAGGCTTACAAGAATAAGATTGTCTATGTTTTGGATCTCTCCAAACGTCACGTAACTATGGGATATACAATAAAAGTAGTTTTTGTTGGACTACTTTTAATTCCAATTTATAAGAATATTTTGTGTTTTGGAAGAGAGGTTTTTTGGGTCATTTTATATGCAATCCATGCAATTTGTGAAGTCATTAGTCTATGTGTAACATATGGATTTTTAGTTTTAAAATAACCTAACTCACAATTTGATACGTATATTAAAGAAGATTCTTGATATCAAGGATGAAATCGAGCCACATTAACTATAATTATATATCAATTTAAATTGTTTGCCAAATTGAAAACCAAGAAATTAAAAAAAAAAACCGAGAAATCAAGGGATCAACAGCATCAGATCAGATCAAGCTCTGAGATATTAAAAAATAAAATTAAAAATACAGTGTTCATACTTTTTGAGAAGTACAAGCTGAAACACAACACACGAGGTTACAAGCCTTTGTATTAGATAGGGCTGATGCAATAAGTGATGAAGCGGATAAATTTTCTCCATTAGAGGAGAAGAAAATTCATCTGCTTCATCACTATGCATTGATCCCTAATTAACTTATTAATCAACTAGAAAACCACTTATCAAAACCCTAATTAAGTAAGTACCAGTCACTAACAACTACTTAATTATTCTTGCTTAACATACCTAGCAAGTGCTCTGTAACAAACCGCTCCCCATTCTCTTTCTGCTCGAGAAATTTTTTGTTATAGAGCACAAGCCTCGAAAACCCTAGAAGAAGGGAACATCGATTGATTCAAGACGGATGAAACTGTGATTTTCTGTCAGTACGATAAGTGTTTTGGCTATTGATCATCTTTTTCAGAGCCAGTAGTGAGGGATTCCCTCTCCTCCTCGAACCCTTCGAGAGAAGGGTGAGGGAATGGCCCTTACCAAAGGACCTAATGTGGTCCTTGAGGGATCTCTTGTGCTTGAAATCAGACCCACAAGTGCAGTACCAGAGCTTGCCACAGTTCTTCTCATGGGTTCTCCAGTCCCCCTTGACTGCAAAGGCTTTGCTACATTTCCTGCACATGAAGGCCTTGATCCCATGCTTTCTCTTGAAGTGGGTTTGGAGGGTCCTAAAGTCCTTCAAGGGCTTTGCTCTTGGGTGGTTGATGTTGTTCTTGCACCCCTGGGCGCAACAGTAGCAGGGTAGCCTTAGCATCGCGGCTGGTTGCGTTCCTCTCAGCGACTCGGGTCCCTTTCTGAACTCCGATCCATGCCCCCACATATGCATCTATCATAATGTACATATAAATATCACTCATAGAGTTCATAATAAGAATTAGAAGACCTCTAGAAAGCAGTAAATATTACATTAACATGTATTTTTCTTGAACTTCCTTCTAGATTATGCTGCTTTTTTCAAAAACATGAACGATATACGTATGTTTGGTGTTATTTTTGAAAAAAAAAAATTGTGTAAATACTTAACGTTTCTGCTATAGTTCAAAATAACTTACGTGCAACAAAATCTTTTTAATGGCATATTCCTCCCATTTATTCCATAGGTTTTAGATGAAACAAATAAATACTTGATTAATTTTTCGGGTTCAATTAGAATGCAAAAAACATTTTCTAAAATCAATATCCTCTGCTTTGACTTAGAGGACTTGAAATGAAGGAACCAAATGACTTTACTCAACGTACATGTCATGAAAAAGTTATATTAATAACATGAGATTGTATCCTGAAACTCTTACATAATGCCTAGGTACGTTTTTAACTTTATTTCACCCACCTTTAATAATTTGAAAACAAAGAAGTTTATTTCCAAGTTGTAAACTTGTACTATATATGGACCCGTTGGTCGTACGAGTGTGGTTTGGAAGTATTTAAATATAAGTAATCTTATATCTGTAAATTGAGAGACTGATTTTAAAGAATCTATTTATATAACATTGACGTATGCACATAAATTCAATGCATAATGAAACTAAACACCTAACTAATGTGATCAAATCATGGTTTTTGTTGGTTACTTGTTAAAGTCAAATTAACAGTTCAAACATGGTCCCCAATTTTGTTGGCAAAGATATGAAAGATAGACTGAAAGGTTCTTTTGAGGAACTTAATTATTGCGATTCCTCTAGTGTAAAATACAATGTCCTATATGCATCCATACAACTAGAATTTTGCGTACATACTAACCACTTGGGGAGAGAATATTTGAAAATTTTGCATTTTCAATTTAGGGACGGTATCTTAAACATGAGTTTTTTCAATAGTATACCTAAAATTGCTGTAAGGATAAATAGATTAAAACACGGCCACCATAAATCAGTATAAATACCGTTCAAGTAAGATCTAAAAGAATATATATTATAAATACTAGCTGAGATCCGCGTGTCATTACCTGCATGTTATTGTAGCGGTTGAAGGTTTTGCTGCAAATAGAGCATGCAAATTGCATTGGACCAATAAGGATTTGAGCAGGGGTTGGTATCCAAAACCTACTCTCTGAGTTAAATGATGATGATGATAATAAGGAGACATTATTATCATGATTATTATTCATATTAATCTTCTCCTTATGATCATCATCATTAACCATCATCATCATCATCATGCTTTCTCTCTCCTCCTCTTTCAATGTTTTCTGCAAGGGCTTAGCCTCCACCACTTGATCACCATCATTGGGCAACCCAATAAGCAAATCAACTGTGACTTTCTCCTCCATCATCATCATCATATTTCCATGATTGCCCTCCTCCTCCTTGACTACCTTTGCCTCACTGAGCCTGCTTAGGAGGGGCAGAGTTGTCTCTGCTTCGTCGTCTTCTTCTTCTCCTCTATGTTGGTTTTGCTTGTACAGGAGGGGCAACTCCATCATCAACATCATCGAAGAAGAAGAGGAGGAGGAAGAAGAGGGGGATGAGGAGGTTGTTGGTGAGGGAGAAATGGATGGTGAGGATGAGGGGAGCGACGATCCAACGGTGGAGATGAAGGCTTGAGCCATTCAATGAAGTTTGGAGGTGCTTGTTGATGAAAGCACAAATCCATGTCATTTAACTTTTTTACATTAAAAATATGGAATTAGCTCCTCATCATTCTCTCTAACCCTAGAAATTTAATGGGGGTTTTTGGGAGTTGGGGGTGTTTATATATATATGTATATATTCACCCTTTTACATGAAACAAAGAGCCTTTACTAATTTTGATGTCAATGGTGGTTTGGTTTGTCTTTTCATTAACAAATTTTACCATTTTTTAATATTTTTTTTTGAAAAAAATTGAGTGATGGAATTCTCTCCCCCTACCTTTTTCTACCTTGAAGGAGGGGAGGGGTGAAATTAGTGGTGGGGTTAGTGGAAAATGACATGCAAAATCAAGTCTTTGGCTTGATGAAGAGAATCCTAGAACAGGCTGACCTTTTTTGCCACTAAAGAATTAAGTATTTTATACAATATATGCACAATCTATGTACACACTTAACAATATATACCACCCAAAATTAGTAATAATATCAGCCAAATCTATGTACACATTAACAATATACTACTACTACCCAAAACTAGTGATATAAACAATATTAGCCAATTATAAGTTTCAGACTTGAATATGTCGTATACGTCTGTAATTCATTTATCCTTTTACATATTAATCTAAGCTTAAAATAAATAAGATAGTAGTGTAATTTTAAAAATTAAAATAAAATATCGAAATTAAATTGAGCAAACATATCTAAGTGGAGAGTATCATGATCTGAGATCAAGATATATATATCTATACACACACACTAGTTGTAACTAGAAATTTTTGCAAATTTTTAACCTTCAATATTAATTATTGAATAAATTAAATTAAAATCTTTTAATTTGCTCTTGGATTAGTACTACTGCCTACTAGGCTTAATTACCTCTTTTTTTGGGAGGGGGTTGGAGGGGTAGACGAAAAGGGAAAAACAAAAGCATTCCAGTCAATACCTGAAACGAATGCATACATCAGTCTCAAAAATTATTAGATTAATAATCTTGCTAATTAAATTTTTGTCTTAATAAATAAATAAATTGCCACGTATCAGCGTGCGAATAATATAAAATTAATACAAAATTTGATTTGTTTGGTTTACAGAAATTTTTTTAAAAAAAAAAAAGAAACTCCGAAATTGATTAGGATCGATGCTCTGGTGGGGTAGAAATTATGGATAAGAAGAATCCAAATATTTTAATTAAAATTGATTCAAATTTAGCTGCTGTGCTTCATATATAATCCAGAAGGTGACAAAGTGACAATACAGTGTTCTAAGTTGTGATTAGTTTGCGTATCTTAGTCTTTTTTTTTAATGTTAATTACGTGGCTGTTTTTCTATCCACTTTCACACTAAAAAAAAAGACATTTTTAGTGGACAAAGGAGAAAAATGTTCGTGCGAATAAATACAATTATGGAATATGTACTACTATATTTTAGGGATAATTTTTTATTTTTTTATTAACAATATAGTCACATGTTTGATTTATAGCATTAGGGAAGGTTTCGATGGTGGAGGGATTTAGTATATACTTCTGTTATATAATTGTGACATAGCAACAACCACAACACATATATAGTGTGGAGCCCGTTTTTGTTGAGTTTAAATTTTTCGATAAGTAAAGAGATAATAGATATAGTTGATTTCACGAGACTAGAAAAAAATATAAATGTTTTTCTTGAAGTTAAAACCTTTTAAAAATAGTATTTGATACTAATAATAATAACAGATGGCCATCTAATCATCTCATCTCAGCTTTTTTTATAGTCTTCCTTCATCTCTGTTATATTCTGACAAGGCGATCCTCTTATGCTTGTGCATAAGTCATAGGTTTGCACTTCTTCAGTTGATACGAACTAATCATACGAGTCTTGTTCCCTTCATATCTGGGCGTCACCCCTACTGTTTCTCTAATTATTTCGGTCGTGATCTCATCCAATCTTATAAGTCATCCATCCACCTTGTTATTCTAAGTTGTTTTTGTCACCATGGTCTTTTGGATTTGGGACTTCTTGATTGGTTAACACTTAGACCTATGGCTAACTAGCACACTGTAGCCTTACTAGGATTTTCTTATCACGATATGGTGAACAATAATATCCTACCTTTATATGGTGAACAATATCTCTATACATATGCCGTTTATTTTGTCTGATCAAAACCAAGTATTTCATTAAACTTATCACCTTTTGGTATCGTCGTACTACCAATGTTTACTTCTTCCAGATTTTTTTAATCATTAGGTATTCGAAAGTCTTAAACGCATTTAATGCATAACTTTATTATTTGTTCTTAAATTTAGAATTTTTTTTTTTGGTGTGAATGCAATGCTATGTTTATGTGTAGGAAAATCATATGTTAGATGAGTCACAAAATTTAATATTGTATATACATTTGTGACCGATGTGAAGTATATATATTGGAATTATTATTAAAATTACAATTACCAATTCATTATTCCAATCTTTATTTAAAAAGTACGTTTAAAAATGACGAAAACTATCATGCATAGTAACCCTACAAATATAGGTGAACATATGATTATTACACAAAAAAATTGTAAAAAATTTGCAAAATCAGAGAGAAAAAGAGGCAAAACAATCGGAGTATCACATGCATGCAAAACTAGTGATGAAAAGATACTAATGGACAACATAATTCAATCAAATCTAGAGAATCGTCTCAAGGTTAATTATATAAATAAATATGGAAAAAGAAAAGGGAAAAAAAGGAGCTAAAAAGAGAGAATGGAGGTGGATAAATCACCGACAGAATATGTAATGGCGGATTTTCAGGAGATGAAAACAAACAAAGTTTAAACCTTTTCTTTTCTCTTTCCTTAGCCTTTTTAGTTTTAACCATTTCCTTTTGTATTTTTCTATAATTTCTCATTACTGTTTTTGATTCCCATACAAAAATAAATAAAAATAAAGCCACCTCCTTTTTTCTTTTTTGGGTTCCTCACTTATTTTCAAGTTTTCACGCTGTTATTACCTACGCTACTCAGCTTGAAGCTAATAAAATCCCATTTAGGAAGTTTGATAATTTTGGGGGAAAAAATCTCAATATTTTTGAATTTATATACTCTCTTCTATTATGGATGATCCACATCTTAAGGACTTGTATAATTATCAAAAATTTTAAAAAAGTAATATAAAAAAACTATGATATATCTTAATCATATATTTATATTTTAGTCACGTGTATTTGTCATATATATATATATATAACTATAGACTTTTTTTATTTAATCACGTGTATTTTAATTTTAAAAAATAACTATAGACTTTTTACCCCTCCCATAAATTTGCAAAGGGCAAGGTAAATAATGATATCTTTCTTTAATCAAGTGCTCACATTTTCCTCCTATCACTCTTTCTGCCTGTCTCTAATCAACTACTAGTGGGTAAATTGTCTCCATTAACATATAGAAGATAGATGATTGCCGTAAAATCACAATAATTAGCGTAACTTTTAATGTCATAGGCAGTATATGTGACATAATTTAATCTTATTTAATAATTTTTATTAATTTTAATTAATATTATATTTTCTAAAATGTATTATAAAATTTTAATAAATATGTGCAGAAACAATTTTTTTTTTTTTGTAGAGACTGCAAACTTTTCAAGACTAGACTATATATGTGCATGTTTTGTATTTTTTTCCCTTTTTTCTTTAACCTTTTTTTTTTTGCATTAAATATTTTCCCCTACTTTTATTTGTGATTGACAAGTTACCTAATTCCAAGGTATAATATCCAAAAGTTAAAACTACTTCCCCATTATGGTCATAGATAAGAGAATCTAATTTTTTTTAAAAAAAAAAGGAAACTAGATAAACCAACTTAAAGTTATGCATGGCCAATAATAATTGTATAATTAAGTAATTAACAATATTATAAATTCATATTCCTACATCCCTTGTTTCTGCTCTTTTCTCTCCAAAATCATCATTTTCAGGGATAATGATATAGGCCATAGCTTAATTACCTCGCTTTCACTTTTTGTTATACATGCACTAAGGTCAATGCTTTAGCCTTAGGCTTCCTTTTAACTTATATATTCAACATACATATGTATAGTGAAAGTTGGTATAGTCCATTCAATGTGCTCTTTTCCCTTTTCTTTCTTTCTTATATATATATATATATATATGACTCCTTCCACTATAGGGAGATAGAAATTCAGCAAGTCATGCCCCATTGCTACATACAATAACATCACCAAATATATGTCGAATTCAGAAGAAAAAATAACCAAACGTTTTTTAGATTAGAAAAAATAGCCAATGCCTAGTTGATAGCCCAATATATCTCAAACATAAGGAGGATTACTAGTCATAGAACTTAATCCCATGACCTCCAAGTCGGAAGGTCATCAAGATGCCAACAGAGCTATGAGCTTAAATTTACTTTATGGAATGCAAAATATACTCCATAACTTTCTAATCATCATTTACTTAACTATTTGGCAAAAAATCGATGGCCCCTATGCCTACATGTACAAAATAGATTTAACTTATTTTTAATTAATATTTTTTTGGATTTACCAAGGATATAATTTCTTTTAAGTTGCGAACATTTAAGGTAAAAGTCCTTCCAATAAATATACTTATGAAAATTGAAGCTTTATTGGTATTTCCTATATACCATGTAAGTCGATTCTTACTATTTAATAAATAAGACCAAAATATCGGCTCTTCGTTACTCTAAGTCATGTCAACTTTGTCTGGTAAGGCACTCTTTACCTCTTCTACATCCTGCAATGCTCACTTGGCTGAATTTTTTGGAAAGAATGAATGGATATTGGATACTGGTGCTTCGATCATATGACACCTCATTTGGATTTGTTAGTTCGAAAAAGATGTTGTCTCGGCCTCTTATTGTCGGCTTGCCTGATGGTACTTCTAAGGAAGTTTTTCGGATAGGTAACATGATTATCTCGTCTCGGAGTGATTCTTAAATCGGTGTTATATGTGCCTGAATTTAAGTTCAATTTGTTATCTGTTGGGAAATTGCTTGACACCTCAAAGTTATCCACTCGGTTTACTAAGACTCGGTGTGTCTTTCAGGACCTTATTACTAGGGTCATTGTTGTTGACGGACACGGGGTGGCTGGTTTATACAAGTTGCGTTCGGTTCTTGGAGATGCTCGCTAATGTTGGTGCATGTGTTTTTGTTCGGTCTAAAGATGTTTCCATTCCCTATAATAATGTTGGTGTTTTTGCTGATGTGCTTCTTTTACATGCTCGATTAGGACATTGCTCGATGTCTAAATTGAAGCACATAGATGACCGTAAGGATCATGGTGTAGGTGTTTTACATTGTGATACTTGTCTCATGTCTAAGATACACCAGTTACCTTTTCCTAGAAGTGAGTCCATGGCCAATAAGCCTTTTGACTTAGTACATATGGATCTATGGGGTCCTTATAGAGTTGCGGACATAAGTGGTTCTCACTATTTCTTGACCGCACTTGATGATTGTACTCGCTTTACTTGGACTTTTTGTTCCAAAATAAGATGCGGGTCGTGGCACCGCATATGTTGAGACTCAGTTTCATGCTCGTGTTAAGACCATTAGGAGTGATAATGGTTCGGAGTTTACTCAAACCCACTGCAAAATATTTTTTGGTGAAAAAGGCATTGTTCATCGGAGGAGCATTCCTAAAACTCCTCGAGTAGAATGGAAGGGTTGAGAGAAAACATAGGCATCTTGTAGAGATAGTTAGGGCTATCGGAATTCATGCTAATTTGCCTCTTAAGTTTTGGGGTGGTTCCTATCTTCCGGCTGCTACTCACATTATTAATAAGTTGCCTGTTGCTTTGCTTCATTGGACAACACCTTTTGAGAAAATTTTTGGTACGCCTCCTAATTACTGTGAATTGAGGGTTACATAGAGTCTTTGCTATTGTCTTGACAAAAGTGTTACTGAAAAATTTTCTAAGAAAAGTAGAAGATGCATAGTCATTGGCTATCCTCCTTACCAAAAGGGTTACGGGTTGTATGATTTGGATTCTTGCACTTGTCTTTGTTGGTAGAGACATCAAGTTTTTGAAAATGTTCTACTTTATCACACTCAATTATCTGTTTCTAGTTCCAGTTCTGGTTCTTCCGAGGTCTCCTTTTTCCTGGTCATCCTGTACATGTACCCGAGGATAATGTTCCTTCACAAACTCGTCCGACAATAGAACTCTCTACTAAAGCTAAGCCCCGTCCCAGCCCGGCTCTTCTCGGACATTCTCAAAGAAATAGGAGACCCCCTGTTTGGATGAATGAGTATGTTCATGCTTGTTGTCCAATGCACTGTCTTTATGCTTGCAGATTTTGTACATTTGCATTCTTCCTATACTCGCTTCGTTACATAATGTCTTATCTATCCCTAAACCTGCTACTTATAAGCAAGCCAAGGGTGATCCTAATTGGGAAGATGCTATGTAAAAGGAGTTAGCATCTCTTGAGGCAAATGAGACTTGGGAAATTACATACTTACCTCCCACCCAAAATGCCATTGGTTCTAAATGGCATTACAAGGTCAAGTTTAAACCTGATGGAACGATTGATATATAAATACAAGGCTAGGTTTGTTGTTAAAGGCTTTACACAAGAAAAGGACAAAGATTACAAACATACCTTTTCTCCCATGGCCAAATTACCTAATGTGAGGGTGCTACTGGCTTTGGCGGCTATGCATAATTGGCCTCTTCAACAACTTGATGTCAATAATACCTTTCCTCATGGGCATTTGGATGAGGAAGTTTATATTCTTCCACCAAAAGGGTATTCTGTTTCTCCTGGCAAGGTTTGTAAATTGAGGAAGCCCCGTTATGGGCTTAAACAAGCTTCTTGACAATGGAATTTGGAGTTAAAAAGTTTCTTCTTAGCCTAGGCTTTATACGAGTCAAAGCAAGACTACTCCTTGTTCACTAGAAAGCAAGATGGCAAGTTCCTTATTGCCTTGGTGTATGTGGATGATATGCTTATCACAGGCAGCGATCCACAAAGCATAGAAATGGTAAAAACAAGCCTTACATAAGGCATTTACCATTAAAGATTTAGGTGCTGCTAGGTATTTCCTAGGAGTTGAAATTGCAAGGTCGATTCGGATATACTTTTGAATTAGAGAAAATACATTCTTAATATTCTGCTAGATGCTTTGGTTTATCAGCCTGTAAACTTGTAGTTGCTTCCCTTCCTATAGGCCTTCATTTATCCACGGATGCTAGTAAAATTTTGGAACACGCAGAACAATACAAGAGGTTGGTTGGTAGATTGTTATACCCGAATTTAACTAGACCTGACATTACATTTGCTGTACAACACTTGAGTCGGTTCCTCGGTGTACCCGGGAAGCCTAACATAGAGGCTGCACTTCATGTGTTGAGATACTTAAAAGGCACAATTAATGAAGACCTTTTTATTCAACTGCTTCTACACCTGCTTGTGGTTGGATACTTGTGATGTAGATTGGGGTGGTTGTACTTTTAGCAGGAAGTCTGTTTTGAGTTATTGTGTTTTCTTGGGTTCATCTTTGGTGTCTTGGAAGGCCAAGAAACAAAAGACTACTTCTAAGTCTCCTGCAGAATTTGAGTATAGATCCATGTCCATCGCCACTAGTGAGTTGGTCTGGAATATTGGTCTTTTAAGAGATCTCAATGTCCCTATTGCTTATCCAGTCTCTTTAGCTTGTGATAATAAGGCAGCTCACTACATTGCAGCAAATCCTATGTTTCATAACAGAACCAAGCACTTAGATATTGATTGTCACTATGTGAGAGACAAACTTAAAGATGATTTTCTTCAAACTGTTCATGTGCCGTCCAAATTACAACTTGCAGATACCATGACCAAGGCTTTGCCTTCACCACACCATCAAGCCATAGTTTCGAAGTTAGGACTTGTTGATTCTCCACAAGTTCCAACTTGAGGGGGAAGGGGGTGTGAAGAATACAAAATCAATTTGTACTACTCAAACTCCAGGGGGATATTTTATTAGTTGGTTGAGTTTGTTAGAGAAGGTTTTGTATATATATAATATATTTCAGCTACTGTAGATAACTGAATACAATAATACAAATAGAGCCCTTCTCTCTCTCTCTCTCCTCCTCATTCTTGAGGTTTAATCATGGATTCACAAGTTTAGTAGCCTACAATATGAATGTGCTTAAAACTTTTTATATAACGGTGTAAGAATATAAGTATTGGTAATTAACTGTATATAGTCACTTATTATCTATAGTTTCTCTCAATTATAGTATAAGGTAACATGTATAATCGAATTGCCGCCAATATAGCTCATATAATAAAATATCAATCAATCTATATTAATTCTTAATTCCCAATATTGATGGTAGTCATAGACTAGAATTATCATTTCATCACTTTGGACCATTTAATTACTTTATTTATAAAATAAGTATATTTTGTCTTCATATCTTTTTATTTTTTATTCTTTTTTAATTAAAATAAATTTCTCCATTCAAAAGAATGAAACCTAAATAGTTATCTAATAAGAATAAGTGTTACATCACTTAAACTAATCAGATTCGTGCAATAAAAAAAAGCTGTAATATGATTTAATTCATTATTTCGTTAATGGTAAAATTGGATAACGGGGTTCTCCAATCACAATTTGCTTTTCTTCATCTCATGCGTAATTACTGATTAAAGGTCAACCAAATTCCTCTAATATTTATAATCTGGAAGGCTGAAAAATCTAATTTGAACCATACGAGGTAGATGGGCCAGTAAGGTTGCTAGAATTGGAAGAAAAAAACCACAAATTCTGTGTTGTTTTGAATATGATAAAGACATGAGTGCTTATTAAAATAAAATAAATGATTATAATATATAATTGAAACATGTTTAGTGAGAATTAGGCAAAAAAAACTAACCAAAAATAAAATAATCTTGTTGTTGGCAGGAACTATGGCAGTAGTGTCACCAATGTCTAAAAGTTCTTCAACCGCTACTTTGAATGGTGTACAGTCAAATTCCACGTGAATTATAAACTTTTATCCTAAAGTGGAAATCTCCTCATTTTTTTATGTGATAGATTCGATTCTCTTTTTTTATTATATTATACTGCTTCTTTAACATCTTATTTATGTTATAAAGGATAGTGTCGGTATTAGGTTTTGGGGTAGTGGTTAGTGATTTGGAAGAGTTAAGTCACTACTTATTTACAAATATAAGTGTTCGGCAAAATATTAGTTAGAGATTTATGTACTTTTTTCAGAAGCTACTCGAGTAGTTTTTAAAACCAATACCTAGAGACTGCATATATATTCTCAAATTTTTCTTTTTATTTTCTAAAAGTTTCTATTTATTGTATCCCTTTTAAATATTTACATAAATTTACCACTTAAACAGTCGTCATTACCAAACACACTTGTCATAAACTGTAACAAGTAAATACTGATCGGTGACATCTAATCGCTAATGAAATAGCAAAACAAATACTTTTATGAACACGTGCAAATACCCATTAAAATCGATCATAAATAATGTATGGCCTTTATATCGTGACCTATGTGATGATTGAAGTTCCGACCACCTAAACTTTTCTGAAACAAAAAGATAACTGCTAAATGTTTGGTGAATCTAATAGAACAAAGTGAGCAATTCACGAGGTAACAAGTAGTAGTATTCTAAAATAAGCTGACATTGGTTTCTATAATGGTTGTTGCCACGTGCCACAGTGTATACTACTAAATAATTAATTCACATCCAATTCTATCATTATTCCTTAATTTCATTACATCTAACAAAATTATATTACATCCAACACGGGTGTAAATGACCCGATCGAGCCGGGCTTGGCTCGGTCATATTTTAGTCTGATTTGGATAGTTCGGACTCTGCTCGAGCTCGACTCATTTTTTTTATTTGTTTAAAAAGTTTCTTCTAATGGAAGTTAGATTATATATTTTTTTATTAAATCCAAGAAATAAGGGTTTGAAACTTAATCGTAATTTTATACTCTTTATATAAGTGTTTTTAGAAAAAAAACAAAAAAGAACTACTTTGCCTAAATCAAGCCTAGCCGAGGCTTGTTGAGCTCGAACTTGGCTCGGTATGCTTTTGAACCGGCTTAGGCTCATATTGGAATCGGTTTGAATCGAACCAGAGCAAAGCTTTGGTCAAACCAAATCCGAGCGTTCGATAAGCCGACCCGATTTTGTTAAAGCCCTACATCCGACCAAATGCTATAATAATGTCTCAATTAAATCTCGTAAACGTATAGCAAGGTGAGGTTATTGCCTCAAGGATGACCACATATATATAGAGTATTGAAGATGAACCAAGTCGGCCTAAAAACTAAATTTTCATTGTTGAGACAGATGATGAGATGTTTAGATTTCTGTAGTACGTATACAATAAAAACTTCAAAAAATAAATACCATTAAATAAAATATTATAATTCATAGACGGATTACGAAATATATACCTCAAGTAACAAGGTCAAGTCAAAAGCTAAACACCACACCTTGAGTAACATATAATCAGAACATGACTATAATTTATCAATAATCCACACGCCTTAGCTGACCTTTCCAAGACTAATCAAATTAAACACACAAAAAGAGACTGAGAATTTTTCAACTAATGACATTCTCAGTCTTCTGGTGATCTGATCTCAGTGGCAGTACACCCACCAGGTGTTTTTACATTCAATTCTTTCTTGATTCCGAGTTTTGCCCACCAAAAAGGCTGGTGTGGAAAAACCAATATACATATAAATGTCAGTGAGAAAATTAACAGCAGGAGTCAAGTCAAGGGGATTCTACTGTTGAGTGTTTGAATTTCTGCAGGAGAAGGTGATGATATTGCATCAATTTCTTACTGGTTATGATGACAACAACAAATCTAGTCTTTTCATTATTGCCTTTTAATCATATCTTAACTGCCCTTGAATTCTTGAACTCGTTTCCCCTTTCATTTGTGCACCCTTCAAGGGTTTGGTAGGTAATTGAACTATCATTTCGGGACAGAAATTGTATCTAAGATGTTTTTTTGTTCACATTTTTTTGCCGATAACACTAAAAATCATAAGTTGGCTTTTCAGGGATTCTCCGAAACAAAGAAAATTTGTTTGTCGGGAGAGTACTCGACCCATAACATTGAAATTATGAAGTGAACTTTGATTATTACCTTTCTACACTATAAGCTCGTAATAAGAGAACTAGGGAACTAGGCATAAGACGGTGCATTAAGAATTAAACCAAGATCAAGAAGGACGAGATAAACTCGGACCGATCCGTTAGTGGGTGCCCCTACAAATCCTTGTAGTAGGGGAATTTTAATCAAACATACAAATGTAGTCCCAACGATTTGATTATGATATCTGAATCAAACTATTTGATTATGATATCTGAATCAAACTATTTGATTATGATCTCTAAATCAAACTAAGTACTTTTTTTTTCTTAATCCGAATATTATCATCAGTACTGGATTGACTTTGATGTCAAATTTGCTAAACTTGGTAACTATTTTTTTAAAGTGTGCATTGATTGATTCACAGTATGAAAAATACACCAACATTGAAATTTTTGTATTACAAAATATAAATAATGGAGACTACTGGCGAATGCACTTTAATTCTCAATGATCAGAGGATTAACTTAGCCCAAAAACAATGACTAATAGATTAAACATGAATATTTTACTATTTATCATATGAATACAAACAAACACCCCCTCCCAATTCCTCCAATTTTTTATTATTTATTAAATTCTTGTATAAGCTTGTCAATTATGGAAAGATAGAATATTTAAAATTGTGTTGACTCAATTCTTCTTGACTAGGTTATGCGTGTCTCGAGCATATTTCATTTGTTATAATTTTTTAGGTGAGACGGTCTCATTCAAATAAGCTCATTAGCAATCATATTTTAAACCATCTAAAAACTATTAATCTTCCTTAAACAGATAAAATGTCATATATCTAATCCTCAAATCTCTGTGTAAGTGTTTATAATATTCTCGATTATTAGAAAAAACCTATACGATAATAAAAAAAGTCGTCAAATAATAAAATAAACTCAACATAAATACATCCCATTTCATTCCGAAATGTCTCATATAGATATAAGTGGTGAGATAATAGCCATTTTACCCCAAAAAGATAAAAGAAAATAACCTTAACAGGCCTTTTCAAATCCTCTATTTATTGAGGAGCTAACTCTCAAAAGTGCTCCATAAGCTAACAATTGCAAGTTGGCCCAATTGGGGTGTCCCAATAGCGACAGGCCGAGACCCAACAACCTTTGAGCTTGCACATTTGGAATTATTTTTTCTGGATTTATTAAAAAACAAAAAGAATCCAGAATATTTGACCTCCGAATTTTTCTCTCTCCTCATCGGCCATGGCGGCAGCAATGGAGGCGGGAACTACCGTTATCCTCAACTTCACTCCTCCTTCTACCTCCGGCATTCTCCCTCGCCGCCGATTTCCATCGTTTCCTGTGAAATCCCCTCTCTTTTCGGGGCCTCCTCTAACTTGCATTCCCAGCCGTAGGTCGAGTTTTCCGATTTTGAGCGCCTCGCAAGGACCTAGCCAGGTTTTTTTTTTTTTGGCAGTTTCTGCTTCTCGAAATGAATTTCAGTTTCGTTTATTGATCAATTTGTTACTACATTGTTTATGAATTGGAAATCTGATTGTGTGAGATTGGAATCTTGAAGCGTTCGATACTGGATAAGAACAACGATATTGGAGTAGATCACGAACTTTTAATCTCCTAGTAACAAGGATATGTGATTGATTCAGCTTTGATCGCTGTACATTGTTCGTAGAGTAAACTTTTGAGTTTTCTTTGAGGAGACAGTGTGAGAGGGGGTTTATCATGAAGGAGTGGACCACGATTAACTCTTTAAGTTATTTACAATTCTAAATTCTGAAATTCGATCACGAGTCTTGCTTATGCCAATTTGGTCATACCAACGGGTCAGAGCAGGTTGTTTGACGATTGTTCCTCTAAAATAAACTAAAACTAGTTGAGTTATTGAACATATAAATATTGTTGTGATTGTAAACTGACAACAACACCGCCCAGTGTTGAACCCACCTGAGCTGCGTGGGGAGATTCAATTATAGGCAGCTTTAAACATATTGATTATGAGAGACCTAGTTGTTTTTGTTTTATTTTTTGCGATTCCAAAACGACAAAATTTAATTACGATTGCATTAGTGAGAAAAAGAATCAAGATCAGAAATCAGAGTACAAACTACTAGGAGTTCTGTTTCCTTCCAATGTATCATTTTAGGGAAATGAAAATTAAGCATAGTTATGTCATATAAACCTAAGAAATGCAGAATGTGTGTATTGAACATTCAACAAACTGGGAGTTTATACAGTGAGATCATCTGTAACGATTTGCACGTTTCTGAAAACACATCTGTGTGCAATTTAGTTAGATAATCATGTGCCAGTTGAGCAAGTTGATTACACGACATAGCTGTGTGAAAACTTGTGGGCAGAGCGACAAGGAGCCACACAATCAATGGGATAAGATCTTTCATTAGAGATATAGTGAATCATATATATTCATGGTGACTTTTTCGGATTTGTTGAAGATTTGAAGTGCTTATTCATGAATTATTGTAGGATACCTGATAATCTTCCTTTATCTTAGTATACCTCTTTCCTTAAATTATCCTAACCAATCAAAGAAGGACAAATGTGAAGTTTTCATCGTAAAACTGCTGTTTTATTCAGAGTAGAGGCCTAATCAAATACTAAAATGATTGACTGTTGATGTTGCAGGCAGAGTTTGGTGAAAACAAGAATGGCATCATCCTGACATCATCAGCTGTGTTATCTTTGGCAAAAGGATTGTTAGATTTTGCATTGGCTAACCTTCTTCCTTTATGTGAGTAGATAATATTACTGGCCTTCTTTGTATTTAGATTCTAAAATACTGAAAAGGTTCTGTGCACTGTCTAGTGAAATGATACTGAATGGGCGAACAATTATTATAAAACACTTTACTATAGTGATGATGAATCTTTTCCTGTAATTGTTGTGACATGGAATGCAGGGCAGTTGCTTTTTCTTTGGTTCGTTCTGTTGAAATCCTTAAGAAGCAGAAAGTCATGAGAAACTACACATTGATTAACAAGTATCTGTTGTCGTGGGTTTAAGGGAATGATATTCTAAAAGAAGATACAAAAAGGCTAGATGTTGAGAAAAATGTTAGATTTTGAGCAAAAATATGCTGTAATGGAGGTCGAAGTGCTCAATAGCAATAATTTGCTGCTGTGTTGCTGTTTTACCTTTGTCATAGAATATCTGACTTACCATTATCAAATTCAAAAGGATGTCGAGGTGGTTCTTTGTGAGATATAAGATTGGGGCTGCAATCTGATAAGATTAGATTTGAAGAATATTAACAAAATAGTAAATAAGTGCATAGGAATACATTATAGTGTTCATAAGTTATTTTGCACAACCACGGACACAAGTCACTCAACCCTATCATTGGGATCTGGCAATTGTAAGGGCAAAGCTATGGATATGATACCCTTTTTTTTGGGGTGCTGGAATTGCGCCATCGTGGGCATCAGACATGTGATACAGCAACTTCCTTCTGTGTCATTTTATTATATTTGTAGTCAGGTACTCGTAGTGACAATGAAATCTACATGGCTAAAGGAACACTTAGTAATAACCAACCCTAACATTGCTTATATAGACTAGTAATCAATGGAGATGTCGTCATGCCTAAAGCAAACCACAGCCTGATCCCTAAGTCTATACTATATATTCCAAATAACCATTTAATAATTGTCAAAAGTTCTGTATGAAATATAGCAAATAATTATAGTTTTGCAGCATTAAGTATTGTATCCTGGTTACAGAATGCTTCTAGAGGAAGAGCCCTTATTGATTTGGTCTTTGAGGACACTAGGAGTTCCGTTTCATATTTTGATTCAATTTTGTCTAGTCAAGCGAAGCGAGGGAAACATTGTTCCTCATGTGGTTCCTAGACTGTGCCCTCCTGTGGGTGACAAATTTATATGGTTTTCTGGTCTTCCACACAGCATTTCCAATATAGCATAATTGCATATGATTTAATAGAACACCCCTGTTTTACTTCAAAAAAGTGTAACGTTCTGCATTTATTTCATTAAAAAGTAATATCATACTGATCTTAATCATGTCACCTAGAACAAACTATAGAGATTGTTTGGGTTACTGTAAAATTACTGTCTCTAAATGAATAGAACCAGCAAATGATCACTTAGAAACTCTTTATCTTGTTTCTTCCAGCTCCTTTTACTGTTTGAACCAGTAATAGATGCTCACTTTGCTCTTTTGATGTTGTTATTTGTTTGATGAACCAACATGTATAGCTCTTGTTGCTGGAGTATTGCTTGGAATAAAAAGTCCAGCGCTGGGCTGTCTAGCACACCAATATTCTTTCTCAAAATTTATCACCTCTTGGCTTTTCTTTGCCTCTGGTGAGTTTCTGTGTACTCTGGTTTGTGTTCTTATGAAATGCTTTCTCTCTCTAATCTTATCGGTGAACATATAGGACTGAAGATGCAGGATGGTGATCTTAATGCTGTTGTTGAAGCTTGGCCTGCATTTTTTATGGGCTTGTATGATCTCAATTTTTTAAATGTCTACTGTATGTTGAAAGTTCCTTCCCTTTATATCTATTATTTTGTTATCTCATGTTATTACAATGCTACTGACATTTGTTTTCGCAATTTTACGTGATCCTTTTCGTGTTATTCTTCTGTATATGGCTTTGTAGTTGGTCATAAAACTATTTCTAGATTTGGATAGAGCAATTGCTCCTATTATTATTGCTTTGATGACAAATTTTCAGAACGTTATGATAGCTTCTTTCCTTTCCTTTTCTTTTCTCATCTACCCTTGTAAAACTCAACTTTTATGCGCCTGAACCTTGCTAGTCTCTGCTTTTCATGTTATTGTCTCTCAGCGTTATTTCTCTATTTGACATTTATACTCAATGCATGATTGCATGTTGTCTTCTTTTCTTTTTAAACCTTGGAAGATCTTCTCCAAAGGTATAGCCCCCATTTTATGCCTTTTAACTTTTTGTTTCTGCCTTCGAATGTGCAAAGTCTTCCATTTATCATAGTCCTGTGTCCTCTTTTTGTTTCCCCTCTTGATTCTTCTGACACTAGAAATATTGTTGCTATAAGTATCTTTCTTAGAATACATGTTAGCATTATTAATGCTGAAGGAAAAATGACAGCATACAACCTCAAGAAGGAATTTGTATATTGGAGTCATATGAACTGTCCTAGAAAGTGTTACCTCCTTGTCACCAAGTTTTTCTTGGATATACTTAAATTTCTCAAAGATACGGCCATACAAATGATGGTTGTAGTTGTAACCATGAAACCAGAGTTCAGGGGTGATGCAGCTGATGAGAAATGGAAATGACCCCAAAATAATGCCTCCTTGTCTTGATATTTCTGTAGCTCCTTATTTTATAAAGTGAAAAATTAAATGTCCCCTCTTAATTGTTACCTCAGATTTATTTACTCATTGTTTGCAAATTAAGCATTTGTTTATTTGCTTCGATGGGAAATTACCCATCCCAAGTCCCAACTAGAAGTTAGTGAAACTAGATGAGAGAATCCTGTGAAGAAAATTCTTTCCAGAAATTGACCCACCTTTCCTCTTTTTGTAATCTGGTCTCGTGGATTAGGATGGTCAATATCATTGACTTCATTTTCCCTGATTTCCATCTGTTGCTTCCAAGTAAATATTCAAGATATTTCATTTCTCTCTCATCCTCAAGCCTTCTTCAAGACTTGAACACTTTGGGCCTCTCCACTTGCGGTAAAACTTTTCTTTGGGGATGACTTGTATATCTCCACTCATTGATATCTTTAACTCGTTAATATTTATGTAATATACTCCAAATGCAAATCTACTCTATGATTCCAGCCTAGACGGCAGTGCTGGGCCTTGGGCAGGGGGGTGTTCAGACTGAGCAGCCTTACCCTGAATCGTAGAGTTATGCAGAGGCTGGTTCTATTGTAATTGCACAAAATCTTTTCAAAAGTGTATCTGAGTATTATTATGATTTTCCCCAAAATCCTTCACTGAAGAAACAAGAGAATTTAATTCAAATTTTTAAAAGCTTGGGTTGATGAAGGGTAAAAAAGCAAGATGTGTGCAAGTATGAATGAACATGAGAAGGCAATAGCTAATTATAAGTTTCCACATTTTTGGAATGTTTTTTTAATACCACGAGGAACATGTTGCCAGAATATAAATTTAAGGACCCATTTTTCCTGCAAAATTCAGTAAGAAGGACAACTAGCATATTACTTAACGATCAAGTGGGAAATTTTGCTTCTTAATATTGTATGTTTTGATGAGCAATGGTGCTTACTGCTTCTGCATGTGTTATATACCAGGCCTTCATTCTGCTGATGAGCCCTTTCTTCTCAAAGCTGATTCTTAAACTGCAGCTGGCACCTCAGGAATTTGTCATAGGCATGTATTAATGGGAAAAAGCCTGTGGAAACTAGAGCTTTAATCTTTAGTTTAGTTGATATAATGGAGCTAACTTTATTAGTAACTGATTTTGACAGGGTTGGCAATTTTTAGCTGTATGCCTACAACATTGAATGGTGGAGTAGCGCTTACACAAGTATTTTGACTGAGCTTCTCTTTTACTCTTTCAGTCCATTCGAATAGGATTTTCTATGTATCATCTTCTGAAGTGACTGCAGCTTGTAGGTGGCAATTCTGCTCTGGCCCTTGCTCTGACAGTGACGTCTGTTCTTTTAGGCATGCTAACTGTATGTTACACTCTCCCTTCGCTTTTCTGCATTGCATTCTGACATGTCTGCAAATAAGGTCTCTATCACTTTGTTGTGGTATTTTCCACCTATTCACTAGCTTAGTAGGAAAATATCAATCATTTTAATAGTTAAAAGGAGATTCTGTAGTCTCAAGCACACAATCTGATCCTTTCTTTCCTTCAATGTCCTTACATTGGACATTGTAAATCTCCCCCGCAAATGTGAAGTTTTTCAATTTTCTCATGGTCCAAATAGAGGATCCAATTTCAATTGCAGTTTTTCTTCATACGAGTTTTCTGAAATGTTTGACTGCTTACCATAGTACTTCCTTTCCTTCTTCTTTCTACTCTGTTTTTTCCCCTTTAGTTTTCAGATTTTTTAGTGCTAGTACTTATAAGAGTAAGCCTCATTATGAGTCAACTGGTTAGGGACAAGCTTTATTTATATATTGAATCTCTTAGGAGCGCCATCAGCAGACCATGCTGAATTGTTATTGTTGCATGTACTTCATGAACTTCAATTGAAAACATCAATTACATTCTTTCCCGGGCTCCTCTTTCTCAAAACTAATCTAGATGCATTTGAACCAGCAGGAGGGGCTGCTTCTTTGAGATCTACATATTCCAATATTTTAAGTTTGAATGAAGCTCTTTTATCCAAAGTTCTTTTGCATGAAGGAACTTTCTCCCCACTCTTTTGCTCTGTCAATTATGCACACACACACACACACACATCTTAGGTATAATCAAACCTTGGTCTTACAGAAACAAGGCACTTTACCACTAGGATAGCTCCAAAAGGGGCTGTTTTATATGTTCATCCTATGTTATGACTTTATTTAGCATTCTGCCTCCTAGGTTTCCTGAAATAACTTCTGAAAATTGCAGGTGCCTCTTTGGATCACAAAATTCTTTGCTGACGGATTTGGTGTAGCAATCCCAACTTGGCAGCTGTTTCAAAATCTTCTCCTTATACTCATTGTCCCTCTAATTTTGGGAAAGGTTCTCCACTGCTTCCGTCTCTGGTTTTTGTTGTAATTATAGCACCTGCACGTTTTTTAAAAGATGTGTAATTCATGTTTGCATGTGATGCTTGTTATTGTGGTCTACAAGTTGCTTATGTCATAGGTCTGCTATATTTGAACAATAAGTATCTTGCATTACCTTCTAGCTTTTATCATAAGTTGTTCAAAATATCTGTTGTGTGGTCTAGAAATTACTTGTTATGCACAATTTTGTAGAGTTCTGTCCTGCTGCTGCTTTTCTCTATAGCTGATTATAGGACTCCCCTAGGTTTTATCTCTCTCTATTCAGCAGATGAAGATTGGACAGGGAAGGAGAAGGGAGAGGAAGAAAAACAAGGAGAGACAATAGATGAATGGAATGAGAAGAGAGCTAGGGAAAAATTAATGGGAAAGGGCTGCTTTGATCTCACTTACTCGGTAGAAAACGCAGTAATGTTAGATCCCTGTATTAGAGAATCTAAAGAAAACGGAGAGCCTAACACACCAATCCAGTGCAAGAACAACAACATGCCTGTGTAACGTTTCACACATGTCAGGATGTGCAGAATAGCAGGCAATTGATAACTGCAATTACTTTATGATGGCGATTGTCTAATGCTATGTCTCTTCAGACTTAAAAATTCCCTCTCTTTTTTAAATTAAGACCATAATAATCCATGTAAAATTGTTGTGCCTATTCCTAGTTATCCAAGATGTTTCAGGCCACTTCCCTTGCACTATATTTTGGTTTGTGTCATTAAGTAGTATTCTCTGCATCTGAAGTCTGAATGCAAATTATTTTGATTTCAGGTAATAAGGAATTCATTCCCTGGTAAGTTTTCTCTCTTAAAATGAAATCATAATCATGGTTGACTTCGAGATTCAACTTAACAAGATTGTTGCCAATAGTCCTTTCTGTTTTTTTCTTGGCAAATTTGGACTGGAGTGATTATTCACTTTCTAAGTTCTGCAAGTATATTGAGATTTATTCCATGTGAGTTCTAGTGTGGGGGTGAAGAGTCACATGTGTTTTGTGAAGACACCTCCCCCCCAAATAGCAGGCAAGAAGACCCATCCGAAGCCCCATCGTTTGTGCGCATACCTCAGTGGGTGTGGGTTTGGGAGGGAAGAAGGGGGATGTCCTCCCCTTCTGAATGGCCCTAGTGAGATTTTATGTCACAATCGTAAGTAGGATGGTGTCTAATGCCATTGGACCAAACTTTTGATGTTGGCTTTGGTAAAAGAAATTGTGTCAAGGAATATACCAATAAGTTCGATGAAATTGATAGAAAGATGTCTGCATAATTTTCCATATTTTCATATTCAAGATGTGATTGATTTTATTTATCTCAGTTCCCAAAATTTCCCTCGTCAACAGGTTTGGCAGCACATGTTGATCAGAATGAAAGGTTTTTTCGATCACGACTTCAATCCTCCTCGGTTTTGTAAGTCTTTGTTTCCTTTCCAGATTAGTTATACAGATGGAAATGAAGTGGAACATTTAGGATGATCTTCTATACGAAAACTGACCCTTGGTTAACCTTGGAAAGTTTATAACTAAACAGTAGTATATTGCAATGGGGATCTTGCGCACTTTATTTAGGTTTGGGTGATTTTTTTAAAATTTGTTTTTGGGGGCAGAGGGACTCTCTGATGCTTCTGGTGGGACTTCAACCCTACAGCCCCTTGATGTAATTTGGAGCAAACTACACTAGACCACCTTTCGATTTGTAGATTTTGATTTGTTTGACTGAAAGGAGGTACTATGATTTTCCTTCCTGTGAGTGTTTCATACTTTGTTCAAGCTACATGAGGTTGTCATTTTCACCTATTGCAAATCACAAGTGAGAAATTACTCAAAAATGTCACTTTTGCTATATCGTGATCTACAGTGGATATTGCTGTTCTTGAACTCTTAAATCTCATCCTATGCATAGTCTTTGACATTTGATTATATATAGAATATTGTGGACCATTCTTGTTTTATACACTTGCAAATTTTGGAAGTCATTTATGTGGAATCCTCTTTTACCTGTCAGTTTCCTTGGATGCAAGTCAGCAAGTCACGCGCATTACTCATGATGGTTAAGCCTGAAGTCTTTGTTTGTGCTGTGGGGATGGGAATGTGAGTGTCTGCTTCTAATGGCTTTGATTTTATGTTTTGTGGTGCACAACTTCTTTCCGTGTACAGGAGCTCTGCAGTTTTGTAAGGTGCTATGTTCATGATGTTTATTATAAGCTGCTATTCAACATTGATGGTGAAATATCATCTTCCTGCTGGTATCATTGTATTCTCGCTCAATTCATATGTCTTTTAGTATGTCCTTGCATGTTTGAGCTTCTACATATGTGGTCTAGCTGGTTCAAGAAGAGGTAGTATGATAGTTTGTGCATTGATACACTATCCTGTGTATTTACTTTAAAATCAATTGGGAATAACCAGATATCTTAGATAAAAACATTATTAAACCTCATAGATGATTGGTTAATGCCATGTAAATGTGACTATGAAGTGAAAAGAAAATGTCTTGAGCTTTGCTTCTGTTAACTCACATGTTGGCCAGTGTAAAAAATTTTAATGCATCTCTCTGTCTTCTGCTGAGACTGGCCTCATGCTTAGAAATGTACACTAAACAAAAGGCGATGCATTAACATTGTGGGATTTTATTGCCTGTCTTGGTTTGAAGGAAAGTGCAAATATGGAAGATAGAAATCGGTTAGTATCTATATCCTTATCTCCATCAGTTTGAGTCTTTGTCTCTCTTTTGTTCCCTCCTGCACTGTCAAACTCAATTGAGCTCAGCCATTCAGTCCATCTTATGGTTCTTCCTATCACATATGGCCCATAAAATCTACAGTCTTCATGAAGGAGTTGTTGCTTCTCATTGATCAATGAAGATATGCAAACCCTGCAAGTCTGAAGTTTTCTGTAGTTCCAAAAGTTTTCCTGTGATTATGTTTGTCCATAAGAGGTACGATGATGTGCAGTAGCCGTTGAAGTAACCGGAATAGAAGCAGCATTCTGTGGAGAAAAGGGGATGAGGTGCAGGAGGGATACATATAACTGCTGTCTCCATGTTTCATATGGCAATCAACTCACACAAGGGGAAAGGCCATGGCAGTCCAATATAGGGTTTTTAATTTATTTGCCTAGATGTGTCCTCTAGCTTTTCCCTGTTGTAGTTATTAGGAAAAATCCTCCTATTTACCGGTGAAGACTTAAGTATAAATTCGTTCTTGTTTATCATGTCTTTATATACACAATCATCAACAACCAACTTATTACTTCTTTCAGTTTTATCCCTCCCCTCCCTCAGCAACCCCTATTGTTACAACGAAGACAGCTCAGTAACAATTCCACTATGTAGGATCAGGGACACCGTATTGTTATTCGCTTTATATCACCTCAAGATCATGTTTTTTCATTCTCCTATTTGTCTTGGGACACAATATCACCATCTCCTTTCAAACTTGGCAAGCTGCATATAGTTGGGGCAAATGAAATTAAATGACAAATCAATGCAACCACTGATTCCCAATGTTAGTAGTCAGCATCTGATATAGATATATACTGTGGATTTATTTAGTATTCCCATTGGTTCACTAAAGTCACAACCCAGCCTTTCTTTAGAGATTCAGTAGTCTAAGTAAAGTTCATTACTCTATTTATCTAGAATTATTTTGGCTGTTAAATTTCCTGTCAGAGCCTCATGCCTTTAATCCTAGCAGGTTTCCGCAGTTCCTTCCATGAACCCTCATTTCTTCAGATTTAGGAGTATGCATGTCATTTAAACAAACTAGTGAGAGGGCATGTAAGATGTGAGAAGTGTTTTAGAGCAAAATACTGTTCCTACTTGAGGAATATCATTTAGGTTTCTTTCATTTGTTAAAGCCTAAAGTTCAACTTGTAACTATGCAAATAAATCTTTTGCTACCAACAAGTGGTTGTATTTAAAAGGAATGTCTGTGAAGCAATGATACATATATTTGAGTGTGATCCCAAGTGGAACCTTTTACCATATCGTGTTCATGAGTCTATATATTTTGTCATATGTTGCACTTTTATTGGCAATTTAGCTGATGGCCTTCATCAACATGATTTTATGCTTCATTGATGGTGAATGTTCTTTTTGTGAGTTTCTTTCCCATTTTGCAGACTGGTGCATGTGATCTTTTTAGCATTTAATGCCATCATGGTGCGGATCTTATCTGCTGACTCTTCTCCTTGGAAAACAGTATTTGAGAAGAAAGAAAATAGTCGGGCTCTGATGTTGGTCTGCAGTCAGGTTGGTTGCTGTGCCTGCTGTTACTCGTTGTGTCTGTGTCTATTTTTGATTAGAAGGCCATAGAAGGTTGCCTGGTTGCCATACTTAAATTCGTAGCTGATAGCTTGTTATTTTATTCCCATTCTACTTCTGTAGTGCAAATTTAAAGGCTGAAGTAAAAGCACTGCAGATTTTCAAATTGCAAATAGAGAACGCTGTGAATTTATTTTCATAATTCAGGGTGTTTATCTGTTTTCTACTTTATTTATAATTCTGCTTCTAAGAACTGACCTGGTCATGCAGAGATCTCTGCTTATAGCAACTGCCATAGTGGAGCAGCTTGGAGGTGTATTGGGCGCATCAGGCTTACTTGTACTCCCTAGCGTTGCTGCTGATGTGAACCAGGTTCTTTGCTTAACTGATTCCTTGTTTTCTACTGTATTGGTTGGTTCTCAACTTCTCATCACAGACTTATTTATTTGAATGAGGCAGTAATGTCATGCTTATTTTTGTACTATGGGTGTAGATCGTTTTCGATTCACTTCTAGTTAACTTCTGGCTTCGAAAGGATGAGTCATGCGACAATGTCAAGAGATCTTGAAGTTTGCTACTCAGACTTTCATGATTTTTATATCTACTTGTGTTTTCCCCTTCCATTGAAATTTTGTATAGTTAGATCCTTTAGATTCTAAATGTATAAATTCTTTTGTAATTGTACATAAACATTTATCTTGTGCACAACCCTTACGAAAAATGCAGATAGAATTCTCCTCTCCTCTTGCTTTTTTTTTATCTAAGCTGAGAAAGGACTTCTTGTAGGTTGCAGCCTATTTTGTGAGCTTGAGTGGTAGCCAAGTTCTCCCGACTCTAATAGGACCTCTTCCAAAAGGATTGATAGTTAGTTTGACCATGACTTTTGCAGTGTTGTGTACCAAAGTTACTCCAAGAATCCCCACAACCTACAATGGAATGTGGGAGAGAAGCAACGTAAGGAGTCTGGCAGTTTATGGTAATTAAGGAATTGTGGTAACAAGACTTTCACCTCATAGTCAAAAGAGAACTTGAAAAGATTAGCGCTGCATAATTCTTACATTAAAGTTGTCACATATGGTGTTGAATTGTACAAATAATAGCCAAGTGCAATCTTAGTTTTGTGCAATCATGCCTCTTTTGCCTAAATATACGGGGAGTGACTAAGGATTTTAGTTTAGATGATCATGCTTTGATAAGGATGTCACAGCGTCAGAGATTTGTACTGAGTTCCATGGAGAACTTCTACAACCATTTACCCATTAGGGATTCATTTCCACGTGTCATCATATTATCCAAGCCTGAGCCCACTATGTGGGCAACCTGAATTCTGATATATGAACCAAATATGAAGTGCGAACTCAGTAAAAAAATTTCCTGTGTACTCATGTACATATGAATTTCTGTTAATTTATAAAAGGTGTTATTTTGTATTTCTTTCTTTCCCCCATTTTTTGGGGGTTGGGGGAAGGCAAGCAAACAGAATCTTAGGTGACTCTTTCGACCTAGGTTATCATCAATAAGAATGTTGCAAAACTCTTTAGAAGAACCGAACTCCATATGCCTGAGTCTTGCTGTCAAATCAGCTGCTTCTTTGGCCTCCCGGTAAATAAGGTTTATGATGACCAGATGACACTGGCTGAGAAAATTCAAACTATCCTGAATAATGTAGTGAATCTGCGGCGAAATATAATTCTCCTTCGTTTTTTCCTGCTCCTAGGGAGGGAGGTTTGCGTCTTTCTTTTCTTCTATGTCTCTAAGTCTTTTGAGAGGAGAAGGAAACAAAATCAAATCAGAACCAGCAAAAGCAGGACTAACAATGGGAGTTGTTGAAGGAAACAGGATTAACTAGAGTAATCTAGTTTTGATGAAGGGTGAGAATTGAAAACTTTGACAATCATCACAGACAAAATATAAACATAGTAAAGAAATGATATCTTCTAAGGAGGTTGGAATTTCGAAGGCTTACAAAGAAAGTTGTGGCAAAATGAGATAGTGTAAAGAATTTGTAGTTTTTGGAGTTGGTTTATGGGGGATTTACAATGATTTTGTTGCTTTACCAGCACTAGCTCATTAAAATATGCAGTATCAATGTAATAAGCATAACTTGTCCTCTTGTAGATACAGGAGAGCTTCCTGCATTTGGTAAAGTGAGCAGAATCCAGGGGAATGGAAACCACAGAGACACAATTTTAATTAATAGAGATCAGAAAATATGAAACAAAAGTATCAAAAAATTCAAGGAGATAAAAATGCACTGTGATAAACTTCCCATTCTCAAAACTTGGCCTTCGTTGGGTAGAATAATCTATCCCCTTGAAAGGAAGGGTAATTTCTTGGTGGCACTTGGAAAATTAATGTGTGTTGAGTTTGATCAATTTACTTCTGCATTAGCTAAGACTAGAAGTTTCGTCTTGCTTTAAGATTTACTGGGAATTAAATTACATAATAATTGCTCAAATATACTGGCATGTCCTGCTCGTTTCATACATTTGTCTTGCTGTGATTTTGAATATGTTTGGATATAAACTATATAGTACAGCAACCTTCTGTCGGATCCTGCTTTAGCAGGATCTCGGGAAAGGTAGATGTAGGCAACTTACCCTTACGAGTAAAGAGATTGTAGATACAAACTGTACTGAGATAATCTAAGGATGGAAGTTGTATCTAGCGGAGGTTTTTATCTAAACACAGATGCTTTCTACATTTTGCTGTAGTAGTCCTTATGAATGAGCTAATTATCATACAATGAACTCTTCTATGTATGTACAGTGTCGACAGATCATCAAGAAGTTATTCTGATTATTCTATTTGCTGGTCTGCTATTGATGCATAAGCTATTAATTCTTGTCAGATAAATTTAGTGTAGGTTCCATGTAAGCAAATAGGTCCAAGCCTCTAGAAGCTTTCAAGTCTATTGGTCCCGAAATGTATGAATGTTGGACCACAAAAACCTTTAATGGTGGACTGATGTGTGCAGTTCACTAGGCAAGCATATACAATTCAATTTGATGAAGTATCTGTACAGGTTTAATCATCAGCTTGTTTGAATGATGGGTGATAAACGACTGGTTAATATATTCCTAGTGTAGCTTTTTAAATCCAATGGCTCCTTTTGCTGATGCTTTAGTATCTGTCTATGTTTAACAAATGTTGTTAATGTAAAAGAAAGTGTTGTGCTCAAAGTGTAGTAGCTAAAGGAGCAGATTCTCAGGGAAAATATGCAAATGCTGAGAACATTTGAAGAGCACAAAGTTCAGTCGAAATTATTTTATATAGTCTTCTGATGCAGATCAGATTCTAAAATGGAGAAACTACAAGTTGGTTCCGGAATTTATTATATTCGGTGGTTCTGTTGTTATATTATGGGTTAACGGAGTTATCCAACGTGGCCAATTTCCACTTTTGTTGTCCTAGAATTCTGTTAAAAGATGCTTTCTTGGTGGTTTGCGGAGTCCCTCGTAAGCATCTGATACAGGTACGTTCCTAGTTCTAAACTCACCCATCTTTGGCAAATTTTGTGTATTTAGTCTTAAATGAGACTTGGATTTTGAATACATGTGGAGGATCGAGTGTGCAGTATGGATATTAGAGATGAAATAAAAGAAAACATTAGCTTTGAATAGTAGGCACTTCGGCTTTTACGTGTCATTTGCATTGAAAGAAAATAATAATAGGCACACATTGATGATCACCTTCCATTTGTCTCACTAAAGTGGGGTAATGTATAATGTATTAATGTTAAGCATCAGAAGATGGGGAATGTTCAATGATTGATGAAGTGGTTATAGTAAGAGGGGAGATTTGATGCTAATTTATATTATATTGAAGTTATTCTGGAAGGTATGTTCTTATCTGAAGAATGTTGAACCCTTTTTCCGAAAGATCTTTAGGCTTAGCCAATAGCCATTAGCAGCTTTCAATGGCCATTAATGGCTGATTCATTCACTATTTTTGATGAATTTCTTAAACCAGTTTAAAATACTTGTTTCCTAGTAGTCTTTTCTTTAGTAATAATTTGATTGATCCTCTATATGCTCTGCTATATATGTCCGTACTCCCTATTTCCTAGCAGGAGGAATGGTGGGATAATGCAGCGCGGCTTCCATTCCATTCTCCACAATGATAAGATGCCTCTTTGAACTCTTTTGATTCAGATTCCAGTTTGCTTGGATTTTACCTTTCCCTTTTTTATTCTTTATTCAAAAATGTTTTTCTAAGTTCGAGTAGTTTTCGATAGTCTCCCAAACCACGCTCAACCACTAGGTAGACTGTTGTCGTGCTAATAGCTAGGACGGGATTCTTTTGGTATAGGATTGTAAATAATTTTGCATGACAAAACCACTCCAAGTGTATGGTTTGGGGGTCTATTACACATATAATCATTTTTTTTTTATAATTATTACACATAGAATCATAATATGAGTAAATGGTGCAATACTCAACACACAAGTCTTTTTATATGTGTAGTGGAGAAATACTTATAGAGGTAAGATTGTCTACATTTGCATCTTCATAGACCTTGTATAAACGTGATTTATAATTAGAGCTATTGTAGATGTGTAGTGAAGAATGAAAGGTAAATTATGTGAAACATTTTTCATACCCATTATTACTGTCATCTCATTTTTTAAAAGTTAGAAGTAGGCAATTGATATCTGATGTATGCTTATTTTGTTTCAAGGAAATTCTTCCCTTTAAGACTGATGGCTCTTTGAAACTAATGGTATAACGATTACAAATTTGAATTTGTCAATGACCCTTGAGCTTGATGCAAATCCCTCTTAGGATGTAAATTCACTTGCTTCGTAAACTTCCACCTCCATTCTTCTTACACTCTTATAATATTCTTTCTCGAGTTATTATTCAGTATATTTGATTCATTTGTTATAAATGGTGCACTTAAATAGTAATCGCCAATCTTGAGTGATCAATTATCAGGGATACACCTCTATAATCACTTGTTTGTTACTAAATTGCAAACTCGATGTTATTTATAGAAAAGTCATGTTAATTTTCACTTATAAGATAACGTGGCTCATATAAATTAAAAAAAAAAATGTTAGTTTTATTCTAATGATGTTTATTTATTTCCTTTACAATATTATTGATTTTTTATGCCATAATTGCCTCAAACACCTCTTGGAGCATGTAGAATGCTACTTATTGCACAAATGTACTAATTTAAGTTTTTGATCGTTTATATTTGGAATACAGATTGGGAATATAAAGTATTCTTGATAATTTTATTGAATTCAATACATATATATTAATATAAAAATTTCTACAAAACGGAAAAAGAATATCCAAAGAACAATTGTCACGTCTCAACCCCTCCCAACACATGCCCCTCCTCTAATCAACAACCACCATCACCACGTCGCACCCTGGGCCTTGAGCCACTTGTAAGCTCACCAATGGTGGACAAATCGATTAGGGAACTTGTGTGCTATGCAACCCCATTTATATACTGTCATTGTCTTATAAGCTTATTTTAACAAAAAGTGTGGGTCCAAGTGAATGAATAATTAGATGAAATATCCGTGGGTCTAATACTTAGAAAGAAATTTAGTCGTTTGACAAAACTCCTGTTTAAGGGAGCAAAGTCTTAAAGAGTTTATCGTCATGCGTGATGTGGTGTATTGAAAGTAACCCTTTGTTCAAACTCCCATTGCATTTAGTTTGGCAAACTTTCTCATCAAACAGGAAAGCATGCCATGAAAACTGGTGTGTTAACATCTATCAGAATCAGCTTTTATACGTCTTTGTCATCCTCTTTATTCATGGGGTAAATCCTCCCAGGTAACAACTACTCTTGTCATATTCTGGAGAAGGACCAGCTCTGAAAAGTCTCAAGGATGGACCAGTTTTTGAATAGTGTAAGTTTCATAAAGCCAATAGCTTTGGCTCTTTCTTATCCTTGTTCCTTTTGTTCCTGTCTTATTCTCCCTCTCCTAAACTTTAGATCAACAACAGCATGATTATGCATATCTAGGCATATGTAGTTAGGCAGAAATTCTCCTCATTGAAATAGTGAAGTGTCATTTCAAAGGAACACACATGCAATTTGTTATGAAGATAATTATTTTTTACCCGTTGGTTACAGACTAGAGCTTCAGTATCCAGAAGCCTAAATTAAGTGCCCAACGGTCAATAATCTGAGCAGTCTCAATCCCTCAGATAAGAGAGAGATTCGTCTGGGTGGTCCATTCCTCTACGTGTTGCTTTTTTATTCTCAATCATCAGATTTGAACTTCCCTCTAGGTGTGGGGGCCTGAACAAGGGGAGAGAGTGGGGGACTTGCGGATATATACATTAAAATGTGAAAACAAGAATCGATGAGCAGTTCTTCAATAGCAATTGGATGTTGACTATCTATAGGCATGTTCTTCTTGACCTAATTATTTTATTCTTCCAATATTTTCTAGTGTTTTCAATGTTTTTAATTAAACTTATAACTTCAAGTATCTTCAATAATTCTTTTTAATGCCTTCTAGTTTTTTCATTTTTTTCCAATTTGATTAAACATCGTCCATTTTTTTGGTTCTAAAAATGTTTTTTCCCCATTTTGTTACAATTTTTGTGAATTCTAATGTAAGATTTGATTTTAAATCATGACATAAAATAAACCAAACCAATATGCTAGACTTTCGGGTACATGGTATTTATTGCATTTTGAAGAGTTGGATCAAATTTGATATTGAAATACATCATTTTATCATATTTTGTTGAAATACTTACATTAGATAAGAATGTATGAAATCATTAATAGTGTTATTTTATTTTAGGACAATATTATAATATTGATAACTATTACTACTTATTATTACCGTATGAGATTTTTTGGGTATGGAATTACCATGTTTAGTTTTGACTGTGTTGGCCTCAAATAGTTTCTTCAACTTTTTAGACAAATTGTAATCCAAACAATAAGTTGAAAGTTGCACGCACCTCAATCTAAACCATAGGTATAGACAAATTTTATAGTGGATTATTATTATCAAAATGTTTTAGAACTGTACCTTGTTTCAAGTTAATAAAATTGTTTTGCCTTCTCTCAGAAGAAAAATGCAAAATAAAAAAAATAGGTGAAATCTATTACTTTAATTTGCGTAAAATCTTGCAACTATTGGTTCATGTCCACCTCAGAAGAAGGTTGTGTCTTGCCTCTTGGGTTTGCAGTTGACTAGGTGGAGCATTTGTGGGTGCTAGTATGTTTGTTCAACGAATATCCTCTGTTTTACTCCATTGCCCAAAAGATACTGAAGTAATTAGGATTTGGATATTTCAAAACAAAATAATGTCTAAAATCTTTGTTGGAAACTCTAGAAAAGTTTCCTGTTGTTTGTCAACTACCTACAACCTGCTAGAAATGGATTCAGAAATATTGGAGTTGTTCTCTTAATTTGACCGGATTTTAGCAATTGCCTTTTGTGATCTACCAATCATGATGGTAATATTTACTTCTTTTGGAATTCAAATCTACTTGACATTTTCAATAGAAGTACTAAAGATTTTAAGGAATTATGTAATTTTTTTAAAGAAAATAAAAAGCTTCTTGAAAATTTTACAGTATAATTTTGATACTTCTAGAAGAATATATAACTTTTCAGATTGAGTTGTAGATTTTTCTGAGGTATATATGACACTTTTAGAAGAACTCTCAAGTAATAACTTGCAATTACAAACGTTGTAATTAAAGATTTCAAACTTTGATTGGCACAGTAGTTCGTTGCTTGGGTTAGTGGCTAAGGGGACTATTCCACCATTTTCCCTTGTGGGAGGCAGGGAGATAGAGTAGTATACATTTATGCAGACCTTATTGGCTTTGGGGTGGATAAGGTTCTTCCAACTTGTATTTGTACTAGTCCACTTTTGTCCGTACCTTTAGCCTTCTTTACTGTTCCTTTTAGACAAATTCTTATTAACTATTACCTGTGTGCAATCTTTTGGGTTTTGACAGGGAATGGAAGAGTGATTCACTTTTTTAGCAACTTGGCTCTTGAAGATAATTTCTGAACATCCTGGTATTCTTTCTGTTAATCACTATCTGCATGTCCATGTAAATAGCTAATTAATTACTACATGCAAGATCGGAACTAGGTGCCCAAATTTAAATACACAGAAGTTAAACCAAGTAAACAATCAACGAAACCAAAGTCCAACTAAACAAAATGAATGTAAACGTAACAAAATGAACACCCAAGTAATAACCAAACAGATTTCCTCTTAGCTTTCCTACTACAAATTCTCATTTTTGTTTCAACTTGCAACTGCAATCCCCCATGCGGGCCAAGTGTATATTACTAGATCTTCTCTTTGTCCTCTCTGTATCTAGATCCTATATTAGTTGGACTTGGAATAATGAGAAATACTAAATTGTCTCAGGAGTTTAGTCCTAAATTCTATCAAATCGAACCCTTGTAGACTTATAATCTTACCTTGAAGATCATCTGTATAATGCTGAAACCTAAATTTATGAGAAGCTATTGTTCATTTTACTTGGTTCAAAACTGTCAAGTTCTATATCTCGTATATTGGTATCTATCATTTGGATGCAGAAAGTTGAGTTAGTATAAATCTGCTCCATGAGCTGTTTCCCCATGGGAAGAATTATAAAGGTACAAAAGAAATCCAAAAGCATATGAGGAAAGACAATTTCTTGTCTGGATCAATTTGGCCGAACTCAATGCTTGCACTAAAGAAGAAGAAATGGGTTTGAATGTTGACACAATATTGGATTAGATTTGGGTGATTTGTACAAAGTAATTGACTCAGTCACTTAGCTTCTGTGAAAATTTTTCTTGATATAGCTCTGGATTTAACACATGGAATAGAAGGAAAGATATATAATGCTTAGGTTACAAAGTAAGGACCTGTCTTTTCTAACAAGCTTTAAAACCTCCCTCGATATATAGCACAAGAAATTTCATCTTCAATGTGCCTTCATGCCACATGCTATTTGCCAGGGGCTCACCATATATTTTTTCTATGCCAACTCCATAATAAGTATATCTTCTGAAACATTTCTGTTTTTTTAATCCAAAGTTGGGAGTAAAGTATCATATCTATGTCAAGATGAGTATCTAAATTAGATGATTTATGTAAGTGCAGATGCTATGAACTAATTAGATTCTTTTTAACTCTTCTATGCAGGTGACTCAATCAATTGACCTTCTATGGATATTGCGATATTCTCCCAAGGGTAAGCATTGCTTGAATTAAGCATACTACATGACACTTCAGTTCATATGGAGAGCATCATCGTGTAACATACACAACAATTCTCAACTGTCACATGATTACATGGAATGAACGCAGAGGGCGTAGGATGGATTAGAGCACACCTCCTTCAGTGATCTTAGGACTAGAGATTCAATTTCAACGTATATTTTAGATCCATTTAATTCTAATTCCATTATCCATAACGTTGGTCTCATGCTTAGACAGAGTGTTATTGGGGGTTGGTGTTTAGAGGACACAGTTTATACAAACTATTTATTTTAGTTATTGTAATCCAAAATGGAAAAAATGGACCAAATATAACTTTTTTATTTTACAAGAAGCGAGTATTCTCACCACAACCTCTAGTTTGTGTGATACTCTTATACTCCCCCATCCTCTGCAGACTAGCTAGGCCTTAACTTGTACGTTGTATCTAACTAGCTCCTCCCAAGTCCCCACTCTCTTGGTCAAACCACAAAATAATGTAAGCCGGCCAAAAATAGGGTAACTGCAGTGCAATGAGATCATGGAGAACTAACCATATCAGGGTCTGGCTCATTGGCTGCCAGACGTAGCAAACCTCTGAGGCAGGGTGGGGGATACACACATACACACACACACACACACACACACACACTTGTGTGTGTGTGTGTGTGTGTGTGTGTGTGAGAGAGAGAGAGAGAGAGAGAGAGAGAGAGAGAGTCTGGGGAGTTCTTAAATGTATCTCATTGGCTCATTGCACACGTTCAGAAAAGACTGACTTCTTTTCCAAAAATCCAAATATAGTAATAGTAGGTCATCAAAATAAGGCCCCTACTCAGTCCTATACTAATACTAGCATAAGTAGACCCACAGAATTGAAGATCACGGGAAGCTCATATTTGCCCATATCAGGCAATGCCATTTTTTCTATTTTGGCTCATAAATCGTATAGTTCAGGTTGAGATCAGTTATTGTTGAGGTTATTTTTGTTTTCAATTAGCTTTTGGTAGAATAATAATTAGTCTAGTAAACTTGTCACGTAAAAAAGTACAACGCTAAGGTAATCAGATTTTTGGTCCAAATCAAATTACTCTATTTCGAAGGTAAGTTTGAATTAAGAGTATAAGTCATTTGATTATGAATTTGAGTCAAATTTTTCAGAGCTTAACAAATCTTTCCTCTTGGCTCTTTATCATAAGAACAGAAGTACTTTATATAATATTATTCAACCAGTTCAGTTCATACACAAAAGATACCATGCACATGCCTAGACACAACTAAAGTACCTAGTTAAACATACAACCACAACTACAATTACAGATAACTTTTAGCTACTTTCTTATTAGCACATATGATTATATTAGGTAGACTCCCAAGTTCCAGACCAATTGCTTTTATATAGCTTCTCTCAGAGAAAACTATATATGTCATGAAACCTTAGCTAGCTAGCGCCTTCTTGCCGCAGTCTCCCTTTGGCAGTTGAAATAGACAGCGGCAACGGGGAGGCCCAGGTCGTTCTCCTCTGCAAATTTCCTGGTGCAAAACCGATCACGAGAGGAAGGAGGCACAACGGCTGCCCTGCGCTTCTGCTTGAAGAGGATGAACACAAACCTATGGATGCCTATATTTGGCCTCGGCATTTCATAGCTGACCACCTCTTTCCCTATTTACAATCAATATAATTTAGTGATAAATTAGTTTCAACTCATGGATTCACTAATTAGAAGCAATTTAGCTTCAAAATAGACAAAGAAAGTAGGAACCAGAAAAAAAGAAAATCAAAGGGGAGTTAAGCTTGTAAAACCCTTCTGACTTCAGAAGTAGAAGCATAGGAGGAGAAAGACTGTCTTACCAAAGGTGGAATCTGTTGTGCCTGGAATATCTGTGACTATCCTGTAAGGTATCAAATGATTTAACATTAGTCAGATGAATATAGTCTTAGTGAATCAAGGTTACGTTTCAAGAGGAGACGTATGTATGGAGTTGATCTTATCCCTCACCGATAGAAATGATGAGATATATTGTTTTGTCATAAAGCCTGAAAAAGGAATTTTATGTAAAGTGCATACCAGTGGAGGTGCTCCTTAAGATATGGTTCACTGGGTCCAGGCACATCTGGGTCTGTCATGATCTGCATGAAAAAACAAAGATGATGATTATATTTTCATTCTTATTTTGCTTTTACAGGTATATTTTGGAGAGGGAAAACCAAAAGCAGATGAAGCTTAATTAAGATCACTATACCAAGGTGAAGAATGATCTCATGTCACCACCATGAACTTCAACCTTAGGCTTAAGGGTGACCATGGACGGGAAGAGCTCATGGCCATTGTAGACCTGTTGCTGCTTGTTGGAATTGTAAGTCACAGACATTCTCACACTAGGATTGAAGCAATCTATGACATCCCCAATCACCCTTCCAATTATCAGGGGTTCTGTCATTCTTGCCATTTTTTGGTTTTCAGAATTTACTTTCTGAGTACGAGTAGAGGGGGCTTAATGGTCTTTTACTGAGGGAGAAATGTGTATGGCCTGTTAATTTAGGGGATTGTCTTGATGGCATTGGTGGGAGATGATCGCAATATATATATAGTTGTGGAAAGGCACAGGTGCTCATGCTCTTAATTTTGGTTTTTTTTTTTTTTTGGAGGGGGAGATGGGATGTAGTGAAAGGGGAATTAAATATAAAAAGCAAAAGAAAAAGCAATGAAAATGTAGAAATTTTTTAGACACTCCTAGCCTTGTGCCTTTCTTACATGCTCCCTTTTGGAGTTTAATTATATGAATCCAAAATTTTAAATGATGCGTATTCATCCTTATGTGTATATGTCCACTTTGATGGAGTAAAAAAAGTAATAGTTTAGGAAACTGTTCCTCCTCCTCTTCTCCTAAAAACCCTAACCTTTTCATGAATAATCTTAGTCTCTATTTATTTTAATAAGAGGTTGTTATTAGTCATAATTATTATGGCAAATCTCAATCTCGTATTTGTTGAGGTTTAATTTAATATTGAGTTATTTATTAATTTTCTTATATTTCTTTGGAATATTTATTCTTTTAGTTGTTTATTTTCTCACTACAATAGTATGAGTTGGATTGTTCTCACCTTAAGGGTGAGTTAAGCTATTTTTAATTCTATTCGAGTTCAAGTCATTGCCTACATGCGATTTACCGTAGATTTGGAAATAATTTTCTTTTGGAGTACGATTTGACACATTATTGTATTATATCTACTTTTTTTCAATAAATGGGTTAAAATATGTTGACATTTCTTTCAAACATAATCTATCATGTCAAATAGACATTACTTCATAAAATTATCTTTTAGCTCGCAGACATTTCGGAAAGACACTTTGACGCAGTAAGAATGTGGTTGGTGCCAATAAGAATGTCACGAGTTTAGAGTTGACCGACATTGTATCAACTATTAACTTTTTGGAGATAAGGATTTATTTTAATGTTTTTAATTTACTTTTGTTTAAGATTATTCGTCGTATATGTCATATAAATTTTTATTACTGAATTTTTCTTTTTCTTTTTTAAACATTCACTTTAACTTGGACAATTAAGAAGTTAAGTTTGTATAATTTTCAAATACGAATCGTAGTGTATTAAAGTAGAATATCTTTTTTAATTGACATATACTTTCTTACTATGGAATTACTAGATATTAGAGTTATTTTTAGTTTTAAACCAACTTTTTACAATTCAGGAATAAGTTTACTACATTAAATTCTGACCACGTATCCCAACCTTGGTGAAACTCTCAAGAAAAGTATTGTTGGCTCAGCAATGATATATTAGAAACAAATATACCTAAAAGGATATCTTGAATGTCAAAACTTAACCATCATATTATTCTCGTCCAATACTTTCTATATTTCAAAATACTTGTTGGTTAAGGTTATGAGGGAATAATATGGAAACACAAAATTCATAACAAAATTTATATTAAAAAACTAAGTTACCCAAAAATTTTATTAAAAAGGAAGAAAATCAATGAAAAAGGAGAGAAAAAGCAATTAATATGGATAAAATTGGTAAATTAGTTATAAATATGTCATTGAAATTGTAAAGTAATAGATATTATGAAACGAAAAATTAGTTAAAGTGACATGTATCTGTGAGATGAAAGAAGTACTCCCTCCGTTTCAAAATACATGTCACTTTAACAAACTTTTCTCGTTTCATAATACTTGTCACTTTGTAATTCCAATGACATATTAATTACTAGTTTACCAACTTTGTCCTTATTAATTGCTTTGTTTCTCTTCTTTTTCATGATTTTTTCATTTTAAATATAATATAGGGACAACTTAATCTTTTAACATAAAATTTGTCATGAATTTTGTGTTTCCTTAATTTTTTCACATAACCTTAAAATAACATGTATTTTAAAACGGAAAAAGTATTTTTTAAGGTGGATTCTTATTGTACCATTCCTTGGAATCAACTCATGATCTTAGTAAATGTGGATTTTTTTGGGAGTTAATTATGACTATGAAAATCGGTTGCAATTTTAATTCTCTATGTTCTAGATCCACTTCCAAATTCAAAGGCGGTAAATAGAAAATTTTATTTATAGATTTTCTTAAATTTGGCGTAATAATTTATGGAATCAATGAATTTGAAAAGAACTATTACTTGATTTATGACATATTCTGTATAACTTATTTTTGCTTAACTTATCTGAATTGAATTTGACTAAAGTAAACTGAACTTTTTTTTCCTGAATTGATCTGAACTTATTTTTGTTGAATTCTAAACTTAATTTATTTGAACCAAACTTAACTAACTCTATTTTCTCTTACATGAACTTTAATGAACTTATTTTTGTTGAACTGAATTTATTTTATCTGAAATGAACGTATTCTAAAAACATAAGTTGAAGAGAATGGGACCTAAGACTAAAATGAGGTAGTCCTTTATGCTCAAATTCGCAGGATGGGCAAAAACAATGTATTCTTCTAAATTAAAAAAATAGCTATCATATTGTTTACCTTCTTTCTACAATTTTTTTTTGGTCAGTAAGTTGGCCCACCCCGTTTGGACTCCCTATCTTAAGCGAAGTTTAAAGGTCCGAAAGCGACTGCAGAAGCAGTACATGTCAAGCTCTAAACTTCCTCTCCACAAATTCCTCCATTGGAGAAATTTTTGTGCCCCCATGTTTAAACCTGGGTGGGGCATATGGGACCGACTACCTTCTTTCTACAATGATTTGTTCAGTATGGCTGAAAAAGTTTTAGTAATGTTGCCACTACCCTTCTTTTTTTTCCCCCATTTTTGGGTTAATCTTGACATCCAAAACTCATCTAAATAGGCATACATTTCATAGGTTAGATGTCAAAATTCTACAACTAAAGGAAGCTAAGTAACACACACACACATATATATATTCCTTTGATAAATAGTTTATTTATGGTGTGTTTGTTTTAGTGAAAAATATTTTCTCGGAAAATTATCATTCTATTTTCCGACATTTGGTAGCATAAGTGGTGGATAAATATTTTTGAGGGGAAAATAATTTCCCTCAATCAAGGGAAAATAAATTTCCTTTTATGACGAAGGAAGTCAATTTTCCTCCGACTCAATCAAGGGAAAATAAAGTTTTATCAATGGGAGTTCAAGTTCTAAGCTTCTCTTGTTGTGCCACCTTCAGTTTCTTTTTCCAAGTTTTGTTCTTGTCTTTTTCCCCTTTTTATTGTAAAGTTCATGAATGAAAAGTTTTTTGTACAATATTTATTTATTTTTTTAATTTCTATTATTTTATACATGGAAAAGTTTGATCATAGGGAAATGTACAAACTTATCAAATTTAGGTGTATAACATATATATATATATATATATATATATATATATATATATATATATATATATATATATATATATATATTTGGGTTTTGAAGTTGAATTAGTTATTTACCTTTTCTTTTCATATCTATGGGTGTTTTATGGTTGGTTTTTACATTTAAGTAGCTATTTTAAAAAATTATTTTTCTTCTACCAAACAAAGGAAAATGTGGATGAAAAATGGTTTTCTTTGGAAATTCATTTTTTCATAAAAAATATTTTCCTTTGAAAATATTTTCCCTTCAACCAAACACACCCTTAATGTAATACATATTAAATATCGTAATTTGGTTGAAAATTTTCCAAAAAGAAGCCTAATTATCATTTAAGAAAAGAAAGAAAAATAAAAATTTTGATACATTTTCTCTAATAAAGTTTCTAGTTAATCATTCCAAAGTGACAAATAGCCAGACAGGGGGAATTTCAGCTGAAGCTGCCTCAACTTTTGCATATCAAGCAAAGCTCAAATTCTTAAAGACACCCAAATTGGGAAAATACAGAATCTTCCCAGCACAGAGCAAGCAATTAGTAGCCAAAGTTTCCTCTTTTGGATTTCTACTTTCAGGAGAGAGAATTTGGGAATATAAAGTGACTTCTCCACAAAAAAAAAAAAAAATGCCCATATATTTTTTTTAAAAAAAAAAATCAACCATTTATGGTTTGAGGATGTGTGGTTACTAACTAAAGAAATTCAATATTTTTCAACTTAATTTTTTATTTTCTTGAAATAGTAAAATGGGCAAAGAGTGGGTTACTCTAAATGGAAGTTTGGGGCACTTACATACTACTCTACTTAATATTTTAATTCCCAATCCCTAAATATATGTTACTTTATTTTCTTCAAAAATAGTGGTGGCTGAATTAATCATTTATAGACAATATAATTTAATTTTTAACTTTTTTTTATGCAAAAGAGGGGCTATGCCCGAACAGAATAAAATTAATTATCAATAAACCTGGGCCAAGAGGCTCCTACTTATTTTTTTATTTAAATGGATATGAAGGTACACAAATGATATGTTTGGGTTGTTCATTTTATTTGTTTGAAAATTTTTAGATTTTAAGTTTTCAAAAAACGTTTAAAATTTGATAGAGGAACCCACTAAAACCTTTTATGAAAAACAAGGTTTGGCCTTAACTTTTTTTTTTTTTTTTGGCCTTTACTAATGATGACCTTCTCCAAAAGTATGAGGGAAAAAAAAAAAAAAAGCAAACTATCATTCATATCTATCTATTCCTTGAATACATAGATTGTCAATAACAGATCTTAAATTTTATTTCACAATGTCTCGTTTTTAAACTTTTAGGACTAGAAATTAAATAATAAACTTTTGATATGATGGGTGTTAGAGGAGTATATCAACAGTTATAAGTTATATTTGTCTCTGTAAAAAATATTAATATCGATACATCATAGAACTATATTTATATACTTTATATGCATAATAATGTTGTTTTTTCAATTAGCACTTGCATGTCAAACATGATCACTTTTTTTTTTTTTTTATTTTGGAGGTACATAATGTTGTCATTTCAAACTTTGCAAAGTATAGGGAGAATCGTTCAAGTGCCTAGTTCAATTCGTTAATTAATCCTGCTTATCATGGCATCTTTAATTTTGCATGTGATATGGTAAAAAAAAAAGTGTATTAATATCCGTAGAAAATGACAAATAGTTGTGTGAACATATATGTTTTAACATTTTAAGTTATTATTTAAAAGTATTTTTCTGACTATATATTAACATAAATTTCGATTTTTATATGAAGTATGATAATCATAATGAGAAATTTTAATTATATTTCATTTAAATTTAACTAAGAACTTAAAACCACAATTTTAACAATAAAATCAATTGTTTCAATGTTTTCATTCATGCTGTATCAAAGGTACCTATTTGACCTTAGCTGCATAAAGTCAAGAGAATACAACTTAAAAAATTATGATTTATTTTTATGTGGAAAAGTGGATAATTGAAATATTTTTAATTCAGATTTTTTTTTGGAACAATCTTATTTAAGGAGTAAGAATATTAGCCAATGAACACTTAACTTGCTTGCCTTTAAGGCCACCTTCTATTGTCAAGGTCATGGGATCAGATCCCATGACTTGCAACTCTTCTTATGTAAAGATGTGCAAGGTTGTCGATTAAAATTTTAGGCCTGTACTTTCCCCCACCCCCTTGGATCGCTTTGTACTGTTGGACACCCGCCCAATAAAAATGATCCATGCTTATCGATTGAAAAAATTAAGAATATTATCTATGATAAAAAAAAAGAAAAGAAAAGAGTATAATATTTGTCTCCTCCAACGCCACTTATAAAACATTTTAAAATATAAATTTAAATTTTATAATCCTGTTTTAATTTATTTGTGATATTACATGCCAACATAATCTGTGTATGAGCATTTCTCCAACAACCTATATAATAATAAGTTGATGTGACCAATCATAAAATGAGTTCCTAGTAAACAATAATATGTGCCATGATAAGAGAGGATTAACAACCTAGGCACTTGAACGATTCTCCCCTATAATCTGCAAAGTTTGAAATGACAACATTATGCATCTTAAAAATATTTTTAAAAATAGTGCAGCCGCGAATCTAAGAAAAAAAAGTTTACAATATGACGATAATTTAGAAGAGAATGAGAAAAGGCGACATTTAAAATGTAATAACGTTAAGTAAAATATCACGCATCATAGATATATAAACTATAATTCCTATTTTTTACTGTAATTAAACCAAAAAGTCACTATAACGTTTTTGAACACGTGAAATCCCATCTTGGAGTTGAAGAGTTATTGACATGCAAGCCCTAGTTAAAAAAAGTCACGTTCTAAGCTAGAATGTTTTTATAGAAGAGATTAAAATGTGACGATAATTTAGAAGAAAATGAGAAAAAGTGACATTCAAAATATGATAATGTTAAGTAAACTATCAAGAATCATAGATATATAAACTACAATTCCTACTTTTCACTATGATTAAGCCAAAAAGTCACTAAAAATGTTTTTTAAACATGTGAAATTCTATCTTTAAGTTGAAGAGTTATTGACATGCAAGCGATAGTAAAAAAGTCATGTTCTAAGCTAGACTGTCATTTTAGAAGAGATTGTCACTATCCGAGGCCATGAAATTAAAATGATATGTAGAATATGTCATCGACGATAGACAAAAGTTAAAGAATTTATTTCCTTTTTCTTATTTTAGTGTAAGGTGGACATACTTAAGGTGATTAACTTACTACTAATAGCAGTATCGATGATTAATTATTTATTTAGAATAACTTTTATTAAGTTCGCTTTTAAATAAATTATTATTTTTTGATAAATTAAAAATAAAATTCATTGCAAAGTAATTTACTAGAACTATTCATCTCAACACCTCTAAAAATGATCCCTTTAAAAATTAGTTTACCATGAAAAAGTTACATAAATAAAAGGTAATAATAAATATATTATGTATTATTTAAAATTTTGGCAGAGAAAAATAGTTTGGCATATACTTCTAAGAATTTTCGAGTTTATCCACATATATAATTTAACAATATGAAAATTCTCCCGGTACTCTATTTCTCTTTTTTTTTTTTTTTCTTTTGGAAGTAAAAATGTTAAAACTATATTAATCAAGGATTTATTTATTTTTTATTTATTGTAGATTTATGTATTTTCACTTTATGGACAAACTACGGCTAATGCTTGAGCCCCAAAAAAAAAAAAAAAAAAAAAAAACAGCAATGGCAACTTCATGCAATCAACCAATGCTCTCAAACTCCACAATCCAAATGCTCCAAAAATGCAAAAACATGTCTGAATTTCGTCAAATTCACGCGCAAATGATCAAAACTAACCTTGTGAACCACACATTTACGGTAAGCAAGCTTATAGCTTTCTGTTCTCTCTCCTCTGATCCTTGTGGATTAGACTATGCCCAGTCAGTATTCCGGGGAATTTCATCCCCCAACTTTTTCATCTATTTTAGTCTGATAAAGAGGTTTTCTGTGAGTTTGCGCCCATTAGAATCTGTGATTCTCTATGCCCAGATGCTTTGTGATTTGGATGTTTTTGATGGCATTGAAATTTCGCTTCCTTCGGTGCTCAAAGCCTGTGGGAGATTGAACCGTGCCCGTGAAGGGCAACAGGTTCATGGGCAGATTGTGAAAACAAATTTCAAGTTTGATCCATTTGTGTTGAATGCTTTGATTAGGATGTACTCAGAGCTGGGGGAACTTGGATGGGCACGCCAGGTGTTTGATAAAATGTCTGACAGAGATGTTGTTTCTTGGAACTCTATGATCTCGGGCTACTTGAAGATGGGGGAGATTGGTTTGGCCCGTGAGCTTTTCGATAGGATGCCTGAGAGAGACTTGGTGTCTTGTAATGCTATGATTGATGCATATGGGAAATGTGGACGGTGTGAACTTGCAGAAGATGTGTTCGATATGATGAGCGTAAAAGATGTGATTTCTTGGACTTCCTTAATGTCTGCTTATGTAATCAACAGCCTCCCGAAGAGAGCATTAGATTTATTCAGGAAGATGTTGGCTTCTGATGTTAAGCCAGATGCTCCTGCTATTGTTAGCGTTCTTTCAGCAATAGCTGATTCGGGTTTTGTTGATGAAGGCAAATGGGTGCACAATTACTTAACTGGTAGTGGGATGAGTTTGAGTCTTGGGTTTATTGGGTCATCACTTATAGACATGTACTCAAAATGTGGGCATATAGAGAATGCTAAAGCTGTGTTTGATAGCATTTCTTATCAAAGAAATGTTGGAGATTGGAATTCCATGATCTCTGGTCTCGCAATTCATGGCCTAGGCCAAGAAGCTATTAGTGTCTTCCTTGAGATGGAGAGCATGGGCATTGATCCTGATGAAGTTACCTTTGTCGGACTCTTAACTGCTTGTGTACATGGAGGGTTAGTCGATGAGGGTAAACTTTACTTTGGAATAATGCAGGAGAAGTATAATATAGTTCCTAAGATTCAACATTATGGATGCATTATCGATCTCTTTGGTAGAGCTGGGCACTTAAACGACGCCCTTGAGGTTATCCAAAATATGCCTATGGAGCCAGATGCTATGGCTTGGAAGGCCATTCTTACTGCCAGCATCAAGCATGGTGAATACCATGTGGGGAAATTGTGGCCTTAAAAATAATCGACCTAGCCCCCAAAGACACAAGCTCTTATGTTCTTCTCTCAAATATTTATGCGAAGTTGAGAAAATGGGAAGAGGTGGCTAGAATCAGATCAATAATGAAAGCAAGAGGACTGAAAAAGGTTCCAGGTTGCAGTTCTGTTCTTATTAATGATAAGGTTCATGAATTTCTTGTGGGGAAACAAGTAGGTGCTAAGGATAATGCGATGGTCCTTGCCAAAGTAGAAGAGATGATTTGCAGGTTAAAACTGGAAGGCTACGAGCCTGACCTCTCTCAAGTTTTGCTGGATGCTGAGGAGGGTGGAAAAGAGATTTCACTTAGCCTCCATAGCGAAAAGCTGGCAGTTGCATTTGCACTCCTAAACAAGCCAAAGAGTGCTCCTATCCATGTTGTGCAGAACTTGAGAATATGTTGTGATTGTCATTTCTTCTTCAAGTTGGTATCTAAGATCTACAATTGCACTATTACCGTTAGAGATCCAAATCGGTTCCATCATTTTAAGAATGGTTCCTGCTCCTGCAACGATTACTGGTGAATGTTCCTCTGATGTTGATAGCGTAAACTGTAAAGCATCCTATAGGATGGCAAAGGAGTTCCCACATGTGGAACAGTTCTAGATTCATTGTATTAAAGTTTGGCTAATACAATTAATTATTTTTTGTGAATATGATATATTGGAAGGTTGCTTTTCAGGAACTTCATGTGTGAATAAATGAGCTCATCATGATTAGCCCAATGTCAAAGTGCCCACTGAAAGGAAGGTATTCGCTATTCAGCGGATGACTCGAACACTCTAGATGCTTGCTTTTTTACACCATTTACTGTGAGCTGATTAAAGCCATGAAAGAAGGCGACAGCCACAACAACCTATAATGCCGGTCCAATCATTCTTAGTTAAAATGAGCCATTGTTAGCTGAAGCAGGCTATCCTGTTTACAGTTTTTGCTAGAGCGAGCATTATAGATATTTTGTTGGGACATTCAAGTATGTGGAATATCAGTGCCTTTTATAAGTTATCGAGCTCAAGGATCTCTCTTTACCTTCCAAAGTACGTCTGATACAATTTTTCTTCTTTACCGACAGATCTCAATCCATGCAAAATCTTGAGCTACTGAATTATAAAATTACTAATCAGGTTGACAATTTTTTAAGTGTTGTCCCCTCGAAACAACTATCAATGGATAAACCTTTTTCTCAGCCATGTGTTTCTGTCGATTTGATAAACCTTTGCCTCAGGTAATTTGGATCGATTCTTTTGCTGAAGAGATTGTGTAAAAGAACCCAGCTCATCTATGCCTCAATTTTGGGCGTCTTGGACATTCACAAGCTGACTGTTCTGTTCAACAACCTAGCCGATAACCCCAATCTTCAGGTGAGGCTAATGCTTTCATCTAGGAATCCAGAATCACATAAGGACAGCTATCTGGATCACTCTCAAGGCCACCAGACTTTCCTGGAAAGTGGTTCATTATCTGCAAAACAAATCCAAACAAATCGAAGATGAACTCTAGTAATCATCACGGCAACTAGACAAGTTTTGGTCCACAAGGACAAAGCTCTAGTTCGCCTCTACAATTGCCAGAGAATACCTTGCCCATTGTGAAGTTCCTTCCTCAATCCAAAACCATTATCACGTTGGCTTTCATCTACATCACAATCCGGGTCTCCATCTACCTCAGAGGATGATGACGGGTCACCGAGTTCATTAGCCATTACACCTTTTAAGCCCATTCTTGCTGACTTAACCCTTTCTTTACCATCTCCTAGTGATGGAAGGGTGGAGTGAGAGGCAAGGAAGGCGAAAAAGGGCTAAGACACTCAAAAATACCCAACCGGCAGAATTGCCCCTTTGTGAACGGTTTTGGGGAAATGGAGGTTGGGGGCTGATTTTGGTGGAGTTTTGGCTTGAAATTTGAGGGGGAATACTCAAGACACTGATAAAGAAGAGGGGTGATAAACCAGCCAGCCAAGATCACATTCAACTCCAAAGAACACACACAAGCTGACCTAGGAATTTGGATCTCCCAAGTGACCAACTCTGTTTGTTTTTGATGAGGGGAACGAAAGAGAGCTTGGATTAAGCTGAAATTTGGGGGACAACAACTCAACTCACTGGATAAGAAGTGGGGAAAAATTCAAAGGAAAACAAGCTAAAACCGAAGAAAGGGGAATTTTGTAACAGGCAAGAAGATAAACTAAAATCAAATTAGGATAAGACCCACCATCTAATCAAGCTTTAGGGCCTCTAACTAAGCATTAATGGATAAGACACACCACCATTAAGCCTAATTAAGATAAGCAAGAGAGAGAGAGAGAGCTGATGGCAAGGAGTTATGCTCGACTTCAATACCTCATCAACTAGTTTGTACATGATAATGGCACTTAGTATATATAGTGTCTTACAAAACTAGGGTAATATATCCAACTGCCTAAATACATCCTACTACATCTGATAGTGGAGTTTACAAGCAGCTACTTAAACCAAAAAGCATAAAGCATAAAGCAAAAAAGAGGGAACCAAGAGCAGCCACAAAAGATTGATAACAACATGTGCAGGTCGCTTTCAGCTAGTACAGGCACTCATTGGGTCTGTTTGCAACGGTCATAACTTCTGGGTAAAACTCCAAATTGGGATCCAAAAGTATGCTTGGAAAGCTTAAGAAGTAAGCTTTCCAGGCATATATTGTTTGCTAATTTTGACCCAGAGATGAGAGAGATACGCTTGAATTAGTTGACAAAGGTCAATTGGATGACCAAAACTGCGGACTTTGACAAAATGACCTAAAACTTATTATCTCCAAATTTTAATGAACTAACCAAAATTCCCCCTCATAAGAGAACTCATCAAGGTAGTTCCTCATAAAATTTTGGATCCCCATCCTTCCTTAAGCTCGAGATATGCAGCTTGGAAATTGACCCTACAAACCCCTAAGCTGGACATAATTCTGGCTTTGCATGGGCTGGATCAACGTTGTGTCCTTGGTTAGCATGGCTGCCTTCTCTAGTTCTTGACTTTCCCTGACCTCCCCTCCATCACCTAGCACATCCCATAGCCCCCTTCTGTCCCTTAGCAACCTAGTCTAAAGTACACCTCTAATGCCCAACAACTTTTTATCCATGGAATTCCATACAATTGATCTAAATCATCTTCATATGGAAAGGGATGGGGTGATCACGTTGAATTATGGACCAATCTGTCACCACCTATCATTCGTTTCTTGTTAATTTGAAGCGTCAACTTGGTTATCGACATGTTTTGATTCAAGCCCGTTAGCTGAAAAATTGTGCAGCCTGCACAATGCACATCAAATAACTTGTGAAAGTAATGAAAATGTGGGTTGTTCCATCAAAAAAGAAAAGAAAAGTGTGGTTTGTTCCATCAAAATACAAACAGAAAGTTATGAATTTATATTCGTGAACGGCAGGATTCGAACCTGCGCGGGCAGAGCCCACATGATTTCTAGTCATGCCCGATAACCACTCCGGCACGTCCACTGACTGTTAAATTTTTCACAGAATATTCCCTCTTCAGTTCAGCAATTTTTTTTTTTGATGAAATAGTTCAGCAAATTATCTATGAACCTAGAAACAGCAAAGAGTATTATTATTCTGAGAATATTCTCTCTTCAGTGAAGAGCCGCATTCTATATACGTAGCTGGTGCAATGCAAATATATTGCAAAACAAAATAAATTCTCTTTTTGATCCAAAAAACAAAAACAAATTCTACTCACCGATAATACAATAACTTTATCTATTGACTTCGTTTAATTCACATTTTTGTTCGGAATTGAATAAAGTTGTTGTGTTAAAGCCAACGTTACTCCTTTCACGATATTGATCTCCTCTTACCATGCATTCACACATTAGTCAATTTTGGAAACCGTTCATATATATATATATATATATATATATATATATATATATATATATATATATATATATATATATATATAAATATCCTTAAAATGGGATTTTCTCGGAGGTGTAGATGCATTTGTATGGAAACAGTAAATTATACTCCTTAGAACAGCAACAGAGACCCAAAGAGTCAAAACGTAAAAGTGATAATAGCAACGCATCCATTTTATTTTTCGATACCCTGATTGAGTTGGTTGATACTTTAATGCTCTGATTAGGCATCAATATCATAATATACTACATTTGAGACTGGCATGTTGTTTCATTTTCTGTATCTATGGATTTGTTTTGACTGATAATGTTGATGTTGTTACAAAATTGTTGATTGCCGTGATCTCTTCTGTTTTTGTGGGTGGATTAATCTATCAGGTGAGAAAGCCTCACTGAGGAGTGGTGCTTCTGACATTCAAGATTTATGTCATCAGGCTTTCCATGGGTTTTACCCTTTATGGGGTTGCCTCAAGCACCTACCTCTCTGGTATGTTGGACTCCATTGACTATAGGACTGCTTGGTTCCCCAAGCTTTCCTTGTTAGGTGTGTGGCTCAAATCTCCAACATATGTGCCAGGTTTTAGAAGAATGACTTGGGCAGCGGTTAATGGAAGGATTAAGGGGACTTTAATCCCATTCACTAAGGGAAAGTGGGCAGCCTACGTGGGTTATTCTTCAGCTATTTTCAAGGGTCATGGCAGTGCTTGTGGAGAGGTTTTTGGCAGCATTAAGTGGAGTAGTGGGCAGAGGTTTTTAGTGGAGTAATTTGTGGATTAATTACTTGGTGAGTGGGGCTATTTTTCAGCTTCTTCAAGGGGTTATGGGCAGCATATTTTTAGCAGCAAAGCTGAGAGTTTAGTATATAAATTACTTGAAAGTTTTAGGTGAACGCAAGCCGAAAGAGATTGAGTGAGAGCTGAAAAATAGAGAGTATTCCCCCACCTTTGTTAAGTGAGTTTGAGAGAAATTTGTGAGAGAATTAGAAATTCTTGGGTTTTCAACGTAAATTCCTTGTGTCCATTAATTTATCACTTTCGTTTCTTTTGTTACACTTTTGATTATCATATTTCGTCCGAATCGCTTCCGCATTCAAGTTGCTCTAAATCCTAACATTCCTTATGTATCTGAGTTAATCTCTGCAATTCAGCATCTTGTCCAACAACAAATTTTCCTTGTTCTTACATTTGTTGAAAGGTGTATGCTGTAATGTTCTATGAAAAATTTGTTAGAGAACTCTTTTGGCATGCATAACTGGCACATACCTAGCAACTAGTAGGTGATTGAGGTCCAATATAAGTTAATTAGTGTTGGATCTCGTCAGGAAAAATACATGAAATACATGATCCTGATCAGATTTTGGTGGAGTGCTAGAGTCCTTTCTGGTTCAGGTTACATTCATGTCTTGACTGAGTGGCTCCAACAAGCATCCAAGAGGTTTTCAAGAAAGTACAATCAATGTTTGGATCAGATTGGTTTGAGTTCATAGCAAAATGGAGCCGTCTTATTTATGTGTTAAGAACAGATTTAGTTTAGGTTCGTTAGGTCCAGGTGAAGCATAAGTGTCATTTTTCCGGGGTCCAATCAGTGGATTTGGTGCAGCTAATGTGGATGTTCCTTAAGAACTCGGCACCAAAGCTTTCAGAAAACTACCATTGCTGGAGCAATTCAGACCCTGGCTGTTCCACTATTCCCCTGTATTAGCATGGTTTCTTCAACTATGCTTCCCTGCGGCTAATGCGGATGTTTTGAAAAAGAACCACCAAGCTTTTAACAAGGGTGATCTAGCCTGTATGAAAATCTTGTCGGAACACTTATGGTGAGGTAGGTAGTGTTTCCTATATTTTTTTTTTTGGTAATAATGTAAAGAACCCCTTTTTCAACAACCTACGAGAATCTTGTGGGAACACTCTTATGATAAGGTTTCAAAAATTTTCACTTGCTTGATCTTACCTTGAAGGAGAAACATGCATTCTCCCCCATCTTTATAGTAATACAGCTATTTTTAGTTTAAACAGAAATCATCTGACAGGTACTCACAAAATCACTAGTTTCTTGCCAGAAATGACCAGATGTGAAGTCAAATATGTACTCATATGTCCTTACTCTCTGGGTCTTCTCTTGTGTGATGTGCAGGAGAATAGTGGACAGCATGGTATATAAGTCATTGCTTAGAGACTCTGGGAGATCTCATGTAGTGGATTGGGCTTTTTAAATTGGACATTAATGATTTCACATTTATCCATATTGCACATCAATAATTTCACCTTTGAAATTAAATGCATTGCTTCCTCATTTGGCTATATTTGTTTTTTAGACTACCACCAAGTTCACAAAAGCCTTGATTTGATAACATAGATATGTATGAGGTGACACATATAGTGGGTTTGATTACCTCACACGTCATCATTGTCAAATCAAAACTCTGTTAACTTGGTGACAATCCGAAAAAAAGAAAAAACAAAAATAGGGTGTAACATGGTATTTGTTGACATCCAATTCGGAATGTGAGATTATTGGTGTTTAATGCCTTAAAGATTGTGATATTGGGATCAAATTCACCCAATGTGAGATTATTGGAATCTAATAACTAATAATAATAATAACAGTAGTAATAATAATAATTAAAGATAAAATTATGTTTAGCGGTTACAATTACTGATTAGTGTTACCAACTGTTACCAACGGTTAACAATTACAAACACGATTATAAACGTTAAAACCAGCCAGTCTCAGTCACATCAACATAGAATAGATGGCCCCAAATTGATTACATGAAGTTTCGGTAAAACTAATAAAATAAAACACAGAAAAGATTTTTGAAGATTTTTGAGGAAGTTGGGGGCAGACAGAGGGGTATATACCAATTCCGAATTCCCCAAATTGCTTGATACCTTCACCTTGACGTGAATGACTCGTGCATAACAATCCAAAAAAGCATATGCCAACATTCTCTTCCTTGGCACCTTCCATTTATCTAATCTCACTTTATATCACCATCTTAGGTTTCTCAAATATTAATATGTATATTATACACTTAAAAACATATAATATAACTTGTCTTGTGACAAAATTATATGGAAAAAAAGTATTTATATTTTGTTAAAGTTTTAAGTCTTTTTATTAAAATAATTGTTTAGAAATTGAATACAGATTTAGATCAAATAACCACAAAGAAGGGTATATTAAGAATAATATTAAGTGTACTTTGTTTTTTAAAATTGATTGAAAATAAATTTATTAACTATCGAATTAAAGTAAGAAATATAGAGCTACAAATAATATGCGTAAGTAAAATACATATGACATAAATATATAAATAGTAGTATATTTAATTTTATAAATGTAGTAAAAAATCTACCATGTAATTCACGTTTTATGCCTAATATTTATTTAGAATAACAATTAATATTGATTCCATTCTCATTACTTGTTTAACCAAATACCACCACAAGCATGTGAAAGGTGCACCATTTTATAAAAGCTTTGAAGCTCACATTTGATGCCAAATTCAGAGTACATGGGGGAGAAGGAAATTAGGAAACCATTACCAAAAAGGCTCAATCAAAGAACCTAACATAACGAGCGAGTCAATAAAAGGCAGAATAAATCCCAACCCCAAGCAATTGTAGCAGCAATTTGAACAGAACAAATAGAGCCCTCAATCACAAGCTCCCCTTTAACTTTCAATTATTCAATTCAAAACTTACCCTTCACATCTTTGAACCCCAAAAGTTTTTTCTTCTCATTGGATTGGTTGATGGGTCAAGGGGAATGAACAAGAAATGCGTTTTTTATTTTTTGTTGCTGCTTCTTTAAGGAAAAGGGCTGCTACTACTACCTCCACAGTCAGTCAAAATAAGGGTAAGGGTGGAGGAGAGAGAGGAAAAACAACTGACTTTTCCCCCTTTTATTTGAAGATCTGAAAGCTGAGAACACCATCAGATTCAGAGCTACTTCTTTGGTTTTCAGCAGAACTTACAAGGTAAATTTGAAGAAATTATCTGGAGCCCAGAATTTGTTTTTGCCCTTTTCTTGATTGAATTGGGGAAGAAATGCGTTTGTTTTCTGGGTTTAGTCTCAAAGATGTTAACTTTAAGGCATTTTTGCAGATGGGTAATATATCATGTGGAAGGAGGAGGACTTCAAAATCAATGGTTGATCCTGAAATTACATCACCGAGAATCAGGCTAAGTGATGGCAGATTTTTGGCTTATAGAGAGACTGGGGTTCCTAAAGATGAGGCCAAGTTCAAGATCATCATTATTCATGGGTTTGGTAGCAGCAAAGACATGAGTTTTTCTGCTCCCCAAGTACATAATCTATAACCCTTCTATTATCTTGCTTCTCTTCCCCTCCCTCCTTTTCTCCCTCCCCCAGTGTGTCTGTCTGTGTGTATGTGTGTGAGAGAGAGAGAGAACATATACATAAACCTTAATGGGTAGTTAGCATCTTGGCATGTGAGGTAGTGAAGATTTTGAATGGGAGGATTAGAATTGGGTTCTTGATACTAAGACAATGTTTTCTTGAAATTTGAAAATGGATTGATTAAGCAATAAAGACACGGTCTTTTGAAAAAGAAAAGCATAAGAAAGATATTCCATTTTTGCACTTTTGTGTGATTTATATGGTTGTCCTCTCATGCATTGGAAATCCAGATTTCTGCTTGTTTTATGTGCCTAATTTATTTATTTTTTTTTTTTTTGGGGGGAGGTATGTACTATACAATGAGGTAGAATCATCCTGTTCAAAATAAAAGTTGATTTCTTTGGTTGAGGCAGAATCATCTTGATTTACAATGTTTTAGTTTTCCAGGAACTGATTGAAAGGTTGAAGATATACATGGTGCTGTATGATAGAGCAGGCTATGGAGAGAGTGATCCTAACCCAAAAAGATCACCCAAGTCTGAAGCATTAGACATCGAGCAACTCGCAGATAATTTACAGTTAGGACCCAAGTTCTATGTGATCGGAGTGTCGATGGGGTCATATCCAACCTGGGGTTGCCTCCAATATATACCACACAGGCATGTACTCTTCACTCACATTCATACTTTATTTGAACGAAACTCTTCATGCCTTGGCTATTTCCAAAACTTTTTGTGTTTTTAGTCTGAAGTTAAGTGTCAAGTTCAATAGCCATATTAGAGTGTTGAGTGCTACTTGAGGTGAAATTTAGAGTCCCACTTACATAGCTTTCGGACCCTTAAAAAGTCTGAGAGTTGAATTTGTTCTGATCAAATCCTGCATTGTAATAGAGCTACTCAAATGAGACCTTATAAAAAAATAGAGCTGTCAAATGAAACTAGTAGCTTGTTACCTTTTTTTCCCGTTTCCCAAGCTTCTGAGAATGTTGGTCAAAATGCTGATTTTTGGTGGACTTAGTTGGAAAAAAATTCAACCTATTTAAGACTCAGCACTGCTGGGATCAAAAGTATTGGTTACCATGTTCTTTTATTTAATCTTCTTTGGCTATTTCAAAGGCTTAACTCACATTTAGACCATTCAATGATACTCTTACAGGCTGCAAGGTGTAGCTTTAGTGGCGGCAGTTGTCAACTATCGTTGGCCATCTCTCCCTCGTGGTCTGACCAAAGATGACTTCAGAAAGGGTCTTGTTAAATTAGCACTTTGGCTTTTGAAGCACACGCCGGGTTTGCTATATTGGTGGATGACTCAAAAACTGTTCCCTTCCACGAATGTCATGGAGAAGAACCCAGTATTCTTCAATGAAAAAGATATGGAAGTTCTGAAGAGAACCCCAGGATTTGAACTTCTTAGTGAGGTACATCTTATTGTCACACACTGCAGAACTTACATATTTTTCTTACCAAAACTTTCCGGGGTCTTTCAGAAACAGTCTTTCATGTGATATTACTTCATGGCAGGGTTCAGGCTGTACACATCTTGACCTCCCTTGACCTTTTTAGTAAGACACATACTGGGTGGTCGATGATATTGTCTTATGCAGTGTACACCAAACTCTTTGTTTGGATGTATGAAAACGTTGAACTTAAACATGAAACCCACGAATCCAACAAAATCAGTTCAAACTTAAATGTAACTACAATACCTGATAATCCCCTCCCCCTCCAAAACCTCAGAAATGCTTTTGAGTTTTGATAATGACAGTTCCAGTGTTGTCTCTTTTCTTCCTCCGAAACAGAACAAACTAGAGAACAGAAGCATATATGAGAACCTTCGCCGTGACTTTATGGTGGGATTCGCAAAGTGGGAGTTTGATCCCTTGAAACTAAACAACCCGTTTCCCAAGGATGAGGGATCAGTTCACCTATGGGTAGGCCTTGAAGATAGGGTTGTCCCAGTTGAACTGCAAAGACATGTAATGGGAAAGTTGCCATGGATCAAGTTCCATGAAATTCCTCATGGTGGGCATTTGATTGTATATGACAGCGAAATATGCGAATCGATTTTAAGGGCTCTTTTGCTTGAAGAAGAACCCATGGCATATATCCCAGCTGCTGCTACACCTAGCCTGATAGCATCTTGATCCAATAATTTTTTATTTTTTGTTTTTTTCCCCTTCTGTTTCTCCTTTCACCAGTTGCAGTCATTCTCATCATCTGAGTTGGTGATGCTTTGTAAATTGTAGTAAGTAAAGAGTATTTAATTGTAAAAAAGGGAGAAAATATGGGATGTTTGATTGGAATTTACAATTGTAGAGAATTTTACATTGTTTTTTAATGGAATGGATGCTGCAAAGCCACCAATGGCTGCATGGGTTACAGGATGAATATTGTAATTTATAAATATATTTTTGTGTGTTTATTCATTTAAACATTTTCTTGTACCAACTTTTGCATTTACACCTCTCGTCACCATTCCCTCTACTTTTTGGTCCTTTTTCTTTTGTATTTTTCATTTGAAGAGAGAAGAAAGCACAGTTAAAGATCAGTAGAACGGCTCCCTGAACAGTTTTTATGTAGATAGAAGGGAGATTTTTCCCTACCCAGTGACGTGTCAGCCCATCAGCAAATCAACTGTAACTTTGCAGTTTTATGGGGGACATCAGAGGATCCACACCCTTGATCTAATAGAAGGGACATAAAATGTGTGGTTTGGGAGCTCTTTACATGGATTGAAAGTAGATATTTTGAACAGACAATGCCCTTAAAGAATCATAAAAGTTGTGACATATGCAGATTTATGTTGTCAACCTCCAAAAGTTTTGTCAATTGAGCTACTTTTTTTGTTTGGGCACTTTCTTAATTCTTTGGTTTAAGGTGTAAACAAGATTAAACTTAGTTTTCTTTTTTAATATTTCTTTAACCTTTTAGAGATCCGGGTTCAGCAAGATTTGTCGAAAAGGGGCCAAATCACGACTAAATATCAGTTCCATATTTGCCCTTGTATTTAAATGTGAGATTTTCATTTACCTATCTTTCAAAAACTAGTTAATTAGTTGACCATTATTCGTGGACTTCAACTTGATAGCATTCTTCAAAATTTTTACAAGAACAGTATAGTTGAGTTGAATCCTTAACTTTTCAAAAAGTTTTTGCTTGGTTGTTCTAGGCTTCACCTTCTGCTTTGAAAACATAGAAATAAGTCTCACCGTACATTATTAACACCGTTTAACAACGTTTTAGCAATAATTAGCAACATTCAACGAGTGCTAGGGGTCATTACCGGGAGGGGGGAAGAGAACAAAGAGAGGGAAGTTAGAACTCGGTATGGTAAAAAAAGACGGATGGAGTCAATAATTAGGCTTCACTAGTAAGTGAAATTAATAAGTAAGGTAAATTTTTCATTTGCTCGCTAAAATATATATATATATATATATATATATATATATATATATATATATATATATATATATATATATATATATATATGAAAGAGTTGCACAATCTTTATTTGTGTTGGATGATTTTATTAGTTATGTGACCATATTAAAAGATGCAAATTTTTTAATAGAACAAAGGCATAAACAAAAAAGAAAAAGAAAATATAGAATCGAAAGAAAGAGGAAATGTGACGAGCAGAAAAGAAGACCCGCTGACTGAAAAATTTTGGCTTCCGTTGTCGGCTCATCGTCATCGTCGTCGCGACGTCGTCTACTTCGTGTTAAGGCCGCGAAATCCCCCGCGCTTATACGAGTAACATCACCGCCTTAGCCTTTCTTCGCCGTCGAAACTACTGCTCCCTCTATCTCTCTCTCTCTCTCTGTTCCCGGCGATCGGCATAATTGAGCAATCGATACGTCACGATCAACCCTAATTTCCGATTTCAGGTTATAATTCCCTCTATTTTGTTCATTTTGTCAGTTTATCTGTCGATAATTGAAGGTAGTTAATTTGAACAGCTGAATTTGAGAAACCCTAGGTTACGAGTTTGCCATACTGATTCTTTGTTTTGCCTTTAATTGATTGGGGACGGAACTTGAGGGAAATCTATGCAAGAATTCGTTTCTTTTCGGGCGAATTGGGGTGTTTCTGTTGGGTACATTCCTGCATTTACGGTGTTCGAGTGCCTGCTGTTTTTCGCTGGAGGTGTTCTTTTTGAGTTGATTTGAACGGTCCATTATGTTGAGAGGAGAGGTTCAGAGATGAAGGATGGAGAAATTTGGCACTTTAGATGCCTAAATTCTGATCTTTAGTTTGTTTTGGCTGGTTATTGTAGTGGCATCCTCTGTTCTTTCCAGATTTGGTTTATTTATCAATAAATTTGAGTGTAGGCATGAAGAGTCTGTAATATTTTGTTTGCTAACCTTGGAGATAGCTTCTTTTGTTTTTGGTGCAAATGTTTTCTTCAATTAGTTCATTTAAATTTGTTCTAACGATTTGTTTCATTGCTACGTTTTGGAACTTTTCCCCTCAAAGTTGCTGGCATTAACATTATGAGATTGTATGGAGAGTTGGCTCTGATTGTTATTCGATTTTTTTACTCTAATAATATTGATTCTAATTTGATTGTTTCACAACATTCTAGAGGGTTGGTGATAATCAGCTCTAATATTGCTCAATAGAAGGAGATGACAAAATAATAGATTTATTGAGATGATACTTCAATAGAGAATGGCCGAGCATTGGATGATAACGATATGCCTTTCCTTGGTAATATGACTGTAACATCTTTAATGAAAAGGCAATAATCTGTTAATTATTTGTTGGGAGACGATGATGAGAGTTGATATTTATGTTACCTCACCAAAATTTTTATTTTTGATCTTATGTTTAATGTGGATTATTTCACAAGTACTATCGTCTCTAAAATAGACATGCATAACTTAATAGCTAGAAGACTGAGTTATCTCATGATTTGATGAAGAAATAAGACTAATATAAGAATGATAATGCAAAAGGAACAGAGAAAATGTCAAAAGAAATTGGAAAAAAGGGAAAGCAAGACTTGTGTGCTCTACGCTTCATTGATGAACATGGGTCGTACAAAAATAGAAGATTTTTCAACTGAAACAACTACACTTGAGCTTGTCATAAGTGACGTCTTTTGTTTGCAGCATAATTTATGCTTATTTTCATTAATGTAATTAACAAGTTTTCCTTTGTTTTGTCTGTCATGCAGGGTATTATAACTTTAAAAACGTTTAAGGCAGATCAGGAATTAGTTCGTGGCACCTTTTGCATCGCGGGTGTGATTTATTGGCTTTATAAACTGGCATTTCAAAGTATTACATGGGTGCTGATGGTGGAATGCCCAATTCAGTAAGTCGGGGGTTTGCTATGCCATCATCAGATGTGCCCCCTCTACCCCAGTGTATACCTCTGGATCCGATTTCGTTAGGAAACCAGAAGTACACACGTTCAGGAGAATTGAGGAGAGCTCTGGGGTTTCCTTTAGGAAGTTCATCTGTAGACAATCCTTTCAGAGTTTCTGGTTATAAGCCTTGCCCACCTGTAGCAACTGAAGAATTGAAGCAATTCAAAGAAAATGTCTTAGATGCCTCTATAAAAGCCAGGTATGTTGCTATTTACTATTGCATAAAGAAGCATTTCTGTGGATCGCGTGTGTTGCTGCTGTGATAAATTGCATACTGAATAAGCTATACTCTGTGAGGTTGCATCTAATGATTTTATTTATTTGCAGCTTTGAGTGTATCTTCTCTTAGTATGTGGTTACTGCTGCTTGTCAGAAGTTAGGTTTTAAGAATTTGTTAAGGTTATGGCTTCATGCCTATGCATCTTGAGGAGTTTTATTGAAGTTATTGATTTTCATCAGGGAACGATCGAAGATGCTCAATGAATCAATCTGCAAGTTAGATAAATATATATTATCGAAGAAGAGGCGATGTAGTGAGCTCTTGTCTAATGAAAAGCAAGGCCCAGGTGGATCAGGCTTGTTGAAGATGGCAGGTCAGACCTCTCGTAATCTTCTGGACCAATCAGCTCAAAGGTTGGAGGACAAGGCCAAGTGTGGTGGTTTGAATAAGCGTTTTCGCTCATCGTCTACAGATCTTAGGGTTTGTATCTAGATCTGATTTTCTGATAGTTTAGTTCTCCTCTTTCTTTTTAGTTGTGTTCTAAAATCTCTCTCTCTCTCTCTCTCTCTCTATCTCTCACTCACTCACACTCACTCACACACACACACACACACGGTGGGGGAAGGTGATTCTGTGCCATACTTTCTTGTTAGACTACATGATATAGTGCACTTCATTTCACTTAAGTTTTCTGAAGATGTGATTATAAGAGGAAAAAGAAGGGTATATCTGAAACATTTGCCTCTTATGGTTACTTAAATGCTAGTGTACCTTCAATCTGTGTTTCATACATTTGATGTTTCTCGGAGCAGTGGCTAAGAAATTATTTTGCAGGTTGACAGTCGATCCGGTACTTTGTCAAAAGATCAGATCAATAACGAAAAGGACACACACATTAACAAAGCTGTCAATGCAGCTTCTGTTCAGCCTGAGGAAAGAATCCGCAGGCTTTCTGCTGTGGGTGAAGGGTGGGACAAAAAATGAAGCGGAAACGTTCTGTTGGGTCAGTAGCTAATAGGTCCGCAGACGGTGATGTGAAGAGAACAATGCATTCAAAACTGAGTACTGATTCTAAGTTGGCACCTTGTGATGCATCCACTTCAAGGTAATTTGTCCTTAGATTTTTGCATGTGAGTCTGCTTCTAGATTTGTGCTCATGGATGATGTTCTGTTTTGCTACATTTTTGCTGCATACAACCTACATCTGTGTGTATGCCATCATTTTCTGGAAATACTACATTATTGTGTTATTTGTGTGCTGTCTTTATTCCATGATTTTCCAGTGGTGAATTCTCTTGTCATTTGAAAAGTGTAATCATGATGAATTCATAGATGTGAAGGAACTTTGCTCTTGGCCAAATTCTTGTGTTTGGTGAGATCAGGGTGCAATTCCCCAATTATTTTAATTCCTCAAAAGATGATTGAAAGAAAGGAATCATTATAAAGAATAGAAATATTGATATTTTACTACCATGTGGTATCGACAAATGATAAAAAAATTTCCTCTGGTCTTGTAATTAATAAATTAGTACCGTGAGATATGAATTTTTAACAGTTTACTACCCTGCTTTTTAAATTTTCAGGGTAGTAAAGTGTGAAAAAATCAAATCTTATGAGACATGAGGGACTTTTTTTAAAAAATCATTTGTCGATACCACATGGTAGTAAAGTGTGAATAACTCTAAAAAATAGTTACTGCTATTATTTAACAGTATGAGGTTTTTCACAACTGCATTATGAATAACTGTTCCCTGCAGCTTGATACTTGTGTTTTTTATAATTTTATTGCATATTTGGATAGGTAGACATGCTGCTAACGTCTTGGATGTCCTGCATTTCTCAGATAGGCATCTCGAAATTTTCCTGCACATTTTTATTTCTTTAACTGTTGTCGAAAAATTTGCTAAAAGCATAGTTCAGCTTGTTAATGAAAAATATTTTAACACCTGATTAGGTGTCAAGATGATTTCATTTTATCAGGTTCTTTTTTTTTGGACAGATCTAACGCCAACCAAGGCATCTCAACTGGTGGCTCTAGCACAGTTATAAAAGGTAAGATCTCTAGGGCACCAAGGACTGGTTCTGTCATGGCAGTGAACTCTTCTTCTGATGTTCAAGCCTCAGAAGCTTGTGAAGGGTGGGAGCAGCCTACAAGTACCAGCAAAGTGATTTCCCTTGGTCTGATGCAGAACCAGCATTGTAATGTGAATTCATCTCAGACACTTGGAAAATGGGTTGGTCAAAGGCAGCAGAAAAGCTCTCGTAGTAGAAGAACAAACGTGGTATCTCCTGTCTCGAACCATGATGAAGGCCAAATCTCTTCAATAAGTTCCGTGTCTCCTGCCATTGGTGGAAGAAATTCTTTAAATGGTATTTCTGGATGCTTAGATTCTGTCGATATGCATAGTGATGCTCCAAAAAGTAAAATTAAAGTTGAGAGTGCATCATCTTCCGTTCGATTATCTGAGAGTGAGGAAACAAAGGGCACAGTAAAAGTGGAAGAGAAAGGAACAGATTGTATTGATGCTGCTGTGCCTGTAAATGGGAAAGGAAAAGTTAGGGCGTTTTTATATCCTATGAAGAGGAACAAAAATGTTGTGAATGATAATGTTGTAGATGGGGTGCGAAGGCAAGGGAGAGTAATGAGGGGATCATCCTTATTGAGGCCTGGAGTTTCGCAGTGTGATACAAAGTCAGAGAATGTGTCAATGGTGAAACCAATCCAAAACACGAGGTCTGGTTCAGATAAGATTAGAAGGTCTGCAACTCTGCATTTACTGTCCCGCTTTTATGATTGTTTTATCATTGACATTTTTGGTCACTAAAATTTCATGCTTAATACATGCAGTAAATCAGGACGCCCACCTTCTAGAAAGATCTTGGATGGGAGAGCTTTCACTCGTACTCGTAAGATTCTATGCTTTGTTTCTCCTCAGCTGGTACTTTCAATATTCATTAGCATTATGTGCTGGCTAAACTGGCTATGGTGGGACGCACACCACCTTCTTATCATGAAGCATTGAGAAAGATACAATTGCACAAGATGAACAAGTTTGTGGCATATCTAATCTATATTGCACTGAATCATATGTACCGCGCCATTTTCTTTTAACTTTGCTTTTGTGTCCATGGTTTTTATCAGCGGGAAGGTTCAGTTCCATTGCTAACTGGCCTCATTCCCCTGATTATCAGAGGTTGTTCTGACGGTTGAGTTGTCTACGATTCCCTTCAGAAGTCTGTTCTTTTTACGATGCACTTCAATTCAACTGTAGCATTTTAAAACATTAAGATGCGCAATGAAAATGTACATAATTGAGATTATGTTGTTTCATAAATGCTGGACTTTCGTCACCTTTCAAGGGTCAACTGTTTGTCTGTTTATGCAAAATGTTAGTTGGATGAGAAATTTTCTACTCAGAGATATTAGATGGTTAACTGTAATGCCTTTTGAACTTACCTTTTTGGTGCTTACAAATAATTGGTCATTTATCAATTCGTTACGTAATATGTACAAAAATTATAGCAATACTTTCTTGGGGTTCTGCATGCTGCTGTCATTTCTTTCTGATGACCTGACTCTTCATGGTGTGATAGTCTTTGCGAGCACAAGTGGACTTCTGATACCATTAATCAATTTGTTTTCTAGTGTCTCTCCCTTCCCTCCCTTTACTGTCTCAATTATAGTTTTCAATTTTTCTTTTCCAGCTGAATCTGATGATGATCGGGAAGAGCTGTTGGCCGCTGCTGCTTCTGCTCGCAAAGCTAGCTGTATAGCCTATTTGCCCTTTCTCTTGACCAATTCATCACTTCATCCTTGTCTTGTTTTCAGTAGATATGCTTTTCCTTGCATTGCCTTAGTCTTTTTCCTTTTGCAGACCTTTCTTGTTCTGGGCGGTTCTGGAAGAAAATGGAACCTATTTTTGGTTCTGTTAGTTTGCAGGATACAAAGTATTTGAAACAACAGGTAAATTTTGAGGTACATTTTTGGGTGTTGTAGATAATGCAGCTCATGCTTGCAGGTTGAAAAATTTCCTGATACTATGTCGCTTGCATGCACTATAGGTGAGCTTTGTGCAGGAGTTAGAGGACAGCTTATCTCAGATACCTGATGTCACATACAATGTTATGGTATATTACTATTAGGTTTCACCCTGGTAAATTTGGTTGGGCATAATTTTTTTTTATTTCAGTTATGATACTGATAACATTGACAGGGTGTTTTCCAGCAGAAAGAAAGGTCAAACGATGCCTATCAAGTAGCTGATAAGGATGAAGAATTATCTGAGAGATTAGTAGGGGGAGGAGGTTGGGCAAGTTTTCTTCTTTGTACCAAAGAGTTCTTTCTGCTTTGATTGAAGAAGATGAAAGTGAGGGAACTTACAATGGGAATGAAGGCATAAGCTTGTCTTTTCAGTGTGCAAGTGATGATTCTCATTGTGGCTCGTGCAATTATGCTGATGCTGAAACAAGGGACAGAGATAGACTTGAGTCTGAGGCTGAGTCAATAGTTGATTTTCAGATCCAGAAGCGTTGCTCAGGGGATAGATTTTCTTGTAATAAGAGTATGGCATCTAACACAACTAGAAACACGAGTATGTCTGATTCTTTGTATAGCAGTGGAAGGTGGTTGGGGGATGATGGCCTGTCTCACTCGGATGTAGAGTTTGTCAGTGGAAGTTGTCAGAATGATCAGGTTGGATTACAACCTGCAGATTTAACTATGCCAGCCACTTTTTCTGACTGCCAATATCAGCTGATGAGTGTTGATGAGAAAGTTATATTGGAGCTGCAGAGCATTGGTTTATACATAGACACAATGGTAATGCACTAATTCCATTCCATGGATGTGTTTTTGGGCCCCCCTTCTTCTGATAATGATGGGAAAAAGAGAATATTATCAATAAAAGAGGGCCATGCAGAGAATCTTTAAGAATAAACTACCATCTATGGTCTCGATGAAGATGTCTTTAAAGTAAAGCTTTCGTCATATCGATTAGTTTATTGAATTATAAAACTGTTATCTTATTCTTAGTTTGCTGTTTTGTAGCCTGATCTGGTTGAAGGAGAAGAAGTGATTGATCGAGATATCATGGCACTCAAGGAGGGGCTCTGTGAACAGGTTGGTTTACATGATTTCTTTCTTTGGGAAGCATCTTTACTCTGGCATTCTCGTAAAATATAAATGGCTTCTAGTGTAACGATGGCTAAATGATTTCTAGTCTGTCTTTAGTTTATTTCAATTTGCAGAACTAGTTCAGCATTGTGGAATAGAAACTGCAGATATCAGAATCCTCTTTGTTATTGCTGAACTTTCTTAATCTAGTACACAAAAATATGTAATCTTCTTGTATATTGTTTATTGGGTAACTGTGCAGGCATTCTTTTCCCCTTTCTTTTTTTCCTATTTTGTCATTAAATGCTTGCTTTGGATTACTACAGGTTGGGAAAAAGAAGCACAACTTGGTTAAGATTGATAATGCGATTCAAGATGATAGAGACAGGGAGAAACGGTATGGATAAAAAAACTATAACTAAAATCTAGTCATGTGCATCTTGGCCTTCCCACACATCCTTCCTTGTCTTTTTCACTGAATTAACTGAGTGCCTTGCAGGTATATTGAGCAGGTTGCTATGGAACAATTGCTGCAGATGGCCTATAAAAGGAGAATGGTATCGTTTTCCCCTTAATTTTTTTTTTCCTCTTTCATGGAAGTTTTATCTTTCATAAATGGTATATGTTATTTAGCCATTTTATGATTTGGGCAACTCTTAATTGGTAGTCTTGATGCAAAACTGTAATAAATTGACTTGAATAACAATTGTCACATTTTATCGTGTGTAATGGAGCAATTAATGGGAAAGGTGCCCCATATATATATATATATATATATATATATATATATATATATATGGTATCCCCTTATATCCTGTTATCATAGATGAGTTCCTAACTCATAATAGGCCACTGTTCTTTACTCTGAGAAAATGGAAAGAAATAATTGTTTCAAATTCTTCCTTTCAATAGTTTATTTTATGCTGCAAATGTTGGAGGTGCTGATAAAATATATGACAAGTATCTGGGCCTTCTGTTGCAAGCCATTTAGATTTCTGCTTGACAGTGACACAGTGTGCTATACCCTTTTCTTTTTTTTTTGGGAGGGGGGAGGTTGTTCTGTGATTGTGTTTTGAACTTGGGCACAGAAGTTGAAACTTTATACGTAGAAAAGCATGGTTCATTAGTTGCCTAGAAATTGGAGAGATTTATAAGGGTAATATGCTGGTGTGACAGTGTTTAGAAAAGTTGCCCAGGAATTTTATGTTTTCCAATTAATCTTTAAGCGCCATTTTCCTGATCGCTTGGAGTTGGAGAATTTTATGTTTTCCAGACAAGGCCTTTTTGGGTGTCAGTTGTCAACTGATCTATATCAGCTGGCTTGTTAAGTGAGAAGGGAGTTGCTTGTTCAAGGGTTCCAAGATTCTGCAGTTCATAGTTTTATGTCTGTCAAGAATGGAAGATTAAGTGATTTTTTTTTTTGGGGGGTTAGTTTATGACAATCTACTATATGTACCTGGTTACTGTATATGGTCTAAAGGGTAAAGACTGATGATAGTAAAATGAAATGTGAAGATGCTTAATTCTCTGCATTGCTTTATCGCAAAATGAGTGATTTTTAAGTGTCGTTTCATTTCACTAGATATTCTTTCCTGCGAGCCTCCAAACAAGATTTGAGAGCGGCTTTCCTGATATTCACTATATGCACGCGCACATTATTTCCATTCTTGTTTAGGTCTGGAGGACACCCCCTTGCGTTGTTGCCCTGGTTTCTTCCCTTTTAGTTAATTAAATTATCTTTTTATCAAAAAATTCTCCAAACAAGTTGTTTGCATGTTAACAAAACTAAGACCATACACAAAGCTACTCTAGTAGTCTTTTGCATGAAGCTGTGTGCACGCTTATCTGGAGTTATTAGTCTTGAAATTTATCCATTATTTACAAGAGTACATGTTTTCATCATAAAGGAGAAAATTGATGAGATTAGGGCATGTTTAGCCTTTTAGTCAGCATTTTGATTAAAAAAATCTTTCTAAAAATTAGCCTTTTGTCTCCCATCTTTATGAGAAACAAATAACAAATTTCACAAGACACTTTTTCTAAAAACAGCTAATATAAAACTAGTACAATCATCTGACAACTATTAGTAGTGTGATCAGCTAATGGTTAACTGATGACTAACAATAGTGTAATCATCTAGCTACTAACAATAGTGTAGTCATCTAAAAATAGGGAATTAGTGTTTTTTCTCTTTTATGAACGGAAAATATGTCCATTGCTTTGGTTTTTGTCTTTTGTCAATTTAGTTTGATAATTGCTGATCATTTAGTTGACTGAACTGGTTGGAAATATAACTATGACTTATTTTGATTTCTTCCCTTTTTGCCTGGCACCATAGGCTTGCCGAAGAAACAATGCCTCAAAAACTGTGATGCGCAAAGTCTCAAAGCAAGTTGCGATGGGTTTTATAGAACGAACTCTTGCCAGGTGTAAAAATTTCGAACTCACTGGACGGAGCTGCTTTAGTGAACCTGCTCTTCAGAATGTTCTCTTTGCGCCACCTCACGGGACCGATGCAGGTGCCAATCAGGCGACTGATATGAATACTGGCCATGGGGGCTTGAAACGTCGGATGGATGCTGCAAAAGCTGGTATGTCAAGAAAAGCTTTCATGATAAATATTATAGATAGTTGGGGTCGATGCACTTTCTGGACTGTTAAATATTTGAGTCGATTAAATTAAAAATTGTGAAAATCCTCTGCTCTAGGTTTAAGGTCTTCATACAGGTGAGATAAGCATAATTGAAGCAGTTGCCAAATCCAAATCCAAATCCATACCCTGAGAATCCCGTCTAAGCGGGGTGTGGAGGCATTAGATTATAGCAGCCTTACCCAGAAATAACGGAGAAGCTGATTTCGTTAGATGCAGAACCCTTCAGTCATTTATCCTTAAATTTTCACCCAGGCCCCATCTTGACTACTTCTCTAGAACTATCTTTTTCATAGGGCATGGAGCATGGTACCCCAGTAAGAAGATTTTCCCATTTAGAAGAATACTATTCTAGTCAGAATGCAATACTTAAGACATGATATATCATGTTTGGATGCTATGTAAAGTACAATCCTCGTTATATCAAATATAGCTTAGTTATGAACCACTTGTTGGCTAGCCATCTCTCTGATTAGTGCTTATTTTCCTAACATGTCCAGACTCTACCTCTGTTAGCATGCTGGATTCTTGCATTGACGATGTTGGGAGGGGTTCTATTGATTCTCCGCAAGCTATCAGCCATTCTTCTGAGCCAGCATTATACAAGGTCAAGAAGAGGGAGTTGTTACTTGACGATGTCTGTGGTGCTTCCTCTAGGGGTGTGACAGCTTTCGGTAGCTCCTTGGTTAGAGGAGCAAAAGGAAAGAGAAGTGACAGAGATCACAGTAGAGGAATCCTGATGAGTAATTCTGCTTTTGAAAACCAGTCAGTGGGAAAAGCCCGGAATGAGCAAAAAGAAAAATCAAAACCCAAGCAGAATTCTGTGCAGCCCTCATCAAGTTCAATCCAGCAGCAAAGCACTGGGAGCAACACGAGAATCAGAGAAACAGGGCTGTCACCTTCTGGAAATGCTCCTGCGATAGATGCCTTTGAGGAAGAAGAGGAGCCTATTGATTTTTCAAGTCTCCCAATGCCTGATTTTGACTCGATAGAGCAACTAGGTGTCTCTAATGGTCCTGGTGGAACTCAGGATTTCGGTTCTTGGTTGGATGGCTTTGAAGATCATGATTCTGAAGGTCTTCTTATACCGATGGATGATCTCAAGGACCTCGGTGACTTCCATATCTGAAAGAAAGAGCCATTGCATCATTGTATATATACATTTCCATCAGAAGAACTTTTATCTATTGGCGATATTGAATTAGTTAAGTGGGCTCAAACTATCAATCTGTAAATATTGTAATCGATTGATTTCTTATGCATTTTTGTGAACATTTGGCAGTGAAATCAATTTGTATGAGGTTGTGAATTATACATTCTATTGTTATTGCTGTTGCAGTAAATTGATGAGCAGCTTGAAGCTAGTGCAAACCTCTACTTTGTTGTTGGTCTTTGTGCTTTGTTTCTACCATGTCAAGGGATAGCAAGCCGTATGTATGCTTACCTTGACTAACATGTATGATATATTTGGATTAAGCTTGAATACTTTAATGTCTAGTTTGAATCCCGTACGGGTATGTGCTATTATGTAAGTAGTTAATATATTTTATATTTAGATATATTTTATATATTTTTGAGGAAAAACAAGGGATTAATCATAATTTCTTTTAATGCTATATGATGTACTTTTTACCCTTTTATAAAATAAATAATAAAATATTGAATAAATATACTCAATAAACATGATATAGGTAATAGCTTTGACCAAAATTATTCATCATAATAGCAAAAAATATTAAAGATAATCAATATAATTTTTCCTACTAATTGCTAACTTTTTTTTTTTGGCTGAAAATCGAAAATAGTCATCTACCTTAGGTGAATTTTGAATAACCAATAAAATAAAAAAAATATTTATAATAATATGTGTTAAATGCCTAATAAAAATTTAAAATAAATCTTAAACAGAATGATATAAAAGAGTCACAAAAACTACACTAATCTAATAAATCAATTGACTAATAAACTAATTAAGCAACACTAAATTCTATTAAACAAAATCTAATTGAATCATCCTTTGAAGAATAAACCTAAATTATAATAAGTAAAAAATAAAAAAAGAGACATTAATAATTATAAAATCATGTACATTATTAAGATATATATATAATAGGGAACAGGATAACTTAAAGTTAATAAAAAACTACACTAATTAAAAGTACATAATAGTATGCAAAAAAATTTCAACAATATGGAAATCACGATAGTTGATAATTTTTTTGATTGAAAGATGGGGCGATAGGCGATAGATTGAATCAAGAAAAATATGCAAATAAAACCAAAATGGTTTTTTTTTTAAACAAAAAAGACAGAAAGAAAAGAAGTAGAAGGATTACCCTAATAGAAGTATATTTTTTGTCCCATTTTTTAATTAATTCCTAGTATTAATCAATTAATATCCCATTAATTTTTCAACAAAAAGGACGATTTTGGAAGCTTAAGCGTAATTGGCATTCTTGCTTTTATCTAATATTATGAGTCAAAACTGAAATGTTGTATATTAATAATAATGTTGCCTATTAATTAGTTGCATAACTAAAAAGAATAAAGTAAAATTTGAACGATCAATAATAGCTTTTTATTTCATATACAATAGAGTTTAGTTTGTTACATGTAACTGGATATATGAAACAAAATAAAGACAATTGAATGTTTAAAAATTTGTGATAAAAAAAAGAATGTTTAAAAAATTAAAATAATTTAAATTATAACTATATTATAATTATCGTTATTATTATAATCTATTTAATTTATATAAATTTTAATACTGAAATTAATAGATATATTATTCTATATTTTTTATAACAATTAGATTAATTATATATAATAAATATTATTTTTATTAAGTATAATTTTTTTAAAAATTAATTTTATAAGTGTTGAAGTAATGGAATAATCTTTCAAAAAATACGTGTAATAAAATATAATATTGATTATGATTATAATCAAAATTTATAGGTAATAAAGTGTAATGATGATCATAGTCATTGGAAAGTAGTAAATGGAATTCATTTCACTTATAATTAAAATTTATAGGTAATAAAGTGGGTGTTACAAAAAGCTTTGATAATATATAAAAAAATTGATAATACAAAAAGAGCCAATGATAATGTGTCAAATGTCTAACTCAAAGCAAAGCACTCAATCTTAAGTATATATATAATTATTGAAAACAAGGATGAGCTGAATGGGGCTTCTGCAGGTTTCGTGCCATTCAAGAGGCCTGCATTCTTGTTTAGCAATTTATCGCGGTAAACTCTGTAAGCCTACTTGGGTGTTGAATATTTATTTTTCAGAGCGGAATTCCTTCCCATGGAAAATTACAACTCTTGAAAGGAGTATCAAAGAAACTGGTTCTTGTAAAATATCATTCATTTGGATATAGATAAGATATAGTACATTATATATTATATCGGATCCATTTGATTCTTTTGGTTCTTGCTCGAGCCGGATGACGAAAAATTACTGTAGTGATAAAGACTGTTTTGAATGCTTTGTTTACTTTCTTGTTACTACTACTATGTATTCTTTCCTGGATTGATGAACCATAACATTGTCTCTTTCATCTTTCAACGCATTGAAGAAATAATTTTCTGATGAGAAGATCGCGGTTTGGCCGGGCAACATCTTTTGATTCTGTGCTTGATTTTGCTGCTACTGAATATGGGACTTGTGCCAGGGTGTTTTGATGGAGGGAAACATTAGAGATTTGCTATTGCACCCATTACAAGAGATAAAAAGTTATAAATGTTAAAATAGTCATGATTTGAATTTAAATATCTAGAACCATCTCAAATAAGTGGATAATATGTCGGACTGATTAGCCCGTTTAAAATAAGCGTCAATAACGGGTTGGGTCAATAGTGGACCGAGCCATTAGATTGGGTTGGTCATTCACTAACCTATCTAAAGACAAAGTATTGTTTCTAACTCATGTCATGCTAAGTACTTGGTCAAGTTTATTACCAATAATTTATAAGCAATGTTGATTCTTTTATGCATTTTTTTTATACAAGTACATATTTTGAAATGGGTCTCATACACTCATATAAAAAACCTAACTTAACACACTTCATGAATATTGATTAGGTAGGTCGTGACTCATGATCCGACCTGACCAACTTTGTTAATAGGCGAATTCAAGTCCGACTTGACCAATTGGGCTCCGACCTGACCAATTGGGCACCTCTAACCCCAAATAGTTTTGTTAGCTGAGCTATTCGACATGATTGGTGGTTGTAGTTGTTAGCATTGCAAAGTATATTTTGAAAGTTGAAATTGTATTATGAGTGTATTTCTTTGATTTATTTGTGACAACGTCCTTGGTACAATGTGTGTTGATCAATCATTGTGGTCAACGCCAAACTAAGTTGTATTATTTAAGGGGCGATGCCGTGCATATTAATTGTCTTAAATGATTGGCTTAATCTAAAATTCCAAGTGTTAATCAAAATTGGTTTGTCAACGAAAGCCCACTATTAAAAATTCTTCTTCCTCCAGCTACTCCATTCACACTTTGAATGCCTTCCTCCATTCCCAATTCTTTAATTTTGTGGTCCAAATCACAATTCGATTTTTGGTTATTAATCTCTTATACTTCTTCATCTATTAGAGTTTCGCCATCAACATGCATACTTTATTTTATTTTTTCTTTTAAATTAGATGACGTCCCAGCCTATCTAACAACTCGATAAATAACCTAATCCTAATATACTAACATTACATGCATAGATGCCTATTTATGGCATTCCTGATGTTTAACTTCGAGGCTCACCCCTAAGTAAGTCTAGATCAATCATGTATAACTAGCATTCGGATCGGCTTCCTAGCTTATTGCAAAAGAAATGCCCTAAGGCATGCATTAAACCCTAGCAATTTAGCTAGGAAAGACTATTGTAGATCAATCTACCAACCAATTAATAATTCAAACCCTAAAAATTTCTCTATACAGCAAGGATATAGAGAAATTATCGCAAATGAAGAGAGAACATTTATTTATAGATCTAAAGAAAAAGTCAATAGCACGAGTTTACAAAATAAAAAAGGAATTAGAGTTTCTCGAGGGAAAAAGAGAGAAGAAGAGGAGGTTCCTTCTCTTAGGTATAGGGTTAATATCTAATACTTTGTTTCCCCAAAATTAATAATTTGTTAATTAAAAGGTTCCATTAGACACTAAAATGCTAAAACCTAACCTACAAAGTACTCGTGTGCATCAGAAAAGGGGGCGGGGGAGGGAGATAAAGCCATGCTTTATGAGAGTGATCCATACTTTGTAAAATATATATTCATAATCATTTATGATTATTATATCCTATCAAAGCTACTCATAATGCAACCAAAAGTGTAAAGGCCAGAAAGAAAGAAAGAAAGAAAGAAAGAAATAAGCATAAATAAATATTGTAATTGTAATAATAATAATTATTATAAAATTAATTAAGAATAGATTTGATTAGCTAATCAGTGGTGAGGATAAGAATTAAGCAATGGATAATCAGCATGAGACCATGACGTCCCTAGAAATTTTAAAGGTGTGTTTTTTGTAATCATGATTAATCGTTAGATTTGCATGGTTTATGAGCTGGCTAATGTCTAATTATTATGTTAATCACGTACTTTCGAGAGCCTTGCATCACTAAAAATGGTTTATAATTAATCTGATTCAATTAATAGTACATGTAAATGAATCGCTAATCTCTAATTTTTGGAAAAATAAATGTTAAATAACCTTGAATTTGCATTGAAAATCAAGTAAGTTGGCTATCATTGAAGGATATTTTCAAGTAATGATGTATGAATTAATTGCATAGCTCCGCAACTTTTTGTCTTTTGGAAAAAAAACAAAAGGTATGGGGAAGGAAAAAATTATAGAATAAAAATTCTTCGTAAAAGTTTATACAATAAAAATATATATATATATATATATATTAATTCCGACCCCCTTCATTTAAATTCTTTGTAAAAGTTTACACGATGTACATTTGGTAGAAAAAGATCAACTAAAATTCTCGCTATATTAAGTTACTACGGATAAACGAATCAATTAAACTAATACATATACTATATAGACAAGTATAAATTCTTGAACTGAAAGACGATAATCCCTCTTTATAAGAGAGATTGATGAACGGGATCTATTCGAACTTACATACAAAACATACATAAATAGAAACGAATATAAAAGAGTAGAAACAAACATAAACGAATAGAAATGAACATAAAAGAACATAAACGAACATAAGTTGTTAAATAAGAAACGAACATAAACAAAAATAAACGAACATAGAATAACATAAACGAACATAAACATAAATAGATTTTCTTTTCCATATAAAGTCGAACAGAACCTGGCGGAATAATTTTATGGATACTATAATTACCAAAAGAAAGAGAGGAGTAATAAGGAAATTAGGGCTCTTTTATAAAGAAGGGATATGAAACCTAATTTCTCTTTGAAAGAGAAAAAGCATTGTACAGTTGGTGTAGGTGCCTTCAAAGGTTCACCACTTTTTATCAGTTTAATAAATTTTAGGGAAAAAAGGCCATTAAATTGTGAAGGCTATGCCAAACTACAAAACTCCATTTTGTTTAATTTTAAATCTTTTTTGGTGCAGAATTTTAAAATACGTATGAAAAGCCAATTTTTCGTGCATGGATGGCATTGACTTTTTTTTATGGACACATACACGTGTCAACATGTCAAAAAACTTTCACCCACTCATTTTAGTGAATTAATTAATAAAGACTATTTTTCAGATAAATTAACCCTTATGAGTGTGTGTCTATATATACAAAGAGAAAAATCAGGCTCATTTCATTTCGATTAGCAACTGCTCCTAAACGGTACTAAATATTAACCGATCATATTAGAATTAGAATTTAACATTCTAGATTTAATAACGTTTTATAAAAAGTGTACGTTTACGAGTTATTTAGGATAAAAAAATGTGTCGTACTAGGTCGGTTTTTCCTAAATGTGCTATACTTTGCAGTTAATAGTGTATATATATATGTGTGTATTTATTTAGCAGTTGAAATTAAAAATAAAAGAATTATCCAAAGACTTTTTTGAAATCTAATTTTTCAGAAATTTATGAAAAATGACTGGGTAACCTTTAGCAGGTACAGGAAGCCATTTAACCTTTTGTGAAGGTGGAAAGTCATCTCTCTTTGATTCCTTCATTATTTGTTTCATTTCATCCATTTCTTTAGTTTCCCCAGTGAATTTTTGTGGCCTTTCTACAACCACCTCATAAATAAATAAATAAATAAATAACTGAGTATGTTAAAATTGTTGAATACTATACATTATTATTGATCAAATTATATTTTGTGCCGAACCAGAAATATCTTTTTTTATTAATCGTATTTAATTTTGTTGTCTTATATAAGTGCAAGAGACTTCAATTCAACTCCAACATACACACACATATCAATTAAACATTTTATACATCCAAAAAATTTCAATTTAAAATTTAACACAATTAGTTGAGATCAGGAAAAATAAATTCAATGGCTTCAGTAAATTAAATGGTCTATTTTCAAGCAAAATTATATTGCATTTTTTTCTTGCATTACTAGTCTGATTCTTTTTATCGTAATTATAAAAAATTTGTATCAGTTGTGAGAATTTACGTGTTTTTATTATGTAATCTCATTATAAAAATGTATAGTAATTTCAAGAATTAGTAAAAATTTTCATTTTTTTTAAAAAAAGTGCTCGAAAGTCCACCTTCAACGTCCTAAATACTCAATTATGCTCATCCTAATTATCTCTTCATTATTATATGCCCATAAAAAAAAGAAGATAATTTTGAATATTTTCTTATCTCAAAATAATAAATCTTATACAAAGTATATTTATTTATTTATTTTCTGAAATATTATTATTAATAATTGGTGGAGAAGAAAAGCAGCCTCCCACCATTCCCGTCTTCTCCCAACCAGCTACTTTTGTTTTCTTAATAATAATATTATTCACTAATCCAAAAAAAATGTGCTTTGAGGTGGAGACAATATTTTCTGGTACGACTTGGCTTTTCAAGCATATTATATATATATTTTTCTGCTCAATTGTACAACCACTTGGTCATAAATGAAGTGCTACATAGACTATGGTATGTATTTTGCATTTCATGTCCCTTTCCTACCCATTAATTTCTTCCCATGTGGCCCATGGATGGCTCGTGTCATAATATAATATCGGCAGGTCCACATGTAAACAGTCGTGACTAAATGAATACTATTGTACGTAATAAGGAAAAACAATAATTTCCGAGAAGATGGGCATAAATTATAAATGATTAATAATCTCGCAACTTTACATTGTCGCTTTTTTCCTTCCTTGTTTTTCGGGGGAGGGAGCGGAGAGATTTTCGATTTACATGTGAAACACGATCATTTACGACATTAAGGGGGAAAAAGGGAGAAATATTAATAAAACTACGAGGGAAAAATCTATCTCTGATGTTGCCATCCGTAGCTGATTATGTAGCTGCCACTGATGACCTAAAAGGGTGAGAAGTGATTCTGTGGAGGTTGCACCATTTGCAAATCTGGGGCACTTTGACATGCATTTTCTTCATTCATCATGTTCCTATAAAAGAAAATTAAGCAAATATAAACCCGACTTACTATATTACGCTACCACTAGCACCATCGAAAATAAATTACGGTAAAAGTACAGTTCAAAAAAATCCAAATGTACGTATTTTTCTTCTAAATCAGTACCGAGTTCGGTTCGGTTCAGTTCATGTATTATGGGAGATTAAATATGAGGGTTCCCGACACGTGAATATGACATTGAAATGGGAATAGGTGAATGAATAGCTTGCATTGTACTCAACTTAAAGCTTTGAAAACTAGAGTCTCAATGTCCATCTTGACAAGGACAAGTACATGTATATATCTTGAAGGAACTTGATGTGCTTTTCTTCTAATAAGAAATTTGGATGAGAAAGACTTGAAGATAAGTTTTGGTTCCTCAAAAACTAAGCACTATTTTATACCTATTCACACTTCAAAATCTATAAGGGGGCCCATGGAGAAAGGACAACTAATCTTCTAATAGTCCACACAAGTATGCCCTAGATTTTATTCACTACTTGGTAGATATTGGGTTTGGTAGAATGGTTATTATTTGATCAATTTTTTTAATAGTACGTAATGAAAGACCTAGTGGTCGATGTTCGACTTTAGTTCTGTGTTAACAACTAATTACTTTCAGAAATTTTATTAGTTGAGTTAATTGATATCTTGATAGAAGGATAATAGACTTCGATTTGGAGCGAGACGATTTTGAAGTCGATGAAATCTTGAGTTGGCTCTAGATTAGTTTCTTCATCGGGTCAAATTTTGGCTCAATACTCATTAATCCAATGAAAGTACCTAGATTAAATCTAATTCTACGTAATTCAGTCATTACGTAAAATTAAACTAGTTTAGAGAGACATCTTACTCTCTCGGACGAGAAGCCCAAAGGGAGCTAAGGGCTCTCAAGCGGCCATAGTACTCTCCAATGACAAGAAAGCATCTTGCAGCTTGTCGAATCGTCAATATTCGGCGTAGTTGATGAAGGGTCTGCTGTCTCAAATTATCAGCCTACAATCAAGAACATAAAACAAACATGAAAAATGAGAAAATATTTTTAAAAACTTGGGCAAATCCAATCAAATCTCTTAAAAAATAATTTTAAAAAAAAATCCTAATAATGACAATTAATGAAGGTTAAAACCACTCATTAAGGAGTAAGGACTCAACTGGGTCCCAAATGCAAGGCAGTCTCTAAACAAATTTTAATGAGGTTGACCCTCTTGATTTGATTTCTTTTTTCAATTTACATAAATGTGAAAGATTTTCATTATTCAAATCATCATGCTATAGGAATTGGTTTTTTATATTGTTGGTTTTCCTACCAAATCTAATTTCGTATCCCAAATATCTCCGTCAAGAAGGGACTACGGGATTAGAGTCAGATATAATAATCTTATCTGTATATAGTAGAGAATCAGATATGTTAGTTCTATCAAAATATAAATTAATTGTTTACTATTTTTATATAAAATAGAGTAGAGAACAGTATAAAGAGATTGAATTTTCCTACCAAATGATACTAAAAATCACTTTCAAGGTGATAGACATGGGGATGGGTGGCATTTAATTTTTTAGCATTTTTTATCACTTTCAGGCCCTTTGATAAAGACCTTTATTTGAGGTAGAAAAAGGGAAAAAAAAAAAACCAGCTACCAAACCCTAAGAACTCTAGCTTTTGCAGTGGACTTTGAAGCGACAAACCACTATGTGTTCAACCACAAAATCCAATCATATCAATTCAAATTTTCATTAAAAATTTAGTTTAGAAATCCTTGCCCCCTCAAAAGTGCTATATCATTAAGGATAAGCCAATTAACGGGACTCAAAATAAAAAAATCCCATCTAAGTAGATTATTCAAAGCATGTAATTTAACTTTTAAGCTTAAATATATTTTTTTCCGTGCCTTTAATTTAAAAGAATATTAAGCACTGCTACTACTCGATAGTTAAAAGTATCGAGAACAGTTCAGAGAGAGACGTATAGCTAGTCGCTATAACATATACAGTGAAAAATTGTCCAAAAGCAAAATTTTTCAGCCTTGTGGATCCAAAGGTTGAAATAGTTGCTGAGAAGATGGTATAATTTATTAAGGCTGTGGGTCATAAGCAGTGAGGAACTGATCATGTATAGATTATCCTTTGACTAATTAAGGGCAAAGGTTTAGGCTCTTTAATCAGCAAGTTATATGCTAAAAGTCAATTACTAGGTTAAATCAGAAGTGAGGTCAGGAAAATGTCATGCACATGTGTGCCCTTCAGGTGTACTATCCACAGTAAGCCCTCCCCAAAAAAAAAAAAAGAAAAGATAAAAAATAGATGAGAAAGATGAGGCACAAATAAAGCCACAGGATTAAGTCCATCAGAAGAAGACAGTTAACCTAACCTCAAGTTATTTCACTATCAGTAAGTAAAATTTCACCAAAACTTTGGGATTAGCAACTTGTGTGCCATTTGATACCCTCTAGAATGGCTTTCTCTATGTGCTATTCTGACTCGGGTTTTGGAATCTGATATGGATATGTGTCCAAGTATCTTCGAGAGTTTTTTTTACGTTTTCTACTATCAAGTATCCGTACCTATGTTGGAGTATTTTAAGGTGTGTAAACCACAAGTATTTGAGGCGAACTGAGAAGTCAGTGATTAATTAAAGCAAATTTCATGCCGATACGACTTGCCCTAGTTTGTTATAGTGGTGGCTTTCTATTGATGTTTTCCTTGTCTAATTAAGCAGTAGTCATTTTCCCATACTCTAGCTATCTATTAGTATAACAACAAAGTAAACCCTTGTCCCCCATTTTTCTCCTTTTTCCCATGGATTTTTGAATTCTGATGTAGCTTCTCCACCTAAATGTGTCGTTTTCAAGAACCACTGAGAAGTGATACTCAACTCAACAGGAAAATCTGATTTGCAATGCTTCATTAGTCTCAAAGACAATTCTTCATTATTTATTTATTCATAATCAAGGAACTAAATAATATGCTTAAAGCCTTAATAAGCTAATAACGACTTAATTACCTGGCGAATGAAGCCCTCGAGATTAGAAAGCTTCCCTAGGGCTATGGCCATTTGGTGCATTCCGTCGGCCACAGTACTTGTGGCAATAGTATCAACCAAAGACTGCTGAAGCTGGTCTAGCCCTTGAGAGAGAGCCTCTTCTGCTTGTTGAGAGGAGTGTTGTAGGCTGCATATCCCCATAAACTGCTGCTCTGTTAAGGGGTCTAACTGTGCTATTAGCATCTGTAACAAAAGGAAGACAATTTTTGTCATTTTACTCGGTTTCGCAATCGGAAAAAGTGTGAAAACCTTCAATCATAAGGAAGAAAGTTTTAACAAAAGTTTAAGAGAATGATCAATGACAAGAAAGTTTGAAGGAATGCTGATTAAGTCACACATAGTTTAATTTGAAGAGTTGATTAGTGATTAGGGGTTTGAATTAGTGGCACATAATTAGAAAAGGAAGAGAATTACTGAGTATGGGCCACTTTCAGGATAACATCTAGCAAGCATAGGCCTCAATTTTCTTTGCTCAATTCATATTTATGATGAGTAGCTTTTGAAAATAGAATGCCTTTGATTAAAAGGACTTTTCAATATATCAAAAACGAAATAATCTTCCTCGTTAAGATAATAAACTTTAGACTAGTTATGCCCGTATTCAAGGCATCTTTAGAAACCAAATAAAGAGATATGCACATCAATTTTGATCTCAACTAACCAACGATAAATTATGGTCGAGGTAGTTTTATCCCCAAAATCCGTTATTGTCAAAGAATACCGTGATGCCTAGGAAAATGGGAAAAAACCCTTAATTTCTTTCATTACCTTCACACCAACCACCACCCCCCAAAAAAATTGAGAATCTCAAACCTAGCTGGTACAATGCACTAGGTCATTGTTTTTAGGGGTTGAAAATCCTCCTTAAATACCTGTCAAAAGCAGGTAGGAAGTCAAAATAGTACAAGACAATCTCAAGTTTTAGGTCACAATTAATGTTCAAAACTCGCTAACCAAGTTTTTCTAGCATGGTAAATAAAGTTGTAAGGGGTTTGAAAGAGTGAGACCTTGATGAGTTCCGAAGGCCTGAATCCACCCATCCAGAGGAAGCAGCGCTCAGCCGGAGTAGTCCACATTCCAGTGATGAGGTGAAAGACATCGGACTTGGCAGCAACACCCTTGAGGCGAAAGATTTCATCGTAATGGTTGATATATCCATCCACTATAATCCGCAGATCCCCGTCTGATAGATGTGCTTGTAGAGCTGTTCGGAGCTCTGACATGTGCCTGTGGTCATCTTCTAGCCACCTCGCGTATTCCATGTCGAATATTGCAGCTCCTACATGCCCAACACCCATCACATTATTTAGTTACATCACATACATGTTTTTGGGGGATGAATTCAGCTAAGAGCTAGGTTTCATGTAGAATGGTTTAGTACATCTTCCTTATGGTGTTCTAATTGATGAACAAGTAACCAGTTCAGAACTCAATGGTGTCACCGCACATATTATTGTGTTGAACCCCGACCTCACTAACCATCTCTTATGGAATACACAACACATTCAGGTAGATGAAATTAGATTTTAAACCGAAATTTTAACACCAATTTTAAGGATAATCTTTTATTATTGAGGAAGCCATACGGAAATTAAAAGGGAATATTTGTATCAACATTTTCCAGATAATATTAATTGCCTAAATAAAGGAAATTTGGTCAATTTGAATTTTCTGTCATATTAGTCAACAATACAATTAGAACATACAAAGACAAAAATGATATACACATTATTACTGTACATTTGACCAAACATTTTGCTTGTGGGTCAGAATCAGCAAGAAATTAAATAATCATTTATTGGCCTGATCAAAACATCCATGTATATAATAAAAGCAAATAAAGTACCCCAAGAAATGTATAAAAATATTCATAATAAAAAAATTAAGTAAAAACATACTTTCTGGGCTAAATATTACTTCCTGTCAATTTAATTGTGATATTTTAATTAGTTTTCTATTAGCAGATAGGCTATCTTCTTTACTTCATGGACCAAACCAAGGAACCAGTCAGGAACTGCCACGTCACCCCTAATGACTATTGCACTATAAATTTTCTTTTCCCTCCAATTAAGCCCTCAAAATGATCATGCATGAAATTAATACTACAATAATACAAAATTAAAAGAAAAAGGAAAAAAAGGAAATTTGTTTTGGCATAACATAGTATGAGAAGTAACATTTGGATTATTGAAAATATTTAATCTTCTAATTTGAATATACTGACATATTATATTTACCTGAGCTAATGTTTGCCGGAGCACCGCCGGCACCACCCAAGAATATTCCCTGAAGACCCATGAAAAAAATTTCGTCAATATAATTATGTGCCCCAAAAATACGAATAATTCAATAAAGGGGGGTGATTAAAATGATAATGGGAAAAAATAAGTAAAATACCTGTGATCTAGCTCTTTGAAGGTCCTGTTCAAGCTGTGCTAGCTTCATCCTACTTAATTCTAGCTGCTGTACATAAGCCTGGAGAGATAGAGAGAGTGATGGTTGAATGATGATGAAAACTTGAAAACTCCATGAAATTTTCTGAAGCTAACACGTATGTATATATATATATATATATATATATACCTTCTTCCTAAGGCGACTCTTCCTTGCTGCTTCTCTGTTCTGTGCCAGACGCCTTAGTGTCTGAACAGCATCAAAAATGGAGTATAAGGAAACTTTTCTCTTTTTTTTTGGAAAATTACAAATTTTATAAAAATTTAAATAAAACACTTATTTCCTCATATTATTAGTTTTTAAATTTTTTGGGTACCTTAGCATCAAGCACTTTGTCTGATTTAGTTCCAGCCAGCCTCTGCAAAATTGAAAGAATTGAATGTTTTTTTAAGTAAAAAAATTAATAGGCATGCAAAACTAGAGAGGGTGGAGCCCTTGTTCAACTCCAAATATGGGAGGGGAGGCTAATGGTCAAAAGTAATATTTTTGGTTAGGAAATTTTCCCAAAAGTTACTTTCTTTCCTCTCTCTCTCCCTCTCTACTCTCTAGCTTCTGCATATTTTTGCATTTTCAAAGTGTTTTGATGACATAGAGTGGCATAGTTTCAAGGATTGGACATGATTTTCATCAGAAAGGAAAGCAATGATTAGAGAGCCAATTGCACTTACAGGAAGAAGAGGGTCAATTTCATGATTTCGCTGTTGATGCATGTTGCTGAGGTGAGCAGATTTCAGGGGGTAATTAAACACAGAGTTTATGGACAAAATAGAAGGTTACAACTTCGAGTTATGGGGATTAGAGAAAATCCCTTTTGGTGTAAGTGTAACCCCAGAATATAAATACTATTATCAATACATTATAGTGGAGGATAGAGAGAGAAAGAGGGGTGGAGATAGTAGAAACTAAACAGTGGAATTACTGTAAAGATTCTATCTTTTGCTTTTCTGATGAGGGAAGTGAAGAAAAACACTCATCTGTTGTGTATGTTCTGACATTTTATTCAGAAAATCATCCAGAACCAGAAAAAAGCCTTGCCCTTGATCTTCTCTGAGTTGTTGGGATCTGCACCCTTATTGTCTTTTTTGGAGATAAAGAGAGGGGAGAAAGAAATTCACCGAAAACCCAGAAAAGGAGTTTTATTTTTTAAAAAAAGACCCTTTTTTCTTCTCTTTTAGGAGTTTTTATTTACTGCCCTTTTGGGATAAGTAAAAAAAGAAAAAATAGTAGGAGTAATAAAAAAGAACCTTGTCTTGGGCTTGTTTGGAAGTAGGAGCTGATTGATTCTGTGAAGTTGCCATTCCTGATTGTTGTTGTTGCTGCTGCTGATGATCAACTGATGAATTAGGTTTTCTACTGATGGGAGATTCTGGCTCTAAATGGCTCTGATCAGCTTGACTTGATGATAGAGTGTTCACTCCTGATCCTGAATCTGTGCTCTCCCCTCCTGATTTTGAGCTTCCCTGTATGTAATTTATGCACCCATTAATTATTTCTGATCAATTATATTATTTGCTAATTGGGACCATTTTTTAACGTCATCTGAAAATGGGTATTTATAAAAATAAGATATTTATTTATCCCAAAAACCTCCAAGTTGAAAATATCATTTTCAGTAGTAGTAGTATTATTTTCAAGTAGAAAGACACAGGAGGTGGTAGTTTTTCAGACACCAATACCCAGAAGGAGAAGAAGTGGTCAAAGTAGAGAGAGAGAGAGAATACTCTAGTGGCTTGTTGAAATTTGATTGGCCATGAAGGGAACATCTCCAGAGTAGCTGCAGGTCTGGCTGCAAATAAAGCTGCACAGAATCACAAAACCATATCTCTCCAGAATCAGCTCCGGTCAAATATATATACATATATCTACCCAAAAAAAACTTTTTTGTTCGAAGTAAAATGAAGGGTGTAAAGAAAAGAGAGAAAACAGAAACCTAATCCGCAAATATGGTGGAGTCAGTAAAGAGAAATGATGAATGAGAGTGAGGGAGGGAAGATATCATATTTTCCTTGTTTGTAACCCCACGCTCATTCTGTTTTTCCCTCTTCAGAATCATTTCTGTATTGTAAATGGAAACTCTCTCTCTCTCTCTCTCTCTCTCTCTGCATTTTGCTTTTGTGAGGGAGTTGGTTAAGCTTATCAAACGTCAGAAAAAGTATACAGAGAGAGAGAGACAGAGAGGCTTACGTGGTTTGGATTCATCATGTCTAATCTTGACGCCTTGTAGGGCAATTGCTTGTTCTAGCTCTCCAAAATCAAAAGAGGATCCTCCTTGATTACTGCCAACCCCAGATGTAATTATTAAAAATTAACAGTAAACGAAGAAAGTTTGTCATGTCAGAATTCAGAAGCTTTACTTGACCCAAATAACTGAGAAAATAAAACAGAAAATTATCTAAATATATATAAAGAATTGAATGAATTTATTCCATGGAAGATCAGAAATTAAAAAGTGGGTACATGAAAGGAGTAGGAGTGGAGTTGATTCCTCCTCCAAGTCCATGAGTATGATGAAGATGATGAGGAACTGCAAAAGGAATGTTGTTGTGATTTGAAGGCCCTGTCTCTCCAACCCTATGACTCGCCATGCAGATGGATGCACCACTTACAACATTCTCCTTCTTTCTCTCTCCTAATTAAGCCGAAAATCACAAACCAGTAATAATAAGTAAAAGAACATGTTAAGTATTTACATAGAGACAGAGACAGAGATAGAGAATGAAAAACAGAGAGTATTTTGTGAAGAAACTATTGAATACATGGAGTAGCAACAGCAGCAGCACTAGCTATATAAGTCTTGCTGGAAAAGGGTCTGAAAAGGATTCATATATAAACATCCTGATTTCGAAAGATTCGAGAAATTTACCTTCTGGGGTTGAGGAAACTTGAGTTTTGAGCAAGTTCTTGAAATGGGTATATGCAGAAATATCAAAAGCAAGCTTATTTCTTTTGTCAAAGTCGCTGAATGAGAAGCAAAGAGTCGCCACCAGAACAAGACGAAGAAGAAGAAGAAGAGAGACAGGGAAGAAATTAAGGACGAGTCTTTTTCATAGATTTCTCTCCCTCCAAATCACCAACTTTTGAACCTTCATCTCTCTCTCTCTCTCTCTCTCTCTCTCTATCTCTCTCTCTCCTTGGGTATGAAGAAAACCTGGGTGATGGATCTGTTCTGGGGGCAGCTAGCTAGCTTTATTATTATTATCAGCTTCTGTTCTCTCTGTGCAAAGTTGGTACTTATTATGAGGCTTTTGGAAACTCATATCCCGTGGTACAGAAAATCTTGTCCTTTGCCAGGCCTGACCCAGGCCCCTTTCTTGGCTATGTGGTTTGTGGGGTATGGACAAATTATTTTTCCCATTATTTATAAATTAATTAATTATTAGGGATTTGAATATAATTATTAAAAGGTTTGGACTCACATAATATATATACTAATTTTAAAAGTTAATAAATATGTATTCTATTTTTTTTTTTTTATGGGTCAATGTAGCAGGGGAAGGGAACCCACTAGAATCACTGACTCCTACTCCACTCTCTCTCTCTCCTAACCGCCTGTTCTTTCTCATTGGTTCTTCTTGGGGGCTCCTTATGGTGTATAATACCAATAAATTATTAATATTTCTTAAACTTCTTATTATTAATTTTTATTTTTATTCAGATCAACTAAAAGTAATAAAATGAAATATGAAAGAGGAAGTCGAATATGAAATCTTTTGTTAAGTTATTATCATTTTTAAACGGTTTTTAAATGAGTACATATTATGATAAAGGCTCTGTTCCATTTAGTTTTAACTCTTTATAATTTTTTATAACTAACTTTACGACTGTCTTACAACATCTTACAACTTTTTATAACTAATTTTGCAATTGTCTTATTATAACTACTTATAGTTGCTTACAACTCCTTATAATTTTCTTGACAATTTCTTACAATTAAATGAAACATGATCAAAGTTGATATAGCCACATTTTATACTTAAAATTTTTTATGATAATTTTAAAAATTTTTCTTAATTATATTAGTTTAAATGTATAGTTTTATAATATGATGTATAATTAAAGTTCATTTGTTATATTATGGACTGATGTGACATTGTTATATTACAATAAATTTTACTAAAATGATTTTATCCAAATAAGCTATTAATTCTTTGCATTTTAGAATAGAGAGATAATAAGTCATGGTTTTCTTTGATAAAAAAACATGGTGAAAAGTTGTTTTGGTTATCCAATTTATTATCTTATTAATTAATTTGGGATTTTGGTTTTACTTTTTGGGTATATTATTTTAAGTTATGGTTATTGGTCTGTCAACCAAAACATTATAAAAATAGTCACCCACTTGAATAATTGAAAATGTTTGAATAAAATAGGATTTATTTGGTATTATCTCCTTTGTTAGGAGGTCAACATCCTTTCCTTGTCATCACCTAAAACCATGGCATTTAAAGATTCCCCTTCTATTAATAGAAATTTCTTTCTTTGAGGATTATATCACTTATTCTTCTTCCTTGTGCCCTTAATTTCCTCCTCATGTATTTATCTTGTTAAATTCTGCTATAGTTATATACTCGATCTATCGTTAATGCGACTGCTCTTTATACCCGATATGTATTACGAGTTATGTATTGAATTGCCATCACAAGTCATCTATACGATCGGTTATCACATATAAAGCTACTTAATTGAAATTCGAAATTTCATGTTTTTCTTGAAATTATTCTTTGTTATACAATCTCGATAAGTAATAGTTTGTTTAAGAATCCATTCTCTGTATAGGTGAATTCCTTTATGAAATTCTTAAATATTGCTATTTAGAAGAGTATCTAAGAAGGAGGGGGAGGAGGGAAAAAGTTTTAGCCTTTTTTTCTCCTCTACCAATTAGGGGTGGATATGCATGAGCTAGATTACTATATCTATATATTGTAATCTAAATGCATGTCCAACAATGCAAAAGAAAGGGACAGAGACTTTTAGGTAATGGACCCATTGATCCATCTAATAGGAGAGGTGGTACCAAATTATATTTTATTTTTCATATTTTATTTTTTATGTCATGCTCATCTTCTAACTCTTTTTGTAGGTGAAATATGCTCTCCACCAATTATTCCTTGCTTATACTACCAATCATTGACCTAAAATAATAAAGTTCTCTGACTCTAAAAGGCCAAGTGTTCTATGGATTAGGTTATTTATTACTACTAATTAATTTTTTTTAAAAAAATAAAACTCTAATAATATTCATGCCATTTAAGAAAATGTTTTTCATGTGGAAGACATTGGAGACTTGAGACATCAGGCAATCAAAAGATTCCATGGAAAATACCATTTTTATTAAAATTAATCATACTTTTTTTTAAAAAAATTATAATTATGTTGCTTGTATATGTGTCTAAAAGCTAATTAGGTTTAATCAAATCTAATTAATCTTGGTTTTTATATTGACTTTTGGATGTCAACATATAAGCTATAGATATAGATAATCTTTGCCTGTTGCTTAAGCATGAGAACTAAAAGTTACTGCCTTTATTAATTATCTTAATTAATTAAGGTATCAAACTTGTTTAGTTAGTTAAGCAGCCATTGTTATATAATTAAGTTGCTTTGCTTGTTGAAATGACTATTATCCACCCTTTTTATGTTATTATTATTATTGTTCTTATTATTATTGTTCTTATTGTTAATTATGGCTTCATTGTCATTCCATTTGTCTTGATAGCTGCAATTGAACTCCTAATTAAATCATGAGCTTTGCCTCTTGGGTTTAGGGCATATTCTTCTTATCATTCTTGTTTGCAATTGTTGGGACAAGTGCTGCCCCCAATGGGTCCATTGTAAAATCAGTTCCGACATCGACGTGAGCTCATTCGATCGTTACCAGTTATATAAGTTTTAAATTGAGAGCTCATACGATCATTACCAGTAATATAAGTTCCGAATCGAATTTACACGAGATAAATACTAATCATAAGTTATATACCTTAGCAAATTGCAATAATAAGCTATCAAAATTTATGAATCGTGGGCATTTCTATGACATTCATCTTTAATTATGTTTAAAAAGAAAAATGTTTTTTTTTTTTTCCTTTTTTCCCCTTTGTGGGCGGTGGAGGGAGTCCATTTTACATGCACTAAAAAGGCAAGGTCTTTTTGGTTGGTTGTTTGGAATATTTGCTTTTAGGTTGCATGAAAAGGGGGAGGGTATGGACCAGTCAAATGCACCTGCATATTGGTCAAGGCTGTCCAGAGCAGCCATTGGCAAAACCCTCATCAAGGCATTACTTACAACAATTTGCCAAATTGCCTACACTTTGGATGTAGTAGGACCCATCTATACCTATCATTGAAGTTCAACGTATGCAAGTATATCCGCATCTAAAACTCAATAACTCGAAGATTGTCAAACTGTTATAAATATATATGTCATGGAACTTACTCAACCAAAATGTTAAGTCAGTAGCTCTCACACATTAAACTAATTATTGAAGACCCAAAATAAGATATGTATTTTAACAGAACAATTTAACACGAGGGTATAAAGAAAGTAAGAAGTGAACTACTACTTATTTCGGAATTGACCCGAGGTTCCTGCACAATCCAAAACCCAAAACCAAACAAAGTAATACAATCATTTCAACACAAGTTGACAAAAAGAGGAGGCTATTGAAAAGCCTAGCCAAAGACAACCTGATAAAAGAACATTACATTCTCAAATTGGAACAAAGTAGCTTGGGCTTGGCAAAGATAGCATGTCACAGATAGAGACAGGGCATTATATAAGATTGTGATTGTCTGGATTCTATTTACATTAAGTTGAAGAAAATTTGTCACTCTCACTCACAAATGTGACATATCCGTTCTATTGTATGGATTTGGGTACTTTTGTTGTAGTTATCTGACTCGGGTTTTATCCGAATATTTATTTTTAATCTCTATGTTATGCACATCTTTGATATAAATTGAAGCGTTCCTATATTTATATTAGGAATGATTCAACAGGACATCTTAGTATTTTTATAATTAACAAAATAAATAATTATGGAAAAAAAAAAGAGAAGAAAGAAGTGGTCTGGTGTCTCTGTACTGTGTTCAAGTATGTACAATTGCTGGTTTTTGAGGATCATTTTCTGTGGGTAGTAATAAGTCCACAGCATAAAAACCTATCATTGTCTAAAATGATGGTAGGGGAAAAAAGTCATTCAATATTAAGAATAGTGTGCAAAAGATGCAATACATTTCCCTAATTTACCATATTTACACCAAACATGTAAACAAGAATCACCTTACCCTGTTTGACCACTATGCTTTTACTTTTCACCTTGATATTTGTTATTTGTGTCACTCATATTTCATTAATTTTTTTTAAAAAAAAAACCAAATAATCATATCCACTACCCTAAAAAAAAATCTTGGATAGAAGTTTGTATAAAAAAACACAGTTAAATATGATAAATAGATTGTTCAAATTAAGTCGAGTTAGCAACCTAGAATATTTGAGGCTTGCATTAAGTATTTTATCAGTTTGTCCAATGAACAAGTTAAAGTATACGATTAAATATTATTTGCACAATTCTTTTTAGAATTTGAGATTTTGGTTGAAGCCGGCCAATAACCAATTTGGGTTCAAGTAGAAACTAAGGTGTCTTATTCTAGTTCTGCTTGCCTTGTGTCTTGGTTTTTTAGCAGTTTTATGTTTTAGATCTTTCTAATTTTGTTTTAGTTATTGTTAGAGTAATGTAATATGACTTTGAATTCGCTTTTTTAGCTTATAATAATAGGAAAAGAAATATTTACTAGCATTTAAATCATACTCTCGAGACCATAATCTAGGGCCATACAGTTTCTTCACATTTTTGGGGGGTTGTGAAGACCCATAAAAACAAAAAATTGGGGTAGCAAGTTTGGAGAAATAAAAAGAAAGGATAACTTCGTATTTTTAGGACTACTTTATCGAATAGTTAAATGATTATGTTATGTTATAATCTATTTGTTAGGTCCATATACTTTTAAAAACTCTGAATCCATTAATGCAATTTCCCATCTGGTACAATAACATTATATTAAGTTCATATCCACAGTGACACAAAGTCAAGCTAAAATGAAGAGAGATTCTACCATACTTTTTTTCTTTAATTATTAAAGTAGGTCTTTTGAAATTCTTCTACAAGAAGCAAATTGCCAGAGATGGACAATAGAAACAGGGCATATCCCTCTTAAACGAGACTTGACTTGACATACCCCAACTTGAGATGCTTTTCTACTATTTTGCGCACAACGGCAACGAGGAAACCAATTGACTTGATCCGATTGTTAGGGGCGCTTGAGGTTTTTCTTAGTATGGATCGTGATAGCCAGTGGGTCCAAACCACCCCCCCAAAAAAATGCAATGGCTGCTGGCCGGTGAAAGTAGCAGTATCTTTTGCCAAATCTTCAGACTTTGATTCATGTTGATCCATTGTTATGGACATCTATCTTAAAGTTTTTGAAACAAAATGTAAACTTTTTATGTTCAATGATCGCATGGGCTCTAGGCCTGGAAGTGTGTGTTGGTGGGCAGTGATGAAAGAAAACATTTCTCGATGCTGATATTATTGTGACCAGTTAAAGTGTGTGTTCAGCCGTAGCCCTAGGGCCTAAGGCAGGTGAGACCACAAAGACAATGATCTGCAAGAAGATTTATGAGACACCAAGGCCAGTTAGCATTCTAATTTCTGGCATCAGGAAGGACAGCATGTCTGGACTGCCATTTTCAGATACAGTAGCATAAGAAGAGAGTGCCACACTACTACATTTTATTATCAGAACTGTCACATGAACCCATTTGACCCAGCGGTTGTCCAAGGTCTAAAGGTAATCCACGCTGGCAGGAAGAGACAGATTGGAGAGTTGAGAAACTTAACAGCAAGGAGGTGTTGTCGCTCAACTGTTTACACCATTCATCTTTTCAGGCTACTTCCATGACATACCCTTGTTTCTGTTCCAAAACTCTGGCAGCCAACAATTCTTTTCCTCTTGTGTGTACTTTGGGCACAGCCGCACAGGCAGGATGTTGGAGACGATGGAGTCAGAAACATGAGTGGCATATGGCAGAATATATTGGACAGCCTACATGAAGTATTAAGTGGACAAGATCCCATGTATGCTTCAAAATGTACACCTATCAGCATAAACAGCCTGTTTCAGCATGGTCCCTGTGTTCATCAGCATTTGGCCAATGTGCTATACTTCCCAAACTCTTCCTGTTTCCCCTCCCCATCCCCCCATTAGAAACACAAAAGTGCAACAAGTTGGTTTTTCTTCATGACAACTTTGCTCTAGGGCAGACATATACTGGGGATGTTGGAGACTGTGTCCCATGTATTCATGCATGAGAAAAGAGAAACTAACCAATCTCTCCAGAATTCGGCATCTAATTGAAGTAGCAGTAACCTGCTGCAACAAAAAAGTTTCACGCACTGCTACACGTTTATTTCCCCCAACACAGCTCCTCCTTTACTTTCAGGACAAAGTATTTGTGGCAAGAAATTGACTCTAGAAGAACGAAACAAATTATAGATATCAAGAATAATGAGCAGAACAACTAATGGAACACAAAATTACCAAACAAAATCCACATATAGCATACATGCAAAGAAGTACAAAAGCCGACTATTTTTCTTAGAGTGAAAGTAAACTAGACAATAAACCAACACCACAAAACCAATAAACACTACTAGGAACAAACAGAATATTGAAGCAGGTGATCAGATGAATAGCCTGAGAAAGTTCAAAACAGAGCAGAAATCTTCTGCCTGTTTGGATAAATATTCTTTTTCTATCAAACTGTAATCAATGTCATTCACACAAGTAATAGGTGCTCAGTAAACACTCCAAAAACACTGCACACCTGCTTTCATTCTGACTCGCCAAAATTTTGGGTTTCTGCAAAACTGTCGCTCTTCCTACTCGTACTTAAATTGCACATCTACATTCATGTAAAGCCGCATGAGCCGAACCATTGAGGAGGTAAAATTGGCCAACTTTTGGCACTCTTCATGGGTTTTGGCATCAGAAACAGTCCCATGAATAATTAGTTTCTTGAGACTCGGGCATCTTTGTAGAAGCTCCTCAATCCAATGAGAGAAGACATCGCTAATGGCAGTCCATCCAACTTCCAGAACAACTACATTGTCCAGATGATAAGAACCCTCCAATGCATAGTGAGTTATGCCATCCCTCAAGTCATAACTCAATGAAAGACGGCTCAAATATGGGAAGCAAATAGCAATAGTTTCTAAATCAACAATCTCGTCTTCATCATCAAACACCACATCCCAAAGCCGGAGAACTCTCAAATTTGAAGACCTAGATATCATGTGATAGAACTTTGGCCATATGATTGTGAAGTTGCTTACATCAATAACTTCAAGATTTTCAAGAGTCTCACCAATATCAAGATGTATAACACTAACATCATCGATCTTAAAATGCTTCAGGGTCCCTTTTCCAATGACCTCAAATAGCTCCAGGGCACAATCTTTCAAGTGCAAATCCTCAAGACAGTCGGCTTCCAAGATGAGCTTGTCCAAGCTGATAGCTTCAACATATAGGCTCTTCAATGTCGAGCTGCTCAACTCTACAGTTACTTGAGTATCTGACATGGCAATCTCTGGGTTAATAAGAGAGAGAGTCTCAATCTTTGGGCATGCAGTTAGGAGAAGGTTCAAGTCCAATGCTGAGATGCTTACATAACTCAGAGAAAGAGAAATGAGGCAAGGAAACCTTTGGTAATAAGGCTCCAGTCCTGTGATTGTATTATGACCCAAAGCCAGCATCTCCAGCTTATGTCTTCCACAAACGTCGAGAATGTTAAAATTTGGGCTAGTCCTAACATTGTAGTGCAATCTTTTGAGGCTGTCCCTTGTATACATAAGCCAAGCAATAACCGTTGAAGCATAGAACTCATCAACATCATCCATTAAAATTGTCAGCCCTTGAAGCCCTGAAGTTTGGAATATCGTCTGTGTGATCAAGATCTCTAATCGGCTCGTTAGTAAATCGCGGAAAACAGGACAATCATTGGAGTTGAATGAGAGAGAATGGAGGTGACTTCGAAACGCCTCTCTCCATTTCCGGCATGTTGCAGAGGCCATCACCACATCCCTGGCAGCCCCTAATCGAGAGAGTATGTTTCCAATCACTTCAACTGGGAGATGCTCCATATATAGTCTAAAATAGACCCAATTCAATCAACCCCAAAACCAACAAGAACAGAATTTTGGGGTCTACAACTTCAACTCAGCAGGACATCACATTTCTAAAGCACAGCCAGTCCAAGTTGTCATCATCCCAGAACAATCTAATTCTTCATCCAATTCATCAAAACAAGAAGAAATCATTTTCAAGTATACAAATAGATTCAAAGCCGATTTAAATCGCCTCCCAAATTGAATCAAAGCCGGAAAAAAATGCAATTCACATCCTTTTATCTTGAGTAAATTGTGAAGGAATTCAACAACTACGCGATCTTCCAACCAAAAAAAAACAAAGATCCTAAATTCGCTATCCCAAGGGCCAAACCTAATAAATCGACAAGTGCGCATTCAAGAATCGAGATAATCTCACAAGATAGAAACTTTTCTGATGAATCAATCAGAACCCAATTGTGGGTAATGCTAATTGTATCGGGTAGAGAGAAGATTGAGACGTACCCAATTGAGGGGAATTTCAGAGCAAGAAGAGCAGATGAAGAAAATCTCCGGAATTTTGTAGCATTAATCACAATCACAACCTAAAATGCCATCAATTATCAGCGTAGCAAGGCCTTGCGTCGCAGGCGGAGGTCTGGGAAAGAGACCGACCGGCCTTTTATGAATAATAATTAAAAAAAAACGGTGACCATTATTCCTATTCCTCTCTGGCCCATGTGGCACCCGGGTCGGGTTTGGATTATTACGAACTTTTAAGTACTGAGTCAACCCGTATTTGGGGTAGCCCATTTAGGTCGGATCATTTTTGGAGTATTGGATATTATCAGATTATTATAGATTGGGTTGAGTCACTTTGAATTTGGGTGTAATCTGGGTTAGTTCTCAATTATTGGTATACTTTGTTTTCAAAGTGATAACTGTTCTGAGTCAATGAGTCCTCGTATCGGGTTTAGATTATTTAATGTCAATTCAAATTAGTTATTTTAAGTTGAAATTTAAAATTTTGACTAAATTTTTAACTTATAAGTGGGATTCGATTACGGATTTAATTGGTCATTTTAAGTTTAGATTTAAAATTTTGACTAAATTTTCAACTCAAGTCAGATTAGATTATGGATTCTTTTGGGTCGGTTTGACAAGTACGATTAAATTTTACCATCTCTAACTACAGCTAGGTATTAGTTTTTTTGTTTCTATCGTAGGTGGTTTGGCTTGGCAAAACTATATTGAGAATGGAAGTAGGCTTTTTTTAAAATTTCAAAAGGTAAATTAGATAACATACAAAAATTTTAGGCAATTTTTCTCATAAGGTTATGCCTAAATTATCATATGCTAAAATAGTCAAAAGGAAGGGGGACTAACAACATGACCAAACAAATGGGATGATAACAGAATGACCAAAATGCGTTAATCAATCAACATTGCAATTGACTTCTTTGAAAATGTGTGATTCTAAAATAAGTAAACTTGCTCATGAGAAAGATGATATCTTTAATGATGAAATCAACTCGTCATAGAGGCTTGAGTTTCCTTTTATCCATTTTTATTATTGTTTTTGATGTATAACTTTCGATGGTCTGCTTTAAGTGCTTCTTGCATCTCAAATCTTAGGGCACTAGCTTAGCACCCAATATAGAATTGGAACCAAGGTTAGAAGTTTTTGCTTGCAACAAGTCCATTTTCATCTCGTATAATAAATCCTACAAGTACATTACTATTATTGAGAGATCTGTCAAAATTAAGAACATATCCTCCCGGTGGCTTATCCGATCTAACAAAATGGATTCACTTTTCTCGAACTTGATGAATTATTGTAGAGTTCTATTGGAGAGTATCTTAACCTTGCTTTACACTCTGCAAAACGATCTTTTAGCTCTAGTTACAACTCGATAATGTTGAAGGCTTAATTTTTAAAAATGACAGTGTTTCTGTCCTCCCACATACTTCATATTAGGAATATGAATTTTTGAAGTTGGTTCAGGCAACGCTTGAATGGATAGAATTGTAGAATACTTCTACCGTCAGATTGAATGGTTTGTTTTCCTCTTAAGTGGATCCACTAATAGCTTGTGTAGTAGCCCAAACTTGTTGAGGTGGGGGTAGTGAAAGAATAGTTTTCCCTCGTTTTGACAAAGTTGGCAAGGAATGCCATAAGAAGATCTTAATCTGGGGGGAATTAGTTTTCCATATCCAACTTCCTTCGCACATACTTTGTCTATGAGTTTCATGACATAACCAAGTGGGTGATTTTATGGTGGAGAAATCACTTCCCAAAAGACCCCAACAAAATTCATCATTTGTGGGATGAATTGACAAAAGAATACGAGTAATTATATCTGTCACATTGTGGGTCCACACGATGTTAAGCTTGATTTTATCCAAAGTATTCTCATTATAGTGATAAACTCATTTGTATGAGTACATAAATTCACTATTTATAGATCAGCTCCGGTTAGCTTGATCAAGTTTTGGCGGTGGTACCAGAGATCATTTAAGAATAAAATGTGTTTTCCGTCACCAATTTTCCATTGTATACCCTTGAAATCTCACTCAACTATATTATAGGCTTTTTTATATCTAGCTTGAGGGCTACCCATTTATTATTTTGATCCTTTTGAACTTATTCATGATCTCAGGAGCTAACAAGATGTTATCATAGAAGTGTCTAAAAATTGAACCTTTAAACTAAACTAAATTAAACAAACTAAAAAGAAGTTAATAGAAACGAATCGAACTAATCGAACTGAAACTGAAAATTGTAAGGAACTGAATTAATAACTAAAAATAAAATAATAATTGAATCTAAAATATTGAGATAAAATTTACTAGAGGCTAAAAAACTAAACTAAAATTAACATAAGCTAAACCTGGGCTCCTCCTATTTGTCGCCGCCTCCGTTGGCGCTGCCCCCTTCTTATATCAATCATCAATGCTCCTCCCAGCCCTAATTGACAATGCTGATCATTAGAAATGTGGGTCGCGCGTACTCCAAACCCCAAATTGGGTTAATGCCTCACGTGATTAACTTCACGGCCAAAGTGGGCTTTTATTAACAAAAATTATCTTTGTTTTAATCATAATCAAAGGCTTGCCACATGACATCTTGTAAACGTGAGGAAAGAAGAAAGGCTTGTTGAGACCTGCTTATGAGTTGAGCTTGTCGTCTAGGACTCGATTAGTTCACTTTTTATAGCTTTTGGTCCATTTGTTTTGCTATTTGTCCAATTTGACTTATTACTATAAAATCAAATAAAATGAGTAAAAATTATAAAAATGTATTACTTTACGAGATAAAAGTCATATAAATAAGGGTATAAATGATGTATTATTTGACTGAGCAAAGTTTGTTAGGCTTGTTAGCTGAGCTCATTGGCTCAGCTTGTTTATGCTCGGGCTCATCATGAGCCAGGCTCGGCAAGCAAAAAGCGAGCTGGCAACTATGTATAAGGAAAGATGTGTGAAACTAAATTTTATTCAATTAATATGTTCACTGACCCTCAGAGACAAGATCATGCACACACGGCCTGGGAAGTATGCCGAAGCTGAGGCGGAGTTTAGAGAGGTACTGCTTTACTCTGGTCTTTACAAGGTTTTTCCTTGCTATCAGCAATCTCTCATAATTTAGGAATGCTTTTTTATTTGCAGCTGAAAGTAGAGAGTGAAGCAACTGCAAAAAGGTTCAAGACAATTGTTCAGCTAATGAATGAAGAGATGCCACGCTTTCAAGAACAGAAAACAACAGATATGGGACTGGTGTTCCATGAATTTGCTAAAGGACAAGCACATTTAGCTAACAGCTTAGCTCAAGCATGGAAAGGACTGCTTCCAAAGCTGAAACCAGTCCAAGTGGAATGCCTACAAACATGCTTTTCCCTTGAAAGGATTTCCAGCTTTTTCAGGGTTCCCTCGTGTATAAGCAGTGGCGGACCAGGAATTTACTGAAGGGGTTGAAATAAAGCTAAATAATAGTGTACACAAGTGAAAATTTCGACAAAATTTCCTCTGTAATATGGCTAATCCCATAGGCTTAAAGCCTTAACCCTACACAAAATGCATTCATAAACTCAACGAGCCACACGCTCGGAGTATCAACAATACTAGTCTCAACGAGCCACACGCTCGGAGTATTCACATAGGTCTTTTATATTCATAAACCTAAGTTGTAGGGGAAGGATTTATATTTGCATCGCCTTCATTTAATGGTGAATTTTCAGATTTCGAAATTGAAAGAATGGATGGTTCTGTAGTTATTTTTTGAAATATCTATGCATTTTAACCTATAATAAAAATTAATCAACAAAAATCAAACTCTATTGTGAAATTGGTCTAAAGAATGAATGAAATAAAATTAAAAAATTAATAAAATCACATAAATTAAGAATAAAATTAAAGAAATTAAATCTAATATCACATAAATTATACCTACAATTGAATTGAAATTGAAAAATTTTAAAGTTGTAAACTTACAGATTTGGGAATGACAGAGAGAGTGTGGTGCGGGAGAGGAGAGGAAGCAGTGGCGGTGGCGGACCCACCGGCGACCAGGGCGGGCGGCTAGCAGTGGCGGTGGACGGCGCAGGCGGTGTGCTGCAAACTACAATCGTTTGGGGCTCCTCCGGCTGTTGTGGTGTGGTTGTTGGCTGGGAGAGAGAGAGAGAGTGTGGGAGAGGGAGGGCTCCGCCACGGGCTGGGCTGCGCAGGCAGAAGCACGGCGGCAGTGGTGGCCTGTCCGGTGGTGGGGGCAAGGGCAAAGCCGCAAAGCACAGCAGGAGCAGCGCTGCAGTGGAGTGCCGCTGGGGCAGAGAGAGTCGTGGAAAAAGAGTAAATGAAAGGAAGAAAAATTTTGGAAAAAAAAAAATGAGATTGCCTGCGTTAAGGATTGAACCCATGACCTGGCGCATAACTCTTCACGTCCTCACCATCTCAGCTACATTTATTTTCAAACTAATTCTGTTGTATAAAAAATTTATTTATTTTTTCAGAGGGGGTCAGTTGACCCCACTGACCCCCGGTGGGTCCACCCCTGTGTATAAGTGTCGATCATGCTGCCTTGAAGTGCTACCGAAACTACCAGAAAGCCTAAGTTAAGGTATCTCAAATGAGTCAAACACTTGGGTATCTCCCTGGATTGCTATACGTAATGGCCCATGTCATCCTAAAGGCAGGTACACCACACTTTCATCAGCATAAATATATAGCTTATAATGGTGCTATGCCTTTAGGATGGTTAGGATCGTTAGGCATAATACTGACAAATGGGCTGCTGAACTAATGTTCTTGGTACCGTTTCAAGGTTAGATATTGGTTGTGCGCGCTTTGCCCATGAATATCCATAACGAGTGACTTGGTGTTATGGTAAGTAATCACATGTTCTTTGATACACAGAGTAGAGCGTATTGTGGCTTGCTAGTTTGCTGCGTCGTCCCTCTTGGCAGATAGTTGATCTTTGAAAATTTGATCGATGGAATGGAGTGGAACTAATAATGTCTTCATCTCTTGCATACTGTATAGGATAGCAAGTGAATTTACAAACACTTGTTGTGCTCTTGGCATTGCGCTTGGGTACCGTATTTCTGCTTCACCATAATGAGTGTTAAATTGAGTTTGTCTATTGTTCATTGTTCATTTTTTATTGTTCATTTTTCGTTTATTTGTATCTATAACCGATGCTGGGTTGTTTTAAGTGGAGACTCTATTCTAATGAGTATCTAGGGAGTCTAGATTTTGCAGTTTTTTAAGGTCGGTTTGGTTTGTAGACATTGACTAGCTGGCTACACCTGATCAATAATACTAGATACTTGTGCGATCTGTTGCCCTTTGTGATTGTGACAAGACAAAACTAAGTAATGGCATAAAAAATCGAGTAAATTGGGGTTTATCATTGATGGAAAGTGCAGATGACAATCTCTCTCAATTCAAGAAGCTAGAGATTAGGGTGCTTTGGGAGAGCAGAAAACCGAAGGAGGTAGGTAGGCGTTGAGAGAGATAGAGAATCCACGAATTTGAATTTGCACTAATGTTGTATAGCTCTAGCCTCTAAGTTTGTTCTTAAGACAAACACGAAATTGATAAGATTATTAAACCACTCATTCCAACCCCTTTACTAGCTCTGGATAGGCTCCTAAGAGGAAGTCACATGCTTCCTTTAACTTCCAAACTTGGCATTGATGTGTCGTATCAATTAATTATATTGGTGAAATAGATGGGCCTAAACTCGAACTCATGTGTCCCACCTTTTATGTACGGATAACTCGCATGTTAAATTGGGTATTGATATGAGTTTGATTCAAATTTGTATAACAAATACAACTATTATACTAAGAAATTTACACCGTGGGGAAAATGGCAAGCAACTTCATCAAGCTTAATTAAGTTAAATTGGATCCTAATAATTCAAAATTTGAGATTATTGTATGCCATTCGTCTTAATTGAAAAATTGGACGCTAATACTCTCAATTTTAGAGGCATTTATTGTCTTTACACCGAGTTCAACTTAGTAATTTAATGATGTGGTATACCAGCAAGTTAATATTTACTCTCAAGTTAATATACAATGGTCTGTTTTATTTAGCTATAATGAGTCTGTAAGAGGTCTGTAAGGAGATTTAAGATAGTTGTAAAGTTAGTTATAAAAAGTTATAAAAAATTGTAAGAAAGCGTAAGACAATAAACTAAAGGTAAATAAAATATGGTCAATATCCTTTAAAGTTGGGATGGTTGATTTTCAAAAACCGTTAATTAATTAATTAATAATGAGTTTCAACTTTCAAAGTCGGTTGCAGGAAGGTCGGTACGAATGTGTACTTCATTCGGTAAAACAGGTTTGGGTCAACAACAAAACGGGTTTGGGTAAAACGGGTTGCAGGAAGGTCGGTACGAATGTGTACTTCATTCGGTAACATAATACACAAGAGAAAAGGAAAAGAAAATAAGGAGAGAAATTCTTCTCAACTCGGTCTTTTCTCTCATCTCAATAGCGAGAGAGTGAGTTTTTGCAAAGCATCCAAACAGGACGTGTGTTGGCCGCCCTTTACTTCAGCTTAGCTCCATTTCATCGCTCTCTTCTCCTCCATCTTGTTCTCTCTCCTCCTCCATCCGCTGCTCCTGCTGATTCCTTCGGTACGTACTCTTTCTCTCTATCTCTTCGATCTCTCAATCTCTCCATCTCATTGATTGTTGATTTTGATTCCATCTCAATCTGGTGATGTTATGCTTAGTTGTTTGTTTCTAGTCAAATGTTCAATTGACCGATTACATTAAGGAAAGCTTTTATGATCTGGAAGCTACGGTTTAATTTTGATTGTTTTGCTTCTAGTGAATATCCATTGCTTCTCTTTTTGGCTCAGTATGTTCAAATTTTCTTTTTATTTTTTTTACCTGGAATATTTTTTGTCTGAAATGCGACTTTGATCCTTTAGTTCTATTTCTGAACGTAATTGATTGTTCGGACTTCAGCTTTAACCATTATGTTTTTCCCCGAAGTCACCGTTTGATGGTCTTTTTCTTTTTTTCTTTTTAGGTGGGGGGTGGTGAAATCAAAGTGATAAACTGATAATGGCACAGATAAGCTAAGTATCCAAAAAATTCATGTGAAAATTAGCCAGGAAAAATAAGTCTTTCTACTTGGGCTTCAGTAGTGATATGGGGGAAATAATTCATGCTTAGTGAAATATGTTGTTTAATGTAGTTTCTCTTATAGTAACACATGATAAAGCGTTGAAATTTATATTAATTCTCTGCGTATTATGTTGTATTTTAGTGAAAATTTCTTTCATAATTGAATTTTGGGCATTGAATTATTCTTTTGCTGACGAGAGATCATTTCCTGGAAACTCACAATGAACACTTTGACTAAGGTGGGGGAAGACAATCTTGAGGTTTTGACTATTCAAGACATTGTCCCTCCCTTTAGGGAAGTAGAAAATGTGGAGACATAAGAAAATCCAACTGTATAAAGTGGATATTGTGGTGTTTCAGGTTTTTCTGTACTTGTTTATACTAGTTTAGGTTTGCATGTATACGTGCAACGAATTAAAATGATTTGGATAATAAAAATACATGATATTATATATTATTTACATAATATATTATATATTAGGATTTTTTTCTAAAATTATGAGTTCGAATATCCATTTCAGTCTCGATTAAATACTCCCTTAATTGACAACATATTAGCCTAGTTTCGTTACATAAGTCATTCATTGTGTCAATAATGTATAAGAGTATGATTAGACAACCAACTTTTAATATATGAGCATGTGGTGATAGTCCTCCAAAGGGTAATGTGTTCAAGAATTTGTCTTGATATAGATATTTGACATAATTAGGGACATAGTTAACAAAGTAGTAAATCTTTTCAATTTCGGCAAATTTATCAATGTTTTTCTTATTCAAATTGCGAACTTCTTCATTTGTATGGATGGCTACAACTCTGTCAATCATATACGTTATATCACCTATATGGTTACTCAAATTAGGAAAGATCGCATCAATTAAATCATCAACAGGATTACCATGATTAGATAATATGTGTATTGATGGTGGCAACTAGATCATATCTTCATTGACGGTACATTTACGTCCATCTCCTACTTTGAGCAATAAAGTTGCAAAATTCTCATCAAGTAGAGACCTCATGTTTTGTGTCAAATGAAGTACTCGAACATTTGTCTACAATGTTCACTTGATGAAACATGCATTGATTGTTTCAACTTTAGTACCCTTTGGTATAACCTCGTAAGACTTGTCTAAAATCTCCATTAAAGACCATCACTTTGCGAATCTTACTCCTGTAATATCTCTAAAACTACAATCAATAGTCTCAATGTATGTTGATGAGTCACGAGTGGTTTCATCTTATATAATAATTACAACCTGTTTTATCAAATGCATTTCTACATATTGTCTAGTTTGACAATGCACCCTAATCTTATATGCTATTTTAGCTTTATATAAAAGTGTTGTTGCAATTCAAGAGCTTACTGCAGCGAGTCCGAATGGACCTTCAAGTTTCATATTAGTAAGAATGACATGATATAAGAATATTTTTCATGTCCCACCATAATTGTGTTAAATGTATATTATTGGTTATCATTAAGATTTTCGGCACAATGAATATATTTAGGTGGTATTGGCACAGCCAATTCATCATGTAAAACCCTACACAATTGAACCCTTTCATTAACTTGGAATTAGTTGTGGGAGGTTAAAATCTGTAATTTTATGACCTAACTCGCTTTAGCATTCGATAGATTTTAAGTAGAACATAATGTAGTGCAAAATCATGATCTACTGAGGAAGTTGAAGGATAATCCTCAGCCATGAATGGAAATAATTCATCTAAATAGCTACGGACTCCGAGTTGATTGATAGTATATCGAAACAGATGACAAATAACTATCGAAATGATGATGATATTCTCGTTATGGATGCATCCATTAGACATCATCGAATTCTAGCGTCATTATGTATGAGACTTAATTTTTTACAGACTTCTCGGAATGTTGGATAAGTAATACCATTAACAGTTTTGAGTTATGCAAATGATTACGGGCCTTTAACATGATTGAGCAACAATTGCATATAAAATCTTTCTCCATCATCTGGATTCGCATATATATTCGGCCAACGACTCTTTAATTACTTTGTCTCGTTCTCTAAATATATGAGATTTCAATCCATCGATAATGTTTAGGGAACTCGCATAAAGATAGTTTCTTGTATGCATATCAATGATGTTCATATTTAAGAATTCTATAAGCATCACACGGGAATTACGTAAGTTGATTTGCCTTACTAATTTTCCTATCTAAAAATTAAAAACTAAATTAAATTAGATTTCTTAGAGTATGATACATTGTACTCTTCACTCTTCCGAACATTTATATGCTTTATTAGATATTACTCACTTCTTCCTATTTTATTTGCATATATTGTTAACCATATTAATAATTTAGTGAACATAATAAAAATTGCTAATAATATGCTTAGCTTATTTCAAATCGGTGTTTAAATAATATAGATTACTTAAAATAATGATAAAGATCTTCATAAAATAAAACTTATATATAAAATAAAAACTCTTAATTAAAATGAATTTTGTGGTAGTTTTACTCAAGAGTTGGGTTATTGATATACTCAAATTTTGCCTACTTATAGTTAAAAATAGTACATAGAGAAAATACGTAATTAAATTGTGAACTCGTAATTAAAATGAATTGAAGGACGATCATGGACTGCTTCAAATAATCAAGATACACACAATCCTTTTAATTCAATGACTTATTATATAAGCAAACACATAACTTTCAAATCTTAATAATGTTATTTATTTTTATTAAACAATATTAAAATTTAGGAATATTGGATTTTAAAATCCCAAACTTTGGGGTTTTTTGATGAGAATATCCCGAAATATTGATTGGCATCGCTGCATCCCGAATTTAAACCCTAATAATTTTGGGTATCCCATCACCGAGTTACGGGTGAAAAGAATCGGTGGCGATATGACGTGGCGGCGGAGGTTTGACCACTTTATTTTTTCAATTTACATCTCAGCTAAATTCGACTAGTTTTCCCCCATCTCTACCAAGCAACTCTCTCTCCTCCTCTACTTCTTTTCATCTTCTTCCTCCACAAATGTCCCTGCCATTCTCTCTCCTCTAGTGGCTCCATTTTCTTTGTCCATAACTCTCTTTTTTCCTCTCTCTTGTAACTTCTATGTGCATCTCTTCCTATTTCGCCCCCTCTCTCTCTCTCCCCTACCTTGTTCCCTCTAACTTTGAAGTCTCATTTCATAATCTTTTACTCTTCTTCAATTAACATTTGACACACTAATCTCATCATACCAACATAAAATCAAACTCTTGTATCATCATTTTCTTCTCATTAAAGGACTCTAAAACTAGAGGGGCTTTTTAAAAGGCAATAAAAGCAAAAAAATAAATAAAATTGACTGGCCCTTGTTCAAGCTCAAAAAAAAAAAAAAAACAATTTGGGCTTAATCCAAGATGAAACATCAACCCAAAAAAATAAAATAAAATCATGCCTTCAAAAATATGTTACATGATTTGCTATTCATTTTCTCGGGTTTTTAGAGAGCCAAAAAATGAGAATAAAGAAAGAGGAACTACAATAAAAGCGAGCAACCTTGAGCACATCTTTAATCTCCTTTGAGATTACCCCAAATCCTTGATCTATCTCCACTATACCTAGCCAAAAATAAAAAATATCAAATCGCAAAATTGAGTTAAATGCAAAATTAATTTTTGAAAATTCGCTCTATGCTACTATTTCATAAGAATTAATTTCGAAAACTACTTTGTTTTAGATTCAAATTGACTAGTCAATACGAAAAAATGCAAAAGATTATAACGGAGATCATTGATCGTACCCGCATTGATGAAACTTAATCCCAAAACTACAATGGCGGATTGAGCTAAAATCTTACCGGAAACCTTGAATTGGATGTAGGGTTTCTTTGTGGTTTCGAATTTTGGGAAAAATCTTTACTTTTTGCCAAAATAATCGTGGTTTCGAAATAAGATAGAGGATTCATAGAAAGAGAAAAAGATTTAGAGGATAGAGAGTAAAGTGAGAGAGAAGGAAATAGTTTGAGAATGGCCATGGAAGATTAAGATGAGAGAGAATACCAAGATGAGAGAGAAAGACTTAGACAAGAGAGAGTTAAGTGAGAGAGAGAAAAAAGCAGTCAAATTATTTGTAAAAAATAAAGCCACGTATACTACCTCCACCGCCACATCATATGACCACCGATTCTTTTCACCCGTAACTCGGTAGTGGGATACCAAAAATATTAGGGTTTAAATTCGGGATGCCGTGATAGCGAGTCAATATTTCGGGATATTCCCATAAAAAGCCCCAAAGTTCGGGATTTTAAAATCCAATATTCCTAAAATTTATCAATGTAATATGATTGGAACATTAACATAGAATACTACTATCGATAGACTAATTATACTATAGATTATAGATTAGCTTGCAAAATTACAAAGTTAATGTATCTTATGATATTATTTATTTTGATACCCATATCATTAAGTATTTAGTGAGGATTCAATTTTATAATTTTGAAAGTATAACTCGGTTAAAAGCAACAAAGGAAGAGAAAAAAACCTAATCCTTTAGAATACTTTAGATTATATGAGAGAAAATTAATCATTAGTCATCGGATCATATTTAATAAAATATAGAAAAGCTGGTAAATGTACAAAATAAACAATAAAAATTTATTTATTTAAATTTAATTTAATTTAAATCACCATTAGTTACTACTATTTGATATCATATTAGTAACTTTCGAGAGGGATCTTTAAAAAGAAACTAGATTTGATTGTTTCTTTTGTAAATTGGGTTCATCCTCTATACTTAAATACGAACACAAGCTTTACAAAATAAAAATTTCAACCAAAAAATTTAAAAATTCAATTAATAATATCTCTTTCACTAGAGACTCTCTATCTCTTCATTACAGAATTCAAACTTCTCATTATACTTTTAATTATTTAAAATGATAATAAAAATTTTCATAAAACAAAACTTACAAATTATATATAAAATAAAAACTATTAATTAAATAAATTATTTAAAAATTTATAATGAGTATTTGAATAACATTAACTAAATAAAATAATAATAAAATTTATAAACATTATAAAATAAAATTTATAAATATTATAAAATAAAAAATCTTAATTATTAAAAATATTAAAAAATTCATAGAATTGTAATGCGATTTTTATAAAATAAAACGCTGAACTTTAACTCCTCTCCTTGTTCTGTCATCAGCCGCAGTGCCGGCCTACCTCATTCGCACCTCCCTCGTTTACCCCTCCTCTTCGGTCTCTGCTTTTCGGCTCCCTCACCCTTTTCGGCTCCATCTCTGCCGTCCTGGGCTCTCTCTCTCCAGCTACCTCTCGCTCTCCGGCTCTCTCTGGCCCTCCGGCTACCTCACGCTTTCCGACTCTCGCTCTGCTATCGCCGGCCTATTTCTCTCCGGCTCTCACTCTCCATCTTCCGCTCCTGCTCGTTCTTGCTCTTGATATCCGGCCCGGTTTTGCTATCCGGCTCCCGCTCGCTCTCTCCATCGTTTTTAGGTATGTTCAATTGGATCTGAAAATGGCGCCTTCCTCCATCGTTTTTGGCATTATAATTACATCTATGTTTTATGTTTTATGTTATATAATAATGCTTGATTGCTTGAATTTCTAGAGCTCCTTACCAAAAAAAAAAAAAAACTCAATTAACAAATAAATAACTGACGTGAATTGTTAACCAAATCCAAAAAAGAAATTGGTCAGCGGCTTGATTATTTGTAGAAGATTGGTGACCAAATCTGAAGTTTCACAGCTGTTGTGAAAAAATATTTGTAGAGATAGTTTAGAGAGAAGAGGGAAACTGACGTGAGGAAGAAGAGAGGAAACTGACATGAAATAATTGTATGAGACAATTTTATCGTTTAATTTAAGTGAAAAAAGGTAAATATGGTAAGTTAAAATTTATACAACTATTCAATCCTCTTCCCTTTATATATAGATAGATGTACTATCGGTATCCTTTTTGTTTCAGTTATTGAAGTTTTATAGCGGATGTTTATCTGATAATGTGGTCCTGGGTACGTTCTCTTGGGTTCGTAATAAGATCACACTCTTGCTTATGATTAAAGAAAGATGTATGGAATATTATATATGGTTTTGTTTCTGCTTGCTTATATTGGAAATGTGCGAATTTCCTATATATCTTAGTTATTTATGTGATCTTGTTGATTTGGTTCATTCACATGGGTTTTTTTCTTTTAATCTTAGGGCTGAAGGTCTAGTGTCAGCTCTTGATCTCCTTCTACACAAGAAGAGGGATGGCAGACCGTCTAACACGTATTGCCATAGTGAGCTCAGATCGCTGCAAACCAAAGAAGTGTCGTCAGGAATGCAAGAAGAGCTGTCCAGTGGTTAAGACTGGTATGCACCTGCTCCTAGGGAATCTCACGTCTTTTCTGGTTGACTGTTCTTCTAGTTGGTTGTTCTTCTAGGTTGACACTTTTTCCCTTTGACCAATGAGTTGATGGAAGAACCAGATCCTAGGGTATATTTGTTCATCATTAATTGTGTCAGATCCATATGATTTGATACTTTTATAAAAATATATCTATTTTGTCCTTCTGATATTGGATTATAATATAAGAGTTAACTAGTTTGTTGATTCACCCCCCCAAAAATTGTGGTGCATACATGAAAGGGTGTCTCCAGGTAGATTGTGGCTTCACGCCTCATAATACCCAAAAGGCTTTATTCATTTGTTTGTGTGCTTGTTGGGGGGTGCGCTAAAGGTGTCAGTTCATGAGCATTGACAATGATCTCAACTGGGGGAATTAAAACAATTTGTGATTTTGAGCTGCTCTGTGTATAGTCATTAGTAATTCACTTATGAGTTTATAAACCTCTAGTCTGATCTCTGACCTACATATTAGTGTGTATTTTGCTTTATCTGTCACTAACTTCGAACTTTGAGTTACAGGGAAATTATGTATTGAGGTCACTTCAGCGTCAAAACTTGCTTTCATCTCAGAGGAACTGTGCATTGGATGTGGTATTTGTGTCAAGGTCTTCATTTTTAAACCACAGTCCCTTTTAGGCACACTCACATGCTCTTTCTGTATTTCCACTTGTACACAGCACATGGTTTACTTAGTGCTTATGAGTTGGTGAGAAACTCTTAAGCTTCTTGTGTGGATGCAGAAATGCCCTTTGAAGCAATTCAAATCATTAACCTGCCAAAAGATTTGGACAAGGATACAACTCATCGTTATGGTGCCAATACTTTCAAGTTACATAGGTTGGTCGATCTGTGGTATTTGAGTGTAAACCTTTCTTTTGTACTTTCAGTTCTAAATAGTGAAAATTTTCACTTTCAGGTTACCTGTTCCAAGGCCAGGGCAAGTTCTGGGTTTGGTTGGGACAAATGGAATTGGGAAATCAACTGCTCTAAAAGTATTGGCAGGAAAACTGAAGCCTAACTTGGGCCGGTTCAATGTAATATGCTTATTTTCAGCAGTTCATTTCTCAAATGCTTCATGATGCCTTCTAGTTCTTTAACTTGTTGAATTTTGCTTCTGCAGAACCCTCCAGACTGGCAGGAAATCTTAACGTATTTCCGTGGATCTGAGCTGCAAAATTATTTCACTCGCATACTGGAAGACAATCTGAAGGTGCATAATGGCTGATCCCTCCCCCTCTCCCCTAACTGATTTAACTGGCTATGTTGTTAGCTCGTCTGCCGCCTTAGCCAAATTGTTGAAATGATGAATTGCTGTTATTTATTGGTTTATGTTACTCATCAGGTGTGATTAATTGCGTTTCTGGGTGTTTTTTGTTGCTAGTGTTGCCTCTTCTCCTCCTTGTTACTGATGTTTGTTTGTGTGAACAGGCAATTATCAAGCCTCAGTATGTCGATCACATTCCAAAGGCAGTGCAGGGAAATGTTGGACAAGTCCTAGATCAGAAAGATGAGAGAGAAATGAAGGCTGAACTTTGCAATGATTTAGAGCTTAATACAGTTTTGGATCGAAATGTTGGAGATCTATCTGGCGGTGAACTTCAGAGGTTTGCAATTGCAGTTGTGGCTATACAAAATGCTGAGATATATATGTTCGATGAACCTTCAAGTTATCTGGATGTTAAACAGAGGCTTAAAGCAGCACAAGTTATCAGATCTTTGCTTAGGCCAAATAGGTAGCTTTTGTGAATATCCTTATCCTTCTTTTTCCTTTATGTATTGGTGGTGTCTGAGGGTGAAGATTGTTGAGCTCATTCTCTTTTGTATTCCAGCTATGTTATTGTCGTGGAGCATGACCTGAGTGTCTTAGACTATCTATCGGACTTCATTTGCTGCTTATATGGAAAACCAGGTGCATATGGTGTTGTGACCCTGCCATTCTCTGTTAGAGAAGGGATCAATATATTCTTGGCTGGCTTTGTACCCACAGAAAATCTTCGTTTCCGGGATGAATCTCTTACGTTCAGGGTAAGCTTCCCACTAGCTACTACCTCCATGTACTTTCATTTGCTGAATTTAGATTGTCAATCTTATTTTCAACCCCTATTCTTCAGGTTGCTGAGACGCCACAAGAAAGTGGTGAGGAGGTTGAGACATATGCTCGGTACAAATACCCGACAATGAGTAAAACTCAAGGTGGCTTCAAGCTACGTGTTGTGGAAGGTGAATTTACGGACTCACAGATTATTGTGATGTTGGGGGAAAACGGGACAGGAAAGACAACGTTTATTCGTATGCTGGTATTGTTTCTCTGTCGCTGATTTATTTGAGAATAAATTTGAAGCAGCTTATATGATTTTCTCCGAGTGGGAGAAATTAAATAAATCAGAATTGCATTTGGATGATGTTTTTTAGTACTCAATGCTCTTTTATTCTGAAAATTCAGGCTGGACTTTTGAAACCTGATATTGTTGAAGGTTCTGATGTTGAAATACCTGAATTCAATGTCTCCTATAAGCCCCAGAAGATCAGTCCAAAGTTCCAATCTACTGTGAGGCACTTGCTTCATCAGAAAATAAGGGATTCGTACATGCATCCACAATTTGTTTCAGATGTCATGAAGCCCCTCCAGATCGAGCAGTTAATGGATCAAGAGGTTGTGAACTTGTCTGGAGGAGAGTTGCAGAGGGTTGCTTTGGCTTTGTGTTTGGGAAAGGTGAGGCCTTTTAGTTTGTGGAAGTGTATCACTGCTTGAGAAGTCCAATATGTTCGAATTTATTTCCATCTCACTTCTTCTGTTTGCTATCATCTTTACTTCTTGGCTGTTGTTTACTTAAGGGGCACTACATCTGATCAAATTTCAAGCTTGGGTTTCTCAGGTCAAGTAGCAGTTATTGTCCCAGGTCTGCCCGACCTGACACCAATTATGCAATGACCCAACTTTATGGTTGCCCATTTGGACTTGGCTCAATCAAAGCCTTACGCTCAAGGAAACTAAACTCTAAATCTGAGGCCCAAAGAAATTCATATTGCATTTAGAAAATCCATTAGATTTAACATAGTGCTTCCTTGTGGAATGCTGTTCACTTGGATTGAGTGTCACTTGTAAAGATTCAAGAATCCGGAGCAAACTGAAACAAAGGGAAAGTTCATTGATGGAATTGACCTTTCAAAAAAAAAAAGGAAGCATGTTTAACAACCTTAACAAGCGGAGAACAGGGAACATTCCTAGAATGTGCGTCCACTCTTCAAATGCTTCTGAGTTGTATGACCTTGATGGCTTGGGTGTGAATTAATTGTATTGAAACTTGCACATTCTTACCCAAAAGGCGGGGGGAGGGGTTACAGTACTTGAGATTCTGCAGAGAGTTGTGGAGTAGGGTTGATGCGGCACAGAAATAGATATCCAAGGAACTAGCATCTTGATCCCTAGTCGTAAAGGTGATAGTGTGGAGGTGGCGAACAGGTGGCAAAGATATGGTGAGAGACAGTGAGGTGCCAGTGAAGTGATTATGATGTTTAGGGACAAAAGAAAGTGGAGAGACGAGGAGGATAGTTTTGTGAAGGTGAGGGTGGAGAGATGTATGAAGACTGAAATTCATAATGAAAAGGTGAGGTGAGCGTTGAGGCTGTTATGAGTGAGTAAAATGATCTTAGAATTAGGGTGGTTATCTTTTATACTCCCTCTGTCTTTGAATGATTTTCCTCTTTGACTTTTGGCAAATGTTAAGCAAGTTAAAATGATATGAAAATATTTGTTACTTCGTCAAATTACCCATTGTTTTTTTATATGGAATTGAGTTGCCCTTCCATAATTAAATTGTCTATGCAGCTCTAATGAAGGGTAGAGGTGGATAACTATATTAAAAGTTGATGATTAAGTAGAAAGTAGGAGAGTCAAAATGAGACAGACCAAAATAAAATGGAGGATAATCTTTCAGAGATAGAGGGAGTATTACATGATGTCTGTGGGTTAATATATGGGCTTAGACTTGCCTTTTTCGTTCTAGTTCCTCCTATTAAGTCTCCAGTTCTGTGCGTGTAGCCAGTCCTCTCATTTTGTTAGCTGGATCCCTACATTGTCTGTTTGGGTTGGGTCAGACAGCTAATGGGATGATAGAGTTTTTGCCCTTTTCGGTAGGGTGGATCCATGATCCTAGGACCAGATCTCGTGGAGGTATATACCCTCATTTCATTAGGAATGGAGGTTGAGTTTTTATAGGTGTGGTATTTGGCAATTTTTGCTGATAATAAGGTCTCTGCAGGCTCGTCACCTATGGAGGACAAAATCGAAAGGTTGTTAGAACACAAATTGCTATATTGCATTGTTACTTAATGAAGAGTTTGACATAGATTCTTTTGGTGGTTTTAATTAATGTGTGATGTTTGTGTCATCTAACATGTAAAACTTTTAACAATTCATTTTTGTAACTTATGCAGCCTGCAGATATTTATTTGATCGATGAACCTAGTGCATACCTTGATTCAGAGCAGCGTATTGTGGCTTCAAAAGTCATAAAGAGATTTATTCTGCATGCAAAGAAGACTGCTTTTGTAGTTGAACATGATTTCATTATGGCTACATACTTGGCAGACAGGGTGATTGTTTATGAAGGGACCCCGTCAGTAGACTGTATTGCAAACTCCCCACAATCATTATTGACCGGAATGAATCTGTTCTTATCCGTAAGCCCCCCCAAAAAAAAAAAATCAGTTCTCTTCTTTGTGAACGAAAATTTCTTGCTTTTTCTTGCCGGCGTCATACAAAGATCATATATCTGGTTGCTAATTTCTGTCACCTTTTCTCTTGGAAAATGCAGCATCTGGATATCACATTCAGAAGGGACCCAACTAATTATCGTCCAAGGATTAACAAACTGGACTCAACCAAGGACAGGGAGCAGAAATCTGCTGGAACTTATTATTACCTGGATGATTGATGAGATGGTAGAACAGGTTTGTGTCTTGCAAACGATGTTTGATCTGTATATTGTCAGTCTGCTGTTCACTTTGTTGATATGCGAAAACTTCCTTCGAACTACTGCTTATCCTGGCTCAACCTAGAACATTCTTCCCACAGTTTACCTAGCTATCTTAGGTCCCATACCTGGCCATTATCCAACAGGCAAAGGTGCCTGGGAGGGACAGGGATGGCGGTAAGGTGTGTGTTTGGTACTATCCCTCTTACCTTTCCTATGGGAATGCTGAAGAAGCTGGTTAATCAGACTGGCAGCCAGAACTGAAATGCAAATTTGGTTGAAGTTCTCTGGTGGTATGTCATCCAAAGTGTATGATTGTTGGCTCTTCATCATGTAACTCTCTTCAGGGCCAGTGCAACAAGTCTCTTATTGGTGGGAGAAAGGATTTTGTACTGGTACATATGGGCTTCCATTCTCAGGTGTACTCTTAGCTGGAAATAGGTAAAGTTCAGCCTAGCTTCAGCCTATTTGCAGATGCTTGCCTTGGGATTATTACAGTTTCTATGTCATGCTTCTAGGAGTACGTACTCCTCCAAGCCACATAAGCACACATATTAAAACATGCCTATATGACAAATACATATGGCTGAAGAATGCCACATGGCTTATAGGAGTAAATACTCATAGGATTATGATATAGATTCCAGATTAGTAATAGATTCAGTGGTTTGAAGCTTTTCTGTTAGCTAAAGTTAAAGCTTGGTTCTGGTATTCAGTGTAACTGCCTTCGGTCCCTTTCCTGACGCTGACCTTAGTTTTATTCTGGATCTAGTGTGAAGGTTATACTTTTGTTGGCCATGCAAGCCTAGTTCTGTTAATTGAGTATAGTATATAGCCTTATGGCTTTGTTCTGTTATTTTTGTTTTTACATGGTAGTGTGGGCTGGGCCCTATCTCAGAGGTAAACATCAGTTGGGCTTAAAAGCGTAGGGGGAAGGGTAAACATACCAAGCCCAGGCATAAAGCCCAAGTCCACAACACATCCCAAATTCTTTGCACACCTAGCGGAGAAATTACCTTGGTTTGGTGGAGAGGATGGAAGTGTGGAGTGCTTACCAATAGGGTAACACTCATTTGGTCTTGTTCTGTTACTTGAGTACAGTATATAGCTTTGCTTTTGTCTCTTTTTAGAGGCTGCCTTCAGTTTCCCGAAGGTTGGTTGTCTGAAGCATTGAGGTTGGATACTATGCTGCTTCTGACTGCTTGCCTTGTGTTTGATGTCTTTGAGGCATCTTATGAAGGATTATTGGACGTATCTCTTTTTCAGGAGTTGTGGAACTTCATTTTGGAAGCTAGACATCAGGATCATCGAGAAATTTGGCTGTTTCAGCCAGATACTTGAAGGCCGTTCGGGAATACTTTTTCCTTTCCGTTTTTGTTTTTGGTTTTTCTCTGGTTGATATTTGAACTTTCTCCAAGATGGTAGTGATTATTAGGCTGGCAATCACGTTTTGGTCATGTTAACCTGGAAATGTCAATGATGGCGGAATTGATGTGTCAATTTCCAATCAAATTCAGGCAGCAACATTGGTCCTGTATTCAGGTTTGGTTCATTTGATGCATTTGGATACGGTAGTTTTGGTGATTACAAATGTAGAGCGATGGTTGATTGTGTGGCTCCCTTTTTTCCCCTTCTGTTTTGGTGGTTTTCTCTTTTTTTTGGGCAGGGGGTGTTGTTCCCTTCTGAGTTAATTGGAGTTGACCGATATTATGCCGTTTACTTGAAGAGCCTCTGCCTTCCTCTGTTTTATTTTATTTCTCTTAATAGTGATGTGTTCTTGATTATCTGATATGTTTTGCCCCCATTGGAATATCCAAATTTCATAGCAGGGTGTTAATTGAATCTGTTATTGCATTCTTTGTTTTGTTCAATGCAGAGTTTATATAGGAGCACGGAGGACATGTCACCACAGGGCCTCACCTTTGAATGCGATCACTTGGGACCTTGTGCTAGAGCCGAGGTGGCTGATTGACTGAGAAACAGAGTATTGTGGAGTCCCTGAGGGTTTTGGGTTTTTCATGTTCTCATCCTCTCGGCTTATGTATTTTTGTTGTTGCTCTACCTTTTGTACCAACCATCGCCTGTTGTATCATTAGTTTTTGTTTTTTTGGCTTATTCTGTTGTATCATTAGTTACTTTGTTGTTGTAACCATTTTTCGCCTGGTTTCGGCATGAGTTCTGATGAACCGCATGTTTTATACTTATAATAATTTGGTTACTGTGAATGGGAGGTGTAACAGGTGTTTTGCCTTAGGTGAATTTTGTTGATTTTTTTCAATGAGAATTAGAATGTTGTTCCTTTTGAGATATCATAATATTTGATGCCAGTCTTTCGTTTTATAGGGTTTCCCCAAGTACTTGTGATTTAATCTAAATGAGATTCCCTTTCATTAACGTAGTATGACCAAGAAGCATGATAAACGCTCAACTCGAGCCGTTTTGAGAAAGAAGCACTATGAAGATCGAGTTGAGGGCATGTGTTCAGGATGTTAATGTTGTGCTCCTTTTGAAGTCACCGGTAAGTTTCAGAGAAAAATATGTTACCTTCTCTGGGCTATGTATCTCTCACTATTTATTCCACCCCTGCGCCAGTGGGATACAACTTACAAGGCAAAAAGATAGCCTAATAGGGTTGTCTAATTATTGAAGCTGCACATAGATCTCAACTATTGAAATTTTGGTGGGTGAATTGAGCCCTTAAAATATAGTATGCCACTTGATTGAAAAATAGTTTCTGTTTTTTTCTCGAATTGATTGAAAAACATTTGTACGATGACTTTTTATTTTTCGCTTGGATAAAACTACTATTGTAACTATGTTTGACCTTTTTAATGCTACTATTTAAATTAAGGATTTCCCTTTTTCTCCCTTTTTAAATCATGTAATTGGCATCTCAAAAAGTTTATTTCCATTTGGTCTAAAAAAGATGTAATCTTGTTGAGAATCTTCCTTTTAAAAAACGAATTTAACCTTTTTAAACACTTGCTTTTTAAATACTTCTTTATTATGCATATTGCACGGGAATTTACCGACATTGGCCATGTCTTCAAATTGTTCATGTAAGGCCAATGTCTTCAAATTGTTCGTGTAAGGTAATAAAAACACACGAAAAGTTATGCAACACTGTATTATCTTTCTATATTTGTCTGTCAAATTATGAGAGTGTAATTGTATCGTAACGGTACATAGAGTTCAGATTATTGCAATTGTGACGTTTTATGGGTTTGATGGAACATTCAATAATCAATAAGCACTTAAGATGAGATTCAGAATACAGCCTGAAAAGAAGGAACTGAAGAAGATACTTGGGAAGCGTCTTAAGAACTGATCATGAGCTTGAATGGGCAGATTCAACTTCTTGGATCCACTTATCCACGTCCCACAAATCCCTGTAATTCTCCCCATAACTTGACTTGATCTTAGGCATGGAGAAAAACATCACCTCCCTCCATTTGTCTAGGGGCGGTAATCCCAGCTGGTCTACGAGCCACCCTTCATACACAAACTGCCAACCACATAACAAAAATGTATCGAAATATCAATGTAAGTAGGTCTTTTTGAGGAGTGTTAGGATTCATAGTGGTGGCCAAACGAGCAGATTGGCTTGGCTCAACCAAGTTAGGTTGGTGGACTCAGGGTTTGTGGCTTGGTTCAGTCCAAACAACTAACATGGACCAACTTGTCTCATTGGAGACCTTGGGGGGTGTTCAACCAACGAATGAGGTAAGTTTAGATCAGACTCTACTAGGATCATGAAGTATTCGGATGAAGATTACCTTGTCTTGCAGAAGTTTGTGAGTATGATGTTTAGGCCATCCAATTTTGTCCATGTTGTCGTATAATTCCTCAACCCATGATTCCATTTCTTCAACAGTTGGCAACGACAATGCCCCAGATAAAACCTTCGCCACCCACCTTGCTTGTAACTCTATGAGTAGTGCTGGTGGAGACTTCAAATGAGTTTAACCCGCATCCACATAAATACAAACATGTAAGCCACACATATAATCACTGTTCAAATTAATACTAGTATTGGCTAAACAAGTAGATTTGTTGGTTCAGACCTCTTGAAGAGATTGATATGCCAGATCTTCAATCAGCATGGTTCACTACAACCAGTGACAGTGACCAGCCTGATCTGATTTAATGCATGAATATGTTTGTTTATACTTCGATTTAACTGAAATCACAAATGTAACCGGTCATCCCATCAAAGGGTCAAGGGCAGGTAGCTGCTTTTTTCTTCATGTTTTCTGCTTCTATAACTCTAGAGGGACAAAGCAGGGATTTCACAGCCAACTCTCAATTCAACCCAGAGGACAGTCTGACCCTAGTTCATTGATATGTCAGCCCACCTAACTTGACACATCCACCCACGAAACCTGAACAAATTTAGGCTCTACCTCGGAACAATCTCCATTCAGTGCGACTAAGTAGAATGAACTCTCCAAACATAAGAACGAAAAGAAGACAATAAATTCTGAAAGCTACAAACCTAGTAGCCAAGTTAGCTAACCGATTATCTGCCCAATAGTTCAGCATTTTTTCACTTGACATAGAGCAAAGATTCACAATGAGATTGCATAGTTAGGCTGGTTACCTACCTTGTTAGGCAGTCCCACAAATGAAAGCGAAGGTGCTAAGCGTGGTGGGAAGACGTGCTGATAGAGAGGTCCAATGCGGTTGTCCTCAACTGTTACTATCCCATTTGTTCTCAAAAATGGGATATGATATTTGTACCTGAAAAACACCCGAAAAAAAAAAAGATAAAGGCTAAGAAGAATTAGAGCAAAGTGGAGGTGAGGGGGTGCATCTACGTAATTTGATCTCAAAGTAATTAATCATACAACAATTGTCTATACGTACCCAGTGCAATGAATTATAACATCTGCATAAATGGATGAACCATCTTGAAATGCCACCTTTCCGTCTCCGTAAACTCTTTCTATCTGCAATATCAGAAATTTGACAGTAGTTGATTAGGTAAATATGAATTCCATGTTCAGTTGAAGTGTCGTTATATAGATCAATGAATACAAATTCCAAGGCTAATCTCAGTAGTTAGTACCCACATAAAAACTTCATTGACTCATATAACTAGCTAGTACAGCAAATTGTTTTCAGATAAACAGGGCTCAATTGTTTGGCTCATAGGAAAAGAAGCCGAAAGGGGCAAGTTGCGATAAACTGGCTCAACTTTGAGCCAGTTACAACCAGTCCACCGGACAAAAACAGGGTTAGTTTAAGTTCTACTTCACTCTAAATTTAATTCTAAGAAAAAGGAAACAAACGAAAGGGGTAACAATTCGACTTAAATCATTTCATTTGATAAACAACAAACCAGCATAATTCAAATTGAAATATGATCAAAACAAGGACTGTCAAACCAGACTGCCAAGAACAACTTCTGTCAAATATAAATAGTTAAATGAGTACCATCGGGTGCTTTGAAATGTTGGAAAGGATAGCAGAGTCAGTGGATTGGTAGCCTCTAGTAGCTTGGTGAACTTGTTTAGCTACAGTAGATATTTCATTGATAATATCACGAGCACTCGGGTCCATTTCCAATCACCACCACCACCTGAAAAATAAGAGGAAAATTTAAGCATTCACTTTTCTGTTGAGAACCTATTGCACGAAGTAGATACATTCATAACGAATCCAAAAGAAAAACATTTGAAAACTATGTGTAATTGGCTATTTATACTCCCTTTCATATTTACCCATGCCTTCCTCCCTTAACATTCCTTTACATAGCTTAGCTTGAACTCATAATCCTCCTAAATCCTAATACAATATGTGGTTTTTTCCCTATGGTGTACTACATAAAACCCTACTGTGATAAAGCGTAGATAGAAAACAGACATATTAGTTTTTTTAATATATAAAACCTATATTTCATATCGAAATATTTGTTAAATTTTGATCATAATGACTTCTTTAATTTAGCTTTAAGATTAAAAGGAAGTAGTCCTTGTGATTGGATGCAAAAAGGGCAGCTATATATATCATTGGGGTTTTTTTTTTAAAAAAAACAAGAGGGAAAAGAGAGCAAATAATTCCAACAAGATCACAAACAAGTTACGATGGAGTAGTACTAAATAATTACTTGATCTTGAAATAGTTGAGGAGTGCGATAGTTATGACTGTGTAACTGCAATCCCGGCCATAAGTCTCTGCCTAACGTTCGAATTCAACAATGATTATTAATAAGAAAACAATATAAACAGGGGTAATATATACAACTGGTGAGGAAAGAGTCTAAAAGAAAAAAATCCAAGACCAATATATTTATCAATAGTTTTATGAAAATGATAAAAACAGGTCTTGTTAAGAGAGGACATGCGGAGGATAATAATGCAATCCCTTTTCTTGTACTGACAATTTTACTTTGTAATTTCAGTGATGCATTTTTCTTTCTTTTTTCCCGATCAGTGATTTGCTTGTTTCAGTTAGAGATCTATCATAGTCATAGAGATTGTATGACTTTCAGTTAATGAATTCCTCATTTATATTTCAAAAAAAAAAGGACAATTGAACACTGGTCACAAAATTTTACAATTTAATTTTAGTATATTGGATCATAAACATAAATATTTAAACTAATTAGGACATGGTTTAGTGGTCAAGACTGATCACCTAATAATATTAGATCTCATATTCGATTCCCTTCTCTATTATACTGCACTATCCTTTGTGGACCAAAGTTATTTGAATGAGTATTGTCTATGATTAATTAATTTCATTCGCAAAGTTGAATTCATAGGGAAATTAGTTTTAACAATATAGACATAATGGGAAATTTACAGTTGAATCAAACGTTAGATAAAAAGAACATAAACAATTTATCACAGCCCTGTTTTCTTGTTTCTTTTATTTTTTCCCCTCTTTATTCAGACAGATTGGCATAATTAAATTGAACATGGTTTTGCAAACTAAATGTCTATTTGAAGCAATTAAGGTCTATTCAGCTAAATAACTCAAAAATTTTCTACTTAATTAGGAGTAAAATAAGTATAAATAAGTCAAAAATCACATATACATATATCATAAAAATATGAAATCATAACGAAAAAAGCAATATACAATTCAAATTAAACACAATCCAAAATGGAAATCCACAAAATAACTGTAAAATTAGGAAAAAAATATAATGTGAAAAAAAACTATGTGCAAAGATCACAATACATTTTTTTTTTGGAGGGCGGGCGGCAATCGATCACAACACATATTACATTTATAAGGAATTACAGATCGTGTAAAATTGAAAATTCGGAAAAAAGGGCAAGAAAATACCTGGAAAATCAGCAATCTTGGGCTCTGTGTGCTTCCCATTACAAACCACCACAGCCCCAAACACCTCCATACCCGAATCCAATTCGGACCCTCCGACACTTGCCCGCCACTCAACCTCCCACCCACTAATCCACTCGATCCGAACAACTTCGCACCCGACCCGAATCACCTCATCTAACTCATAGTCTTTGGCAAAATCAGAAAGAAATGAGAGGACCTCCTCGTGACCCGGGAAGTTCCTTGGGTGGCCCGATTGTTTGGCTAAAAACGGGTAGTCCAGGAGGCCCATAATGTGCCTCGGAAGATTGACCCGGAGAGACTTATACATGCTGCTGGGTACGACTTCTCGGGCCGGGTCTTGGCCGAGTAAGTCCGAGTCGACTCGCGGGTCGTATGCCCAAGTGCCGCCGATTGTGGGGTTTTTCTCGAAGACGGTGACACTGAGGCCCTCTCTCTTGAGCTCTCGGGCTGTGACCAGACCCGCTAACCCCGCTCCGATTACTGCGGCTCTCATCGTTTGCTTGGGCTTGGATTTCAAAGCCTATCTCATTTTGTTATTTGAATGGAAATCATTCAAATATGCTTGTGGAAGGGGATTAATAAAAATCAATAGGAGTAATATATTATATGAATATATGATAATAGTTTTATGAGAGGAATTATGTGAAGCATGTGATTGTGATCCTTCAGGTGTGTGGGTCCAGATTTGATAAAAACAATCGTGTATATTCAACAAATACTCTACATTATAACCAATAGCAAAACATATAAAAATACATAGTGCGGGTATAATCGTTGTCCAAAAATAATAAATAAGTTAATTACGATTTTTTTGCCATTTTAATAGTATATGTGGTATGATTTAATCTTCATTATAAATTTTTATTTTTTAAATAGTTTTAAATTTAATTTTTTAAATTATGAAATTATTAATAAATTATTTAAAAACCATTTTGAGTTGTTAAAATTGTTCCCTTAGTCAAATGGAAAATCTAAAAGAAATACTAAAGAGAAATCTCTACAAAAAATAAAGTCCACTAACTCCATAATTTTCGGCCAATAAACTATATTTTCTTGCACGTATTACCGACCTTCGGTGACACTCACCTATCAGTCATATTTTCGGAGTACACAACACAACATTGTCTATGTCGTCGTCCCTAGCGTCCATGCTTTTGTCATTTCACGAAGAATAGGATGGAAAATCATTTCCACCTACGGAAGATAAAATATTTTTTATTTAAAAGGGAGGAAGTTAGTTTTTTCGAACACATGTGACTTTAATAGTTTGAATTAAAACTTAACTATATAACAGGGAACATTAAAAAGAGCTCAACTCTAAAATTTGATATGAAAATTCTTTCATTATCGACATTTATCATCACATATATAACTATAAAAAAAACAATTAAGTCGACTAACTTTTGAGATATAGAGTGACTTCAATAGTTTGAGTCGAAAATTTACCATTTGATAGGGAACATTAAAAATAAGTCAACTATAACCTTTGATGAAAAAATCTTCAGAACATTTATCGATGCATATATATACACTAAAACAATACGAAATATGAGTTCGAAAATTATTTTCCTTCCAACCAAATAATAAAAAATATCAAATAAAAATTATTTTCTTAAACAATTAGTTTCTATATTTTTCCCTGCAACCCAATACGCCCTAATTTTAAAAGATATTAAAATATTTAATTCATCTCTACAACCAAAGTACCAACCATGGCATAAAACACAAAATTTTTGTAATTTGATAAGTTTGTAACAAATTTTATTAAGTAATTTCAAGGGTGTGAGACTCTTACCAAAATATGAAAACAAAATCACAATAAAATTGTGTTTCCTATTTCCAACATGGAACAAAATTTCCAACACAGAGCATGCAACCCTCTCTTTATTTTAGCTGTCATCAGAAAAAAATTCTAGAAAAAGAAGGATTTCTATTTTCTCAATTTCAGTCCTAATAAATTTCTTCTTCTACCCAGCCAGAGCCATCTCATTCGGTGTTGAACTCTAATTTTCTTTATCTCAGGATTCCCCTGTTTTTTCCCAACAATGGAGAGAGAAAAGATCTTTGATTTCAACTACCCACAAACGCTAAGAGAAACTGTGGATTCGGCTCTTGTTCTCTCATGGATGAAGCACGTCGATGTCGACCCAGAAACCCAATCAAAACTTGATAGACAGATAAGCGCCACCTGTTCAGGAAGAGCACCAAAAACAGAGCGTGAAGATCATCATGGGAAATTCAAGAGGGAAAATCACAAATTTGATTGTTTTGTCGATGTTGATCAAAACACACCTCGGAAAGGAGTTCAATTTAGCCCAGAATGTCAAAATTGGGATGCAAATCAAGCGAATAGAGAGCATCCAATGGTGCAAAAGACGCCAAGCTTAATAGGGACGTGCAGTAAAGCACTAGAGAAGACTCTGAGATCAAGTGATATGTCTACAAGCAGGAAGCCGATGATGCTTTTGATCCGTTGTTATCGAAGGAGGAGAGAGAAATTCTGGATGGAGGGGGATTGAAGTTGTTGGGTTATTCCTTCCTGCATGGAGAAAGAGGACCAAGTTCATACTTGGGCCTAATTTTATTTACCTTTTTTTTTTTTATAATTTATTTCAAAGTAGGTTGACTTGTAAAAAAATCCATTTTGTCTCATTTACTTAACTTCTCAAGGAAGCTAACTTTTAGAGGACTAGAACCCTCTTATTTTGGAAGTGAGAGCAGTTGAAAGGTGCTGGAAAATCTGGACAGAATTCAAAACAGAGGGAGAGAGAGAGAGCAGAGTGCAGAGGAAGAAGAAAAGGTGCAGCCAGTTTTCTATTCGGCCGATCGATGACCAAACGAATTCTGATCGTCACCAAATTTTAGTATGTTGTTCCTGACACTCTCCTCTTCAAATCCAACGGTCAGATTTTCATTTTGAGCTCTCAAACTCCGGTAACTCCTCCCAGACCAGAAACTTACGAAATTGTGTTTTTGCCACTTTAAGTGATGAATTGTGGAGACTTGTTGTTCCAAGGTTAATCCTGGATGATTTTAGTGCCTCTAGTTTAATCTAAAGAAGAACATTGCTTGTACCTACTTTAATTCTTGGTGATTAGTGGAAGTTTGGTACCGTTGTTAACGGTCTCGTGGTTTTTCCCCTCATTGGGGTTTTCCACTTAAATTTGGTGTCTCCTTTATTCGTTGTTGTATTGATGTTCAATAATTTAGTTGTGGTTGCTGCTATCTCGATTTTTCTTAAATTGGTTGGTTGCCTATTTGACAATACACGAAGGGAAAATGTCTAGTTAGCTTCTGTTTTCATTTGAGAGTTAGATACTCTTGTTGTGTACTTCCCCAACAGAAGTCATAGTCTATGGAGAAGATTGTGAAGAGTATGTCATGCACTTGAGGTTATGGGCGAAGAAAAAATGCCTCGTTTTGACAGAGGGGTGGAAGAACTTCATTAAACAGAAATTGAAGCTTAAGGATAATGTTAGCTTTTGCATGTTCCGCCACACTCTTACTCAAAAGTTGTGCTTCCTTTTCTCTTCAACAAGCGCTGGTTTGGGTTCTGAAATTGGTGCTGGAGAAACAAGAAAACAAGGGAGAAACAAGAAAACAGGAGAGAAACGAAAAAATTGGGGCTTAGAATTAAACCTAAAGAAATCACAAGAAATCTCTTTTTTAAATAAATAAATAAAATTTGATAACAAGAAGAATGAGTTGTTTCTTTAATCTGTGGACCAAAAATAAAAATAAAAATAGAAGTGGGAAAATAGAGGGCCAATAGATATAGGATTTTTCAAGATAGTACCTATGATTGTGCATGTACAGTTCAATGATAGTATATAATAAGTACTTTTTGTTTCTATGAAAAAAAGTTGATTAATAGTTTCTGTTTGTATTATATATACATGAATTTCCCTTCAAAAAAATATATATATACATGAATAAAACAAATTATGTCCTTTATCTAAAAAAAAAAAAGAAAATTACTTGCTTATAACATCATGTTTGATTTAAATTCGATTACATTACAAACATGACAATATAATTACGCAATGATCTTAATTGAGTAAATGTAACGGAAACATATTTTTTTCTCTCAAAGAAAACGAAGAATTATAAAGTTAAGTTTTAACCCCAAAGTCATGTTACGGTTCCAAATATTCATCACTTAGAAGTTATAACGATGAGGTAACTTACAATTTTATTTTTTTATAAGGATAAATGTGAGGTACCCAAAGTAGATCACAATCTCAATGGTAATATCAGTTGGGTTTCTATGGGTTAATGCTTTCTGCGTTTCAACTAGTTTTTTTACAGTTTTTACAATTATTTCTGAAAACTACTGCGCTTACCTCTTTGAGGAAAATCTCTGTCAATGAGTTCGATTTTGGAGGGTGGGTAGGCTTTTTTTTTTTTTTTTTTTTTGTGTGTGGGTGGGAGAGATCGCCATTGAAAATTATGTTGGTGCTTTTGAGTTTCAAGCATCCTCTCTTTCTCTTTGATGGGTAAGGAAGGGACAAAAACTGATATGACAAATTGAAACCGATCGATTTTTGATTCACCACTGTAACATAAATGGTTACATTAAGGAATTTATAGTTTAAGGTTTTTTTATATAAACTTTTTTTCAATCACAGGTTCTATTTGCATCGAAATCAAATGAGTTTGGTGATGTTCAAAAGAAAGTTGTGGAAGTTAAGGATGGTGTCAATGAATATAGGTATGCATTACATTAAATTTAAAGCTACCCCAAAAACTTAAACTAGCTAATTGTGCTCAAATTATGTCAACATGCATTGGTGCTCATAAGATATTGAATGAATTTTCCAGGAACGAGGGAAACCCCAATCTGTTGGGAGTTCAAGCATCAAGAAATCAAAGGTACTAAAGCTTTTGTTTGGCAATAAAACATGTGTTCAAGTTAAGCAGTTCCTCCATCTAAATTGAGTGCTGCATTACCACTGACAAAGGTTCAATAATTAAAGGCTAATTAATGCTTGTTAAGTTGAGACTATCTCGTACTAAATGATGAAAATAGACTCAAAGGTAAATTGTTTGCTCCATTTTGCAAGCATTCTCATATGATCTCATTCTATGCGATGGAATCCACTTGGCTCAAGTACGTTCGGTTTTTGCAGACAAATAATGTTTGCTTAACTTATATAGCATAACTTGTGACACCATGGCATACAATTTCTTACTGTGGTATGTTTTGATCTTATTTGACAGCGTTCTTTCTATATGGCGAAGCTACCACAAACTTGCATTTCTTTACATTCTGAGGAAGGCAAAGTAAGTCTCAAGAAAATTATTTTATTTGCATTGGCACTTGCATATATCGTGAAGTTGTCTTTTTGGGTTTGCCTTTGGTACTGCTTCAACTTTTGCTCTTTGAAGGCCTTTCTTCTGTAGTTTACAAATAAATGACAGAATAGCAGCTTGGGGGCATGTTCTTAAAGGTTATTTTCTTTGAGCCGTTCATCTTACATGTTGCTATTTTAGTTTGTACATTTGTATCTCGCGTCCAATCCTTCGGGTTTGCCTCTGATTTCTTTCATGTTCTAGAGCAAACAAATTAAGATGGTTTGCTGAACTAAAATACTCATTAATATGGATTCTGCTGCTTGATTCGTGATCTTTTCAATCATTTGATTATTGTGGATGCATGTGTAAGGTATTGAGTCTCACTATTGTTGGGCCACTGCGAGATATGTAGTGCATTATGCATAAGTTTATGATAGGAGCACATTCTGTGGTTAGTTGTTTTTGGCAGGGACTATCTCCAAAACCTAATGCTCTTGTTGACCTGAATCCTAGGACTATAAATGTCCAACTTTCATTCCAGAGGCTTCTTGATGAAGCTTCCGCCTCAGGCATGGCAGAGGGGTTCTGGCCACTCCAGGAAATTTGGAGCAGCAATCTGAACTGATGCATATTGGTCTAGCTAGCCTATTGATAGTACTCAATTCCCTTACAACTCTTGCTTTTGAAATTAGGCAAATTATTAACTCTCCCCAAAAAAAGAAAAATTTGATGTTTGTCACTTGTGGTGAAGAATGAATGATCAAACTATAGTATGTTTAAGAGTCCATTATAAATCTATGATTTGAACTCTTTATTTCGTCACATTCAAATATCTTTATTAGATATTAAATGTTAGAGAACTTTGATATGTTTATGATAGGTAATCCTAGACTATACGTAAATACATACAAATTTTAGAGATCATCAATTTTATTAAGGTCATGTTTGGATAACCACACTTTAAGCTGAGACTAGGAATGTTTGCAAGAGAGTGAACAGTGGTATACCAATTGCAACTATACTAATGCCTTTATTGAGGCAATATCAATCTTTAGAGAGGAAATCTAGGTTATAATAGAGATGTATGTTCACTGTATTTGAATATATAGATAGGCATGGTAGTGATACTTTTTTCAAGGCTAGGATTATAATCCCCTTTGTTTGGACTATAGGTTTGATTAACCACGGTTCATGTAATTAATAATACTAAGTACATTTTCGTATGAGTACTTGTGATATGAATTTGACATATATAAGCATGCCTTTTCTTGTCCCTCTTTGAATTTTAATAAAAATGTCTTTTTATTGCTCAGAAGACCCTAAAATATCCTAATATACACGATAAAAATTGGTCTATAGAATGATTTGAGTTGGTTGGACAAATTTTAAGCCACTGCAAATTAGTTTGTATTAATTTTTCTCAAATTTCTGTTTGTTTATGTATGGTTATTTCCTCCCAATAATAACCTACATTGGATCACTTCTTCTATTGTGTATTGCAGTAGAAAGTTCTTTTCATTGGTATGATATCGGTATGCTTGCCGATGAGCAAGTTCTTAATGAAATCAAAGCTAAAGGCATAACATTTGAGGGGCTCGTGAAGCTCATTCCTAAGGACAAGGTTAAGGTAGCCAGCTTCTTGGCATCGTGAGACATCATTGGATGAGTTCGGACAATCTGTTTTCGATGTATGTTCATCCCGTGATTGCTCAATGATCCTATCTTATAGTGGACGGATACTTGGTCGAGTACCATCACTCTTGTTCTATTTCATTAGTTTTTTAAACATTTGGGTTTGATTTTCCCTAAATTTTAGCTTTAGTATAAGAAAATAACTCGACATTCATACATAGTTTACTCGCCTAAGAGTATCTTAGTGTTGGATGTGGCTTGCTACAAATACTTTCCTCACTCGGGTCGGTTGTAACCTCTTATGGAGATCAATGAACGAAAAGACAAAGTGTCGGGAAAGACTAGAGGGTGAGTACTTATTTGTATTTTTAGGTTAATCAAATAAGTACCATAGACTTAATTTTTCGTTTATTTGAGCAGGTATGTCGAATATCTAATGTTCAAGCCAATGCCGACAATGATTTTTGAGCAGGTAGATTTTCATGCAAAATACGGTGACCACATTAAGATTTGTAACCTGCCACAATTCATAAAACAAAAAAATAAAAAATAAAAAATTTTGAGCTTGGATGATCAGCAATCGACTTATTTTATATATGTCATTGTTAGGAATTGGAGTCACAACAACCAATAGAAATAAAGGTAAAGAGAAAGAGAGAAAAGCGAGACACAAGTTTTAACGTGGAAAAACCCAAATCTGGGAAAAACCACGAACAATCCACTAGATGATTTGGATTACAAAGAAACTTTTGTGTTTGTGTGGGATAATATCCATGGAGGTCCGCAACCTCCATTATATAGCTAAAGCACTCGACCAATACATTAATACAACATTAACCGAGCATTAACTAACGAAAACGGCCGGAAAACAACGAAGCTCAAGCGTTTGCACCTAGCACGGCCCGTGCCGGCCAGCACGGTTCGACCGTGCTGCCAAGCACGACCTGTGTCCCTTGGACACGGGCAGGCCGTGCAGGCTGTTGGAAACTCCATCTTCGGTTCTTGCAGTGAGCACGGCCCGTGCTCCTTGAAACCAGCCCGTGTTGCTTGTAAATGCTTGCGATAGGTGATTCCGAGCCTTGACATTGATTGATCTTCACTCCCAACAATCTCCCACTTGAAGATTAATCAATCACTTCATCTTGTACATATCTAGTAGATCAACCACCCTCCTTAGTTTTAGCAAGAAAGGCCAATTGAGGTTTTGCACAACCTCAATTTCCCGACATCCATTCCCTTGGTTAGCATATCTGCCGGATTTTTGCTACCCATGATTTTCTCAAGTTTCAACTCTCCACTTTCTACCAAACTTCGAACAAAGTGGAACTTGCGTCGAATGTGCTTGGTTTTTGAATGCAAGACAGGATTCTTGCTCAATTGGATTGCACTTTGACTATCACCATAGAGCACTTCGTTCCCTTGTCTTTGGGCCAAAACTTCTAAGAAGTCTTGTAACCACACCATCTCCTTACTAGCTTCCGACATGGCCACATACTCGGACTCGGTTGTGGACAAAGCAATGCATTTCGAAGCTTTGACATCCAACTCATAGCTGTGCCTCCAAGTGTGAAAACATAGCCCGTAGTACTTTTGCTTGTGTCAAAATCTCCGCTCAAGTTAGCATCTACAAAACCTTCAAGATTAAGACTACTTTCTTGGAACACTAACGAGGTGTTAGATGTTCCCTTCAAGTATCTTAGAAGCCATTTCACGGCTTCCCAATGCTCTTCTCCAGGATTGGACATAAATCTTGCCACTCGCTCCCACTCGCAAAAGCTATGTCCGGTCTTGTGCAAACTATTGCATACATGAGGCTCCCAATGGCGGAGGCGTAAGGAATCTTGAGCATATGCTCTTTCTCCTCTCTTGACTTTGGACATTGCTCCTTGGTCAACTTTACATGATTTGGGAAGCGGGGTGTTCCTTGGTTTGGCATCACAAACATTGAACCGCTCCAAGACTTTCAAGCACATACTCCTCTTGTGATAGCTTCAAGATTCCTTTGGACCTATCTCTTGTTATTCTCATTCCGAGAATTTGCTTTGCTTGGATCCAAATCTTTCATCTCAAACTCTCTAGGCATCTTCTCCTTTAACTTGTTGATCTTATTTAAGTTAGAACCTGCAATCAACATATCATCCACATAGAGAAGTAAAATGACATAAGAATCAATGAAGTTCTTGAAATAACAAGACCGATCCTTATCACTTCTTAGGAACCCGTTGTTGCACATGAAGGTGTCAAACTTGAGATACCACTGTCTCGGTGCTTGCTTCAAACTATATAGGCTCTTTGTGAGCCTACAAACCAAATGTTCCTTGCCTGGAACCTCGTATCCCTCTGGTTGTAGCATGTGGAGATCTTCCTCCAAATCCCCATGTAAAAATGCTATTTTCACATCCATTTGTTCCAAGTGAAGATCATCACCGCAACCATACTCAAAATGATCCTAATAGTGGTTAGTTTCACAACAGGAGAAAAAATTTCAGAATAGTCAATCCCTTTCTTTTGTGAAAAACCCTTAACCACTAATCGAGCCTTAAATCTGGTATGACCACTAGGCTTACTCTTAATCCTATACACCCATTTGTTCAAGAGAGCTTTCTTACCAACCGGTAACTCAGTCAACTCCCAAGTTTGATTCTTGTCCAATGAAGCCATTTCCTCATCCATGGCTTGCTCCCACTTGGACCAATCACTAACTTGCATTGCCTCGGTGTAGGATTCTGGCTCTCCAAGCATCGATCAACAAAAGGTAATGTAAAGAAGGAGAAAATCGTTAGCTGGTATACCTTTAGTTGACCGTGTCGACCTTCTCAAGGTGGGAGGAGTTTGGGGCTCAACATCATGAGAGATTTCTGGTTCAAGTCATGGTTCATCAACCGGAACATCAACTTATGGAGCTTTCCCTCCAAAGAGACTTTAGCTTCTTCCACACTCTCATTCAACCTGTCTTTGTACAAAACAGTTTCATCGAAAACATTATCAACATGTCTAAACACCTTTTGTCCATCCCAAACTCGATACCCAAACAAGTTATCTCCATAACCCAAAAATAACATTTCTTGGACTTAGCATCAAGCTTGTCCCTCTTGTTAGGCTCAATCATAAGATATGCAACACAACTAAAAACTCGTAGATGGGATAAAATTATATCCTTACCACTCCAAACCTCTTCCGGAATTTTGTTTCCCAAAGGTACGGATGGTCCCCTATTGATTAGATAGGCGAATGTGTTGATAGCATTTGCCCATAGGTATTTGGGCAGCCCGGCATGAATGCGCATGCTCCTTGCTCTTTCGTTGAGGGTACGGTTCATCCTCTCGGCTATACCATTTTGCCTTGCGTTTCCCGGAACCGTTCTTGTCAACCGAATCCCTTCTTTGGCACAATAAACTTTGAACTCGTCCTTCTCATACTCACCACCATTATCGGATCTCAAACATTTGATCTTCAACCCTGTTTGGTTTTTAATCTCTGCTTTCCATCTCAAAAAGTATCAAACACGTCGATTTATTTTTCGGAAAATAAACCTATACTTTCCTACTGTGATCGTCGATAAAAGTGACATAGTAGTAAGCACCTCCTAAAGATCGAATAGGAGAAGGACCCCACATATCGGTGTGAACTAACTCTAACTTGTTTGCCTTTGGTTCCCTACCAACTTTGGAGAAACTCACTCTCTTTTGTTTCCTAAGAACACAACTCTCACAAAGATCCAGTTTAACATCAACCAATCCTGGCAAAACACCCTTAGCGACCATAACTTTCATTCCTTTTTCACTCATGTGTCCAAGTCTATTATGCCATAGAATTGAACTAGAGGACTTGTTATCGACAGTAGCAAGCAAGTTTGTACAACCGAAGTAGAATACAATGACCCGGATTTAACCCCTTTTGCAATTACCAAAGCCCCTTTCACAATTTTCCAACGTCCGTTCCCAAAATGAGTGAAATAGCCCATTTCATCCAATTGACTTACGGAAATTAAATTCTTATCCAATCCCGGTATGTACCGAACATCCTCTAATTTCCAATAACCCCCATTAGAGAGCTTGATGTTTACATCACCTCTCCCCAAGATTTCCAAACAATCATCATCAACAAGATAAACTTTACCAAAGTGTCCACTCTCAAAGTTATGGAAAAATTCTCTACATGAAGTAGAGTGAAACGAGGCACCCGAGTCTACTATCCAAGACTCAATAAGACTATCTACACTCAAAATAAGGGCATCACCAATGTCCTCAGCAGAATTAACGGAATCTCGGTCATCATAGTTATTGCCCTTCCCCTTATTCTTAGGTTTAGGACGAGATCTTCTTAAAATGACCCTTTTCACCACAGCCCCAACACACGGTTTCCTTGGGGTTTTGAGATTTACCCCTAGCCTTTGATTTAGACCGACCCCTAGACTTGTTCTGTTCTTTTTGTTTCCCTCTACCTCTAACATGCAAAGCATTTCCAGATTCACCCGAGTCCTTTTTGCGAATACTTTCACTTAAAATGACATCACGAATTTCATCAAATTTTAAGGCATTTGAACCTCTAGCACTACTCACAGCAGAAACAATAGTGTCCCAAGATTTAGGTAGAGAAGACAATAAAATCAAAGCTTTCATTTCATACTCAAAATTGATATTAACCGAAGCACGCTTAGAAATGCACATATTGAAGTCATTTATGTGGTCGGCTACACTAGTGGAATCATGCATCTTTAAATCAAACAAACGGCGCATAAGGTATACCTTGTTCATTGCCGATGGTTTCTCATACATGTTGGACAACGCTTCCAACAATGACTTTGTCGTCTTTTTCTCCATGATGTTGAAAGCAACGTTCTTTGCCAAAGTCAACCGGATGGTCCCAAGTGCTTGACGATTGAGCACGTCCCAGTCCTTTTGTGCCATCTCTGCCGGCTTCTCTCCAAGAGGCTTATAAAGATCCTTTTGGTACAGACAAATCCTCAACTTGCATTTTCCAAAATGCAAAGTCTTTTCCATCAAACCTCTCGATCTTTGCCTTTCCATCCTCCATTTTGTTGTGACTACTAACCTTAGCTCGATACCGGTTGTTAGGAATTGGAGTCACAACAACCAATAGAAATAAAGGTAAAGAGAAAGAGAGAAAAGCGAGACACAAGTTTTAACGTGGAAAAACCCAAATCTGGGAAAAACCACGAACAATCCACTAGATGATTTGGATTACAAAGAAGCTTTTGTGTTTGTGTGGGATAATATCCATGGAGGTCTGCAACCTCCATTATATAGCTAAAGAACTCGACCAATACATTAATACGAGCATTAACCGAGCATTAACTAACGAAAACGGCCGGAAAACAACGAAGCTCAAGTGTTTGCAGTCAGCACGGCCCGTGCCGGTCAGCACGGCCTGTGTCCCTTGGACACGGGCAGGCCGTGCAGGCTGCTGGAAACTCCATCTTCGGTTCTTGCAGTGAGCACGGCCCGTGCTCCTTGAAACCAGCCCGTGTTGCTTGTAAATGCTTGCGATAGGTGATTCCGAGCCTTGACATTGATTGATCTTCACTCCCAACAGTCATTTGCAGGAGTACCAGTTGAAATCAAAGCTGTCATTTGCAAGGGTACCAGTTGACATCAAAGCATATTGTTTTAATTATCCTAGCAGCCTACATAGGGAACATTGGCTTAGCTTATTGCATGGTAGGACAACTTTTGGCATGTTTGTAATTGTGCCCCGTGTGCCTCTCTCTCTCTCTCTCTCTCTCTCACATGTTTTTACAACTGAAAGAGAGTAGTGTTCGGTGTATTCTTGGTGTACACTAATATCGAATTAGGTGTGTTTTTAAGCTTATTAGGTGTTTGTATGGGAGTGTGTAACACGCTGGTTTATTTAATTAGATGTTGGTGCCTATTAGTTAGCACTTTATCCTCCAACACTTATGCATTTTGTCTTTTGGCAAACTAATTATCAAAAAACAAAAAACATAAAGTAATCTGCTAGAAGAGCAATAGGAAGGATCTCATATGAGCATTTGTTTATAATTGTACTTTGGTGACAAGCCGATAGCTACCTCTGTCCATTTTGCATATGATGGCTAACTCTGTACCCAATACCTCCATCTTCAGAGGGCAAACGATACGAAGCCTAAAACAGACCAAATTTGTATGCAATTCTTGTTTCCAGATACGCCATCCAGAAGGGGACCTTAGTTAGTACATATGAAACCATACGAACCCTAAAATAGACCAAATTTGTATGCAATTCATGTTTCCGGATACGCCATCCAGAAGGTGTCCTTAGTACATATGAGTAACAATAGCTATCACAAGAAATATGTTAATTCACTTTCAAACTGGCCTAAATAACCTCTTCAGAGCCAGAGGCACCCCCAAAGCTCCTTCGCCCAAAAAGAGGAAGGGCCTTCAGCTGCTATTGGCTTACATCGTCTGTGGACGCAGTAAAGAGAACTACTAGCACTTGGGGATACATTTATTTATTTTATTTGATGGGTTGCGGAGCGCAGAGGGGATTTATATAGACGTATAAAAAGCCATAGATACAATTACACATGTATGAAATGTGGAAATAAAATTTAGAGTTTTTATCATAGTTGATGCACTTGGAAAACCAAGAAAACTATTTCATACGGTACATATAAGTTTGCTATTCGCAGGCATCGACTAACTGTTCTCGCATAAAGTAGGTTGGTGAAGACTGGAATCTCCACACGTTCTCATGGCTTTGTAATAGCCATGTACCTGAAAAACAAAAAAATGAATGAGAAAACGATGAAAATGAAAGGGGAAAACAAACTCTCAACGAAAACTCAGTACCCAAATAATTAATCGCAGTCATTGCCTTCCAGAAGTTTGAACAGGGCACCCAGTGGGGAGGATGCTTGAAAAGGGCAACATCGAGGATAAGAACAGCGTCCGCAGTTGGATTATACGCAGCAATCGGCGAGAAATGCCCTTTCCCAGTCTGAATTCAAGAAACAGATGGCCATCAAAGTTTTACATTTAAACTGGTAATCTTTTCACATATATTCAAAGTTACACAGAAACAAATATGCACAAGACAACACACATTATAGCTGGAAGGGTAAATGGTGGTAAATAATGTGATCCATTACGACATATTTCTTTTCTAACCCTTGACATGCAACTGACACAGAAAGAACAATGGAAAAAGGAGAGTTATTGCGGCCATAGAACTGACTTTATGCCCACTTTGGCGCTTTCTAGTTGGGACACCAACCCAGATTTTCATGCAAAATAAATAACAGTTTGATCTTTTGTACTCCTTTTGCTAGAAGCCGTTTCCAGGACCTGGGATGTAGTCAGCGGATCTATGAACCGGGGCAGTGGCGGATAGACAGGAGATTTGGATGCCGGACGTGGTGGATAGTCCGGACACTCGTTCACTGGAGATGAAGTGTAGTCAGGAGGCTGATCATTTTCGGGAGATGTATCGTGATCTGGAGGCTCGTAATCAGGCCAAGGTTCGTAAAATGGTTTCTTGTAGACAGGAGTTTGTCCGTGAATGGGATTCTTGTATCCTGGTTGAGGGTTAGAATCGGGGTTCTTGTATGTCGGGTTAGGGGTGTAGGCAGGTGCCTTGTACACCGGTTTCTTGTAAACCGGTGTTGGTGGATTTGTTGGCTTCTTATAAACTGGTGATGGAGTGTATCCGGGTTTTGTATATGCTGGTGGAGGTTCGTAAATAGGCTTGACATATATTGGTTTCGGCTTCTTATATTTTGGTGGATTGTATTTGGGCTTGTTGTATGCAGGTACAGGACTGTACTCGGGTTTCTTGAATGTCGATGGTGTTGAGTAAACAGGCTTTTTGTATATTGGCTTTGGCTTCTTGATTTCAGGTTTCTTGTACACCGGTGGTGATGAGGAAGCCGGCTCTTCATACTTGGGCATGGGCTTATATTCAGGTGTTGGATTATACTCCGGTCCCCTGTATTCGGGTTTAGGATTTTTGTACTCGGATTTTAGGCCTTTTACACGGTATTCATCTGCCAAGGAAACACTAAGCAGCATTGGCAAGACGAGGAAAGTCATGAAAGAAGAAATGGTGAGAGCCATTTTCAGATTTCAAGGTTTGAGTGGTGCAAAAAGGGTTTGGATTTGTGGGCTTTATATACGATATAATTCCCTTATCTTCCTGGTCGTTATCCATGATTTTTGATCTCTTTGTTGATGATCTGACAAAATAAATTTCTGGGCAACATTGAATTTGGTAGATTGTAGGTAGAGGTGTTGTGGGGAAGCACCAAGACTGTGGTGGATTCATCACAATCCTGAGATTTTGCAGCATACAAGCAAATCTAGGCAGTCTCTTAGTGGGTACTTTCTGGGCAACATTACAATAGTAGCAAGAAGATAGAAGAATTTTGGTAGCTTAGCCATGATATGATGATATATGCTTCCCTATCAAACGGTTAAGTTTCAATTCAAACTGTTAAAAATCACCCTAATTTTGGTAGCTTAGCCATAACCGCCTTGCTAGCAAAACAAAAGGGAGCAATTCAAAAGGTATTTATTTTCAAAAATTTATGACAAGAAAGAATTTTTATACAAAGAATCCAATATATCATCTTGGTGAAAGTAAAAGAATCACGGGTAACTTAATAAAAGTAAAATTTGAACTTTTTTTTTTTTTTCACAAGGGTAATAGTGAGAATATAAAAATGTTAAGCGTCTGTTTTTACAGGAGTGCGCTCAATTACATCATGAGTTAAAATTAAATGAAAATGTATAGGATGGGGGATTCCATCTAACAAAATGGCTGGTGAAATGAGAGTGGAAGAAAGAAACCCTCCGTAGAAGTTATCAAGCAGCAGTAACAAAGAGTGCGTGTCTAACTGTCCAAGAATATCTTTCATTTATAGAGGAGTGTACCATCGTAAGAATATCTTAATGGACGATCTACATTTAACTTGGAGCCGTAAAAGAGGGGTTTTCCCCCAGAAGCGTAATAATAAATTAAACAAAATTTCCATAGCCCAAATAAGATAAGGGGTTATTTTAGGGGACATTGTAAGATCATCCATCAGGTTTATATAATTACTTGCATGTAATGTATAATTTCATAAAAAAATTATTGATAAAATATAACCCAGAAAAGATTTGAGCAAGTCCCCAAATCATGATCATGAACTAAGAAGCTGTCGCAAGATTATTGTCGGTGGTCTTATAAACAAATTTTTTATTTTTTGGGAAATAATTTGGCGAAAATGTAAATAAGAAAATCTCATATTAACATTTCTCTAATGCTAATCCTATCATTTGACTCACTTCAAAGAACATGCCAGCTTGTGGCTCACTAAAATATGTATACACGCACATATATATATATTCTTTTGAATGTCTATGTTCATTTTATTTGAAAAATTCAACTCGTTTATTTTTATTGGCAAAAAGTGGTGTAAACAAATTAGGTGAATTGTGAAACATTTTTCAATTGTTTTATTTAAAATTTATTATTTTTAAAGAATAAAAAAATATTAAATTATAATTTATAGTACTATCTTACTAGATAGTTTAAAGACGAAATAAAATTTTTTTAATGTTTGAAGGCTCTTTGTTAATTAGGTTATAATCCTGGATCACGTCTCAACGAAAATCGGGAGGGGAATAGAGAATTGGGATAACAGTATGAAAAATAGTTGTAGGTTTAATTTTAATTTTCTCATATATTATAATTGTATTATATTATTATTTATAGTTGATTTAGTTAGGGAAAATAAAAGATTGGAAATAGTCTAATCTCATTTTTAAATGCATAAAAAATATAAAGTCCACTACGTAATAATTTGAAATTAGCGAGTAAGTGATTATTTCATTGACCATGTTCTAGGAAAACAATTGTAACCAATTACAGTGCTCTGAAAACATATGAATATACCAAGTGGAATAATTCAGCTGTAACTTTGGAAAATCGTCAAAACACGCAAGTTACGTAACCAAACGTCTTTTTATGTTTTATGTTTTTTTTGGTGGGTGATACGAAACATGATTAACTAGTTGATTAGGTAAAATAATTACAATTTTGTAATGGAGAATATGACTAATACTCATACTGATTCTTGTCATCACACAACTGACTGCAGCAAACATTACTACTTTTTTCGTTTTATAATATATATCACTTTAACTATTTTTTTTTTTGGTTTTACAATATCTCGTAACTTTATAAAATTTGTCATAAATTTTGTGTTTTCTTAATAAAATTCTCTCACATTTTAAAAACGACGAATATTGTAAAAAAGAGTGAATAGTTGTAATTTTCCTTGCATCCGGTGATTTTATTAACAACATTTAATGGATATCATTTGACTAATTGTGAGAATGTAATGCATATATAAATGCTTAACAAACGATAATAATTCTGACGCCATAAAAAAATGAAATTGATTCCTTCATAATCGGCCTTGTCTGAGATTATTAAATAACAATCATTTTAAAAAGATTTTTGTTAATTATATGTATCGACTTTTATTAGGAATTGGACGAACCATATTATACACATAGATGAAATCTCTTAGGTGTAAACTTCTGTTCTAGGTGACCCATTTTACTTTTTGCAAATTTTTTATGACTTACACCATTTTATGAATAAGGGATTGTTCCAAGTTACATAGAAAATAAAACGTAGATAAATAGAAACGAATATAAAAGAGTAGAAACGAACACAAACAAACATAAACAAACAGAAATGAGTTCTGAAATAAGAAACAAAAATAAACGAAAGAATATAAACTAACATAAACGAACACAAAAAATATAAACAAATATAAAATATAAATAAATTTTATTTTTCATCTAAAATCATTTAGAAATATTTTCTGATAGTATTTGCCCCGAATGTCAACTCCCTCTCACTCGGTATCTCATAATTGCCAGCTACAATCACAAACAAATGATATATGGATTTATTAGTGTAAGGTCGTGAAGGCAAGTGGGTTATAATAACGAAATATTTGTTTTTTAATTCTTGGAGGAAGCTTGCAATGATGCCCAGGAGGAGCCTTATATAAACTCCCCTTCTCCAAACCCATTTCTCCATCTCTCTCCTCTTCTTTCCCCCTCCACCATTTCATACCTTCACTGAGAGTCATCCTCATAAAAAATGGCTCTCAATCGCCTCTCTTTCATGGCTTTCCTCCTCATGGCCCTTGTGGCCGTGTCTTTTGCTGATGACTACTATGGCTATACCCCTTCTCCGGTGTACAAGTCACCCACTTACACCCCTTCACCCAAGTACACCAAGCCAAAAGAATACCTATCTCCTAAATACGAGTCACCCGCTTACAAAACACCTGTTTATACCCCCTCTCCAACATACAGCAAACCAGTGTACAAGGCACCTTACACTCCATCGCCCTCATACACACCATCTCCCGTGTATAAGTCTCCAAGTGTACTCACCTGCACCTGAATACAAGTCTCCAACTTACACTCCTTCCCCGTTTACTCCCCATCACCCATTTACAAAACTCCAGTTTATTCTCCAACACTCGTTTACAAATCTCCTACTTATACCCCATCACCGGTTCATGATCCGTCACCTGTATACAAGTCTCCAGTATACACACCATCACCCGTATACAAATCACCGGCTTATACACCATCACCAATTTATAAGACTCCGGTTTATAGCCCAACACCGGTTTACAAATCCCCGGTCTACAGACCCATCACTAGTGTACAAATCACCAATTTACACCCCATCACCGATCTACAAGGCTCCGGTCTACAGCCCATCACCGAGTGTACAAGTCACCAATTTACACCCCATCGCCGGCTTACAAGGCTCCAATCTACGACCCGTCACCCGTGTACAAGTCACCGGTTTACACCCCATCACCGGTTTACAAGGCTCCAGTCTACAGCCCGTCACCAATGTACAAATCACCGGTTTACACCCCATCGCCTGTCTACAAGGCTCCAGTCTATAACCCAACACCGGTGTACAAGTCTCCGGTCTACAGCCCATCACCGGTGTACAAGTCACCGGTTTACACCCCATCTCCAGTGTACAAGGCTCCAGTTTATACCCCAACACCGGTCTACAAGTCTCCGAGTCTACAGCCCATCACCAGTGTACAAGTCACCGGCTTACACCCCATCACTGTCTACAAAGCTCCGGCCTATAGCCCGTCCCCAGTGTACAAGTCACCAATCTACAGCCCATCCCCGGTGTACAAGTTACCGTTTACACCCCATCACCTGTCTATAAGGCTCCAGTTTACACCCCAACACCGGTTTACAAGTCTCCGGTCTACAGCCCATCCCCGGTCTACGACCCATCCCCAGTGTACAAGTCACCGGTTTACACCCCATCACCTATCTACAAGGCTCCAGTTTACAACCCAACACCGGTTTACAAATCTCCAGTCTACAGCCCATCACCAGTGTACAAGTCACCAATTTACACCCCATCACCTGTCTACAAGGCTCCTGTTTACAGCCCAACACCGGTTTACAAATCTCCAGCCTACGGCCCATCACCAGTCTACAAGGCTCCAGTTTATACCCCAACACCGGTTTACAAGGCCCCGATCTATAGCCCAACACCTATCTACAAGTCTCCATCATACGAGTCCATCACCTGTTTACAAGTCTCCAGTTTATACTCCATCACCTGTCTACAAAAGCCCGGTTTATACTCCTGTATACAAGTCTCCAACATACACACCATCACCTATTTATAAGTCTCCTATATACACTCCATCTCCCGCCTACCACCCATCACCAATTTACAAATCTCCAACATACACTCCATCCCCAGTATACAAGTCTCCTTCATACACACCAAGTCCTTCGTATGGCTACTAAGCTAACTGTCTTGACCTATATATATAATTCACATCCCAAATCGTGCTACCGGCTGAAATGATCTTCAATATATGACTTTTCATCTGTTATGTTTTTTCTTTCCCCTTATTCTTCAATATATGACTTTTCATCTGCTATGTTTTTCTTTCCCCTTATATTCTTAATTATTCCTTTGCGATCAACAAGGATGTGTGAATTTAATGATGAAGTTTTGTTGTATTTCTTTAAAAGTCCGAAATAAATTAATGACATCATTTATATATATATATATATATATATATATCTCCTGTTCTATCTTGTTCTTCCATATAAAATATGCATTTTGTTTGTAAAAATTGATTCAAGTGGTCGGCATTTATTATAAAAATATCAGGTTAAAGTTCTTTGAATGGGGAGAACATGAGTTCAAAGAGCTATATTCAACAATACCATATTAATTCAACTCCAATGGACAGATGGTTAATGTGGAAAAAAAAAAAAAAACAGATGAACACTTGATAAAAAAAATTATGAATTTTTATAGCATGATATGATCTTATAATATATATATTGTTAGGATCAGAGCTCACAAATAATGAAATTTGGACAAAAGAAAAATAACAAAGATTGGGACACAAGGTTTTTTAACGTGGAAAAACCCAAACCGGAAAAAAACCACGAATTATGTACTAGACTTTGAGTAGTTTACAAAAATTTCCCTCAAGCTCTCACTAGTTTATACACTTCACTTGCATAACAATGGAGGTTTTAGCACTGATTAAATAGGCATAATCAATCAAACAACATTTATAAGCATTAACAGAGACATTAAACACAAAAACCTGACGAAAACGACAAGAAAAACGAGCATCCAAAGCATTACCCACATGGCACGGTCATGCTAGCAGGCACGTGCGTGCGTTCTACCACAACCTTGTGTTGTTCTTCGTGTTCGTCTTGCCCATGCCCATGTTGTCATGTCCGTGCCACCTTTCCCGTGACTATGCCAACACCTTTGCTTGCAAAACCCGACCCAACAATCTCCCACTTGGAGACTAATGGATCACCTCCTTGTTGTACCCATCTAGTTCACCGAAACTCCCGGCCCCTTCAACAAAAAAGACCCATCGAGGCCCTGCACCACCTCAATGTCTCTGTACCTCCTCCTTGGACTAGCTTCTTTACCGGATTCCCGCTATCCAATACTTCAAGCTCAATTTCATCAACCTCTTGCACACTTTTACCATGTAAAATTGGCTCACCGGCGTTAGTCATTAAAACATAATGAAGAGAAAGTTTATACCTCCGGGCTTGACCTTCCGTTAACACCGTGTAACAACCCGACCCTAAACCACGAGTATTTATTTTACTAATTACAAAATTTATATGATTGAGCGCGTGCACTTTAATTCAATATTTTATATTTAAATGATTTTTATATATGTGTTATGCGGCTAAGGCGACGAAGGGGCCCTAATGAAAATTTCATAATAATGATTATAACTTACGTATATGCTTAAAAGAGAAAATTCAAAATTTGCATATATGTATATTGATTATAAATGTGATGCTATGTGATTATAAGGTCGCTAATATTATATTTCAAACGAACCATTACATTTATAATTGGTAAACATTATTATTAAAATAAAATTAAAAAGTAACAAACAAATAAAATAAAATAAAATAAAATAATAAACTAATAAGATTTTTGGAAAGAAAAATCCAGAATTGGATTTATCTAGAATTTTTACAAAAAAAAAAAAAGGAAGAGAAAATAAATAAAAATGGAGATAAGTAGTCGGCGGTTTTCATTCTCTTCACCTCTCACTCCCGTGCCCCGCGCCGCCCTGCTCCCCTGCCTCTCCTGCTCACTACCGCCACTCGCTCCGGCCATAGACGACGCTAGTCCCGCCCTCTCTCTCTTTCTCTCTCTCCTTCTTTCTCTCTCACTCGCGCTCTCCCTCTCTCCCTCTCGCTCTCCCGCGAGTACGCTGCTCTGCTCCCCTGCCGTGGCCAGCCACCAGCCGGAGCAGCTATCGAGCTTCGTCGCCGGTGATTTCCGAGTATCCGCCGGAGCCCAGTCGTACCACCACCAGTCCTCCTTTTTCTTGGCTTCCATCTCTTGGGTTTGGAAGGAAAAACCCTAAACCCTAAATTAGTACACTTTATTATTTACTTAGTGATTGTAGTTGTAAATTGAATTATATGATTTAGAAAGATTTTTATGGTGTGAATTTAAAGATTGAATTGGGAAAATTTGAATTGGTGAGTATGATTGAGGTTTGGTATTTTGGTGGAGTGATTGTGTATGAATGTGAATGAATGTGATTTCTCTTGGGAGATTATGATTTAGTGAATTAAATTGGGGATGTTTTGGTATAGAATTGAGTAATTTGATGGATTTTATTGTATTTTGGAAATGGATACATTGAGCAAACGAAAGGGAATATGTATTCGGAGATTGAAATTAGATAATGAGTAAGTGTAGAGGTGTGTGAAAATTTGAGCATTAAGTATACCTAATTGTGGTTGTGAATGTGAATTTTTGTTGAGAAAATAATGCTCATAACCTTAAAGTAGTATATGTATGGATTTTGAGCAATTAAGTAAATTGTGAAACTTTCTCATGGAAATGCATGTGATAGGTTAGTTAATTACTTACTTAACAATGGATTTTGAATGTAACGAAGTGAGAAGTAAGAAGTAAGCTAGGGATAAGGATTGAAAATAAGTTAGGCTTGGCGAACTAATCGGATTAGGTGTAAATAATAATAATGTCGATAACGGTAACAATAACCATTAGGAGCATACCTTATTTTTTTCTTTAATGGTTATAATAACTAAGATAATTGTTTGAATATATATATACCTTTTAATCTGAGTCGACTAATGAATTGAATTACATAAATATCATCGATTAGTTATTTAATGAATATGTGTTGTAGTTAAGATTTGAAATGGAATTAATACGAGTAAAGTTGAGTAATAAAAACGTTAGTTTAACCAATTACGTAATAAATATAGGAAATGAGATAAATTATCAATGCTTATACAAATTCAATTATTGAAACTCAAGAAACATTATTAACAATAAAAATCTATTTGAAACAGTATCGGAAGTGGCCGACTAGCTGATAACTTAAATTTCTATAAGGGGAAAAACAAAGATTTTCAGTCCGAGTACGTTCATTGCCTCGTACTCTTCAAAAATTCACATGTTTTCCAGCAAATCTCAATATCTCTTATATATATATATATTGCTAATAATGAATCATTTGCAAATTAAGTTTTGTCGCTTAATAAAGTGGTCTCCGATCAATTATCAATTATCGGGGCTTACACCCTTCAATTCCACTGTGCTGCTTCAACTCGGGTTCTTGGTCGGCCCGAGAGGTGTGCACCTTATTCAAAGATTGCATCAATTATACTCCATTTTCAGATAATAAGTGGCAAGCAAGTTTGACTCATATTATCCCCCTCTTATTTCGAACTAAAATGAATTGAAATGCGCTCGCTCAATTAAAATGCTTTCAAAGATATTTGATCGTGCAGGAATATTCGTACTGAGTTTTGACTCATTCTTTGAATTATTTTACTGTTTTTGTTTTTAGGAAAAGGTTCTCATCAACAGCCCATTGCCTAAGAAGCCTGACGGAAGCAAGACCTAGCTGGATGTGTCGTGTCCATTAATTGATGATGGGTCTAGATGCCCACAGTGATTATCTCCTTATATGGTTAGGGTTTGACCCTGGAATGTATTACATGTTGCTTATTTCTTACTACGAGTCAATTATATGGGCTTGTATAATATAAATGTATCGAACCGTATTTTGGGGTTGGTTTATTTATGTTATATGGTTTAGCTTTGGGACATAATATTTAGTGCTATCGGGACTCACAAAAGCATAACTCGATCGAGCAAAGGTTTTTATTGTATTTTATTTTAGCCCGGTCCTATTAGTAGGGAGGCGGTAACGCCTTCAATCGTCAACTTCGCTGCGACCATACCTAATATTCTCTAATTAGGGGATTATTAAGTAATGGTGATTGGGGACGTTACACACCGTCTTCTTTATTAACCCCGGTTCTTGCAATTCACCTTGTGGAGCAACCGATGACCCGTTTGTAGACCTAACAAACACCCTGTCATCCCCATTGACTCCCACTACATCAGAATCTACACTAAGTCCTTCATCCCAAAGACTCCCACTCGGAATTGTTAACGCCGACATCGAAAATTAGGTCACTACCACCCTCGGTGTAGTATAAAGAGCAAGATTTTATACCCTTAGCCACAACCAATGCCCCTTTTACAATCTTCCAGCCACCAGTACCAAATTTCATTAGATATCCCGACTCATCCAATTGACTTACCGAAATTAGATTCTTAGCCAATCCCGAGATATACCTAACACCTTGCAAATTCCAAAACCCCTCACTTGAGGTTTTGGTACTCATATCCCCCTTGCCTAGTATGTCCAAGCTTTTTCCATTTGCTGTAAACACTTTCCCAAAGTTTTCCACAACAAATTTGTGAAACAAGCTTCTACTAGAGCCTCGTCCCTTTGCTTTGGATGTAGACCGCCCATTTTTCACATGCTTCTCTCTACCGCTTACGTGAAATGCATTCCACGATGACTCTAGAATATCTTTCTTGAGAATGCTTTCGCTCAAGATTAAATCCCGAACCTCATCATATTTTAGCCCGTTTGAACCCCTAACACCACTAACTGCAGACACTATGGTATCCCAAGACTCGATAGCGAAGACAACAAAACTAAGGCCTTAACCTCATCCTCAAAGTTTATTTTTACCGAAGCAAGATAGATATAATCATACTAAACTCATTAATATAATCCGCTACACTAGTGTTATCTACCATTTTTAAGTCAAACAACCGACGCATGAGATATACCTTATTCATCGCCGAAGGTTTCTCATATAGGTTGGACAACGCCTCCAATAGTCCCTTTGTCGTTGTTTGATCCATCACGTTAAACGTCACATTCCACGACAACGTCAATCTCACCTTCCCAAGAGCTTACCGATCAAGCAAATTCCAATCCTTTTCTTCCATGTCTGCAGGCTTTGCTGCGAGCGGTTTATGTAACTCCTTCTTGTAAAGTAAGTCCTCCACTTGCATTTTTCGGAACGCAAAATCCTTTTCATCGAATTTCTCAACTTTTACCTTACCGCTTCCATTTTTCTCGAACTCTCAAACCTCACCTCACCTCGCTCCGATACCAGTTGTTAGGATCGGGGCTCATAAACAATGAAATTTGGACAAAAGAAAAATAACAAAGATTGGGACACAAGATTTTTAACGTGAAAAAACCCAAAACCGGGAAGAAAACCATGAACGATGCACTAGACTTTGAGTTGTTTACAAGAATTTCCCTCAAACTCTCACTAGCTTATACACTTGTAATTTACTACTCACTTGTATAACAATGGAGGTTTTAGCACATGTTAAATAGGCATAATTAGTCAAACAACATTTACAAGCATTAACCAAGACATTAAACATAAAATACTCGATGAAAACGCAAGAAAAACAAGCATCCGAAGCAGCACCCACATGGCACAACCTTGTGTTGTTCTTCGCGTTCGTCTTGCCATGCCCATGTTGTCACGTTCGTGCCACTTTTCCCGTGACCATGCTAACACTTTTGCTTGCAAAATCTAAACCCAACTTGACCATTAGGCTCCATAACCCAACAATTATTCCCCACAAAATTAGTCATGTGGCCCATTTATATATAGTCACTAGGCTGAGATTCAATTGCAAGGTTGTTGCAGAGTTCTACTGGTCCTTTGTTGTTTAATTTTCTTATAGGCCAAGTGTATTCAGCATGACATGAAGAATTTTCACCTAAAATTGTATAGAATTTAAGAATCTCACTTTACTTTCTTTTTTGCAGTAAAAAGTGCCACTAAACTTGCTTCAAAATAATAAAATATACTACTTACTTTTTTAAAAATAATAAAATATAACACTTAAATTTTTTAAAAAATATAAAAATACCACTATTTGAATGGCATATTAGAAAATTTTAAAAATTTTGTGACTTTTTAATTAAAACAAAAGTAGTAGTATTTTCGAATATTTAAAAAATTTAATGGTATTTCTAAACAAGAACTCAGATGTAAAAATTTAATGGTATTTTTAAACAAGAACAAAAGGGTAAAAACAAAAATTTTATAGTAACAATTAATGAACATGATCATGATGATTGCCTGATGTTTTGTTGCATAGGGACATGGATGTTTTTTAATAAATTAGATTTCTTTTTGTATTAATTCGGTGTTATATATATTTTTGGAGATTAGGTTATAGATTAAGTCCATAAATTTTGTTAGGAAATTTGTCCCATGTTAAAGCTCACTTTGAATAAAATTTAGAGCAATGACACGAAAGTGAATTTAAGATAACGAACAATATCAGATGAAAATGATAACAAAAGAGAAGATAAAGATTTTAACATGCAAATCCAACTCGGGAAAAAACTATGAATGACAGAAGCACAACAGATTCACTATTATGAGAGAATACAAGAATGATTTTAAACCTGCGACCTTCCTAAAACCCAAGATATCTCAATTTCACAATACTCCTCTCTCAATCAATAACACACTTCAGCTGGATACACTTCCAATTGGCTCACCTCAAATTCCCTATGCTAGAACAATTGAATATTTTTGGATAATTACAACAAAAAACGATTTAGGGATACCCCTCATTCTTTGGAAACTATTTTTAGGGGACTACATTATTAAAATTGTTTTCAAGGTGATCTACATTTTACTGTAACTATTAATAAGGTACTTACTGTTAAAAAGTTGTTTGGATCCATGAAAAAATAAACATGAAAGGAACGAGGGTAATATTTGAAAGTTTGAGGCTAATATTTGAGATTTTAAGAGTTGACATACTTGGTTAATTAAAAACTCTGTGATTTGACCTTAATTCTTGACTTGAAAAACCCACTATGTATTGCAACTATTTCATATTGTAAATTTTACTTTTATGAGTATTACAATTTTATTTTTATTGCAAATATCCCATATTTTTATTAAGAAGGGTCAAATTGATATTTTCAAATGAATAAAATACCAAGTCCACTGCCTAAGAATTGGAATTTACCGAGTAACAAATCAATCATCGACAGATTCAATGAAAATAAAATTATGAAATTATTACATGAAAGAAAAATAAAGGCAATTTATAATTCTTTTTGGTAAAAAGGGAGGAGCAAAAGAAGAAATTTCAACATTAATCATAATTAGACCCGACAATCAAGTCATTCGAGTTAGTTCGGTTTGGATTAGTTCGAGTCAAGTTATGTTCAGGTTATTACGATTCAGTTGATTTTCGGATTGGGTTGAGTTCCGGTTCGGGTCGGGTTAGCTTCAGGTCAATTTATATTTGATTCAATAAGCTTGCTTTATAGAGACAAAACACATTGATAAAAAATTTTCAGGTCACATTCAGTTCGGTTAAATTTTGGATCATCGATTTGGTTCGGATCACTTGTACCAGATCTAATAATATCAGGAAAATCATCAAAATAAGCAAGTATTAAGAAACAAGATCCTTTCTTTTTCTTTTTTTTTTTTTTTTGGTTGGGTGAAACAAAAGAATTTTTTGTTATAGGTATGTTAGTTTGTGTAAGTTTTATGACTTTCTCAATACACTTGTACCAATAATATATGTGAAGATGAACCAATAATATATGTGAAGATCAAACTTCTACGATTATGAAGGGATTTTTGATTAGAAATATTTTGTGATAGTATTTGGGCAGAATGTCAAGTCCCTCCCTCCCACTCGGTATCTCATAATTGCCAGTTACAATCACAAACAAATAATATATGAATTATTTAGTGTAAGGTCGTGAAGGCAAGTGACTTATAATAACGAAATATTTGTTTTTTAATTCTTGGAGGAAGCTTGCAATGATGCCCAAGAAGAGCCTTATATAAACCCCCTTCTCCAAACCCATTTTCTCCATCTCTCTCTCCTCTTCTTTCCCCTTCCCCATTTCATACCTTCACTGAGAGTCATCCTCATCAAAAATGGCTCTCAATCGCCTCTCTTTCATGTCTTTCCTCCTCATGGCCCTTGTGGCCGTGTCTTTTGCTGATGACTATTATGGCTATACCCCTTCTCCGGTGTACAAGTCACCCACTTACACCCCTTCACCCAAGTACACCAAGCCAAAAGAATACCTATCTCCTAAATACGAGTCACCCGCTTACAAAACACCTGTTTATACCCCTCTCCAACATACAGACAAACCAGTGTACAAGGCACCTTACACTCCATCGCCCTCATACACACCATCTCCCGTGTATAAGTCTCCAGGTGTACTCACCTGCACCTGAATACAAGTCTCCAACTTACACTCCCTCCCCTGTTTACTCCCCATCACCCGTTTACAAAACTCCAGTTTATTCTCCAACACCTGTTTACAAATCTCCTGCTTATACCCCATCACCATTTTACAGTCCGTCACCTGTATACAAGTCTCCAGTATACACACCATCACCTGTATACAAATCACCGGTTTATACACCATCACCGATCTATAAGACTCCGGTTTATAGCCCAACACCAGTTTACAAATCCCCGGCTTACAGCCCATCACCGGTGTACAAGTCACCAATTTACACCCCATCACCAATCTACAAGGCCCCGAGTGTACAAGTCACCAATTTACACCCCATCGCCGGTTACAAGGCTCCAATCTACAGCCCGTCACCGGTGTACAAGTCACCGGTTTACACCCCATCGCCGGCTTATAAGGCTCCAGTCTACACCCCATCACCGGTGTACAAATCACCGGTTTACACCCCATCGCTCGTCTACAAGGCTCCAGTCTATAGCCCAACACCAATCTACAAGTCTCCGGTTTACACCCCATCACCTGTCTACAAGGCTCCAGTCTATAGCCCAACACCAATCTACAAGTCTCCAGTCTACAGCCCATCACCGGTGTACAAGTCACCGGTTTACACCCCATCTCCGAGTGTATAAGGCTCCCGTTTATACCCCAACACCGGTCTACAAGTCTCCAGTCTACAACCCATTACCAGTGTACAAGTCACCGGTTTACACCCCATCACCGAGTGTACAAGTCACCAACTTACACCCCATCTTCAGTCTACAAGACTCCAGTCTATACCCCAACATCGGTCTACAAGGCTCCAGTTTATAACCCAATACCGGTGTACAAGTCCGCATCATACACTCCATCACCTGTTTACAAGTCCCCGTTTATACTCTATCACCTGTTTACAAAAGTCCAGTTTACAATCCGTCACCTGTATACAAATCTCCTACATACACACCATCACCCGTGTACAAGTCTCCAATATATACTCCATCTCCCGTCTACCACCCATCACCAATTTACAAATCTCTAGTATACGCTCCATCTCCGACATACAAGTCTCCTTCATACACTCCAAGTCCTTCATATGGCTACTAAGCTAAATTTCTTGGCCCATATATATAATTCACGTCCTTGATCATGCTACCGAATGAAATGATCTTTAATACGACAGTTATCTCTTATCTTTTTTCCCTTTGTATTTTAATTCTTCTTTTCTGGTTAGCAAGGATGCGCGAATTTAATGATGAATTTTGTTGTATTTCTTGGAGTTTAAAATAAATCAATTACATAATTTATATTTATGTATGTTGTTCCATCTTGTTTTTCTTTTGAGGATTTTCATTTAGTTGTTTTCTAATTATGCAATTTACACCATAAACTAATTCAAATAAGTCGCACTTTTGTTATGAAGGCCTCAAGTTGGAATGGGAGAATTTGTGAATGGGTTGTTGCAAGAGTTTTTCTGGTACTTTTTTGTTTTATTTTCTTTCATTGTTTAAAATTCTCCAGTCATATACAATTTTCTTTCATTGTTTTTCAATTTCGTTAAATTTGTATTATTAATATGAAAAATAATCAAACTCGGATTCAAATATTAAAAAGATTAAAAATATAAGTTAAAGTCTTAAGACAGGAAATAACATTAAAGTAAATCATACAATGAACGAGCAACAGGTATGAGACGTCATAATAAAAGGGAAAATATCAAAATTGTATCGTAGCAATGAGCATAATGATCGTGATGGTTGCATAATGGACAAATGGGTGTTTTTTTATAATAAATCAGATTTATTTTTTTATTAAATTCGTATGATATATGGTTTTAGAGATCCCATACATTTTATTTTCTTCCTTTACGAGCCTTATGAGTCTAATAAGTCGAGAATTCTTTAGGTTAGTTTGGTTTTGCATTTCTATGTGATGAGCCTAAAACCTTCTCCAACGTCTCTCAAATTTCAAATAGAATTAGCTCATAAGTTGGCTTGACTTATTATATTTGCAGTACGCTCAAATCCATAATATATTTTTCGAGTCCAAAACACCCATTAGACTCTACACAATCCCAACAGAAACGTCGGTCTTAATCACTAGACTAAAACTTGATTGCATTACAATTATTTAATAATATGAAATTACCTGATAGCAGCATTTACAATTTTCATCTCTTAAGTAAAGGTGTTGAACATTTCATCAAAACAAAAAAGAAAAGGTAAAGGAGGTGTATGTATATTAAGAATGGAACTTTTTTAGGATGACCATTATTTGTTTGTTTATCTATTTAATTTTCCAAGTTAATAATATAATGTATAATGAACTACTCTAGAAGGGTCAAATTGATTTTTTGAATGGAAAAAAAAATATTAAGTATCGCCCTTTATATTGTACAACTCTTTGCATCTCCTCATTTTCCCTTGCTCATTTCATACCTCCATTGAGAGTCATCCTAACTAAAAATGGCTCTCTATCGCCCTTCTTTCGTGGCTTTCGTCCTCATAACCCTTGTAGCAGTGTCTTTTGCTGATGACTATTATGGCTATACCCCTTCTCCGGTGTACAAGTCACCCACTTACACCCCTTCAACCAAGTACACCAGGCTAAAGGAATACCCATCTCCTAAATATTGAAAAAGAAAACTTTATTTATCTGCCTATAATTCGGTTGAAATTAGAAAGAAAAATCCATGTAACGACTATTTACAGTCTGTTTGAACTTTATGAGGAGGAGGGGAAGGTTAACAAAATGGCGGGGAAAGGATGTTAACGAAGGGACAGGGATTGGAAGGGAAAGAAGGGAAGGGAGGGGATAAACATTTACCCTATTAGGATTTAATACGGGAAAACATGAAGGAAACAAGGGTAATATTTGAAAGTTTGAGGCTAATATTTGAGGTTTTAAGAGTTGAAATACTTGGTTAATTAAAAACTGTCATTTGACCTTAATTCTTGACTTGAAAAACCCACTATTATTGCAACTATTTGATATTGTAAATTTTACTTGATATGAGGATTACAATAATTTAGCATTAGTCTAGATCCGTGCTATACACGGAGTAATGTTATACAATAAATAACTTAAGAAATTATTGAATTACGCAGCGATGTTATACTTGTAAGTTTCTTTTTCTCGATCATTTGATTTTATTGAATGATTTCACTTTCAACAACATTCTTATACATGTTATCCCCTCATAACGAAAATGATTTCGTGACTCATCAAAGTTATCGGAATCCAACATATAAAAATCATTAGAGCCCATCATACATTCATCTTCTAATCATTCTAAATTTCAAAAGAATAAATAAATAATCTAAAATAATAAATAAAAAAGAATGTTAAAAAATATCATCAAGGTTTTAAGATTACGCACGTGATTTGGAATATTAAGAAGTCGGACTCCTCTAAAAATCAAACAATTTAAATAATCCTAACTCATACAGTTATAGAAATAGTGTGACAATATGTTTGGGTATCAAAAGGTAAATATTAGTAGGACAATGAATAATATATGATTGGTAGATATTGAGCTAGATGACCTATAGATGACAATAAATATCATTATATCACAAATTAATATTACAATACAAAGTACATTAAATTAATAAAAGAATATCAAACTTATAACTCATAACTCTTTACAAAGTCAATACTAATTTAACTTAATAGACGCCTAGATAAATATTTATATGCAACTAACCTACTAACACATCATTGACTTAAATATTACACAAACTCTTAAAAATATACATATACCCATAATGGGATCTCATTTTTTAAAATTATAAGGTGAATACAATGATTTATCCACTTTTATCTACCTCTCGCACACAAAGATAATTATACATATAATAACTACTTATATTGACATTAGTAGTGAAAAATATTATAATGATAGAAGTGATCCAAATATATTTAATAATAATAGGTAATTTGTATCATAGTAAAGGGCATGATAGGTCAATTCGCAGCGTAGGATAATAAAATCATCCGTGTTTTGTACTTATATTGAAAATTGATCGCAATTTTAGTAGTGAATTAATGGGGCAAAAATATTGATACGATTGAGATTTTATAAATACATGTTTTACTCGATTAACAACCAATTGCTTCCCTCGAGACACAACTCTTCCTCTCAATTAATTAACATAATAAGAGTAATATGAAGTTCTATTTCAAGATGGCGGGGAGGTTTTACACTACTACAAAACTGTAAAATAGCGACGGAAATTAGTGACGGAAACCAATCTGTCGCTAGGTAGCGACGGAATCAGCGACGGACACTCACACAAAATGACAAGCTGGATCGGACAATGACGGAATTAGCGACGGAAAATGGCTTCCGTCACTTTTATGGTCTCGGCGACGGATTAACGACGGAATATTCCGTCTCTAATCCGTCGCCGATAACTCGGACATTACAAAACCCCGGAAAGCAAAAAAAAAAATTTACTTTACTCATTAGCGACGGAATATTCCGTCGCTAATCCGTCGCTAATTACGAATAAATCCGGATCCGGCATCGGCCGGTTCCGGATTTCGCAGAGCAACAGAGAGAGCGAGAGCGACACCACCGCAGCTTGACCACCGCCATCAGCCACTACCGCCGGCGACTATGCACGCCGCCTTGTCGGCCGTCGCTGCGGCCGTCGCCTCCCTTCCGCCGCCGGTTCAGGACCCCAAGGCCGTATAATCACCGGTCTTAGCTTCGTTTCGCCCGACCCCTGCACCGCCGCGCCGCCGCCTGGGTGGAGGACGCCGCCGACGAACCGCCGCCGCTGCCGCATCACGCTGACCTTCGCCGTCGTCGCTCGTGCCGCCGCCGGTGCCGCCCATAAATTTGAGGTATGCTTGTGTTGATTTTTTGTAGATTTATGGTTTTACAAAATTGATATTGAAATTGATGATTATATGTAATTTGTGGGAAATTAATGTTGTTTGTGAATGAATTTGAGAAGAAAAATGTGAAATTGTGTTGTTTAAGGAGTAAATGTTATTGAAGTTAAATTTAGGGTTTTAAAAATATAACTTGAAATTGACGAATATATGTACTTTGGTGGGAATTAATGTTGTTTGTGAATGAATTTGAGAAGAAAAATGTGCAATTGTGTTGTTTGTGGAGTAAATGTTATGGAAGTTAAATTTAGGGTTTTGAACATTGTAACTTGAAAGTAACGTATATATGTAATTTAGTGGAAATTAATGTTGTTTGTGGATGAATTTGAATAGAAAAATGTGCAATTGTGTTGTTTATGGAGTAAATGTTATTGAAGTTAAATTTAGAGTTTAAAAAATGTAAGCTGAAATTGACGAATATATGTAATTTGGTGGAAATTAATGTTGATTGTGGATGAATTTGAATAGAAAAATGTGCAATTGTGTAGGATTTGTGGGACATTATTGTTGAAGTTGAGGGAAATGGTGTTTTTGATTTATATATGTGTAATTGTTTGTTGTTTATTTGTGTGAGGTTGTTGACGCTAATTAGGTATGCTTATAGGTATGATTGCTTTACTCGTATGATTAGTTTAATTATATGTACATGAGTTTATTTATGCTAATTAGGTATGATTACTTTAATTATGAAATAAATATTTAAGAGTAAAATATTAAAATTAAAGAAATCTATGTATATTAAAAAAATTTATAGATGCATAATGGTTATATATAGATTATGTTCGTTATAGAAAATATGTAATCATATAACATCTCCATGTGTTGGTATTTTTAACTAATAATGTAATAAATTGTTAAATTTCAATCAGAATATATGAATTCTTATTAATGTAATGAAGGTGAAACCATTGAAGCATACTTTATTCACATGCTTCGATTTATATCTAACGCTTACATGTGCATATGTTTACTATTGTTTATATGTTGTTTTATATGAAATCACTTGAATCGTTGGATGTTAACTAATAGTGTGAATTACTTGTTTATGTACAGAAAAATGGAGAGAGGTAGAGGCGGAACCAAAAGATCAGCTACTCGGGAATGGCTAGACACACCTCTATAGATGGGGAAGGTAATGATGTCAGCACTTCTACCCCCTCTCAAAACCCTCGGAACCTTCAAACTCCCGCCGGTGGAGCACTATCTCCACATTCCCCTCAAAACTTAACTCCATTGGGGAGTCATTTATTCCCAACCCTCCCTTTTTCCAACTCCCAAACTTCCCACACATGCAAAACCAATCGGGCGGGGCTTTCTTTCTAAACCCTCTATATTCTCAAGCAGCCCCATATGTACTCAAACCCGTCGAGTACATATACATATCACCAATATGGTACAAATAATGTACCACGCATCCACGTTGGTTCCGAACAACGGCCACCACAAATGCCTACAAATGAAGGACCAACCGATACAGGGAACGAGGATCCTTGTCTTCAATCAAGTAGTGCTAGCAGCCGAGAAAAATCCGAATTGAGCCGGATGGTGAAGGGTGAGTGTGATAATAAATAATAAAATAAAATAAGCATATTAGTTATTAGTTGAACTAACTATTTTATATGTTTATTGATTAGGTTCTACCCCATTGACAAAGTTGTGGGTACAATTTCCCACATCTTCCAAAGCAAGTACGATGGAGCTTGGCCTACATGGGGTAAAGTCCCTCGATCACAACGTGATCAATGGTTTTCTCGAGTTTAAGGTAATGACACATCATTAGTTTTTTTAAGTTCAGAAAAAATAATCACTTATTGTGCATGTTCGAACATTATATTTTAATTTCATAACGTATAAACCACGTTTTTATTTATATAGAAATTTTTCACTTGGTCTCCAACCGATGAAGTCCAAATCGAAGAAATTTTGAAAAGAAAGGCGGTGATCGCTTGAAGGACTTCATGCTCAAGGCGAGGAAAACTAAGAAGAAGCCGAAATGGTTGGGTGACAACTACTGGCGCGAGTTGCTCGAATATTGGGAAACTGCTGAGTACAAGAAGTTCTGCGAGCAAGCTCGAAAAACCGTCATGCCGATCGTGGGGACTTGGTTCATCGCTCCATACGTGTGGCTCAATCCCTATGACGGAGCATAAGCGGCGATTTGTACATACCCCTTTCTTATTGATTACGCATGCAACTGTTAACATGTTCATATTGGTAAATTGATTCTCTACTAACTTGTTTTTAATTTTAGATGAAGGAGCTTAAAGGAGTTCAGCCTCTACCGACCCAACTATTTTCACGCACGCACAAAACAAAAAAGGACGAATGGGTGGACAAAAAATCCAAGGCCATTTACGTGAGTAACCGTATATATGAATTCCGCATATTTTTCTATCTATTGTTTTCGTTAACAACCTGTGATATTTACATGCCTCAAATATTTATATTATATTCAGGAGAAGTTTCAAAAGAGTGGGAAGAGTTGCAAAACACTCAACCCACTCAAACTTCCAAGTGATGACCCCAACTCTTCCGAGGATCATGTATCCACCCCTTCACAACAAGAGTTGTGGGTCAAAGCAAATGCGAACAAGAAAGTTCGCATTTATGGATTTGGATCCGAGGCTAGAAACTTGAAACCAACAATGTCCTTCAAATCACCGAAACCTTCTACTACAGATGACTCGGAATGGAGAGCAACAATGCATAATTTAAATTCTGAGGTACATCAATGGATTGAGCATTGCCGGATGCTTGAGTTACAAACTAGGCATCTTAAGGCACAGGTCGACGGTTTCGCTGAGCCAATAGCACGTATGAATGAATTTCTGCAATCTCTGCAAGCATGTGGATCTCACCGTCGACCACCACAACCACAAGAGGAAGAGGAAGAGGAAGAGGAAGAGGATGAGTGAATTCAAATGTGAACTTTTGTATATATTGGTGATCACCACTTTGCGAACTATTTAAATATGTTCTAGGTTTTTGTGAGCTATTGTTTGCTTGTTGTGTTCAACTTGTGAATTTGTTTAAGTATGTTATGGTTGTTGATGATGTTGAATATGTAAGTTGGATTTGTATATCCAACTTTGATTAATTATTTGTGGCCGGCATATGTAAATGCCAAATGTAAGTGTCACATATGTGAATGATGGATTTGTATATCCATTCACAATGTTCCGTACTAGGATAACGAATAATTAGCAAATAATATTCAAAATTTTTGATAGAACAGCGACGGGGAACAAGTACCAAGAAGCGACGGAAATTAGCGATGGAATTACATCAAATTCCGTCGCTAATTGGCGACGGATGTCAACGACGGAAGTGGGGGTTTTCCGTCGCTGATTTCAATCGGCTACGGAAAGAGAATCCGTCGCTAATTGGCGATGGACTTGAAAAATTCCGTCGCCGATATTTAGCGACCCACTTTTCAGCGACGGAACAGTTCCGTCGCTAATTCCATCGCTATTTGGGAAATTCCGTCGCTAATAACTAAAATTCCGTCGCTAATCTGCTGTTTTCTAGTACTTGTTATGGCAAATACTCGTCTTTGAATAATTTAGAAAACTTACAATAGTAAAAGATATGATTTAAATATGTTTGTCAATAATAAGTCACGAGATAGACATATTAGGAAGAAACTAAAATAAATTGTATTTGTAACCAAAAAAATAATCTGTATGTTGTGCAAAAATTTTGAGACAAATGAATTTATTCGAAGTCCTATGAGCTTAATAGAAGTTGGCATATTAAGTTTGCAATCCTTTAAACATAACACAAATTACGAACTTAAAGTACACAAATTACGAATTGAAGCAATATAATTCCTAACATTTTATTCATTACGTTTTATTCCACAACATATTTGAATTATAATTTTCTATCTTGTAGGTATTTTTAATTATTAATATCAAGTATATATGTAGTTGTTATATTTTTATTATATTAATTTATGATTTATTAAGGTTTATTAAATAATTCTGTACATCGGATGAAGGTAATAATCAAATTGCTTCCTCAGATAGTTACATATTTAAATATTATTTTTATAACATGTTCCTTTTGATTTTAATTTAAAAAATTCTTATAATAAATATATTTTGAACTAATACAATTTTATGATACCAAGTCAAAAAATACCATCAACAATAAAAAATTAATAATGTTAAACAAAATTATTATATTTCAAACCCAAAATAATATTGCATATCAATATACATAAAAATAAATGAGAGCTAATATACAATCCAAACCCCTAAATAAATAAATACATAACTATATATATTAATTTTATTTTTAAAAATTAGTCTTCTTCGGTGAATTTTATTTTTATATTATATAGGGTTTAGTTAGAATCTTTTTAATCAATTAGAATTAATTTTCTTAGTTTTTATAGCTGATTTGGTAATTTTTTAGTTTTTTTTAAATTTAGGTTAAAGCAGGTCTTTAATTTAATAAATTTATAAATTTAGTTTTTTCATTTTAATTTTAGGTGTTTAGGATATATTTAGATCCAAAAAATAATTTTAATACTCTGTTAATTTAATTATTTATTTTCTCATTTATTTAGTGCAATTTATTATTTGTTTTACTTTCTGTTTAAGATTGTATTTTTATTTTCTTATTTTTAATTCTGTTTAATTTTTCTGGAAAACTATAAAAAAATATTTTTGGGTTTTAGGTTACTTTTATATTTTTTTCAGATTTTTGATTTAATTTATTATATAATTTTGTATAATTGCTATTTATTAATTTTCTACTTAGTTTTGTTTTTATTTTCTGTTTTATATTTTTATGAATTAATTAGGATGATTAATTATTATTTAATTTTTATATTAAGATTAGATAATTTTATAATGTATAACTGATTTGATAATATTTCAGAATTATTTACTAATTTAGGTTAAAGTATGTTTTTAATTTAATAAATTTGTAATTTTAGTTTTTTTATTTTTATTTTAGGTTTTTAGGCTATAAGGTCCATAAAATAGTTTTAATATTTTGGTAATTTAATTATTTATTTTGGTATTTATTTAGTGCATTTTATTATTTGTTTAACTTTTTGTTTAAGATTATGTTTTTATTTTATTTTTTTAATTTTTCTGAAAAATTATTATTATTATTATTATTATTATTATTATTATTATTATAATAATATTTATTTTGGCATGAAGTAAGAAAGAGTACATATATGAGTGGAAAATTTTTTTTTCAATGATAAATTATTATTTTTTATTAGACGAAACTTTTAAATTCACTCTCAGATCGCCATGTCATTTTTTTGAAAAGATTGACATTATATCGTGTATAGATTACAATTTTACTGGTATTGCAAATATCCCATATTTTTATTTGAGGGGTCAAATTGATATTTTCAAATGAATAAAATACCAAGTCGAATACCTAAGAATTGGAACTTACCGAGTAACAATTTATAATTCTTTTTGGTAAAAGAGAGAGGAACAAAAGACAAATTTTCAGCATTAATAAATAATAACTGGAAAATCGTCAAAATACGCGACTATTATTACGAAACAAGATCCTTTCTTCTTTTTTTTTGGTTGGGTGAAAAAAATAATTTAATTTGTTGATTAGGTAAAATAAATCCAATTTTGTAAAGGAGAATACGAATTTTTGTCATCACACACCTAATTGCAAATTGCCTTGCATTTGGTGATTTTTTTTCATAAAATAATGGCAAAAGGTAAGAGTAATATCCAACAATTAAAACAATAATTGTAGGTATTAGACAAATGAACCTAACGACTGAAGAAATGAAACGAAACAAAACAAAATAAAATAAGACAAATGGCAAAGAGTTTAATTTTAGTTGTTTTGGTATTTTGTTTCGTTGCATTCGGTATTTTATTAGCTACATTAATGGATATCATTTGACTAATTGTGAGAATGAATCCTACATATAAAAATGCTTAACTATTTGGTCCGACAAACCCTAATAATTATGAGACAATAAAAAATTTGATTCCTTAATAATAGACTATTAGAGATATTATTGTACATAAATAAATTTGATTCCTTAATCAATATTGTCTGACATAATTTGATTTGATATAAGACTTTTGAAATATATTTTTTTAAGTTATATCGACTTTGATTAGAGGCGAAGCCATTTGTAGATGAACCATAATATATATATGAAGATGAAATATCTAGGTGCAATTTTTGTTATAGGTTTTTTTTTTGGTAATCAGTAAATAATAAGAACACAATAATTTTAGATAATCCTTTTTACATAGATTCTACCTAAAATATCTTTTGTCAGGATGAACGAGAGTGGAGGGGAGGGGTAGTATCCCAAGTGGTTGGGGAAGAAGTCATATGCTTAAAATGTGTCAGCTAGTCAGCCGTATAATTTACTTATGTGAAAGTGTGATTAATGATGCAATTCATGAAATTAGTTATTAGATAAGTAATATCTTTGATGATATAATCAACTTGCTAAAATAATTTACTGTTTTATGTTTGTGTAAGTTTTATGACTTTTTACCATATGTGGACGAACCATAATGTATATGAAGATGAAATAGTATATGATTTTTGTTTAGAAATAATTCGTGATAGTATTTGCCCAGAATGTCAACTCCCTCCCACTCGGTGTCTAATAATTACCAGCTACAATCACAAACAAATTATAAATGTAAGGTCGTGAAGGCAACTGAGATATAATTAGGAATATTTGTTTTTTTAATTATTGGAGGAAACTTGCATTGATGCCCAAAAAGGGCCTTATATAAACCCCCTTCTCCAATCCATTTTCTCCATCTCTCTTCTCTTCTTTCACCATTCCCCATTTCATACCTTCACTGAGAGTCATCCTAACCAAAAAAATGGCTCTCAATCGCTCTCTTTCGTGTCTTTCCTCCTCATGACCTTTGTGGCATTGTCTTCTGCTGATGACTATTATGGCTATACCCCTTCTCCGGTGTACAAGTCACCCACTTACACCCCTTCACCCAAGTACACCAAGCCAAAGGAATACCCATCTCCTAAATACGAGTCACCCGTTTACAAAACACCTGTTTATACCCCTTATCCAACACACAACAAACCAGTGTACAAGGCATCTTACACTACATCACCCTCATACACACCATCTCCCGTGTACAAGTCTCCAGTGTACTCGCCTGCACTCTGAATACAAGTCTCCGACTTACACTCCTTCCCCGTTTACTCCCCATCACCCGTTTACAAAACTCCAGTTTATTCTCCAACACCTGTTTACAAATCTCCTGCCTATATCTCATCACCAGCTTACAGTCCGTCACATGTATACAAGTCTCCAGTATACACTCCATCACCCGTATACAAATCACCGGTTTATACACCATCACCGATCTACAAGACTCTAGTCTATAACCCAACACCAGCTTACAAATCCCCAGTCTATAGCCCATTACCGAGTGTACAAATCACCAATTTACACCCCATCACCAATCTACAAGGCTTCAGCCTATAGCCCAACACCAGTCTACAAGGCTCCACTCTACACCCCATCACCGAGTGTACAAGTCACCAATTTACACCCCATCACCAGTTTACAAGGCTCCAGTCTACAGCCTGTCACCCGTGTACAAGTCACCGGCTTACACCCCATCGCCGGCTTACAAGGCTCCAGTCTATAGCCCGTCACCGGTGTACAAGGCACCGGCTTACACCCCATCGCCTCGTCTACAAGGCTCCAGCTTATAGCCCAACACCAATCCACAATCCAGTCTATAACCCATCACCGAGTGTACAAGTCACCGGCTTACACCCCATCACCGATCTACAAGGTGCCGGCTTATAGCCTAACACCGGTGTACGTGTCTCCAGTCTACAGCCCATCACCGGTGTACAAGTCGCCAATTTACTCCCCATCGCCAGTCTACAAGGCTCCAAGTATATAGCCCAACACCGGTGTACAAGTCTCCGGTCTACAACCCATCACCGAGTGTATAAGTCACCCATTTATACCTTATCACCAGTCTACAAGGCTCCAGTTTATACCCTAACACCCGTTTATAAGGCCCCGGTCTATAGCCCAACACCTATCTACAAGTCTCCATCATACAGTCCACCACCTGTTTACAAGTCTCCACTTTATACTCCATCACCTGTCTACAAAAGCCCAGCTTACACTCCATCGCCTGTATACAAGTCCCCAACATACACACCATCACCGTATACAAGTCTCCAACATACACTCCATCTCCCGCCTACAAGTCTCCTATATACACTCCATCTCCCGTCTACCACCCATCACCAATTTACAAATCTCCAACATACACTCCATCCCTAGTATACAAGTCTCCTTCATACACACCAAGTCCTTCATATGGCTACTAACCTAACTGTCTTGACCTATATATATAATTCACATCCCAAATCGTGCTACAGGCTGAAATGATCTTCAATATATGACTTTTCATCTGTTATGTATTTTCTTTCCCCTTATATTCTTAATTATTCGTTTGTGATCAACAAGGATGTGTGAATTTAATGATGGAGTAGTTGTATTTCTTTAAGTCCAAAATAAATTAATTGCATCATTTATATCGATCTCTTGTTCTTTTATTGAAATTATGCATTTTGCTTGTATTCTAAATAGGCAAACTAAATAGTATAAAGATCTGAGGTTAAAGATAATATTCTTAGAATTGGGAGAACATGAGTTAAAAAGAGCAAGATATTCCTACAATACAATATTAATTCAACTCCAATGGACAGAGGATTAATGTGGGAAAAAAAAATACAGATGAACTTCGAAAGTAGACAAAGATAGGTTTAATTGGAGTGGATAGAGAAATAGTGGGAGAAGAGAACAGGAAAACGCCGGCGACGGATTGAGAGTAAGAGAGGTTTGAAGGTGACAGAAGAGGAGAGAAGTATGAGTTGAGAGGCCATGGAAGTTGCACCGATGCAGAGGCAGTACTTGAACCTCAAGGAAGAGGGAGAGCAAAGCACGGAATGGGCCTGAAATTAGTATCTTTATGGCTGGATGCAATTTTAGAAATTTGTAGTGGACTCTACTTCTATTGTGTTACTAGCTAAGACCTGCACGCTACCGCTATATCAATTTTCTAAAAATCTATGGTAATTTAGAAGTATAAATAGATAAATCTATTTATCTACTCAACACAATTTAAAAGTATGACCAATACGATGCGGAAATTTAAATTGTGTTGAATAGATGAATAATTTATCTAATGATATGTCTAAATTACGAAACATTTTTAGAAAATTGATATAGCGGCAACGCATGAGTATTAGCTACGATTTTATTAAAGATTATATAATTGTATGTATTATATATATTAATAGATTTAAATTGTGTTGAATAGATGAATAATTTATTTAATGATACTTCTAAATTACGAAACATTTTTAGCAAAATTGATATAGCGGCAGCTGCGGGTATTAGCTAGTATAAAAATATAAAAATAAAACATATTAATCATAAACTTTTTTGCCAAAAAAGTTGGACTATTTTGTATAACAGTGGGTGACACTTGCGGTTGATTTGGAGCCATCAATATTAAACACCTGATTTATAAAGTAACTTTTATAATGACTATAATAACCAATATATTTTTTTGAAGTCAATAACCAATTTTGCTATGTATTCGATGAGCTAGACATTTGATTCCAACATAAAAAGGGTAATTATACTGAATTGAAAGTGTACAATTAAAAGTGTTATTGCACTTAAAGTGCCATCGAAAAGAAATATGTACAAAAGTTATATATACAATCATTTGTAAAAACAACTTAGGTCAAAATAGTGCAACCGGTTTATCGAGGTAGAGAAGGGATGTCATTGAAAACTTCTCTGTAGACAATATTTTTGTAACATTGTCCGGTATATTGCTCTTGTTGAAAATCAAGAACCTTAACCCCGATGGCGATGTTATACGCGAGATTGCAACATAAAGTTGACCATGGCAGAATCACTGGTTTTGGAAGATACACTCCGACATAGTTCAATGTTTGGCCTTGACTTTTGTTGATTGTCATTGCAAAAGCCAATTTAATCGGAAATTGTCTTCGTTTGAATGCAAGTGGTGCATCCGCTGCTGATGGTGTGAGATCAATACGCGGAATAAGCACCTTTTGCCCAATATTTCGACCGGTAATGATCCGTGCTTCAAGGACTTTATGCCCAAGTCGTTCAATGATTAAGCGTGTCCCATTACATAACCCCAATGATGGATCGAGATTCCTTAGAAGGACTACAGGAGTACCAACTTTCAATTGAAGTTCATGATTAGGCAAACCAGAAATATTGAGCCCATGTAGTATCTCGGGGGTTGATATCCTCTATATCGGGGTGATCGATGCTTTCGTAAAATGTATCGGAACTCAAATAAGTGTGGGACTCACCGGGAAGCATAGATAAAATCTGTAAGTTTAAGCTGATCGACATCATTATTCGTAGGAGCAAGTATGCAACGCTCTTGCATGTAAGATTCATCATTGTACCTAGTCGATAAATCGGGGTAAATTTCGATATTAATTTGCTCAAACCACGATTGTCATTATGTATGAGGAATTATGATGGAATCTCTATCCAATTTTCCTCACTCCTCGCCTGTAATGAGATCCCTTGCAAGCTACCATTACCAACGCTTAACACCCAATCGGCGAAATGACGCAATCATTCATAATCATTATTGCTCAAACTTGGATCCCTCGGTCGCATATTGGTCCTGAGATGCATGACAGAACAATGAGGCCAAAAATTTGATCGGGATAGTGATGCAGCAACAATGTCCGCTCTACTTCCCTTGGTGACAAGCTGGAAGTATTTGTCGAAAATCACCACCAAAAACTAACAATTTCCCTCCAAAAGGTATATTTTGTTGATCACAAATGTCCCTTAAGGTACGATCCACTTGTCTCAAACACAAAACGATGTGCCATAGGAGCCTCATCCCAAATTATCATTGATGTTTTTCGAATCAAGTCAGCTAGCTCGGAATGCTTTGAGAAAGAACAATATGTTGCTTCGTAAGGTTAATAGGGATCTTGAACATTGAATGTGCGGTTTTACCAAATGGTAGTAGTAATGCAGCTATCCCGGATGATGCAACCGACAAAATTATCTTCCCTTTTGATCTAAGTGCGAAACAATCACCTTCCACAAATATGTCTTACCTGTTCCACCACTTCCATACACGAAGATGCACCCACCATGATTAGATTCATCAGCATTCACTACAACATGAAAAATATCAACTTGTTCGAGAATTCAAAGAAGGGAGCATCACATTAAGATTTTCATCTTCAGTAGAAATGTCGTAATCTAATTGCTCTCGTGATAAGACGATTTCTTAATTGAAGTACCATATCCGAGGATGGTACTGGCATAGGAGGGTAATCCTTCAACGAACGACCATTTTTCTCATAATCAACTCCAACTCATATAGGCATAGGTTTTTTCTTTGCTCGATGCTCAAGTATAACTCAGGATTTTGATGTTCTCGCTTGTAATCTTTAGTCAAGGTCATCGAAAGGTCTTTCCAATGATTTTCCCAAAGAAGTTGAGGTTGTCCCACTTCATTGTACATAAGTAAAGAGCAAAACATACTCCGTAAGTGGGCCCCGAGTTGCCCATGTGGAAGCCTCGGATAGAGCATAATCCCACTCACTATTGTCATCAAGTAATCCCAACGCTATGCAAGCTTCACGAAATGTTGCATACTCTGTGCCATTAACGGTTCTTAACTCTTGAAAAGACTTGGCACCTCGAACAATTGCGAGCAACATTCTCAAGTAGTATCTCTCACCCGAGTTAGGATGTGCAAAAGGAAGTCGACCAAGACATACACGTTGTTGTCGTTTTGTCCATTCTTTGGTTCTACGATTCCACCCATAATATTTGGGGAATTCAGCATAAGTGTAACAATTTGCTTCACGATCAACTCGATTAACTTCGAACCACGCCATGAGCATACTAACACTACGCTGAGCCATATCAACAACTTCCTCCAAATCATCATTTTCATTGAAAACAATATAATGTTGCCCCGGCAAGTGATACTTGTAGCATTTCCACGGATGGATAGCGGTGAGTTATTTCAAATTCAAATATGCGCCAAGTCTGCTTCCATAGCTGAAATGTATCTACCATCTAGGTATTGTTTTATCTCATCAACGTCCCTGCACTCTTGTTGTCTTCCTGCCTCCGTTCTATCAACATTCTCTTCAATGACAAATGTAGCTCGATCCGAACCTTTATACATGTACTTATGGAGGTACTTAATGACTTTCTGCTGGGCACAACGTTCGACATTGATGTGAGCATCGTACTTGACACATAGATAGCGATTGTAGGGAACAACCCAACGGTTATCAATCTCCTTCCCATTTAACATGATTCTTCCGCCATCATCTCTTCGTCTATACTTAACAAAACCATTTTCCTCAATAGATGTTTCATTGCGGAAGGACTTTGGGTAATGTTTGCTACATTTTGAACCGTCCATACATGGAGCATTGGGGATATCCGGACCACATGGACCATGTATCATATGTCGTGTGACTGTATCATATGCAAGTGGATCAACATCTTGGTGAGGAAGCTCTGCGCAAATAAAGGAATCAATTTCTTCTGCATAACTTGGCTTGTCATCATGTGCAAGGGTTAAGAGAATATGAGCATGAGGTAACCCTCTCTTTTGAAATTCAATGACATATATATCTCGCAAAGGTAACAAATAAATAAATTTAGTAAGGTATTTAAAATTGTATTGGTAATGACTTTTCTATTTATTGACGACATGATAGGATTGACAACTAATTATAACAAACCTGCAACGACGGTCCCAAATATGTGTCTTTCTTTAAAATCTCGCATCAACTCTCGCAACCTCAATCGAAAGACTCGAGCTACAATATCGGGTCTGTAGTTTGCATGTTGTCCGGCTGTAGTTGAAGTGCCTCTTGAATTTCCGGCCAATTTGGGTTGCATGTAAATGTGATAAAGAAATCTGGATAACCAATTTGTGAGCATATTGCCATAGCATCAAGAAAATGGCGCCTCATGTAACGGGGACCTCCTGTAAAAGAGGATGGCAATATGCATCGTCGACCAATGGCACTTGCATCTGTCTCTCCAGCGAGTGATCGCATCGGCTAGACCAATATAAACCTCTGTACGTAATCTTTCTTGATGATCCTGGACATATCGTAGCAGGCATTGATCTATAACAGTAAAGCAATCGACGATAAATTGAAGGAACAGTCTACCACCGAGAAGTAAAATATTAGCCTCGTTCAATCGGAATTGTATCCTAAATGCATAGTATTGACAAACTGAAACTCCTTGACTATTTCTGCGTGATCCTGTAGCGAAAGGGATTCCTATTCCCCAACTATCTGTTCCATATGGAAATAGGAGGGGATATTGTAGAGCCATATAAGAAGGATGAGTGCCATAAATCCGTTGCAAATTGCCATTGATTTTGCGTACTATTATATCACTACCAACTTCTTCGAGCACCTCCACCTCCTACTATAAGGGCTGCAACTTCATCGGCAGTGGGTCTAAGATATTGCCCCCTGGTCGTGATTTAAGGATTCGAATACGCATATCATGTTGGACACCACTATTGAGGATATTTCTAGCACTTCGAAAACATGTACATAAGGATTACATTCATCTAACATGTGCTTGCAAGTCTTGTAAAATTGATAAATTAATCCCGATCGACGTGTTTTCTCTGTTTAAAGCGTGGAGACGATTTTGCGACTCAAAGTGCGTGTCATATATATAAAGTTGCGCAAATCTCGGTGGTTGTCCTTCCGGCGGAAGTAGAGACCCAATTTGATGGTAGTTTTCACCACTTATACGAAATGAGTATGGTCCACGTCCATCCATGACAGAGTAGTCGATAGAAGCCCCCATTGAAGTGAACGACAACATGGAGTTGTAAGTTCGTATATTGTCCATGAAAGTTCTATTGTTAAATAAAGACTCCGAGTAGAGGCGGAGGTGCCGGTAAAGGATCCAATCTTACTTGACCATAATGGCAACATAAATTAAATCTAGGGGGACCACTTCTTCGGCTTGGAGCAATTTCGTCATACCATATCATAGCATTACAATCGCTACATGTAATCATGGTTCCGGTAAAAGAATAACGTTGTTCAAACCTTCTCACCTGTGGAGCTTCTTCCTGAACGTGATAGTGATAAGTTCCACAGTCTAGCTTCTTCCTGGTATCGTTGACGTTCAGCAATATAGCGTGAAATATTAACATCTTGACACCTTTTTGTGAACAACCTCCATCTAGCATTCAATCAAGCTTCTTTGCAGCGGAGTCGCTTTCTTATAGATTCGAGTGAATCATAGTATTGTCCATAACTATATAATATTATAAATGATTATTTACAAATATTTTAGTTGGAACACATATTATTATAGTTTAATAACTACAATACTTTCTCTAGGTACATGTAAATATATATGTCAATAACTATATAATATTATAGTTTAATAACTATATAATATTAGTAGCGTTAAATCAATATATCTATTTTTTATAACATGCATTTATTTTGTTTTGTTGATAAGTTACTTATATCTCCATATAAATATAACTCGACTAAAAATGATGCTGAATAATAACTTAAATATACATAAAAAATGATATTAAATAAAGTTCCTTCCTCTTTGTGTCTCCATTACATATTTAGATTTATAACATGTATTTATTTTGTTTTGTTGATAAGTTACTTATATCTCCATATAAATATAACCGACTAAAAATGATGCTGAATAATAACTTAAATATACATAAAAAAATGATATTAAATAAAGTTCCTTCCTCTTTGTGTCTCCATTACATATTTAGATTGACTGGGATTAAATATTTTTAAGCTGTTGTATGAGCTTTGACTATTCTCTTGAAATTATAATGTCGAAATAAAATTGCAAATAATTATTTCATATGAGTATTTAACTTATTATGTTCATGAGAAATTTTATTATTCCATAAATGACATTGGAGTATCTCCCAAATATATATGGAATTCATTAATGTATTGATTTAATCTTTTATGTTAGAATCATATATGACATTCGAGTATCTCCTAAATATATATGGAATTCATTAATGTATTGATTTAATCTTTTATGTTAGAATCATATGAGGGAAGTTTACACCAATTTATCTTTTACAACTTCAATTAGGTAAACGGTATTTCATATGAGTAATAATATGGTCTGCAAACATTAAACTAAATTGCACTCTTTCTACCATTCATATATGAACTAAAATAGGAAGAAAATAATAACCGAGGAAAAAAACACTCCAATTCAATTGTCATATTTAAGACTTGATATGTATTTACTATGAGTATGGAGACATAGAATAAGGTATCAATAATTGAACATGTAAAACTTACAAAATTAATTTACTGAAATCAATGTATGTCGGGCGTACGCGTGACCCACTTGACTCCACAACAGAATAGTTGAATAAAACTTGATCGAAGAAGTCGATAAAGACAACATCACTTAGTTTGGTGGCAAATTTAAAAGGAAATAAACTTTGCATGTGATAGTGGAGTGAGAAGTAATCACTTTTGAAGGCATTATAATCAAAGCAATATGAGTCTACAATACAATAATTTACAATGCAATGAATTAGCAAAGAATTAAAGGAGCTAAAAACATAATGTCAAACAGCACCATGGGAATATTGGGTTGACAACAATTAATTTTCTTAAACTTCCACCTTCACGGTCTCATTTATACAATATCACCTCAACGATTAAATTTAAATGTTTGATATCTATTAATCTATAAAAAAGGAAGTGAATACCATTTTAAATATATAAACCTTCAGTATACTGAATGAACGTGAATGGTGTATCGATTGAATTGGCGATTCATATAAAACGTTAGTTCGGAATTTTTGTATATCATACACTTAATTCATTATAAGTTGTCTTACAATATTTTCAAAATATAAGTACAAAGGTTATTTACTAAAAATCTTATAAATTGATGTTATAGAAAATAAGAAATTAATTTAAAAATTGAAAAATAGTTAATGTTAAAAAAAATAGATTCAGTTGATTTTAAAACAAATAAATTACAAAAATAAATGAACTTGTGTTACCAAAAATGAACAATAATTTATTTAAGAAAAAAAGTATTATATGGCTACTTGTACATTTATTAGTATAATTATATAGCTTACTATAGTCTGTGTTAAAAGATAAAAGAAAAATTAATCATGGGAGTGTAATAGATTCGCTAGCCATGTCGACAAATACCCATAACCCATTTTGAATTATCTGCAATTTCAAAATACTCAAATTTCAAAACCCCTAAATTTTTCAAAACTCCTAAAAATCAATTAGAAAGATCGATGCAGAAAAGAGGGAAAATTTAACTAAAATTCAACTTTAAAAAACAAATTTTGAATTATCCGCAAAATGGGTTATGAGTATTGTGAAATTGCAGATAAGGCTTAGAATTAGTTTACTATAGCTGTGTTAAAAAATTAAAAAAGATTAACCATGGGTATTTAAGTCAGCTTTTGTGGCAGTGGGTTAGAAACCCTAACCCATTTGTTAACTATAGTCTGTGTTAAAAATTAAAAACATTTGCATAAGGCTTAGAATTAGAGAGAGAGAGGAGCCGCACGGAGAGAGAGAGAGAGAGGGCGCCGGGAAGGCGGCCGCGCATCGCGAGAGAGAGAGAGAGAGAGAGAGGTTGGCCACTGCTAGGGAGAGAGAGAGGGGCCCGGGAAGGCGGCCGAGCACCGGCGAGAGAGAGAGAGAGGTTCGGTGACTGCTAGGGAGAGCGAGAGAGGCCCGCGAAGGCGGCCGAGCACCGGGAGAAAGAGAGAGAGAGAGGTCGGCCACCTGCTGGGAGAGAGAGAGGGGCCCGGGAAGGCGGCCGAGAACCGGCGAGAGAGAGAGGGGTTCGGCGACTGCTGGGGACAGCGAGAGAGGCCCGCGAAGGCGGCCGAGCACCGGCACCGAAGAGACGCAATGCAAGCGAGAGTGAGAGCGAGCGAGTGAGATGGCGACCGACCACCATACGGTGACCACCACGGGAAGGCGACCGACCCCCGCACAAGGACAGACCAAGCTACCGAGAGAGAGAGTGAGCAAGAGAGAGAGACAGAGGAAGCGGCGAGCGAGCCGCGGCGGACGGCCAACGGCCCGGGAAGGCGGCCAACCACGCCAGCGTGCGAGTGAGAGTGCGACCGAGACAAGACAGAGGGGACGGCTAGCTGTAGGTAATACGCTTTATTATAATCGAATTCGGGGTTTTGGGATCTTCGGGTTTTACCCAATTGAAGGGTACAATTCATATGTTCTTGAACTTCGTTTGTAAACTGCTAAAGGGATTTCCTTTTGACAAGTAACATTTTTAATTTGGTTGTCAATCTATCTATAGCATTTTACCTTTCAATTGAAGAATATGCTGTGACTTTTCTTGTGACTTTTGTTGTGCCTCGAACTCGTGGTTAATTGGAGGAAGAGGATGAATAACAGAAGCGAGGCAAAATGGAGAGAGAGTTGTTTGATGAGGGAAGGAACGAATTACTGAATTAGTGAATGAATAGGAGAGAGATAATGATGGTAGAGAAAAGGTGGGGAGAGAGTTCACGGGAGAGATAGATAGTGGGTGACAGTTTTGGGAAGGGGGTGGGAGGTTAATTACCGGCAAGAGGGAGAAGAAGACTAGTGAGAGAGAGAGTGTAAACAATCAAGAGTTGAGATTAATTGTTAAATTGAATCAAAGGCTGAAAATTAGTTTAACCCCTACAATTAAGGAGAGGAGAGTAACCCCAACTTTTCTTTTATATATTAATAGATTTTGTTGGTGGTTTATTCTACCATATCTTCTCCTCTTTGAGGGATTAATAATCAAAAAAAAAAAAAAAAAAAGAGGTCAAAGAATAGTAATAGTTGTAAGAGTCCCTACTAAAAATACCACTAAACCTTTTTCTAGAATTTTAAAATCTCACCTTACTTTCTATTTTTCAGTAAAAAGTGCCACTGAATTTACTTAATATAAAATATATCACTTGATTTTTTAAAAATATAAAAAAATACCACTATTTTAATGGCATATTTCAAATTTTAAAAAATTTAGTGATTTCTTAATTTTAAAAAATTTAGTAGTATTTTTGAATATTAAAAAATGTAATGATATTTTTAAACAAGAATTCAGATGTAAGACGTGATAACAAAATGGGGAAAATAAAATTTTCATGGTAACAATTAATGAGCATGATCATGATGATTGCCTGATGTTTGGTTGCATAAGGGACAAATGGATGTTTTTTAATAAATTAGATATTTTTTTTTAGGAAATTAGCCCCACTCTAAACCTCACTTATTAGGTGAAGTTAGAGCAAAAATGCGGAAGCGATTTAGGATGACAAAAACAATACCAAGAAATTAGATGGAAATCGAAAAATAGGAACGAGACAAGAATTTAACGTGGAAAACCCGAACCGCGAAAAACCACGAACGACATAGGCATAATGATTTCACTATTATGAGAGAGTACAATATGATCTCAAACCCAGAGATCTTCCCAAACCTGAGATATCCCAATTTCACAACACTCTCCTCACAATAACTCCCTTGATGTTTACAATGGAGGCCAACCCTCCTTTAAATAGGAAAAAATCCTAACCCAACATAATCTCCTAAACCTACCAAAACTCTTACTCCTAATTCTAATAGGTAACAATTACCTAATACAAATAGGAAACAAAATACAATTAGGTTTAGGATACCCAATTCTATAAGGAAACAATCTTTCCTAAAATATGAGATTTTGGGACACCACCCAACATTTTTGTATTAAATCGGTGTGATATATGTTTTCGGAATCAGGTTATAGATTAAGTTCATTTGTTAGGAAATTTATCCCACTCTAAATTTCACTTTGAATATAAGAGTAGTGATGTGAAAGTGAATTTAAGATAACGAACAATATCAAGAGTAAGATGAAAATGGATAACAAAAGATGAGACAAAGATTTTAACGTGGAAACTCAACTAGGAAGAAAATAACGAATGACACAAGCACAACAAATTCACTATTATAAGATAGTACAAGAATGATCTCTAACCCCGAGACCTTCCCAAAATCCGAGATATCCCAATTTCACAATACTCTCCTCTCAATAGCACGCTTAAATTAGATACACTTCCAATTGGCAACCATAGGCTTATAATGACACCTATTGCAATTACACGCCATAAAACCGAGCAGTCAAAATACAAAATGGGCGAAACCGAGTGAAGACGAAGAGTAACCGACAAAGCAGGACATGCCCTTGCTGGCTTTCAGTTTTGCTTTGTTGTTCCTTCACTTTTTATTGCGGTATAGTCATAACATATACGGCTTAGTCGAGCCACCTTATACTAGCATTATTAGATGATTTGATCCACACCCAACACATTTTATTTTCTTTCAATCCTTATATGAGTCTAATCAGAGGTTTTTGAGCTTACTTTTGTTTGGCTTTTCTATATGACAAGCTGATACAGAGGGGGCCGAAAGAGAGGCCACGAGGAGGCGGTAGAGTGAGAGATCCGAGAAACCGAGATCGACACACTCACAGTGCTCTAGTTTTGGCTTTCTTTTTGTAAGAATTTAAGGTAGTTTGGGCTACCTATGGTAGAGAGTTTAATTTTAGTTGTTTTGATGTTTTGTTTTGTTTCTTTAATTGATAAGTTCATTTGTCTAGTACCTACAATTATTATTTTATAACTATTTGATATTACTCTTTGCTTTTGTCATTATTTATCGAAAAAAGCCCAAAACTTGTTACAACTTTGATAATTTTTTTTATACCTTATTATATGGATCCCCATACTCTCGAGTGTATTTCTTTTTTTTGCATAATTAAATGGCTAAAAAGCCGAAGTATATAAGTCAAATACACGGTAAAAAACAAAGATATGAGAGTATTTCGTACATCTAAACTTTTGTGGATAAGATATAATTAGTTTTGTTAGAGTTTTCGATTTTTTTTGTTCTTCTACATCCAACATTTCATGCATCTTTTTTATTTTTATGATTAAAATCTTGAAAAAGAAAAATTTATTTTTCTGAGTATGATTCTGTTGAAATTAGAAAGAAAAACCCATGTATTGGGCATTTAGAGTGTGTTTGAATTTTATAAAGGGGGAGGGGAGGGTGTTGGGTTCTTTTGTCCCAAATTCACCTTCTCATTTTATCCCATTTTTATTGATTTTATCCATGAAAAAATAAACATGAAAGGAAACAGAGGGTAATATTTGAAAGTTTGAGGCTAATATTTGAGATTTTAAGAGTTGAAATACTTGGTTAATTAAAAACTCAGTCATTTGACCTTAATTCTTGACTTGAAAAACCCCCTTCTCCAGCTATGTGAAGATCTATGTGAAGTCTCCAATGTACTTGTGGCGAGAATGTGAAGATCAAATATTTTGTGATAGTATTTGTGGCGAGAATGTCAAGTCCCTCCCTCCCACTCGGTTTCTCATAATTGCCAGCTAAATTCACAACCAAATTATATTTGAATTATTTAGTTTAAGGGTCGTGAAGGCAACTGACTTATAATATCGAATATTTGTTTTTTAGATCTTGGCGGAAACTTGCATTGATGCCCACCCAAGACGAGCCTTATATAAACCCCCTTCTCCAAACCCATTTTCTCCATCTCTCTCCTCTTCTTTCCCCATTTCCTACCTTCACTGAGAGAGAGTCATCCTAACCACAAATGGCTCTCAATCGCCTCTCTTTCGTGTCTTTCCTCCTCATGGCCCTTGTGGCCGTGTCTTTTGCTGATGACTATTATGGCTATACTCCTTCTCCGGTGTACAAGTCACCCACTTACACCCCTTCACCCAAGTACACCAAGCCAAAGGAGTACCCATCTCCCACTTACACCCCTTCACCCAAGTACACCAAGCCAAAGGAGTACCCATCTCCTAAATACGAGTCATCCACTTACAAGACACCTATTTATACCCCTTCTCCAACTTACAACAAACCGAGTGTACACACCTTCTCCGGTGTACAAGGCACCTTACACTCCATCACCCTCATACACACCATCTCCCGTGTATAAGTCTCCAATGTACTCACCTGCACCTGAATACAAGTCTCCAACTTACACTCCTTCCCCGTTTACTCCCCATCACCCGTTTACAAAACTCCAACTTATTCTCCAACACCTGTTTACAAATCTCCTGCCTATACCCCTTCACCGGTTTACAGTCCATCACCTATATACAAGTCTCTAGTATACACACCATCACCCGTATACAAGTCACCGGTTTATACACCATCACCGAGCTACAAGACTCCAGTTTATACCCCAACACCGATCTACAAATCCCCAGTCTACAGCCCATCGCCGGTGTACAAATCACCAATTTACACCCCATCACCAATCTACAAGGCTCCAGTCTACAGCCCGTCATCCGTGTACAAGTCACTAGTTTACACCCCATCGCCGGTTTACAAGGCTCCAATCTACAGCCCGTCACCGGTGTACAAGTCACCGGTTTACACCCCATCACCTGTCTACAAGGCTCCAGCTTACAGCCCAACACCAGTCTACAGCCCATCACCGAGTGTACAAGTCACCAATTTACACCCCATCGCCGGTCTACAAGGCTCCAGTTTATAGCCCGTCACCCGTCTACAAGTCTCCGGTTTATACCCCATCACCGAGTGTACAAGTCACCGGTTTACACCCCATCACCGAGTGTACAAGGCTCCAATTTACAGCCCAACACCGGTTTACAAGTCTCCGGTCTACAGCCCATCACCGGTGTACAAGTCACCAACTTACACTCCATCTCCAGTCTACAAGGCTCCAGCCTATAGCCCAACACCGGTCTACAAGGCTCCAGCCTATAGCCCAACACCGGTCTACAAGGCTCCGAGTCTATAGCCCAACACCGGTGTACAAGTCTCCATCATACAGTCCATCACCTGTTTACAAGTCTCCGGTTTACACTACATCACCTGTTTACAAAAGCCCAGTGTACACTCCATCACCCGTATATAAGTCTCCAACATACACGCCATCACCGTGTACAGGTCTCCTATATACACTCCATCCCCGTGTACCACCCATCACCAATTTACAAATCTCCAACATATACGCCATCCCCAATATACAAGTCTCCTCCATACACTCCAAGTCCTTCATATGGCTACTAAGCTGAATTTCTTGGCCCCATATATATATATAGTTCACGTCCTAGATCATGTTACCGAATGAAACGGTCCTCAGTACGATTGTTATCTGTTATCTTTTTTTCCTTTCCCTTGTATTCTTAATTCTTCGTTTGTGATCAACAAGGATGTGCGAATCTAATGATGATTTTTTTGTATTTCTTAAAGTCCAAAATAAATTAATTACATAATTTATATTTATCTACTTGGCTCCATCTTGTTTTTCCTTTTGAAGATTTTCATTGAGTTATTGTCTAATTATGCAATTTACACCATAAACTAATTCAAAGTTGTTATGAATTGGAATTCGAGAATTTGTGAATGGGCCAGTCATATACAATTCACTCATGAGTGGTATTTGAAATGAGCCAACTTGGGCATGATTAGGGATGAGTACAACAGGCTATGTTCACTATTTTATTTCGTTAAGTTTATATTATCAATATGAAGATTAAACTAAATCATACAATGAACGAGCTAGGTCAAAGCAGCAACAGGTATGAGACGTCATAATAAAAAAGGAAAAATATCAAAATTGTGTCGTAGCAACGAGTTAGGGCGGAACTCTGAAGGAGCCAAGGGTGTTCAAAAAAATAATTAAGAAACAGACTAATATTTGAACTAAAAAATTTAAAATTATAATTAGTTGGACACACTTAAATTTATCGGAAAATATTAAACACTCTTATTTCAAATTTTCTACATCTAACATTTCATACATCCTTTTTATTTTTATAATTAAATTCTTAATAAAGAAACTTTTATTCTTCTATTCATAAATTCGTTGAACATTGGAAAGAAAAATTCATGTACTGGCCCTTTCTTTTACCATATGAATAATACGATAGGGTTATAATCTTTGAAATTGTTTGTAAGGAAAAAAATTTAAGAAACCTAATATTTTAGATTTTAAAAATGTAAATACTTTTAGTGTATTACAACATGTTTCACTTTTTTTTTTTTTTTTTGTCTAGAAGAACCAGTACAATATAACAGGGGCGAGAGGAATAGAATCTGAGATTTTGATAATCTTATTTTTTTTAAATTTGTAAAAATACATAATTTTGTAGCTAATAGTAGTATATTTTAAATGTAAGATTATTTCTCTATAGTTTACTTCTATGTTATTATATTCTTAGCATTATTATATACAAAATATTATTGTGTATCCTCCCTTTATAATTATAAACTCTTATAATGCATGCACACATTGTGTGCAAATCCAAGTTAGTAATGATAAGAATAAGAAGAAAACGAGAAATGAAGACATAAGAATGTTACGAGAAAAACTCAAAACTAGAAAAAAAATTACGAATAATGCAGTAGAACTTTGATAGCGAGAAGGAATTTTACACTCTAATTATTACAAGCTTTTCACCTTACTACTCACTGACACACATAACAATGATGGCCTCCATACAATTAAATAGCCATAGCACCTCAATTGCACAAAAACGGAAGAAAACTGACGAAAAGGTAATGGAGGTGCATGTATATTAAGAACGGAACTTTTTTGGGATGACCATTATTGTTTGTTTATCTATTTAATTTTCCAAGTTAATAATATAATGTATAATGAACTACTCTAGGAGGGTCAAATTGATTTTTTGAATGGAAAAAAAAATACCAAGTGAACTATACGAGAATTGGAACTTACCGAGTAACCAATTTAATCATCATCAATGACAGGTTCGAGGAAAATAATTCTAACCATTTACCACAATTTGAAAAATATAAAATTATAAACACAATTTATTTCACCAAAAAAATAAAGGAAATTAGTAAAGGAGAAATATAAATAGCTTAGGCTCTATCTGATTATAAGAAAATAAGTTAAAAAGAAAACTCAAATGACAAAAAAGTAAAGAGGAAAAGATAAAAAGGGAGAAATTGATTTTTTTTTCTTGTGTTTGGTTCAAAGAAAAATAGGGGAAAAAAATATAATCTCTTTCCAATCTCTTGCCCATCTACCATTACCATGGACCAATGAAGTCATGTCCTAGTGGTCAAGACTAAGGTCCCGAGTGCATTAGGTCTCATGTTCGATTCCCCTTTCCCCTTTGTATTATGCTGTCATTTATGACTCCTCTAAAAAAAAAATTTACCATTGCCATGGGGAGTAGAGTGAAAATTGCCAAATAGCCTTGTTTAATTGATGCCCCTTTCTTTTCTCCATTAAAAGTTTTTGTCTTTTTTTCAATTTAAATAAGAAAAAGAAATTCATTTTTCATAATTTTTTTCTTTCTTTTTAATTTTCCTAACATATGAAGCCTTAATTTTAGTGACATTTCTATTGACAAAGACGCCATAACAAAAGAAACACAACCTTTTTTAATAAAAAAATGATTTTATTTTTTTAACAAAGGAGAAAAAATCAACTCTAATAATGATTGGAAAATGGTGAGAGTTGATTAGGTAAAAGATTCAAAAATTTTATAATGGAAAACACAAACGATTCTTGTCTTCACAACTCCCACACATAAAAGTATTTTATAATACTTGCCATTTGCCTTGCGTGCGGTGATTTTATTAATAATGTTTAATTGACTAATCAAAATTAAAATCTGCATATATAAATGCCATAATTATTTACTCCAACAAAAGCAATTGACTATTAAAAAAACAAAAAATTATAACGGAAAATAATATGACAACTATAGTGAAAACTCGACGACAAGAATACATCTAAATATCAGGCCACTCATCTTATTTCCAGCTCTGCTCACGCAGGTTTAATTCAGGTGGGCATAAATTTCTCATTTTGAGAAATTTGTGTGGATGGGTATAGAATCGCTTGGCATTTCCCCTCCCCTTTCGGCCCGGTCAGCCCTTTGGACCTTCCCCGAGATAGGGAGTCCAAGCGGGTGGATCAACCTACCGATCCAAATAAATAAAAATTCTCAAACTCAAATATCGTTGACCGACTCTAACTTGTACCATTCTAGCAAAAATGGTTTATCAATTATAAAAATGTAATTATTTTTTTTCTCCTTTTTTCATTAACTTTCTTTATTTCTGGTAAAACAGTGGACAACTTAGTCTTTTAATATAATTCTTATCATAAATTTTATTTTGCCTTGATGTTTTCTCACGGCATAAAAATGATAAATATTATAAAATGGAAAGAATAGTTGTAATTTGCCTTGCATTCGATGATTTTATTAACAACATTTAATGGATTTCATTTGACTAATTGTGAGAATGAAACCTACATATAAAAATGCTTAACTATTTAGTCCGACAAACCGTAATAATTATGAGGCAATAAAAAAAAATTGTACGATTATGAAGGATTTTTGTATAGAAATAATTTGTGATAGTATTTGCCCAGAATGTCAACTCGCTGCCACTCGGTGTCTAATAATTTCCAGCTACAATCACAAACAAATTATAAATGAATTATTAAGTGTAAGGTCGTGAAGGCAACTTAGGAATATTTGGTTTTTTAATTATTGGAGGAAACTTGCATTGATGCCCACCCAAAAAGAGCCTGATATAAACCCCCTTCTCCAAACCATTTTCTCCATCTCTCTCCTCTTCTTTCCCCATTTCATACCTTCACTAACAGTCATCCTCATCAAAAATGGCTCTCAATCGCCTCTCTTTCATGGCTTTCCTCCTCATGGCCCTTGTGGCCGTGTCTTTTGCTGATGACTATTATGGCTATACCCCTTCTCCTTCGTACAAGTCACCCACTTACACCCCTTCACCCAAGTACACCAAGCCAAAGGAGCACCCGTCTCCTAAATACGAGTCACCCGCTCACAAGACACCTGTTTATACCCCCTCTCCAACTTACAACAAACCAGTGTACACACCCTCTCCAAGTGTACAAGGCACCTTACACTCCATCACCCTCATATACACCATCTCCCGTGTACAAATCTCCGAGTGTACTCACCTGCACCTGAATACAAGTCTCCAACTTACACTCCTTCCCCCGTTTACTCCCCATCACCCATTTACAAAACTCCAGTTTATTCTCCAACACCTGTTTACAAATCTCCCGCTTATACCCCATCACCAATTTACGATCAGTCACCAGTATACAAGTCTCCAGTATACACACCATCACCTGTATACAAATCACCGGTTTATACACCATCACCGATCTACAAGACTCCAGTCTATAGCCCAACACCGGTTTACAAATCCCAGTTTATAGCCCATCACCGAGTGTACAAATCACCAATTTACACCCCATCACCGATCTACAAGGCTCCAGTCTACAGTCCATCACCGAGTGTACAAATCACCAATTTACACCCCATCACCTGTCTACAAGGCTCCAGTCTACAGTCCATCACCAGTGTACAAGTCACCAATTTACAGCCCATCGCCAATTTACAAGGCTCCAGTCTACATCCCGTCACCCGTGTACAAGTCACCGGCTTACACCCCATCGCCGGTTTATAAGGCTCCAGTCTACAGCCCGTCACCGGTGTACAAGTCACCGGTTTACACCCCATCGCCTGTCTACAAGGCTCCAGTCTATAGCCCAACACCAGTCTACAACCCATCCCCAGTGTACAAGTCACCGGTTTACACCTCATCACCGAGTGTACAAGGCTCTAGTTTACAGTCCAACACCGGTCTACAAGTCTCCAATCTACAGCCCATCACCAGTGTACAAGTCACCAGTTTACACCCCATCTCCGGTTTACAAGGCTCCAGTTTATACCCCAACACCGGTGTACAAGGCTCCAGTTTATGTCCCAAGCACCGGTCTACAAGGCTCCAGTTTATAACCCAACACCGGTGTATAAGTCTCCATCATACAGTCCATCACCTATTTACAAGTCTCCAGTTTATACTCCATCACCTGTTTACAAAAGCCCAGTTTACACTCCATCACCTGTATACAAATCTCCAACATACACACCATCACCCGTGTACAAGTCTCCAATATACACTCCGTCTCCCGTCTACCATCCATCACCAATTTACAAATCTCCAGTATACACTTCATCCCCAACATACAAGTCTCCTTCATACACTCCAAGTCCTTCATATGGCTACTAAGCTAAATTTCTTGGCCCCATATATATAGTTCATGTCGTAGATCATGCTACCGAATGAAATGGTCTTCAATACGATTGTTATCTGTTATCTTTTTTCCTTGGTGATGAACAAGGATGCGCGAATTTAATGATGATTTTTTTTTTTTGTATTTGTTTAAGTTCAAAATAAATTAATTACATAATTTATATTTATCTATGTTGTTTTTCCTTTTGAAGATTTTCATTTAGTTGTTTTCTAATTATGCAATTTACACAATAAACTAATTCAAATGAGTCGCACTTGTTATGAAGCTCTCAAGTTGGAATTCGAGAATTTGTGAATGGATTGTTGCAAGAGTTTTTCTGGTACTTTTTGTTTAATAATAAAATTCGGATTCAAATATTAAAAAGATTATAAAATAAGTTGAAGTCTTAATTAATACAGGAAATAAATTTAAACTAAAAATCATAAAATGAACGAGCAAGGTCAAAGCAGTAAGAGGTATAGAATCCATTATAAAAGGGAAGATATCAAAATTGGTATCTTAGCAACGAGCATAATGAACGAGCTAGGTCAAAGCAGTCACAAATGGGTGTTTTATAATAAATCAGATTTATTTATTTTTATTAAATTCGTATGATATGTGTTTTTAGAGATTAGATCATAGATTAAGCCCGCTAAATTTTATTTTCTCCCTTCACGAGTCTCACGAGTCTAATGAGTCGAGATTTCTGATCTTAGTCTGGTTTGCTTTTCTATGTGATGAGCCTAAACTTGCTCCAACGTTTCTCAAATTTCCTATAGAGATCATAATAGTAGGCTCGCAAAATTCGATGGGTATAAGTGTGAGATAGATTACGAAAACCGATGAATATGGAGATGGGTACGAGGATGGTTTTTAAAAATGGGTATGGGCAAGGGTATCGCTCTACCTGCCCCGTATCCACCCCACGCTCATCCCTACTTATTATCTTTGTCTGTGTATGTACACTCATGTAAAAGTGAACGCATTAATATAAGCGTATTTGAGATATATCTATTTTTTAAAAATAAGATATTAATTTCGTAAGATTTTAGACTCTTTTTTTCTACATCCAACATTTCATACAGCTTTTTTTATTTTATTTTTATAACTAAATTCTTAAGAAAGAAACTTTTATTCTTCTACTTATAATTTAGCTTAACATTGGAAAGAAAAATCCATGTATTGGCCCTTTCTTTTACCATATGAATAATACGATAGGATTATAATCTTCGAAATTGTTCATAAGGAAAAAAAAATGTTAGAAAACCTAATATTTGAGATTTTAAAAATCTACGTACTGTTGATGTATTACAACATCTATTATATATATATATTTTTGGTCCAGAAAAGTCCGTACAATACAGCAAAGGAGAGGGGAAAAACCTAAGACCTATACTCTAAAATTCAGTCATGGCACCTATACTAAGACCTCATTGATTATATATAATAAAAGGGAATTATTTTTGGGATGACCATTATTTGTTTTTTCTATTTAATTAGCCAAGTTAATAATATAATGTATAATGAACTAGCAGGAGGGTCAAATTGATTTTTCAAATGAAAAAAAAAACCAAGTGGACTACCAAAGAATCGGAACTTATCGAGTAACCAATATTTAATCGTTATCATTGACAGGTTCAAGGAAAATAATTCTAACCATTTACAATAATTCGAAATATATAAAATTATAAACGTAATTTATTACATCAAACAAAAATAAAGGCAATTAATAATTTTTTTTTGGGTCGTGAAGGCAACTGACTTATAATATCGAATATTTGTTTTTAGATCTTGGCGGAAACTTGCATTGATGCCCACCCAAGACGAGCCTTATATAAACCCCCTTCTCCAAACCCATTTTCTCCATCTCTCTCCTCTTCTTTCCCCATTTCCTACCTTCACTGAGAGAGAGTCATCCTAACCACAAATGGCTCTCAATCGCCTCTCTTTCGTGTCTTTCCTCTTCATGGCCCTTGTGGCCGTGTCTTTTGCTGATGACTATTATGGCTATACTCCTTCTCCGGTGTACAAGTCACCCACTTACACCCCTTCACCCAAGTACACCAAGCCAAAGGAGTACACATCTCCTAAATACGAGTCACCCGCTTACAAGACACCTATGTATACTCCTTCTCCAACTTACAACAAACCAATGTACACACCCTCTCCAGTGTACAAGGCACCTTACTCTCCATCACCCTCATACACACCATCTCCCATGTATAAGTCTCCAGTGTACTCACCTGCACCTGAATACAAGTCTCCAACTTACACTCCTTCCCACGTTTACTCCCCATCACCTGTTTACAAAACTCCAGTTTATTCTCCAACACCTGTTTAGAAATCTCCTGCTTATACCCCATCACCAGTTTACAGTCCGTCACCTGTATACAAGTCTCCATTATACACACCATCACCTGTATACAAATCACCGGTTTATACACCATCACCGATCTATAAGACTCCGGTTTATAGCCCAACACCGGTTTACAAATCCCCGTCTACAGCCCATCACCAGTGTACAAGTCACCAATTTACACCCCATCACCAATCTACAAGGCCCCAGTGTACAAGTCACCAATTTACACCCCATCGCCGGTTTACAAGGCTCTAATCTACAGCCCGTCACCCGTGTACAAGTCACCGGTTTACACCCCATCGCTAGTTTATAAGGCTTCGGTCTACACCCCGTCACCAGTGTACAAATCACCGGCTTACACCCCATCGCTCTGTCTACAAGGCTCCAGTCTATAGCCCAACACCAATCTACAAGTCTCCAGTCTACAGCCCATCACCGAGTGTACAAGTCACCGGTTTACACCCCATCTCCAGTGTACAAGGCTCCAGCTTATACCCCAACACCGGTCTACAAGTCACCAGTCTACGGCCCATCACCGAGTGTACAAGTCACCGGTTTACACCCCATCACCGAGTGTACAAGGCTCCAATTTACAGTCCAACACTGGTCTACAAGTCTCCAATCTACAGCCCATCACCAGGTGTACAAGTCACCAACTTACACCCCATCTTCGATCTACAAGGCTCCAGTCTATACCCCAACACCGGTCTACAAGGCTCCAGTTTATAGCCCAACACCGGTGTACAAGTCTCCATCATACACTCCATCACCTGTTTACAAGTCCCCGCTTTATACTCCATCACCTGTTTACAAAAGTCCAGTTTACAATCCGTCACCTGTATACAAATCTCCTACATACACACCATCACCCGTGTACAAGTCTCCAATATATACTCCATCTCCCGTCTACCACCCATCACCAATTTACAAATCTATTGTATACGCTCCATCTCCAACATACAAGTCTCCTTCATACACTCCAAGTCCTTCATATGGCTACTAAGCTAAATTTCTTGGCCCATATATATAATTCACGTCCTAGATCATGCTACCGAATGAAATGATCTTTAATACGACAGTTATCTCTTATCTTTTTTCCCTTTGTATTTTAATTCTTCTTTTCTGGTTAGTAAGGATGCGCGAATTTAATGATGAATTTTGTTGTATTTCTTGGAATTTAAAATAAATCAATTACATAATTTATATTTATGTATGTTGTTCCATCTTGTGTTTCTTTTGAGGATTTTCATTTAGTTATTTTCTAATTATGCAATTTACACCATAAACTAATTCAAATAAGTCGCGCTTTTGTTATGAAGGTCTCAAGTTGGAATGGGAGAATTTGTGAATGGGTTGTTGCAAGAGTTTTTCTGGTACTTTTTTGTTTTATTTTCTTTCATTGTTTAAAATTCTCCAGTCATATACAATTTTCTTTCATTGTTTTTCAATTTCGTTAAATTTGTATTATTAATATGAAAAATAATCAAACTCGGATTCAAATATTAAAAAGATTAAAAATATTAGTTAAAGTCTTAAGACAGGAAATAACATTAAAGTAAATCATACAATGAACGAGCAACAGGTATGAGACGTCATAATAAAAGGGAAAATATCAAAATTGTATCGTAGCAATGAGCATAATGATCGTGATGGTTGCTTGACGTTTGGTTGCATAATGGACAAATGGGTGTTTTTTATAATAAATCAGATTTATTTTTTTATTAAATTCGTATGATATATGGTTTTAGAGATCCCATACATTTTATTTTCTTCCTTTACGAGCCTTATGAGTCTAATAAGTCGAGAATTCTTTAGGTTAGTTTGGTTTTGCATTTCTATGTGATGAGCCTAAAACCTTCTCCAACGTCTCTCAAATTTCAAATAGAATTAGCTCATAAGTTGGCTTGACTTATTATATTTGCCAGTACGCTCAAATCCATAATATATTTTTCGAGTCCAAAACACCAATTAGACTCTACACAATCCCAACAGAAACGTCGGTCTTAATCACTAGACTAAAACTTGATTGCATTACAATTATTTAATAGTATGAAATTACCTGATAGCAGCATTTACAATTTTCATCTCTTAAGTAAAGGTGTTGAGCATTTCATCAAAACAAAAAAGAAAAGGTAAAGGAGGTGTATGTATATTAAGAATGGAACTTTTTTAGGATGACCATTATTTGTTTGTTTATCTATTTAATTTTCCAAGTTAATAATATAATGTATAATGAACTACTCTAGGAGGGTCAAATTGATTTTTTGAATGAAAAAAGACCAAGTATTATCCTTTATATTGTATTACCCTTCGTACCTCCTCATTTTCCCCTTCCTTATTTCATACTTTTATTGACCTTATATAAACCCCCTTATGCCAACCATTTTCTCCATCTCTCTCTTCCTTTTCCCCTTTCCCCATTTCATACCTTCATTGAGAGTCATCCTAACTAAAAATGGCTCTCTATTGCACCTTCTTTCGTGGCTTTCCTCTTCATGACCCTTGTGGCGGTGTCTTTTGCCGATGACTATTATGGCTATACCCCTTCTCTAGTGTACAAGTCACCCACTTACACCGCTTCACCCAAGTACAACAAGCCAAAGGAATACCCATCTCCTAAATACGAGTCATCTGCTCACAAGACACCTGTTTATACCCTATCTCCAGCGTACAACAAACCGAGTGTACAAGGCACCTTACACTCCATCACCCTCAAACACACTATCTCTTGTGTACTCACCTAGACCGGGTACAAGTCTCCAACTTACACTCGTTCACCTACTTACTCCCCAAGCACCCGTTTACAAAACTCCGCCTTATTCTCTAGCACCTGTTTACAAATCTCATACCTATACCCCATCATCAGTTTACAACGTGTCACTTGTATACAAGTCTCCAGTATACACACCATCACCTGTATAAAAATCACCAATTTACACCCCGTCACCGGTTTACACACCATCATCTGGTCTATAAGGCTGCAGTCTATAGCCCAACACCGATCTACAAATCCCTAATCTACAGACACACCACCAATGTACAAATCACCGGTTTACACCCCATCACCAGTCTAAAAGGCTCTAGTCTATAGCCCCACACTAGTGTACAAGTCTCCGGTTTACAACCCATCTCTAAGGTATAAGTCACCAATTTACACCTCATCGCTAATCTACAAAACTTTAGTTTATAACACAACACCGGTGTAGAAATCTCCGGTCTACGACCCATCACCAGCGTAAAAGTCATCGGTTTACACCCCATCACCAATCTATGAGGCTCCGATTTATAACTCAACACCGGTTTACAAGTCTCCAGTCTACGACCCATCACCGAGTGTACAAGTCACCCATTTATACCCCATCACCAGTCTATAAGGCTCCAGTTTACAACCCAACACCTCTTTACAAGGCCCCATCTACAGCCCAACACCTATCTATAAGTCTCCATCATATACTCCATCACCTGTTTACAAATCTCCGGTTTATAACTTATCACTCGTATACAAGTCTCCAATATACACACCATTATTTGTGTACAAATCCCCTGTATACACTCCATCTCCCATCTACCACCCATCACCAATTTACAAATCTCCAATATACACTCCATCGCCAGCATATAAATCTCCTTCATACAATCCGAGTCCGTCATATGATTACTTGAATCATAGTACTAACCGAAATGATCTTCAATACAAGCTGTTACCTATCATGCCCCCAAAATATTCTTCTTTTGTCAACAAAGATGTGGGAATTTAATGGTGTACTTTCTTTAATTTCTTAAAGTCTTAAATAAATTACATTATTTTTATTTATCTCTTGTTCCATCTTGTTCTTCTTTTTGAAAATATGCGTTTTGTTGTATTTTAAATATGCAAAATATACAAAATGAATTGATTCAAATGATTCAACAAAGTCTCAAGGAAGTGAAAAAATAATTTTATTTTTGATGTAGCGAAGTTGATAAATCAACAAACAATCAATATAGACACATAAATTTTACGTAGAAAACCAAAATCGGGAAAAATAACGAGCGACGACTATATAATCCACTATAATATGATGAGTGAGTACAAGGTACAATTTTCAGAGTAATGGATTTTGTAAGAACAAAGTAAAGAGAAAAAACTCTCAAAGGCTCTCTTAATCTGGATATGTGGAATAGAAAAGAATAACTCCGGGTGGTGCCAACACACAAATTGGTTATGTATGCACTACTCCTAACTAGGTAAAACAACTTAGTATATATAAAAATCTCTCAAAAACCCTAAGAGGTCCGATAAACCGGAATTTTACGTTTTTTCCGTTCTCTTATCGCCTAATTTCGACACTTCAAAGGCCTTCTCACCTAAATTTTCATTTGATTTCGCTTACTTTCTTCATTTATGATTGAAGTGTGCGAATTTCTATGTTTTGATGTAATCCCGCCTTTTATGATGAAGAATACATCTTTCAAGGTGCTAAGGAAAAGAGTGGGAAGCCATAGAAGGTCGGAGAACGAATAAAGAGATCAAGCCAAGTCGAGCACGGCCGTAGCACTGGCCGTGCTAAAGGAAAGAAGAAAAGAAGACCTAGCACAGGCTGTGCTGAAGTCGAAGAGGTCAGCACGAGCAATGCCAAAGTCAGCACGAGGCCATGCTAGGAATTCGAAATTAATCGAAGGCGCCGTGAGCTTGCACGGGTTAAGCACGGTTTCAAGACTCGCCAGTGCCAATCGGCGATTTCGTTTTCTACCTGTTTTATTCCGAAACCGTTATTTTTCTACAATCAGACTTTTATTCTACGTTTTAGGCTAGTTTTCTCTCTACTTTTGAGCACTCATTTCCATTGTTCGGAGATCAAAGCTTAGAGTTATTTTCATTTAATCGCAAGCTAATTCAAGTTTACTGGTATTATTATTCTTCTCTCTACTTTTATCTTTCATTCTTTTTGGTGTTCATTCCTCAATTTGCTGTCATATGCCATGAATATGTGTGGCTAAATTTCCAACTTAGGTTGGGGATTTTCCACTAATGTGCTAGTTTAATTGTAATTTTTGCTTTGATGCTAATTTGCAATTGTTTGATGAATTTCCGACTTGTTGATACTTGTTGAATTGGTATGAGGTTCTAGAGAATCTTACCTTTATTGTTTTTGGGAATTGAGTAGATTTCGAGAGAAGAGGCTTAGTTCTACTTCAACTTGTTGGATGATTACAACTTAAATATAAGAATAATTTAGGTTGTTATTAAGGGAAGAGTCGATAATCATGTAATTCTTTGGTTTTGATTGTGTGAGAACAACAATTAATTCAATTGAGTTAGTTTAATGACCTTCGAGAGAAGGCTTAGCTGGTTTGAATTGCATCGATTTCCTAGTTCATCTCAGTTATGAATAGTGTAGAAACATGTAATTAAGATTGTTGGCATGTTAGCTTGGTAAATCCCTGCCTAAGGTTTGGTTTTCTTTATCCGATTTCATTTCGTTTTTAAGTGTTTATGTTACCAACCAATTTGAACTATTCCTTTACTTAGTTCAAAAGGACATTGATCTTAGACTTGTATGATATCTCCCCGATACCGACAACTCGTACTCTCTATAGTACAACAACAAAATGGTGCCGTTGCTGGGAAGCTAACGCCACTCCCTAGTCTAAGTAACGCGACACTTTTGAATTGAGTTTTTATTTTTATTTTATTTTATTTTATTTTTCCTTTTTGCTTTTATCTTTCCTTGAGCCTACTTACGCTTGGTATAGTTTCTTGAGTGTATGCTTAGGAAGAATCATAGAGGTGAAGAATTAGCACCTCTTGATCCCAAAATTGAAGCAATTGTCGGGTGTATAAGTGGTGCAGCTCGTAGGCAAAGAAAGAAGCAAAATATGGCTGGAAATCTACCCCCACCTCGTACCCTTTAATCCTACTCAGCTCCTACCACGGGTATGGGAGGCTCCGCTATTGTATTGCCCGATCTACCGGAGGGAACCAATTTTGATTTCAAGCCCGAGTTTCATGCACCTCATTGAGCGGAATCAATTTAGAGGCTCACTTGCGGAGAACCCCATCAAGCACATCAATTCATTTCTTGAGTGCTGTGGTATGATCAATATGGCAGGAGTAAATGACGAGTACATCGGATTGAAGTTCTTTCCTTTTTCCCTCACCGATAAGGCAGAGAACCGGCTTGAAAATTGTGCTTCCAACTCTTTCCGTACTTGGGTTAAGTTGAACCTTGCCTTCCTCAATCGGTTCTTTCCACCGGGCAAGGCATCCAAGTTAAGGCTTGACATCATCCAGTTCAAGCAACATCCCGAAGAATCTTTGTTTGAAGCTTGGGAGCGGTTTAAAGGGATGTAGCGAGAGTGCCCTCATCATGGTATTCAGCCATGGATGCTCATTCAAATTTTTTATGAGGGGCTTTCAGACTTGCTGCGTCTATCTCGTGGATAATGCTTTTGGGGGTACCTTCATGAAGAAGACAACAAAGTAAGCCGATGCTCGTTAGAGGAGATGGCTTCTAATGCCTACAATTGGGGAGTTGGAAGAGATGATCGAGAGCGTGTAAAGCATAACGTGGATGCAGTGGCTCTTTTGGCCAACAAGGTGGAAGCTCTCACGTTGCAAATGGAGAAATTTATGGCAAACCCTTCAATTGGCACTTCCTCTTCTTCCACCGCTCAAGAGATGGGATACTCTTGTGAAGCATGTGGAGGCCCTTATCCGCATTTGGAGTGTCATTCTAGCCTCTCTACATCCGAGCAAGTTAATGTTCTCCACAACTTCCCTCCTAGGCCACCACCACAGAACAATCCTTACTCTCAAACCTATAACCCCGGTTGGAAAAATCATCTCAATTTCTCCTACCGAAACAACAATCCTCATCCCCACCAAAATCCATCTCAACCACCCGGTTTCCATCTACCATCACAAAACCGGCCTCCCATCCCATACAATTCTCCTCTATCACCTTCACAGAAATCTAACCTTGAAACTCTCATGGAGGTTTCATCCAAGCTCAAACAAAGACCAATGAGCAATTGTTTACTCATCAAAAGATGCTAGAGACCCAAATTGCACAAATCAACAGGTCAACCACCTTACCCAATCCCGAGGGAAGTTGTCGGCACAACCCGAACCTAATTCTAAGGCGCACATCAATGCCATAATCTTAAGGAGCGGGAAGGAGTTAGAGGGCCCTAAGGCGAATGAGCAAGGGAAGGAGAAGGTGAGTGAGGATATGACTGATGTTGAGAAGGAGAATGCTATTGAGAATGATGGTCTTACAAATGAGGTTGCTAAGGAGAGTGAGAGTGAGCCATCTTTGAATCGGTGTTCATCCATGCCACCACCTAAGCCTTACAAGCCTCCTATCGCATTTTCACAACGGCTTGTGAAGGCTAAGGAGGAAAAGAAATTTTCTAGGTTCATGGAGATGTTGAAGAAATTGCATATCAACATCCCTTTTTGGAAGCTATCACCAATATGCCTTCTTATGCCAAGCTTCTTAAGGAGATGATTTCCAACAAAGGGAAATTGTTAAGAGCATGCCACCATATCTCTCACAAAGGAGTGTAGCGTCATCATCCAAAATAAACTACCCCCAAAGCTTTCTGATCCGGGTAGTTTTACCATACCATGCTCTGTGGGAGATATAGCCATTAGTAGGGCTTTATGTGATCTTGGAGCAAGTGTTAGCCTTATGCCCTACTCTATTTGCAAGCGGCTTCAAATAGGAGAGTTGAAGCCAACCACCATCTCTCTTCAGTTGGCGGATCGATCCGTCAAATTCCCCATTGGAATTCTAGAAGATGTGCCACTCCAAGTCGGAAAATTCTTTATCCCATGTGATTTTGTGGTAATGGAAATGGCTGAAGATGCACAAATTTCAATCATTTTGGGAAGGCCTTTCCTTGCCATCGTCGGCGCTTTGATATATGTGAATAATGGCAAGCTGTCACTACATGTTGGAGAAGAGAAGGTGGAGTTTAATCTCACCAAGTCCATGTCCACCCCAGCTCTTAAAGACACATGTTGTAGGGTGGATGTGTTGGAGCAGATTATTCATGATGAGTGGCTACCACATGAGTTTGTGAAGGACCCTTTAGAGAAATGCTTGATTGGTGATGGCTCTAAGAGCCAATCTAAGGAGGCAACAAATAGGCTCAAGGCTCAAGCACTACATCCAAAGAGAGCCTATTCCGGGCGGTTTCAAGCACTTTCCTCCCCATTTTCGATAGCTAAAGAGTTTTGGTCAAGTTCGGGATCTTAAACAAACGCTTCTTGGGAGGCAACCCAAGTTTTCTAGCTTTCTAGCTTGGGTTATTTTTATTTAGAAAAAAAGAAAAAAAGTAGATGATGAAAAGTTTGTGTGATGTATTATTGAGGGGTGAGAGTGAAAAAAAAAATGAGTTAAAAGAAAAAGATATGCAAAAAAAAAGTGCAATAAAATGTTTGAGGAATAGGGAATCAAGTAGGGTTGATGAGAGTGTGTTTGAGAGAGTTTATTGGATTAATTTGAGGCATTTTGATGCTTAATTGGTTGAGTGTTGCACGTTAAAGAAGTCCATTGAGCTCAAAGTTGGTGAAAATTGGCACAAACCCGCGGCACGAGGTTCAGCACGGTTGCAGCAATGGTCATGCGGTCCGTACAGCTAAATTTATTCAAAATGGGCTAGCACGGAGTTCAGCACGGTTGCAGCACGGGTTGTGCGGCCTGCCCAGCACGAAGTTTTCCAGAATGCCGCGGGTCGGCACGGGTTCAGCATGGTTGAAGCATGGGTTGTGCGAGCTGCACGGACGAATTTTTCCGAATTGCCGTAGGCCGGCACGAGTTCGAGCACGGTTACAAGCATCGGTTGTGCGACGCGTCCGCCCAGATTACAAACCCTAAGCACCGTCATGCACCATATTTCTCCACGTCGTGCTTCTCATCCCGCTCGCTCCTACCTTCTTCCATTACATCAATTCTACCTTCAATCATCGTCTCCCACACGATTTCATCACTAACCATCCCCGTTTCACCCATCTTCACCACCAATTTTCAGATTTTATCTCTCCTCAAGTTCATCCTCCATTGTTGCATTTTTGAAGCTTGAGGTGAGAGAAACCTTGCCTTTGAGGTTGTTGAAGACTTTGGCAAGTCGATTTCGCCTCTTTTGCCCGATTTTAGTGGGTCTTCTTCACTTATTTGGGGCGTCAAAAGGGGTTACAAAAATTCCACAAGGGTGCTCCATTGTTTCCTCTCCAACCTTCAACATTGGCCATGGTTCCATCAAAGAGTGCTAGAGGTCAACCCGGGTCCGAGTGACCCAATAGTAAGTTTCCCTTTCCCTCCTTTGTTCCTTTCGATTTTTGCATTTCATTGAGGACAATGACAGTTCTAAGCATGGGGGGTTGCTTGTGGATGATGGTTATCATGTTTCGATGGGTGACTTAAGTACAAATTAGTTTAGGTTGTACATACTGATCATCATCTTCATTTAGGTTTGCATTTAGACACTATCTTAGTTAGATTTTTCATCTTTTTACCCTAGTTAGCGAGGCATTAGAGGAGAAAGGGATCAATTTTTAAGCGAGTTGAGGTAATCATTCTTCCCTTCTACTTTTATTTTCACTTTTAGTGGTAGCCTTAAAAAAAAATTGTTTTAGTTGTGAAAATCCTCCTGTGATGAACATTTGGAGGGTGTTTACTTGAATTAACATGGGAAGTGTGTACTTTAGGATCTTTGGCTTGGTTTGGATGATGAAAGAGACTTGGTTGCTAAATTGATTGAGATTGATTGTCTCGTTTGCGATTCACCTAGTCTTGAATGATTCTTGTGCATAATTGTGAAATTCTTATGTTTGGTGCATCAAATGAACTAGTTGTTATGATTGTGGTTGGGATAACCTCGTGAGACTCTTTTGTGCCTTAACGACTACCATTTTTTTGTAGTCTCGTTTCTCATGAGTGTTACTTTCCCATGCTTGCAACTCTAGAACTTGCCATCTTTCTCTTCAAAACCACATTTGACACATGCACGTTTACCAAGAGGATAGAGGCATTCATTTTGATAAACTACATGAGCCAAATAGCCACCCGAATGTTATGCATCCTTTGTTTCAAACCCTTCAAGCCTTCCCTTTCCCTTGCACTAACCTTGCTCAATATACATTTGACCTTTTTCATTCTTTCCCATCCTTAAGCCTTGGTCTAGTGGAGCATTTCTATTGATTGGGAATTTGTTGGGTGTTACCTTGTTGTTGGTAATTGGTTTATTGGGTAATTGAAGGAGTTGTGAGTGGAAATGGATTTTAGTTTTAACCATTTATGCTTACCTTGCTTAATTTGCTTGTAAAGTTTTAAAGAAGAAAAAAATTGAAAAGAAAAAGAAAGAGATTTGAAAAAAAAAGAAAAAAAAAGAAGAAAATTAGAAAAAGAAAAGTTAGAAAAGGAATAAAATGTTGTAAGCATGAACCGCTCTTTGTACTTGAGAAATCTCCACTCCTTTGTTACTTGAAAGCTTGGTGTGATGTGGTATTGTGTTTTAGATGTTTGGAGGTGTGATGTTGTTGTAGTGGAAAGTGTTGTGCTCCCTATCTTTGGCTATTAAGCTCCACATTCCTAAATGTTTTTCCCTCATTTCACTTAGCCCAAGCCTCATTACAACCTTCTTTAAAGTCCTCTTGATTGGAAAACTTGCATGGTCTGTCCCTAGTGGTGGAGAATTGAGATATTTGGCAAGCATATGGTAGTGTGCAGGTGTTGGGAGAGTTTTGAGTGAACCATAGTACTTTGTCAAACACATGAGGGAGTGTTCCACATACCCTAAAGTGAGGTCTTACCAATCCCAATTAGTTCGCCAAGCATTTGTATGGAACTTGATTGCATTTGGGTTGGGATAGATTGGTTGTGTTGCTACTAGACTTTGCAATCTTGATTTGAGTTGCAACTCTTGTTTCGATTTGATTCTCGATCTTGCCAAGGATTCTTTTGTATATACTTACTTTGGTTGACTAGTGCGCCCCTTCACCTGAGGAGGGCGGTTTCGGTTTTCTACCTCCCTATTTCTTTAGCACTTCATGATAGCGTTTCTTGGGGACAAGCAAGGAGTAAGCATGGGGGGTTGATAAACCGGAATTTTACGTTCTTTTCTGTTCTCTTATCGGCTAATTTCGACACTTCAAAGGCCTTCTCACCTAAATTTTCATTTGATTTCGCTTACTTTCTTCATTTATGATTGAAGTGTGCGAATTTCTATGTTTTGAGGTAATCCCGCCTTTTATGATAAAGAATACATCTTTCAAAGTGCTAAGGAAAAAAGCGGGAAGCCATAGAAGGTCGGAGAACGAAGAAAGAGATCAAGCCAAGTCAATACGGGTCGTAGCACTGGCTGTGTCTGAAGGAAAGAAGGAAAAGAAAACCTAGCATAGGCTGTGCTTGAAGCCGAAGAGGTCAGCACGAGGCAATGCCAAAGTCAGCAGAGGCCATGCTAGGAATTCGGAAATTAATCGAAGGCGTCGTGAGCTTGCACGGGCTAAGCACGGTTTCAAGCATCGCCGGTGCCAATCGGCGAGTTTCGTTTCTACTGTTTTATTCCGAAACTGTTATTTTTCCGCAATCGGACTTTTATTCTACGTTTTAGGCTAGTTTTCTCTCTACTTTTGAGCACTCATTTCCATTGTTAAGATATCAAAGCTTAGAGTTATTTTCATTTAATCGCAAGCTAATTCAAGTTTACTGGTATTATTATTCTTCTCTCTACTTTTATCTTTCATTCTTTTTGGTGTTCATTCCTCAATTTGCTGTCATATGCCATGAATATGTGTGGCTAAATTTCCAACTTAGGTTAGGGATTTGCCACAAATGTACTAGTTTAATCGTAATTTTTGCTTTGATGCTAATTTGCAATTGTTTGATGAATTTCCGACTTGTTGATACTTGTTGAATTGGTGTGAGGTTCTAGAGTCCTGCCTTTATTGTTTTTGGGAATTGAGTAGAATTTGAGAGAAGAGGCTTAGTTCTACTTCAACTTGTTGGATGATTACAACTTAGATATAAGAATAATTTAGGTTGTTATTAAGGGAAGAGTCGATAATCATGTAATTCTTTGGTTTTGATTGTGTGAGAACAAAAATTAATTCAATTGAGTTAGTTTAATGACCTTCGAGAAAAGGCTTAGGTGGTTTGAACTGCATCGATTCCCTAGTTCATCTCGGTTATGAATAGTGTAGAAGCATGTAGTTAAGATTGTTGGCATGTTAGCTTGGTAAATCCCTACCTAAGGTTTGGTTTTCTTTATCTCGATTTCATTTTGTTCTTTAAGTGTTTATGTTACCAACCAATTTGAACTGTTCCTTTACTTAGTTCAAAAGGACAATGACCTTAGACTTGTATGAGACCTAGCTCCTCGAAACCGACAACCGTACTCTCTACGAGTACAACAACAAGGTCCCTATTTGACAAATAGTTGTTAATTGTTAGTCTGTTTATATCGGTTGTTACTTATTAGTCTGTTTCGGTTAATTGTTTGAATTAACTTGTTTGAATTAATTGTTTCTTGAAAAGGTGTTTAGTTAAATTAGTCATTTAAGGAAAAAACGTTTGTACCCTTATGTCTAAATTGTTCTTATATATATATGTATAATTATCTTAAGTTATAAAACTTTATTTCTTATTATTTTTATAAAATTTATATCCATTTTCACAAACAATTTTTCTCAAAAGGCTAATGGAAAAAGTTGTTTGAGAAAGAGTTATTTGGCTCAAACAACTACTCCATACAACTGTTAACTAAACATTCATTTAGCTGTTTGACTTGGTCAAAATAACTAAAGTCCTCCAAACAACTCTTCTCCCCCAAAAGCTATCAACCAAACACTCCCAAGATCATTTTTTTATAAGTAATAGTCCATTAGGGACAAATGGTTGAACACCGAATACATCAAACTTACTGGCCATCAAGGTAGACAAACTGGATAAAAAAGAGGAAGGAAAATAAAACCTGGCACCTACCTTAAGCTCTTTCCTAACTTCTCCAAAAAAAATTTTCTCTCATCAAACTTTCCCCAAAACTCAATCCATCAATGCCAAAGTCGCTAAAAACCGTACCACTCGAATTTAGCAGCCTTGGCATTGATGCACCATCTTCAACGTCTTTCGGAAGATTAAGCCCTTCTTTCCAATGAATCTACACTAGGTATAAAACAAAAACCAAGGCTTTCTAATTCCTTTCAACTTTCAGTCTATCAAAGGGTTGAAATTCACTTAAAATCCACCTCTTTTGCCCCAAAGACCAACAACCCATCTCTATCTCCCCTCCCAAAAGCTTTGGATTGAATCCTCTTACCTGCAACATTTGTCGTTTGAGATTTCAACTCCGCTGAACCCCGAACAATAGGAATTAACTCATACCTGCGACGCTTGACGCTTCGGTTCACTATCCGAATTCATCGAACCCATGAGCGTGGATGGAGCGAGGCCATACCCGGATGATGATTCGAGCAGGAATTAGGTACCCATGTATTTCTCTCTCTCTTTGTACCTCTCTCTGTGAATTTGACTCAATCCTCCCATCGATTCTTCCCAAACAAGCGCACAGCCGGACCTCGTACATTATGCACCTACCACCTGTTCGATGAAATGTCTAAATGAAAAACTTTAGGCATTGGAGGTCGGAATGATTCCTACACAACACCTAGCGCATCTAAAAAGCTAGACTACCGCTCTCCTCAACCCCGGGCTCAGAACCTACCCCTGGTGGTTGGGATTTGACTCTAGAATTCATCTCGAACTTGGTCTTCTTTAAAGACCTAGTAATTCTTCTCAAAGCAACCTTTTCATTTTGAATGTAATCTTTAACATTGAAAACTCTAGTGAGAGAGAGAGTCCGAATTTCTAGAGAGAGATAACTACATTCTTCTAGGTCCATCCATGAGTCTTTTCATCTTCCCCCCTCCCCCAAGACCACCGGACCCCTTTGTGGATAATAGTGCTTTGTTGCTCTGTCACTCGAGCCCACAAATGACTTTCCACTTTCCGATCTTCGAAACCCACCCATTTCCAGATCCGGTTTTCCCTCACCCTTTCTCCGAGGAACCCCAATGCTCTGCGAGTAAATATTTCGCTTGTCTTACCTTGCCATTTTTTACCATCCCTCTCGTTCTCCTCCTTGCCACCAGCTTTTAGCCTCTTCGAGATAGTGACCCATCCCAACCCATAGCTTATCACTTGGATACTTGTCAATCAGTCGAGGTCCGATGAGGAAATTTCCCCATCTAGCTTTAGTGAACCTCGATACACGGTAGAGAAGAATTATAGCTGACCAACTTTGCCAATTTTAGCATTCCCTTCTCGATCTACTCCTTGCCACCAGCTTTCGACTCATTCGGAGATTATTCCATCCCGATCTACGACGAGATCGACTGCTACTTGTCACCGGGACGATGATTGGTGAAGCTATCAATGGGTGTCTCGGAAAGGAATGGTTATCCTATGACTTTTTGTCTATAGGCACCGGTCACCGGTTTTGTCATTTTGTAAAGGTAACCTCGAGGTTGTCTTTGTTAGGACTAGTACCAGGTGAAGCCTATAGTCACCGGGCTCAAAAGCGGAAGATGGTGACCCGTCGGTACCTTTTTGACAACCTTCGGATGGGTATTTTTGGAAGCAAAATGGGAGATCTAGACAAAGACCGACTCGACCAGGCCGACATCGGCGCCAAAATTGATCGATGAATTTAGCATTTCAATCTGCCCTTTTTATGATTCAGGTGATTTCTTTCCTTTTTTTCCCATTTGTCGTTGCGTGGTATAACTTGCGATGGATTGTCCAACTTGTTTTGATTTACTATGTTTGCCTAAGACATGTTATGTTCTCGTTTTTGTCCTGTGTGTTTGGCGTTAATCTTGCTCCGTATGAGATTGGGTGTCTTGGTCCCTGTCATCGCTCGGCCTATTTAAGACATCATTGGGCCGTTGTCTTGCCCTACACGGCCACTTTTTTCGTATCTCAACCACTTTTCCCCTACGTATGTCTAACCAGTCGATTACCCTCTCCGAGCCTGAAAATGCTCCGCCTCAATACAACCACCTTGTTCCCAGTTCTCATTTTGTCTCCGAGAGGAAGGATAAGGGTATTGTGGATGAGGGTGTTGGTAGAAATTCTTGCCCACCTTTGTCGAATGAGAGAATTTCCTTCTCAAAGTCGAGTCATCTTTGGGATGGGAAGCAAGAGTCAAGATAGTCCTTCCACTCATGTCAAGAGAGATTATCCTAACCCTTCCCCAGTCTTCTCGGCCAAAAGGAGGAACAACTGAACACTCCCCAAATAACTCGCGATGCAATGAGCATCCGAGCCGGGATCCTTTTCCTTTCCCTCCTACCGATATGATGGAAGACTTCTCCGCCCTGTGCCTACTCGGGCAAAGTTTGGGGTGACTCTCTGCCTCTTCCGATCATCATTTCAAAAACTAAAACTAATTGGAAATGTGTTAAAGACCATGTTGATTATATTGAGTTGGGTAATGATTGGCTTCTCTTTCGCTTTGCTAACTCGAAGACGGAAGAACCGTCGCTGGTTTGTCAATGGCCTTAATCTGGTTACTATTCCTTGGGTTCCGTTCTTCGACCTGTTTTCCATTACTATTACTAAAATTGACCGGTGGGTCGAGTTCCAAGAATCCCGTGGGAATATTGGAACATTCGGCCATGAGTCACTTATTTACGATATAGGTGAGGCTATCGGGCTTGACCGGAACACCCTCCTTCGACTGAAAGGAAAGTTCGCTAGAGTCCGTATTAATGTTGATATTACTACACCTTTGCATGGTAGTCCGAAAGTCTCAAATGTTAATTTCTCGTTGGTTGTCCCTCTTTTCTACGAAGGGCTTCATGAAGTTTGTGCCCTTTGTGGAAGTGAGGCTCATGCGTTGGAAGCGTGTCCTGGCTATCCATCTAAAGCCAAGAGTGAGGTTGTTGTGGAGAGAATTCGGGAGCCATTCTCTGTCCGATCCGAGTGCTACTGAGTCTACTCATGCTATCCTCGCCACCTCTCTCTCGGAGAGATGGGTCACCGTCTCTCCCGGAAAGAGAACTAGAGCTAATCGGGGTTCTCAACCCTTCTCTCCGCTTGCTAATGTGAATCGGACCACCCCTTCTACTGTTCCTCGCTACCCCGAGAGGATAAGCTGTTATTCCCCTTTCGGTAATGTTGATGCTCCTCCGCCCCCACTTATTCCCTGCAACGCAACATGCTGATCCTACAACCGATTCCATGTCTTGCGATATGCCAAGTATGGTTATCCCCCACAGGAGGAGATCAATGCCACCCAAAATGTAGAGGCTGATATGCCCGTTTTTACTATTGAGAGTGACCGACGGGATAAGAAAGAGGATAATGCTAATACCTCTTATGAGTCTGTGTGATATGTTCCTTGACTTGGACAATATTGAGGATACTTCTATGTCCATTGACTCTTCAAAAAGAGAAAGATGATTAATGATGGAGAGGAGTTCTCCTCCCACCCTTCTCCCTAGTTTATCATGTTTTCGGTTCTCACTCCAGAATGTTGTATTGAGTTTCTCGGGGTTTATTGGCTGTTTTGTGTTACTCCCGCCCCTGTTTTGTCTTAGTTGACCATGGTTGTTGGCTTAATGGTTCGACAGGAAAAGTCTTTCTCGAGGATATGTCCCTTATTGTTGTTTTTGGGGGCTTGAAGGTCCGTTTAGTTTGGTTTTTCTCTCTCTCTCGTTGTCCTTCCTAGTCCTATTGCTCTATTTCTTCCGAGTTTTGGTTGGTTGTTTCCCGAGCCTTTCTTTTTAGAGGACTAGTTTATAGCTCGGTTGTTTTGGAGTGGAACCCTAGGATGTACAAGATTGACTCTTATATTTTATTAACAATCTTGTGTTTATGTATTTCTCTCTCTGTTCTTGTGATTTCTTCATCTCCGCCTATCCCCTCCCCCGGTGTTTTGACTGTTCTGTCCCAGTGGATTTTTTCTTGTATGAGGTTGTTGGTCAATCTTAGACCCTATTATAAGATCGGATTAATGGCTCTTTGTATGATCGAAGAGAGCTGTAAGACTTTTTGTTTCGGCTTTCAATGTTACGTGTCTCTTTGAAGGTGTTTGTATAAGGGGTACTATTTGACCCTCTATGATGACTGGCATATGAGAAAGAGATTTTGAGCTCCTTAAGGTTGGTATATTCCTTTTGTGTTACCTCCTCTACGGGTTGGAAGCCAAAAGGTATAGTCTTCGCCAAGTATGTTATTTGTCAATGATGAAAACGACATTCTTTCTAAGACCTTATTTTCCCACATTAACACATTTCTTGATCCAGCCCTTGAGCTGATCTTTTTCATATTGGGATGTTCCATCGGGTTATTATCCGGTTTAGTAGTGTTTTGAGCACTTATAGTACTAGATGTATGATCGGTGCGGTTTTTGCTCTCCCTGCTATTTTTCTTGACGGATTTCTCAATGGTGAGTTTAGTTACTGTTGATTTTTTTCTTTTTGGAGATAGATCTCTCCAAGTTTCCCCCTCCTTGCAACTCCTTTTGTTTTTCTCTTTTGTCTGCAGATTCTTTCTTCAAAGAGAAAATGTACGAGCGAAGTGGATTTTTAAAGATAAAGGACATCTCTATTGGAGAAGATTTATGATATGTAGTTCGGTCTCTCCTGTAGACAAGTTTTTGGAATTGAGGACGTTACTTCGAGTTCTTCCCGCATGTATATTTTTATGGCAACTAGACCTTTATGGTTTGTGATGAATACCCCATGGAGGGTCCGACTCTTGCTTGGCAAGTTGAACGAATCGGGACATAAAGCTGATTCGGAGATGGGTAAAAAATTGCTCCTTTCATATCATTTTTCGAAAGTAAGTATTTGCACTTTGTCCACGTATGAGCAAGTTGCACATGAAACATCTTGTTAAGCATGTATCTAAAGTCTTAGTTATTAAAAGTGGGGATGACCCCCTGCCTTTATTCTCTATTTTTAAATTGTCATGAAAATTATTAGTTGGAATATTCAAGGGTCTAAAAGGGAAAAAATTATCTGCGAAATAAAATACGTGAAAAGCCTTCACAACCCGGACATAATGTTCCCCATCGAAACTATGGTTAATGATGTCAATGCATATAATATTGCTAAATCATTAGGTTTTGAAAAATTTGAACTTGTTTCACCCACTAACCATGCGGGAGGAATTTGGGTTCTATGGGATACAATAAACGTTGATGTGCATATTCTCGCAAAAGAGGAAAGGGATATTCACCTTTTTGTAAAGGATAAGAGTACAAACCACGAAACTATTATCTCTGGGGTGTATGGTCCAGCCCAACACAGGGGACAAGGCCACGTTTTGGAACAAACTTTCTTTGCTCAATGTTGTTTTTGATCACCCTTGGTGCATTGTGGGGATCTCAACGAATTAGCTAACCCCGACGAGAAATAGGGAGGTAACACACTATTAAAGGAAAAAACCCATCGACTTAGAAATTTTCTCCGCCAAATTGAGGGCATTAGTCTGCCTCCCATTGGACGAATTTTTACATGGAAAAAATGTTTTAGAGGTGATATGATTTATGAACAATTAGATAGAGCCATCGTGAGGAAAGATTGGGCAAATGTTTTGTTCGGTGTAAATATTACGTCATTTATACCCTTATTTACTTAGTTTTTGTCTCGTAAAATAATATAATTTTATAATTTTTACTTATTTTATTTTATTTTGTAGTTAATAATTAAAAAGCGATTGAACTCCGAAGTCGAGCTTGAAACATAGTAAAATTGAAGAACTCGGCCCAAATTACTACTAGCACAACCCAGCATGACTCAATTTCACTTTCTCTTATCAATCAGGCCTGTCCTCCAACAAATGGAAAGTTTCCATTAAATAAAAGAAGGGAATTTATCTTTGGAAATAAAAGAAGGATTTGGCAGCAGCTAGCAATCGTAAGAATTTTGGTAAAATATGGCTGATGACATCAGCATGATGTCATCATGACATCACCTTCAGAAGTAAACTCTAGCTTGGACTTTTAACAAACTGAAGGCTTCAGCGGATGACCATGGATATAAAAGGGGACGCCGCAGCTTTGGTCAGGGGCTGGAATTTTTTAGCCTAGGATTATTTTTTCAGGTTATTTTTAGTTTCATTTAATTAATTTTCCTCTCGTAAATATTGAGATTCAATTTGTTTTAATTTTAATTATTAGTTCGGAAAGTTCGGTTCTTGACAGTTTTCGGTTTCGGTTCGATTCGTTCCTACTAACTTCTTCCCTTTTGTCTCTCCTTTCTTTCTAATTTGTTTCGTTTAGTTTAAAGGTTCGATTTTTATTATATTTTGATGTTAGTATTAGTTAGTTTAATTGTTTAATCTCATGTTTAATTTTATTTTGTTAGTTTATGTCATTCTTCGAGTCATTTTTTGTTAGTAGTTAGATTAATTTTGCTTCATGTTAATTAGTTGTTAATTTGAGTCGTTTTGGTTGTGATTAGCCTCCTTAAGGCTAAATAATTTTGTTTAGGCCTTTACTTACCTAATTTATGCTAGTATTTTGGGATTGTTTCTCATACCTACCACATAGGTTCGATGAGATGTCCAAAATGGTCTTTTCATCTTGATTTTTAGGCGGTTGGTCTATCACTGAAAGGTGGAGTCAATTTGCTAGTGTTGGTAAAGAGAATAGTTGGGATTTTGGCATAAAAATAGCCCGAATTCTAGTTAGGTCCGAGGTTGCTATTTTTGTAGTTTAGTTGGGCTAACCCCACAAAAATAGGTGGTTAGAATAATTAGACTAGCTCATGACCCTCGAAAGTGTGGCTTGAGTAGGTTTTAATGGTGCAACCGATCACTTCTAAATACTTGTATAAACTTGGGTAGGTTTAGGCTTGACTTAATTAATTAGTTTATTGAGTGGTAAAATCACAACCCGAGTATTTTATTTTATTTTTTATTGCTTTCTAGGTTAGCTTAATCACCATATCTATCTCATCCGTGATTGATTCGCCTAAATAGAAGTTTAAGTTAGCTTTGATATTTGAAACACAACTCTCTGTTGACACGACCCGTGCTTGCCGACTAACTACAACTACGCCGTGCACTTGCGGTAATAAATTTTAGAACTTAATTCTTCCTAACATGTTTATCCTAAGGTTGAAGTAAGGCATGGTCCTTTTTCTTCTCGGATCACTGCTACATCCTTCTCGATACTAATCGTAGAACTATTACGCATAAGAATCGAATCTTTAGATTCCAACCACATTGGGTTAATTCTCCGAAGGTGGAGAATACTGTCCAAAGCAGATGGCAACACAATGTTAAGGGGACAAACATGTTTCGACTACTAAATTAAAGAGAATAAAAGGTGAACTTAAAGGTTGGAATAAAATTACTAACAATAATTTTCGTAATAAAATGGAAATGAACACCGAAAAGTTATCTTATGTGGAAGACAGGCTTACAAGTGATCTTGCTAGCCCAAGACTAAACCACTGGTTTAATAGGCTGATAAGACAAAGGGAAAAGTTACTCGCTCTTTAATCAATGCTATAGGGGTAAGTTTTCCGGATATAAGGGGTTAACGAAGGGGATAGGAATTCTACCTTCTTTCATAAAAGTGTTACAGACAAGAAAAAGAAGAAAAATGATTACTAGAATCAAAGACATGTCGGGTGTTTGAATTGAAGATATGCAGTCCATTAGGAACATATTTGTCAACGACTTTAAAAGCCGATTTACGTCTAAGCCTAATCGGATCGGATCATCAAACACCCTACCGCCAAGACTAAATGATCGAGCAACAAACAGAGCTCACAAAAAAATTCTTTGTCGAAGAGATTAAGTTTGCAGTCTTCCATATGGACGCCTCAAAAGCACCATAACCAAATGGTTTTGCACCGTGCTTTTTCCAAAAATACTGGGAGATAATGAAGCATGATCTAGCCACCATGGTTAATGAATTCCACGAGAAAGGAAAAATCCTTAAACAAATTAATCATACATTTATCACTCTCATACCGAAAGTTGATGATCCTAGTGCTACAAACCACTTTAGACCTATTAGCTTCGTGCAATATGCTATATAAAATTATTGCTAAAGTCCTGGCTAACCGACTTCGTTCATTCCTGGGTAGTTTAATCTCTCCCCTACGAGTGCCCGTTCGTTCTCGGTAGACAGATCCATGATAATATTCTTTTAGCCCATGAAGTTATGCATAAATTTAAAAATGCAAACACTAAAACAGGATGGGTGGTACTTAAACTTGATAAGGAAAAAGCCTACGATAGGGTTGAATGGGAATTCTTATTTCAATGCATGTCTTCTATGGGTTTCCCAGAAATGGATCGAGTGGATCGGAGAATGTATCTCTTCGAGTATCTTACTCTATTCTGATTAATGATCAACCCATCGGGCTCTTGCTCCCTACAAGAGGTCTCGAGACAAGGTGATCCCTTGTCACCCTACCTATTTCTTCTCTGTATGGAAGCTCTATCTGCTAATCTTCCGAAGGAAAGTATGAATAGGAAAAGTGGGATAGGGGTTAAACTTTGTGCAAAAGGAGATGTCCTCCTGGCTCTTTTCTTTACGAGATGATAGCTTGCTCTTTTGCAAAACAAAAGCCTAGTCCTTCTGTTCCCTAAGAAAATCATGGATGAGTTTTGTGCGTCCTCTGGACAATTGATCAACTTCCATAAATCATCCATGATTTACTCTTCCAATGCTAGTAGAAGGGATAAGGAAATTGCCTCGGCCATTTTTCACATCCCTATAGTTGAATCTCTTGGCAAATATTTAGGTTGCGTAGCAGTCCAAGGAAGGAAAAAAATACCTTTATTCTCTCCTATTGTTGACCGTGCTAATAAAAATATTAGTACTTGGAAAGCGGGTACTTTGTTGAAGGCAGGAAGAGTGGTCTTGATTCAATCGGACCTCGAATCTCTCCCTGCCCACACAATGCAATGTTTTAAACTCCCAAATTTTACGTCCAAATCGCTGGAAAAAATTAATAGGACTTTCTTCCGGAAATCAACCAAGTAGTAAAGGTATACCCATGATTACATGGGATCGTATATGTCAACCTAAGAATATAGGGGCTTGGGATTACGTAAAACGGATGATATTAATATTGCTTTCCAGAGTGCAAACTCATTTGGAAATTATTAAAAGAACACGAGAATTTATGGAGAAAACATATGACGAGTAAATACATGAGACAAAATGGTACTGTTTAAAGTTAAGCCGAAAGACACGAGGTTCATGGGTTTGGAAAACTTTGTTCAATTGCTATGCAACTTTTAGTAAAGGAATCGAGATGGAAAATTGGGAATGGGAAAGATATTCTTTTACGGTCCGATATTTGGTGTCATGACCAAAATCTTCTGCGAGATGACGAGTTTTGACCCACAATCACTCAACTTACAAAGTAAAGTGAGTGACTTTATTAAAAGTGATAATGGCTGGGATGTCCCAAAACTTGAGACCATCCTACCAATGAACCTAGTCACTGTTATCAAAAATATACCACTTCCTGCATTTCTTACGGATGATGAAAATTGTTGGGGACTTTCGGGGAACGGAGTTTTCTCCACAAAGTCAGCTACAATTCTAGCACAAAAACGCTGTAGGGTAGAATCCATAGGAAGAGAGATGGATTTGGAAAATTAACGTACCACCAAAGATCAAAATTTTTATTCGGCAATTATTGCATAAAGGTATCCCACTCAAAAATAATTTAGCTAGAAGAGGGCTGCAAATTGACCCCACTTGCAAGTCGTGTAATTTATAGGATGAAAATGATGAACACCTCTTTTTTTATGCCCTTGAACACAACTGGTGTGGGCTTCAGCTTCTAAACGCCAATGGTTACACACCACCAACTTCATACCAACCACCGTAGCGGAAGATACATCATCGAAGCAGCCCGCTCCTCCCTTCATCCGAGCATTTTCAAAGGTTTCTGTTTCTTCTATGGAGTATCCGGAAGGAAAGAAATGCTCACATTTTTAGAGATGAAGATTTCAACCACCTCGGAACGCTAATTAGGGCAAAGAGAGCACGTGCGAGAATGGAAATCAAGAACAAGGCTTTCTCCAAAGGACTAAAACATCAACATGAATGAAAACAAAGAAAATTCACTTGGTTAAATGGAACAAGCCCTCTCCCGGATGGATCAAACTTAACTTTGATGGATCACTCAAAAATGAAAATGCAGCAATAGGTTTCCTACTACGGGATGACCAAGGAAAGCTAATCAAGGCTGGAGCGGCACAACTGGGTTTCACATTTATTTTAGTTGCGGAAGCTAGTGCACTCGAGATATGGTTTCCAAGAGGCGAGTCAAAGCAAACATTAGTTTACTCCAGATTGAGGGTGATAACAAGGTCATCATTGAGGCTCTTCAAGGCACCATCAAGCCACCGTGGCAGATTGATTTTATTATCAAAGACATCATCCGATTGATGTCTTATTTTAGGATTTGTACTTTTAAACATGTGCATAGAGAAGCAAATTATGTAGCGGATCGGCTACCACAACAGGGGACAAGTTTTCAGTGCCAGTCCTCCCGGGAATATTGTCCATCCTATTCCCTCTCTTCGATTTTGGCAAATGACACCCTAGGTAGAACCCTTGTGAGAAGGGCTGCCTAGCGGTGCCGCAATGTTTTTCCTCTTCACCATTCTCCAAAAAAAAAAAAAAAACCTTTTCATTACGGATAATTTTCAAACCCACAAGTCCGCCAATCTTAATCGCTTGCTTTGCTATACGGCTGCATACTCTAAGTAGTATTATTGCTCGATTGAGATTTCAAGTCCACACTCCTAAGCAAGATCTTTTAGTTGCAATCAACTACTTAAAACCCAAGTTAAAATCTTTCACAAAAAATAAAAAAATATTTTCCATAATGGAATTGGGACAAGACCCAACATATTTGGGTGCCTATATATACAGCAAGTAAGGAAAAATAAAAGTTAGAAACTTACTATTTGAGATTTTAAGAATTTATGTACTTTTAGTGTATGAAAACGTGTATTACAGCTATTTGATAGTCTGAAATCACCTGATATGAGCATTTACAATTTTCATCATTTTTTTTATCACAAAGTTTTCATCATCTTAAGTAAAGGAGTTTAACATTTCAGCAAAAAAAAAAAAAGAAAAAGGTAATGACCATTATTTGTTTATTAATCTAGTATTTTGTTTGGTCTAATGACCATTATTTGTTTATTAATCTAGTACTTGTTTTGTCTAATGACCATTGTTTGTTCTTTGTCATTGACATGTTCAAGGAAAATAATTATGACCATTTACAATAATTTGAAAAATAACTGCACCAAAGAAAACAATAATTTGAAAAATATAAAATTATAAACATAATTATTATTTTTCAATTATAAATGCAATTTATTAGAAAAATAACGACTTGCGTGCAATTGAGAGAGATGTAAATACAAATAGCTTTGCATTAGTGACATTTCTACTGACAAAGACACCATACCAAGAGAACCATAACTTTTTTTTTCGATAACAAAAGGGTGGATTATGTTGCATTAATGTTATGGAAAGTAAACAAAGTAAACATATTATCGAATGCTCAAGTAAAAATAGGTCTCAGAGCATCATCAACCCATAATCCACGATAACAGATACCGGTTGCCAGCAACTCTTTTTACATAAAATTATGAGACCCACAAAATTATCTTGGACGACCTTTTTTTTTTTTTAATAAAGGAGAAATATTCAACTCTAATAATGATTGGAAAATCGTGAACACGTTGATTAGGTAAAAGTATCTAATTTTATAATGGAAAAATCAAACGATTCTTGTCGTCACAACTCCCACACCTAAAAGTATAAAATACTACTTGCCATTTGCCTTGCATTCGGTGATTTTATTAATAATGTTTAATTGACTAATTAAAAATATTGAATTCTACATAATTATTTAGTCCAATTGACTACTAGAAAAAAGGAAAAAATATAATTATTTTTGAGATTTTATTAATGTCGTCGTCTTAGGGGTTGTTTTATATTGATAAATTAAAAAATTTAATCAGATTTAAATATGCTTATTAGGTACTGAATTATCCAACCTATAGTCAACTAATTTTGAATTAAAACCTCGTAAACTAATATACATTATTTGCTAAATTAATATTCAATTATCTAAATTTTGAGACGGTTAATTAAAAAGTCGGATGTCCTCTAATTATATATCCCTTGAACGTCAACCGCCTACACGATGTGCCTTGGTCGCCAGCTACAATTTACAAATTAATTGATTATTATAAATGTATGGATGGTTGCTCGAAATATCGTGCTTACAAGTTATATATGATAAGGAATATTTGGTTTTTAGATCTTGGAGGAAACTTGCATTGATGCCCAAGAAGAGCCTTAACTTATATAAACCCCCTTCTCCGAACCATTTTCTCCATCTTTCTCCTCTTCTTTCCCTTCCCCATTTCATACCTTCACTGAGAGTCGTCCTCATCAAAAATGGCTCTCAATCGCCTCTCTTTCATGGCTTTCCTCCTCATGGCCCTTGTGGCCCTGTCTTTGCCGATGACTATTATGGCTACACGCCTTCTCCGGTGTACAAGTCACCCACTTACACCCCTTCACCCAAGTACACCAAGCCAAAGGAATACCCATCTCCTAAATACGAGTCACCCGCTCACAAAACACCTGTTTATACCCCCTCTCCAACATACAATAAACCGAGTGTACAAGGTACCTTACACTCCATCACCCTCATACACACCATCCCCCGTATACAAACCTCCAGGTGTACTCACCTGCACCGCAGTACAAGCCCCCAACTCACACTCCTTCCCAGTTTATTCTCCATCACCCGTTTACAAAACTCCCACTTATTCTCCAGCACCCGTTTACAAGTCTCCTACATATACCCCATCACCGGTGTACAAACCTTCACCTGTATACAAATCTCCAGTATACACACCATCACCCGTATATAAATCACCGGTTTACACTCCATCACCGGTTTACAAGGTTCCAGTCTACACCCCAACACCGATCTATAAATCTCCAGTTTACACCCCATCACCGAGTGTACAAGTCACCAATTTACACCCCATCGCCGGTCTACAAGACTCCGAGTCTATAACCCAACGCCTGTTTACAAGTCTCCAGTCTACTGACCCAGCACCGGTTTACACCCCATCACCGGTGTACAAGGCTCCGGTTTATAGCCCAACACCGGTGTACAAGTCTCCAATCTATAACCCATCACCGGTGTATAAGTCACCAATTTACACCCCATCGCCGGTCTACAAGGCTCCAGTTTATAGCCCAACACCGGTTTACAAGGCTCCAGTCTACAGCCCAACACCTATCTACAAGTCTCCAGTCTACAGCCCAACACCTATCTACAAGTCTCCATCATACACTCCATCACCTGTCTACAAAAGCCCAGTTTATACTCCATCACCTGTATACAAGTCCCCAACTTACACACTATCACCGGTATACAAGTCACCAACATACACACCATCACCCGTATACAAGTCTCCTATATATACTCCATCTCCCGTCTACCACCCATCACCAATTTACAAATCTCCAGTATACACTCCATCTCCTGTATACAAATCTCCTTCATACACTCCAAGTCCTTCATATGGCTACTAAGCTAAATCTCTTGGCCCCATATTTATAATTCACGTCCTAGATCATGCTACCGACTAAAATGATCTTCGATACAACTGTTATCTTTTATATTTTCTTAATTCTTCATTTGTGATCAAGGATGAGCAAATTTGATGATGAACTTTGTTGTATTTCTTAAAGTTTTAAATAAATTAATTACAGAATTTATATTATCTATGTTGTTCCATCTTGTTTTTCGTTTTGAAAATTTTCATTTTGTTATGTCTAATTTCATCATAAATTGATTCAAATAATTCGGCCCTTGTTATGAAAGTCTCAAGTTGGAATTCTCTCAATAGGAAAAGATGAGTTATAAGGGCTATATTCCTACAGTAACTTCCATTGAGAGAGAGCTAATGAGTGAGAAAAAAGGATGAACACTACATAAAAAATGATGAGTTTTTCTAGCATCATATTTTCTTGTAATAAACAAATATTTATGATAAGATCATCTAAATCAACAATAAAGGAGATTGTTCTCACAAAATAACAATAATTATGGCATTTATATATGCAGATTTTAATTTTGATTAGTCAATTAAACATTATTAATAAAACCACCGAATGCAAGGCAAATGGCAAGTAGTATAAAATACTTTTACTTGTGGGAGTTGTGACGACAAGAATCGTTTGTTTTCCATTATAAAATTTTTGAACCTTTTACCTAATCTACTCTGACCATTTTCCAATCATTATTAAAAGTTGATTTTTTCTCCTTTGTTAAAAAAAACAAAATCTTGTTTTTATAATAAAAAAAGTCATGATTCTTTTGGTACGCCGTCTTTGTCGGTAGAAATGTCACTGAGAATCAAAATGTCTTATATGTATATAGAAATATCTCGCTTCTCGTCATATGTTAACGGATGATTGAACGAATGAGAAAATATTAGGAGGAGAATTTTGTAGGCCTAATATTTATATCTCTCATGAGAATATATACTCCTATGAGCATTTAAAAATTTACAAATATTTATATTTGTCATTTTTGTTTAATTTTTACCCAAAAAAGAATAATTTATTGCCTTTATTTTTGTTTGATGTAATAAATTACGTTTATAATTTTATATATTTCGAATTATTGTTTGATGTAACTTGGTATTTTTATATATTATTAACTTGGCTAATTAAATGGATAAACAAACAAATAATGGTCATCCCAAAAATAATTCCCTTTTATTATATACAATCAATGAGGTCTTAGTATAAGGGTCATGACTAAATTCTAGAGTATATTAGGTCTTAGGTTTTATCCCCTCTCCTCTGCTGTATTGTACGGACTCTTCTGGACCAAAATATATATATATAATAGATGTTGTAATACATCAACAGTACGTAGATTTTTAAAATCTCAAATATTAGGTTTCTAACATTTTTTTCCTTATGAACAATTTCGAAGATTAGAATCCTATCGTATTATTCATATGGTAAAAGAAAGGGCCAATACATGGATTTTTCTTTCCAATGTTAAGCTAAATTATAAGTAGAAGAATAAAAGTTTCTTTCTTAAGAATTTAGTTATAAAAATAAAATAAAAAAAGCTGTATGAAATGTTGGATGTAGAAAAAAAGAGTCTAAAATCTTACGAAATTAATATCTTATTTTTAAAAAATAGATATATCTCAAATACGCTTATATTAATGCGTTCACTTTTACATGAGTGTACATACACAGACAAAGATAATAAGTAGGGATGAGCGTGGGGTGGATACGGGGCAGGTAGAGCGATACCCTTGCCCATACCCATTTTTAAAAACCATCCTCGTACCCATCTCCATATTCATCGGTTTTTCGTAATCTATCTCACACTTATACCCATCGAATTTTGCGAGCCTACTATTATGATCTCTATAGGAAATTTGAGAAACGTTGGAGCAAGTTTAGGCTCATCACATAGAAAAGCAAACCAGACTAAGATCAGAAATCTCGACTCATTAGACTCATGAGACTCGTGAAGGGAGAAAATAAAATTTAGCGGGCTTAATCTATGATCTAATCTCTAAAAACACATATCATACGAATTTAATAAAAATAAATAAATCTAATTTATTATAAAACACCCATTTGTGACTGCTTTGACCTAGCTCGTTCATTATGCTCGTTGCTAAGATACCAATTTTGATATCTTCCCTTTTATAATGGATTCTATACCTCTTACTGCTTTGACCTTGCTCGTTCATTTTATGATTTTTAGTTTAAATTTATTTCCTGTATTAATTAAGATTTCAACTTATTTTATAATCTTTTTAATATTTGAATCCGAATTTTATTATTAAACAAAAAAGTACCAGAAAAACTCTTGCAACAATCCATTCACAAATTCTCGAATTCCAACTTGAGAGCTTCATAACAAGTGCGACTCATTTGAATTAGTTTATTGTGTAAATTGCATAATTAGAAAACAACTAAATGAAAATCTTCAAAAGGAAAAACAACATAGATAAATATAAATTATGTAATTAATTTATTTTGAACTTAAACAAATACAAAAAAAAAAATCATCATTAAATTCGCGCATCCTTGTTCATCACCAAGGAAAAAAGATAACAGATAACAATCGTATTGAAGACCATTTCATTCGGTAGCATGATCTACGACATGAACTATATATATGGGGCCAAGAAATTTAGCTTAGTAGCCATATGAAGGACTTGGAGTGTATGAAGGAGACTTGTATGTTGGGGATGGAGTGTATACTGGAGATTTGTAAATTGGTGATGGATGGTGGACGGGAGATGGAGTGTATATTGGAGACTTGTACACGGGTGATGGTGTGTATGTTGGAGATTTGTATACAGGTGATGGAGTGTAAGCTGGGCTTTTGTAAACAGGTGATGGAGTATAAACTGGAAACTTGTAAACAGGTGATGGACTGTATGATGGAGACTTGTACACCGGTGTTGGGCTATAAACTGGAGCCTTGTAGACAGGTGCTGGGCTATAAGCTGGAGCCTTGTACACCGGTGTTGGGGTATAAACTGGAGCCTTGTAGACTGGAGATGGGGTGTAAGCTGGTGACTTGTACACTTGGTGATGGGCTGTAGATCGGAGACTTGTAGACCGGTGTTGGACTCGTAAGCTGGAGCCTTGTACACTGGTGATGAGGTGTAAGCCGGTGACTTGTACACTGGGGATGGGTTGTAGACTGGTGTTGGGCTATAGACTAGAGCCTTGTAGACAGGCGATGGGGTGTAAGCCGGTGACTTGTACACTCGGTGACGGGCTATAGACTGGAGTCTTATAAACTGGCGATGGGGTGTAAGCCGGTGACTTGTACACGGGTGACGGGCTATAGACTGGAGCCTTGTAAATTGGCGATGAGCTGTAAATTGGTGACTTGTACACTGGTGATGGACTGTAGGCTGGAGCCTTGTAGGCTGGTGATGGGGTGTAAATTGGTGATTTGTACACTGGTGATGGACTGTAGACTGGAGCCTTGTAGATTGGTGATGGGGTGTAAATTGGTGATTTGTACACTGGTGATGGGCTGTAAGCCGGGGATTTGTAAACCGGTGTTGGGCTATAGACTGGAGTCTTGTAGATCGGTGATGGTGTATAAGCTGGTGATTTGTATACAGGTGATGGTGTGTATACTGGAGACTTGTATACGGTGACGGATCGTAAATTGGTGATGGGGTATAAGCGGGAGATTTGTAAACAGGTGTTGGAGAATAAACTGGAGTTTTGTAAATGGGTGATGGGGAGTAAACGGGGAAGGAGTGTAAGTTGGAGACTTGTATTCAGGTGCAGGTGAGTACACTGGAGATTTGTACACGGGAGATGGTGTATATGAGGGTGATGGAGTGTAAGGTGCCTTGTACATCTGGAGAGGGTGTGTACACTGGTTTGTTGTAAGTTGGAGAGGGGGTATAAACAGGTGTCTTGTGAGCAGGTGACTCGTATTTAGGAGACGGGTGCTCCTTTGGCTTGGTGTACTTGGGTGAAGGGGTGTAAGTGGGTGACTTGTACGAAGGAGAAGGGGTATAGCCATAATAGTCATCAGCAAAAGACACGGCCACAAGGGCCATGAGGAGGAAAGCCATGAAAGAGAGGCGATTGAGAGCCATTTTTGATGAGGATGACTGTTAGTGAAGGTATGAAATGGGGAAAGAAGAGGAGAGAGATGGAGAAAATGGTTTGGAGAAGGGGGTTTATATAAGGCTCTTTTTGGGTGGGCATCAATGCAAGTTTCCTCCAATAATTAAAAAACCAAATATTCCTAAGTTGCCTTCACGACCTTACACTTAATAATTCATTTATAATTTGTTTGTGATTGTAGCTGGAAATTATTAGACACCGAGTGGCAGCGAGTTGACATTCTGGGCAAATACTATCACAAATTATTTCTAAACAAAAATCCTTCATAATCGTACAATTTTTTTTTATTGCCTCATAATTATTACGGTTTGTCGGACTAAATAGTTAAGCATTTTTATATGTAGGTTTCATTCTCACAATTAGTCAAATGAAATCCATTAAATGTTGTTAATAAAATCATCGAATGCAAGGCAAATTACAACTATTCTTTCCATTTTATAATATTTATCATTTTTATGCCGTGAGAAAACATCAAGGCAAAATAAAATTTATGATAAGAATTGTATTAAAAGACTAAGTTGTCCACTGTTTTACCAGAAATAAAGAAAGTTAATGAAAAAAGGAGAAAAAAATAATTACATTTTTATAATTGATAAACCATTTTTGCTAGAATGGTACAAGTTAGAGTCGGTCAACGATATTTGAGTTTGAGAATTTTTATTTATTTGGATCGGTAGGTTGATCCACCCGCTTGGACTCCCTATCTCAGGGAAGGTCCAAAGGGCTGACCGGGCCGAAAGGGGAGGGGAAATGCCAAGCGATTCTATACCCATCCACACAAATTTCTCAAAATGAGAAATTTATGCCCACCTGAATTAAACCTGCGTGAGCAAGCTGGAAATAAGATGAGTGGCCTGATATTTAGATGTATTCTTGTCGTCGAGTTTTCACTATAGTTGTCATATTATTTTCCGTTATAATTTTTTGTTTTTTTAATAGTCAATTGCTTTTGTTGGAGTAAATAATTATGGCATTTATATATGCAGATTTTAATTTTGATTAGTCAATTAAACATTATTAATAAAATCACCGCACGCAAGGCAAATGGCAAGTATTATAAAATACTTTTATGTGTGGGAGTTGTGAAGACAAGAATCGTTTGTGTTTTCCATTATAAAATTTTTGAATCTTTTACCTAATCAACTCTCACCATTTTCCAATCATTATTAGAGTTGATTTTTCTCCTTTGTTAAAAAATAAAATCATTTTTTTATTAAAAAAGGTTGTGTTTCTTTTGTTATGGCGTCTTTGTCAATAGAAATGTCACTAAAATTAAGGCTTCATATGTTAGGAAAATTAAAAAGAAAGAAAAAAATTATGAAAAATGAATTTCTTTTTCTTATTTAAATTGAAAAAAAGACAAAAACTTTTAATGGAGAAAAGAAAGGGGCATCAATTAAACAAGGCTATTTGGCAATTTTCACTCTACTCCCCATGGCAATGGTAAATTTTTTTTTTTTTTTTAGAGGAGTCATAAAGGATAGCACAATACAAAGGGAAAGGGGAATCGAACATGAGACGTAATGCACTCAGGACCTTAGTCTTGACCACTAGGCCATGACTTCATTGGTCCATGGTAATGGTAGATGGGCAAGAGGTTGGAAAGAGATTATATTTTTTCCCCTATTTTTCTTTGAACCAAACACAAGAAAAAAAAATCAATTTCTCCCTTTTTATCTTTTCCTCCTTACTTTTTGTCATTTGAGTTTTCTTTTTAACTTATTTTCTTATAATCAGATAGAACCTAAGCTATTTATATTTCTCCTTTACTAATTTCCTTTATTTTTTTGGTGAAATAAATTGTGTTTATAATTTTATATTTTTCAAATTGTGGTAAATGGTTAGAATTATTTTCCTTGAACCTGTCATTGATGATGATTAAATTGGTTACTCGGTAAGTTCCAATTCTCGTATAGTTCACTTGGTATTTTTTTTTTCCATTCAAAAATCAATTTGACCCTCCTAGAGTAGTTCATTATACATTATATTATTAACTTGGAAAATTAAATAGATAAACAAACAATTTGACCCTCCTAGAGTAGTTCGTTATACATTATATTGTTATGTGTATCAGTGAGTAGTAAGGTGAAAAGCTTGTAATAATTAGAGTGTAAAATTCCTTCTAGCTATCAAAGTTCTACTGCATTATTCGTAGGTTTTTTCCAATTTTGAGTTTTCCTCGTAACATTCTTATGTCTTCATTTCTCGTTTTCTTCTTGTTCTTATTATTACTAACTTCGATTTGCACACAACGTGTGCATGCATTATAAGAGTTTATAATTATAAAGGGAGGATACACAATAATATTTTGTATATAATAATACTAAGAATATAATAACATAGAAGTAAACTATAGAGAAATAATCTTACATTTAAAATATACTACTATTAGCTACAAAATTACGTATTTTTACAAATTTAAAAAAATAAGATTATCAAAATATTCTGACTTAATTGATACACTAAGACTCAAGCTACACAATACTACAGATAAAGAATCAAAATATAGTTTTGCTCAAAATATCCTTTTTCTTATTAAGAAATAAGAATTATATTGAGTAATATGAACAAAAGACAAAAAATAAACATGTTGTATAAAATAAAAGCAAGGCATCAAAGAATATTATCAAATGGTAGAGAATAAAGATTATATGACTATTCATACAATTGTAGATTTTGTAATCGATTTTGGTGTCTAGATAGATTAATGGATATAGTAGGTTGGGGTTGACTGGTATGCTGATGGAAGAAAAGGATACATGACACCTTAACATGCAAAAACCATAACCACGTAATTTAAAGGAATGAAAAATGTAATATCATGCCCTTAAATGCCTAAAAATTAATGGATCGCTCTATCATAATGTGAAATAACATTGTTTGTGATCCCAATGAATAAAGAAGACGACTAAGATATAGGAACAAAAGCTAATGTAATCTTGTAAGTAAACATTAGCCGCAATACCCTTATTTAACCTGCACTTCGTTGAACGACCCACAATATAAATATCATTTAGTATCTCAATTAGCGATAATATTCAACATATTTTTAAAATTATGGTAAGAAAATAACAAAATTTTTCAGAAATAATATATTACTTACAAACATTTCATTGTGTAAGCGAAATGAAATGGGTTAATATCAAAAGCTAATGCTTATTTATTGGCTAAAGAGAGAGGAGAGATAGTGAGGGGGTGAGACTCACAGAAATAAGAGTAATGAGAGAGAAGATAGGTGGACGTGAGAGAATGCTTGTGAATAACTTGCTGATTTAGTAACTGTCAAACATAACTCTCTCTCCTCCCTCAAGTTATTGTATTAGTTATGTAGACAATTTTGCCCCACTAACTTAATAACGAAGAGAGGTAAATTTGGTAAAGTAAAAATTATAGAGCATAAAAATTCTCTTACCTTTATATATAACATAGATTTGTAAAAATGAACTCTCCAATCCTAATAGTCTTAAGTACATTAGATCTCGGATTCTATTCCTCTCGCCCTGTTATATTGTACTTGGTTCTTCTAGACAAAAAAAAAAAAAAAAAAAAAAAAAGTGAAACATGTTGTAATACACCAAAAGTATTTACATTTTTAAAATCTAAAATATTAGGTTTCTTAAATTTTTTTCCTTACAAACAATTTCAAAGATTATAACCCTATCGTATTATTCATATGGTAAAAGAAAGGGCCAGTACATGAATTTTTCTTTCCAATGTTCAACGAATTTATGAATAGAAGAATAAAAGTTTCTTTATTAAGAATTTAATTATAAAAATTGTAGGTATATTTGTAAATATAAGGACTAACCTTAGTAGTTGCGGAAGCGAATAGATCGACTGCCGTTCGATAGCCCACAAGTCAATTTCCCGAGTCACGAATCCTCCGAGTCCGGTTGTACTCCGAAGTCCGGTTCGGTGTCGTCCGGAACAGTATATCCGGCGTCTACTAGAGTCGCCGGAAACAGATCACGTCTCAAACCCGAAGACCCTAAGATGGTCGGTCTAAACTATAAGGGAGATTAGAGTATTTCGAGGAAAATCGAGAGGAGCAACGAATGTCTGTGTTGTTCACCGATGTATCAATCTGTGTCTCCCATTATCGATTAAATAGGAGCATCCGCTCCTATCCTTATTGTTAAGAAGTTGAGTCAATCTCAACTTCATCCGCTATCCCACTTATCCAGGAACCTTTCCTGGATAAGAAGGAGATTAATTAAGCGGAAATTAACAGGCCTAAGTGGCCGTTTTATGAACCTCGTCCAACAGCTCCCACTCGGCCACGTAGGCCGTACAATAAAATCTCTAATCCTTTATATCTCCTCACGTTTCATACCGGGAATGAAGCGTGCGACCAAAAGTAACCGAGTAGTGTCATATTAAGTCACCATCTAACTAACATGACACTTTCATAAGGACAACTCCCCAAACCATTCAAGACATCACCTGTGGCATATATAATCCCTTTATGCCTACTGATATATCATATGATTATATTCCGAATATAATCGCCTGGCTGATATGGTGAATACGAAATGGTTTTCCTTAGCCACTCATGATGTTACATCTCGGTAAGATTGCTTTCCTAATGTATTCCGCTGAGCTGTATATTTCTATAACTCTTGGAGTGTACATTAAAGTAGCAACATCCGACTTAGATTTCACATCATAGTCCTAAGTCAAAGGGAATTGTGTTTTGAAACAATAATGTTTCAGGATCACACGAGTGACAAGGAAGGGAAACTATTGTCACTCCATAAGGTCGTCCTTTTAGCACACACAGTATGAAGTGTGTGTTATGATATAACTCCCACTAAGGTGAGTCTGTCACTTTTATATCATACGAATTACAAGTCCAAGTTTTTCCTAAAACCCGACTTGAGTCACTGGATTAGCGCACTCAACGTAATCCCGATACTTAAATTCGGCTAAAAGGCTTCAATATAAGGTTGTGTTATATTCGATTTTTCTTAAATCTCATCTTAGACTTACTAAGGCGACTATTCATGTATATATATTTTTTTATACTGTCTCGAGTATAAAAAAATTAATCAATATTGCACACCTAGTGCCAATATGATTTTAGTCTCATCCTAACCGCTACTTAAGCGTTAGTGTTGATTATCCGTGTGACAAGATAATCGAAGCCTAGTGACATTCGGATGTGCCAATTCATGCAACCAAAGAAAAATTACGAACATTCAAAGAAAAAGAAACACCAATCTTTATTTCAATGAGAAAGTTCATCTAAAATGTATGTCCAAAAAACAAAAAATACAAGATGTTTCAAATGACTAAACTCCATGAAGACCTAAACTCATCATATGAGTTTTGAACACATCTCTAGGAGTAGGTTTAGTCAAAGGATCAGCGATCATCTTGTTAGTAGATAAGTATTTGACAACAATCTCTTTCAACTTTATAGCGTTCCTCACAAAGTGATAACGCCTTTTAATATGCTTAGCCTTCCTATGAAACTTAGGATCCTTAGCATATTGAATGGCAGCAGTGTTATCGCACCACATCTCGACAGGATCGTCAACTTTAGGAGAAAGGTTGACATCCTAGAGAAAACTCCTTAGCCATATTGCCTCCCGAGCGGCAAGGCAACTAGCGACATATTCCGCTTCCATAGTTGAGAGGGCTATGCGGTCTTGCTTCGATCGCACCAAGATATGGCTCCCCCACCAAGGGTGAAAACGTATCCCGAGGTTGACTTGGACTCATCCAGGTCACCACCCCAATCTGCATCCGAGTATCCCTCGGTTTTAGGTCCCCTCCTTGATAACAAAGTACCAAGTCGGTAGTTCCACGAAGATAGCGCATTATTCTTTTGACAGCTTGCCAATGAGCAGGTCCCGGGTTATTTTGGTAACGACTCACCAATCCAACCGCGAAGCAAATGTCGAGCCGTGTACATAACATGGCATACATTAAGCTTCCTATCGCACTAGCGTAGGGAACACTACTCATATTCTCGCTTTTCTTTATCTGTTTTAGGGCATTGCTCATCACTTAAAGTAAGACCCTTATCGACTGGAGTGTCAACGGGTTTGGAATTTTGCATCCGAAAACGTTCCAGGACTTTCTCGATATATGCCTTCGACATAAACCAAGAAGCTTTTAGAACGGTTTCGATTATTTCCACACCAAGGACATACTTGGCTTCACCCATGTCTTTCATCTCGAAGACGGAAGACAACCACTTCTTAGTGGCGTTGATCATTTCCAGGTTGTTTCCAGCCGGTAGTATGTCATCAACGTACAATGTATGGAACATAATCCCTACTGTCGTCCTCTTGACATATACACAATGGTCTTCGAAACCATGGTTAAGCCATACGAAGTAATAGCTTCATGGAATCTAAAGTACCATGATCCGGAAGACTGTTTTAGACCATATATGGATCTTTTAAGACGACAAACTTTGTCCTCTTGTCCTTTTGATACGAAACCAATAGGTTGATCCATATAAATCTCCTCCTCCAGATTACCATTGAGGAAGGCAGTCTTTACATCCATCCGGACTAACTCCAAGTCCAAATGAGCAACCAGGGCTAGAAGTAGGCGAATAGAGGTCATTCTCACCACAGGAGAAAAAGTCTCTTCATAATCTACACCTTCAACTTGTGTAAATCCTTTCGCCACTAGTCGGGCCTTGAACTTATCAATTGATCCATCTGCTCGACGTTTAACCTTGAAAACCCACTTGTTTCCAATGGCCTTACGTCCGGGAGGAAGATCAACCAGTTCCCAAACTTCATTCTTTTCCATTGAGTCCAACTCATCTCTCATGGCTTCCATCCATTCCGTATGGTTTGGTGAGTTTATAACCTCTTCATAAGAGGTTGGCTCTTCTATTTCCAAAGGCATACAAAAGAAGATATCCTCTTCGATTTGAAAAAATCGTCGGGGAACTTTTCCTCATTCGCTCCTTCGAATGATTTTAGGACTTGGTTCTTTTGTCTTACTAGGCTCGGGATCCCTCCCCTTTTCCTTTGAGGTGTGGGACTCGAGTAATAGGAGAATCTCTCCCGAGTAATCCCTTGGGATGTCGATGAAGGTTCCCGAGAAAAAGGACTGACCTCGTGATTAGGAACCTGGAGATTGAGGACGTTCCTCATTCTCTTGTTGGATCTCCTGTGTAGACACATTTCCATCATTAGAGATGATAGGACCACTCCCACTATCTCTATTGTCCGGAAAACTGTTATCCTCGGTGACATGATGAGTGTACGAATCCTCCCCTCACCGAGAGATAATTGTTGTAACTCATACAACTCTAAGTCCTTCTTAATTTCACCAATACTTGGGAACTCATCCTCAATAAAATCGACATTTCGGGATTCTATTTCCTTCATGCCGCCAGTTGGATGTTCTCCATACATGACATATCCTTTCGAATTTTCTCGGATACCGATGAACACCATTTTTGTAGCTCTAGGACCAATTTTCCCATGTGGGTGAGTTGGGTTGTGCACATAGCCAGCCGAACCCCACGGGCGTAAATGGTCCAAGATGGGCTTTCTACCATTCCATAACTCATATGAAGTGATCGAAACACTCTTACTAGGCACTCGGTTCAGGATGTAAGTTGCCGTAAGCAACGCATCCCCCAAAACTGATTGGCAAATTAGCTTGGGCCATCATTGTCCCGACCATGTCAAGTAATGTTCGATTCAGTCGCTCGGCAACTCCATTTTGCTTGAGGAGTGCCTGGAATCGTAAGTTGCCTGCGTATGCCCTTTTCCTCACAAAACCCTTTGAACATATCGAAAGGTATTCACGACCACGATCGGTGCGAAGAGACTTCACTCTACGCTCCAATTTGTTTTCTACTTCCACTACGAAGCGTTTGAACACATCTAAAGCTTCATAACGGTGTGATAAAAGGTACACATACCCATATCGTGAATAGTCATCTATCAAAGTGAGAAAATAACTAGCACCATGACGTGCTTTGACATTCATAGGTCCACATATGTCGGAGTGAATAAGTTCTAAGGGATGTGACGCCCTAGAAGCCTTACCAAAAGGCTTTTTGGTCGCCTTACCAGCTAAGCATGACTCACATCTAGGCAACCTAACCTTAGTGAGTCGGTCTAGAAGACCTTCTTTTGTTAGTCTAGTCATTCTATCTTGGCCAATATGACCAAGTCTTGCATGCCATTTAACAGATTCGAATTGGAATCAACAAATGAAACTAATGCGGAATTATCATAGCAAACGTCTAAATCCAAAACAGGGAAATTGTTTTGAAAACTAGCATGGCCAAACAAATTGCCACCATAATAAATTTCTAAACCATCTTCTTTTGAAACAAACTGAAAACCTACTTTAACTAAGGAGACAAAGGAAATAAGGGAACATTGCACCCCGGACGCGTAGAGAGCATTTAGTAGGAGTAACTTATTTCCTCCACGTAGCTTGAGCTGATACGTTCCCACACCGAGAACGTCTTCAATCGTGCCATTCCCTAATGTCACGGTTTGTATGCCCACCGGATAAGGGTGAAACTCTACAAACCCAGCTCGGTCTTGAACTATGTGCTTGCTTGCTCCCGAGTCTACAATCCAATTAGGAAGAGAGTTAGCAACTAATGCATGGGAACAAACAAATAATTCAGAGATTTTAATGGAGGGGTCACCTTTTGAGGCTCGGGATAATCCCTTGCATAGTGACCCTTCTTTCCACAATTATAACACTTCACACGTGCCATATTTTTCTCTTTGTTGCCCTTAGCCTTATGTCTGTTTCTTGGCATTTCCACCTGCAGGCCCGGGTTTCTTAGAGGGATGAGAACTTTTCTTCTTCCCTCGTTTAAACTTGTTGCCTTTAGGTTTGTTTCTTTTAGCAACTAATGCAGCAAGAACGGGAACAGGAGCATGTGACTTCATGCGGTCTTCTTCAAGTTCAAGATGACGAACAATATCGTCCACGATCCGGAGGTGATCACTATGCACCATCGGGGTCTTGAACGTTTTCCTAGGATCCTCGGATGGGATAGCACGAATCACATTCGTGACTTGATCACGCTCGGAGATCTTGATCACTCCAGCCTTAAGATCACGAACCATTGCACTCAATGTTCGTATATGTTCGATTATACTATGCTCCGGGCCAAAAGTCTATTGCATCCACGTAAGATGCAATTGGTGGAGCTTAGTAGCGAAGTTTGCCCGAACTTGATCTTAAGTTGATCCCACATATCTTTAGGCTGTGGGACAGTTTTCGAACTCTCCGATTAAGTCATCATGCATAAGGTTCGATAGGGCATACCGCGTCGAGCGGTCCTTTTGAACCACTCTTGATATGCTTTCAAATCCTTCCGATACTGTGCGGAACTAGTATCAACATCCTTGTCATCTTTATCCTTAGTAGCAGGGGGATACATTTTGGCGGTCAAGAACTCTAGTAGTTCTCCCTCATTCGAAGGAACTGAACCCTCCGATGCCAAATGTCATAGTTGGACCCCACCAACTTTTCGAGTCATGGCCATATATATCATAGGTTTCGTTGCCATATCTACAAATAAAAATTGGACATTTAGGCACATCTTAAAACAATTAAAATTTTCACAAAATTCTTTACTCAAGTCATATGATCGAAAATTTTGCTAAGCTCATAATCATCACATATGAAATGAACTAGAAATTTTAGAAAAAATTAATTGACACTTTAATTCCATAGAAAACATATTCATATGAATTTTAACATTAAACGAATTAACATTGAACTTTACATACCACAAAGGTAGTTAAGATGTAAAACTAATTTACATGAAAAATTTGTACGTGATATTATTAATTCACATGAAACATATTCATATTAATCCAAAAAAACTAATTTATAGATAATATCACTTAACTCATATTATATAAAAACTAATTTTATAATTAATATGATTTCATGAAACAAATTCACATATATATATAGCATGTAAAGCAAAGATATTGCTTCTTATAAAACTAATTTATATAACACTATATTAAACATATTTATATAATGTTCATGCCAATTTTTTTTACTTTAAAACATGTAATACGAAATTACATATATTAAACAAAAATCATGCCAAAAATCAAATAATTATATAAAACACAATTATATAATTTACATAATATGAAACAGATTCATAAAAAAATTAACCGATTAAAATAACTTACATAAAATCATAAAATCAGGTTAATGTTTATTTAAATTTACACAAAGTAAAAAAATAACACGTACTAAACGTATTTAATTTGCCGGGCATGTTAATTGAATAAATCAAATGGACTAGAACGAGAACCGAAGCAGCGTGCCTTGGTAAGGAAAAACAAGGAAAGCCACGGGAATCGGGAACAATTAACGGGGTTTGCAAAAAATTTGAAGAAGGGCACGCTTGCCCTTGATTTCTAACGCTAACCGTTCCCTTTCATTTATTTACTCACGCATGCCCTTTTCCCAGAGACTTCTCTCCTCTCTCGCCCTCTCTCCCTCTCGGTCTCTCTGTCTTCTTTCCCTCCCACCTTAACCTCCTTGAGTAGCCATGGCTACGGGAGGCGAGGCTCGTCCCGACTCCATAATTTCCAGCGACACCAAGCAAAAACACAGCCTAACTTTTCGTTTTCCGGTGACCAAAAACAACCCAAATGATGCTAACCCCGCCCTTCGCCGCCGAACCCAAAAACGAGACCCACGAGCCTCGTCCCACCTTTTTCGGCAAAAACCCTACTGTCATGATGTAGATCGGCCGCCAAGCAACCGATTAACACCAATCTCGAGCGGTGGTAGTTACGGCGTGGTGGCGCGTGACCCACACGTGCCACCGCCGGGCTGTTTCGCAAAGAAAAGGGTTGATGGACGTATATCGGCGGCGGAGAAGCAAAGAGAGAGGAAGATCTAATCCTCGCGGCGGCGCGTGTCGGTATGTGCCACCTCGTCCCGGCGGTCCGATGGGTTAGTCCGATTGCCTAACCTCCTTTTCTATTTTATTTATTTATTTATTTATTTATTTATTTATTTGGGTCGTAGAGGCCGGACCGGGTTAGTTTTTGCGTTGAGCCACTAATGGCCATGCCGCGGTCGCCGCCGTCGCCGCCGAGGCGATTGGCGGTTTATTCTATGGTCGTCGAGAGGGAGGGGCGCCACGAGGCGATGGTTCGGTAGTGACAGAGAGTCCGAGTCGGGAAGGTTTAACGCAGTGTTAATTAAACGGGATTCAAATTTGTACTTAACAAATTATGCGGCTTAAACTAATCGGGCTAATGACTAATCGGGGCTAGGAACTAGGCATCCAAAGCTCGATACCACTTGTAGGTATATTTGTAAATATAAGGACTAACCTTAGTAGTTGCGGAAGCGAATAGATCGTCTGCCGTTCGATAGCCCACAAGTCAATTTCCGAGTCACGAATCCTCCGAGTCCGGTTGTACTCCGAAGTCCGGTTCGGTGTCGTCCGGAACAGTATATCCGGCGTCTACTAGAGTCGCCGGAAACAGTCACGTCTCAAACCCGAAGACCCTAAGATGGTCGGTCTAAACTATGAGGGAGATTAGAGTATTTCGAGGAAAATGCGAGAGGAGCAACGAATCGTTGCATTGTTCACCGATGTATCAATCTGTGTCTCCCATTACCGATTAAATAGGAGCATCCGCTCCTATCCTTATTGTTAAGAAGTTGAGTCAATCTCAACTTCATATGTTATCCCACTTATCCAGGAACCTTTCCTGGATAAGAAGGGAGATTAATTAAGCGGAAATTAACGAGCCTAAGTGGCCGTTTTATGAACCTCATCCAACAAAAATAAAAAGGATGTATGAAATGTTAGATGTAGAAAATTTGAAATAAGAGTGTTTAATATTTTCCGATAAATTTAAGTGTGTCCAACTAATTATAATTTTAAATTTTTTAGTTCAAATATTAGTCTGTTTCTTAATTATTTTTTTTGAACACCCTTGGCTCCTTCAGAGCTCCGCCCTAACTCGTTGCTACGACACAATTTTGATATTTTTCCTTTTTTATTATGACGTCTCATACCTGTTGCTGCTTTGACCTAGCTCGTTCATTGTATGATTTAGTTTAATCTTCATATTGATAATATAAACTTAACGAAATAAAATAGTGAACATAGCCTGTTGTACTCATCCCTAATCATGCCCAAGTTGGCTCATTTCAAATACCACTCATGAGTGAATTGTATATGACTGGCCCATTCACAAATTCTCGAATTCCAATTCATAACAACTTTGAATTAGTTTATGGTGTAAATTGCATAATTAGACAATAACTCAATGAAAATCTTCAAAAGGAAAAACAAGATGGAGCCAAGTAGATAAATATAAATTATGTAATTAATTTATTTTGGACTTTAAGAAATACAAAAAAATCATCATTAGATTCGCACATCCTTGTTGATCACAAACGAAGAATTAAGAATACAAGGGAAAGGAAAAAAGATAACAGATAACAATCGTACTGAGGACCGTTTCATTCGGTAACATGATCTAGGACGTGAACTATATATATATATGGGGCCAAGAAATTCAGCTTAGTAGCCATATGAAGGACTTGGAGTGTATGGAGGAGACTTGTATATTGGGGATGGCGTATATGTTGGAGATTTGTAAATTGGTGATGGGTGGTACACGGGGGATGGAGTGTATATAGGAGACACTGTACACAGGTGATGGCGTGTATGTTGGAGACTTATATACAGGTGATGGAGTGTACACTGGGCTTTTGTAAACAGGTGATGTAGTGTAAGCTGGAGACTTGTAAACAGGTGATGGACTCGTATGATGGAGACTTGTACACCGGTGTTGGGCTATAGGCTGGAGCCTTGTAGACCGGTGTTGGGCTATAGGCTGGAGCCTTGTAGGCTGGAGATGGAGTGTAAGTTGGTGACTTGTACACCGGTGATGGGCTGTAGACCGGAGACTTGTAAACCGGTGTTGGGCTGTAAATTGGAGCCTTGTACACTCGGTGATGGGGTGTAAACCGGTGACTTGTACACTGGTGATGGGGTATAAAGCTGGAGACTTGTAGACGGGTGACGGGCTATAAGCTGGAGCCTTGTAGGCTGGCGATGGGGTGTAAATTGGTGACTTGTACACCGGTGATGGGTGCAGAGCTGGTGTTGGGCTGTAAGCTGGAGCCTTGTAGACAGGTGATGGGGTGTAAACCGGTGACTTGTACACCGGTGACGGGCTGTAGATTGGAGCCTTGTAAGCCGGCGATGGGGTGTAAACTAGTGACTTGTACACGGATGACGGGCTGTAGGCTGGAGCCTTGTAGATTGGTGATGGGGTGTAAATTGGTGATTTGTACACCGGCGATGGGCTGTAGGCTGGGGATTTGTAGACCGGTGTTGGGGTATAAACTGGAGTCTTGTAGCTCGGTGATGGTGTATAAACCGGTGATTTGTATACGGGTGATGGTGTGTATACTAGAGACTTGTATATAGGTGACGGATTGTAAACCGGTGAAGGGGTATAGGTAGGAGATTTGTAAACAGGTGTTGGAGAATAAGTTGGAGTTTTGTAAACGGGTGATGGGGAGTAAACGGGGGAAGGAGTGTAAGTTGGAGACTTGTATTTAGGTGCAGGTGAGTACATTGGAGACTTATACACGGGAGATGGTGTGTATGAGGGTGATGGAGTGTAAGGTGCCTTGTACACCGGAGAAGGTGTGTACACTGGTTTGTTGTAAGTTGGAGAAGGGGTATAAATAGGTGTCTTGTAAGTGGATGACTCGTATTTAGGAGATGGGTACTCCTTTGGCTTGGTGTACTTGGGTGAAGGGGTGTAAGTGGGTGACTTGTACACCGGAGAAGGAGTATAGCCATAATAGTCATCAGCAAAAGACACGGCCACAAGGGCCATGAGGAGGAAAGACACGAAAGAGAGGCGATTGAGAGCCATTTGTGGTTAGGATGACTCTCTCTCAGTGAAGGTAGGAAATGGGGAAAGAAGAGGAGAGAGATGGAGAAAATGGGTTTGGAGAAGGGGGTTTATATAAGGCTCGTCTTGGGTGGGCATCAATGCAAGTTTCCGCCAAGATCTAAAAAACAAATATTCGATATTATAAGTCAGTTGCCTTCACGACCCTTAAACTAAATAATTCAAATATAATTTGGTTGTGAATTTAGCTGGCAATTATGAGAAACCGAGTGGGAGGGAGGGACTTGACATTCTCGCCACAAATACTATCACAAAATATTTGATCTTCACATTCTCGCCACAAGTACATTGGAGACTTCACATAGATCTTCACATAGCTGGAGAAGGGGGTTTTTCAAGTCAAGAATTAAGGTCAAATGACTGAGTTTTTAATTAACCAAGTATTTCAACTCTTAAAATCTCAAATATTAGCCTCAAACTTTCAAATATTACCCTCTGTTTCCTTTCATGTTTATTTTTTCATGGATAAAATCAATAAAAATGGGATAAAATGAGAAGGTGAATTTGGGACAAAAGAACCCAACACCTTCCCCTCCACCTTTATAAAATTCAAACACACTCTAAATGCCCAATACATGGGTTTTTCTTTCTAATTTCAACAGAATCATACTCAGAAAAATAAAAAAGATGCATGAAATGTTGGATGTAGAAGAATAAAAAAATCGAAAACTCTAAAAAACTAATTATATCTTATCCACAAAATTTTAGCCATTTAATTATCCAAAAAAAGAAATACACTCGAGAGTATGGGGATCCATATAATAAGTTACAAAAAACTTATCAAAAGTTGGAACAAGTTTTGGGCTTTTTCAGCTTGTCATATAGAAAAGCTAAGCAAAAGTAAGCTCAAAAAACCTCTTACTAGACTCATGAGGATTGAAAGAAAATAAAATGTGTCGGGCGTGACTCAAATCATCTAATAATGCTAGTATAAGGTGGCTCGACCAAGCCATATATGTTACGACTATATCGCAATAAGAAGAGAAGGAACAACAAAGCAAAACTGAAAGCCAGCAAGGGCATGTTTTGCTTTGTCGTTTACTCTTCGTCTTCACTCGGTTTCGCTCATTTTGTGTTTTGAGTGCTAGGTTTTATGACTTGTAATCTCAATAGGTGTCATTATAGGCCTATGGTTGTCAATTGGAAGTGTATCTAATTGAAGTGTGCTATTGAGAGGAGAGTGTTGTGAGATTGCGATATTTCGGACTTTGGGAAAGTCTCGGGTTAGAGATCATTCCTGTATCTTATAATAGTGAATTTGTTGTACTTGTGTCATTCGTTGTTTTCTCCTAGTTGAGTTTCCACGTTAAAATCCTTGTCTCGTCTTTTGTTATCCATTTTTATCTTACTCTTGATATTGTTCATTATCCTAAATTCGCTTTCACATCATTTCTCTTTCAAAGTAAAATTTAGAGTGGGATAAATTTCCTAACAAATTTAGAGTGAAATTTAGAGTGGGATAAATTGTTACTATGAAAATTTTATTTTCCCCGTTTTGTTGTCACGTCTTACATCTGACTTCTTGTTTAAAAATATCATTACATTTTTTAATATTCAAAAATACTACTAATTTTTTAAAATTAAGAAATCACTAAATTTTTTAAAAATTTGAAATATGCCATTAAAATAGTGGTATTTTTTATATTTTTTAAAAATCAAGTGATATATTTTATTATTATTAAGTAAATTCAGTGGCACTTTTTACTGAAAAATAGAAAGTAAAGTGACATTTTAAAATTCTAGAAAAAGGTTTAGTGGTATTTTTAGTAGGACTCTCTTACAACTATTACTATTCTTTGACCTCTTTTTTTTTTTTTTTTTGATTATTAATCCCTCAAAGAGGAGAAGATATGGTAGAATAAACCACCAACAAAATAACACAGTATAAGTAGAGTCCACTACAAATTTCTAAAATTGCATCCAGCCATAAAGATACTAATTTCAGGCCCATTTCATGCTTTACTCTCCCTCTTCCTCGAGGTTCAAGTACTGCCTCTGCATCAGTGCAACTTCCATGGCCTCTCAACTCATACTTCTCTCCTCTTCTGTCACCTTCAAACCTCTCTTACTCTCAATCCGTCGCCGGCGTTTTCCTGTTCTCTTCTCCGACTCTTTCTCTATCCACTCCAATTAAACCTATCTTTGTCTACTTTCGAAGTTCATCCGTATTTTTTTCCCCACATTAACCCTCTGTCCATTGGAGTTGAATTAATATTGTATTGTAGGAATATCATGCTCTTTTTAACTCATGTTCTCCCAATTCTAAGAATATTATCTTTAACCTCAGATCTTTATACTATTTAGTTTGCCTATTTAGAATACAAGCAAAATGCATAATTTCAATAAAAGAACAAGAGATAGATATAAATGATGCAATTAATTTATTTTGGACTTAAAGAAATACAACGACTCCATCATTAAATTCACACATCCTTGTTGATCACAAACGAATAATTAAGAATATAAGGGGAAAGAAAATACATAACAGATGAAAAGTCATATATTGAAGATCATTTCAGCCTGTAGCACGATTTGGGATGTGAATTATATATATAGGTCAAGACAGTTAGCTTAGTAGCCATATGAAGGACTTGGTGTGTATGAAGGAGACTTGTATACTGGGGATGGAGTGTATGTTGGAGATTTGTAAATTGGTGATGGGTGGTAGATGGGAGATGGAGTGTATATAGGAGACTTGTAGACGGGAGATGGAGTGTATGTTGGAGACTTGTACACAGGTGATGGTGTGTATGTTGGGGACTTGTATACAGGTGATGGAGTGTAAGCCGGGCTTTTATAGACAGGTGATGGAGTATAAACTGGAGACTTATAAACAGGTGATGGACTGTATGATGGAGACTTGTAGATAGGTGTTGGGCTATAGACTGGGGCCTTGTAAACAGGTGTTGGGGTATAAACTGGAGCCTTGTAGACTGGTGATGGGGTATAAATGGGTGACTTATACACCGGTGATGGGCTGTAGACTGGAGACTTGTACACCGGTGTTGGGCTATATACTGGAGCCTTGTAGGCTGGCGATGGGGTGTAAACCGGCGACTTGTACACTCGGTGATTGGTTGTAGACTGGAGACTTGTACAATGGTGTTGGGTTATAAACCGGCACCTTGTAGATCGGTGATGGGGTGTAAGCCGGTGACTTGTACACTCGGTGATGGGCTGTAGACTGGAGATTTGTAAACCGATGTTGGGCTGTAAGCCGGTGTTGGGCTGTAAGCCGGAGCCTTGTAGACGGGTGATGGGGTGTAAACCGGTGATTTGTACACTGGGATGGGCTGTAGACTGGAGACTTGTAGACCGGTGTTGGGGTGTAAGCCGGAGTCTTGTAGACAGGTGATGGAGTGTAAGCCGGTGACTTGTAAATTGGTGATGGGGTGTAGACTGGAGCTTTGTAAACCGGTGTTGGGCTATAAACTGGAGCTTTGTAGATAGGTGATGGGGTGTAAACCGGTGACTTGTACACTCGGTGATGGGTTGTAGACTGGAGTCTTGTAGACCGGTGTTGGGCTATAGGCTGGAGCCTTGTAGACGAGCGATGGGGTGTAAACGGTGCCTTGTACACCGGTGACGGGCGTAGACTCGGAGCCTTGTAAGCCGGCGATGGGGTGTAAATTGGTGACTTGTACACCGGTGATGGGTCATGGACTGGAGCCTTGTAGACCGGTGTTGGGCTATAGACCGGTGCCTTGTAGACGAGCGATGGGGTGTAAACCGGTGACTTGTACACCGGTGACGGGCCGTAACCGGCGATGGGGTGTAAGCTGGAGCCTTGTAAACCGGCGATGGGGTGTAAGCGGTGACTTGTACACGGGTGACGGATCGTAGACTGGAGCCTTGTAAGCTGGTGATGGGGTGTAAGCGGTGACTTGTACACTCGGTGATGGGCTATAGACAGGAGCCTTGTAGGCTGGTGTTGGGCTATAGACTGGAGCCTTGTAGATTGGTGATGGGGTGTAAATTGGTGATTTGTACACTCGGTGATGGGCTGTAGGTCGGGGATTTGTAAACCGGTGTTGGGGTATAAACTGGAGTCTTGTAGATCGGTGATGGTGTATAAGCCGGTGATTTGTATACAGGTGATGGTGTGTATACTTGGAGACTTGTATATAGGTGACTGGATCGTAAACCGGTGAAGGGGTATAGGCAGGAGATTTGTAAACAGGTGTTGGAGAATAAGTTGGAGCTTTGTAAACGGGTGATGGGGAGTAAACGGGGAAGGAGTGTAAGTTGGAGACTTGTATTCAGATGCGAGCGAGTACACTCGGAGACTTATACACGGGAGATGGTGTGTATGAGGGTGATGGAGTGTAAGGTGCCTTGTACACTCTGGAGAGGGTGTGTACACTGGTTTGTTGTAAGTTGGAGAGGGGGTATAAACAGGTGTCTTGTGAGCGGGTGACTCGTATTTAGGAGACGGGTGCTCCTTTGGCTTGGTGTACTTGGGTGAAGGGGTGTAAGTGGGTGACTTGTACACAGGAGAAGGGGTATAGCCATAATAGTCATCAGCAAAAGACACGGCCACAAGGGCCATGAGGAGGAAAGACATGAAAGAGAGGCGATTGAGAGCCATTTTTGATGAGGATGGCTCTAGGTGAAGGTATGAAATGGGGAAAGAAGAGGAGAGAGATGGAGAAAATGGTTTGGAGAAGGGGGTTTATATAAGGCTCTTCTTGGGCATCATTGCAAGCTTCCTCCAAGAATTAAAAAACAAATATTTCGTTATTATAAGTCACTTGCCTTCACGACCTTACACTAAACAATTCATATATTATTTGTTTGTGATTGTAGCTGGCAATTATGAGATACCGAGCGAGAGGGAGTTGACATTCCGGGCGAATACTATCAGAAAATATTTCTAAATAAAAATCCTTTCGTTATCGTATAAAGTTTATAATTATTTCGTTCGATTTTACATAAAAAATATAATTTTTTATATTCGTTTATGTTCTTTTATGTCGGTTTATGTTTGTTCGTTCATTTTTGTTTTTTATTCCGGAACTCATTTTTGTTTGTTTATATTTGTTTCTACTTTTCTACGTTCGTTTATATTCGCTTCCATTTATTTACGTTTTGTATGTAAGTTAAAACAAGGCCTTATTCATAAAAATGGTTTAAGTGATAAAAAATTTGTAGAACAGAAGTTTACACCAAGAGATTTCATCTCCCTATAAAATATCTTTTTAAAAATGATTGTTATTTAATAATCTCAGACAAGGCTGATTATGAAGGAATCAATTTCATTTTTTTGGCGTCAGAATTATTATCGTTTGTTGGACCAAATACTTAAGCATTTATATATGCATTACATTCTTACAATTAGTCAAATGATATCCATCAAATGTTGTTAATAAAATCACCGAATGCAATGAAAATTACAACTACTCTCTCCATTTTATAATATTTGTCGTTTTTGAAATGTGAGAGAATACTAAAAAATATAAAATTTATGACAAATTTTATAAAGCGACAAATATTATGAAATATAAAAAGTTAATTAAAGTGATATATACTATAAAACGAAAAAAATAGTAATTTTTGCTGCAGTCAGTTGTGTGATGACAAGAATCGGTATGAGTATTAGTCATATTCTCCATTACAAAATTGTACTTATTTTACCTAATCAACTAGTTAATCATGTTTCGCATCACCCACCAAAAAAAAAAAACATAAAAAATAAAAATATATTGTTACGTAACTTGCGTGTTTTGACGATTTTCCAAAAGTTACAGCTGAATTTTTCCACTTGGTATATTCATATGTTTTCAGAACATTGTAATTCGTTACAATTGTTTTCCTAAAACATGGTCAATGAAATAATCACTTACTAGCTAATTTCAAATTATTACATAGTGGACTTTATATTTTTATGCATTTAAAGATGACATTAGACTATTTCCAGTCTTTTATTTTCGCTAACTAAATGAACTATAAATAATAATATAATACAATTATAATATATGAGAAAATTAAAATTGAACCTACGACTATATTTTTATACAGTGATCCCGGTTCCTTACCCCCTCCCTCCCAAATTTCATTGAGACGTGATCCCGGATTATAACCTAATGAACAAAGAGTCTTCAAACATTACAAAATTTTATTAGTCTTTAAACTATCTAGTAAGATAGTGCTATAAATTCTAATTTAATATTTTTTTATTTTTTTAAAATAATAAATTTTAAATAAAATAATTAAAAAATATTTCACAATTCACCTAATTTGTTTACACGACTTTTTGCCAATAAAAATTAAGGAGTTGAATTTTTCAAATAAAATGAACATAGCCATTCAAAGAATATATATATATATATATATATATATATATATATATATATATATATATATATATATGTGTGTGTGTGTGTGTGTACATATTTTAGTGAGCCACAAGCTGGCATGTTCTTTGAAGTGAGTCAAATGATAGGATTCGCATTAGAGAAATGTTAATATGAGATTTTCCTTTTTTTTTTTGAACGCATAATACGAGATTTTCTTACTTACAATTTTGCCAAATTATTTCCAAAAAAATAAAAAATTGTTTATAAGACCACCGACAATAATCTTGCGACAGCTTCTCAGTTTATGATCACGATTTGGGGACTTGGTCAAATAATCTTTTGTTGGTTATATTTAATCAAAGATAAGAAGTTATATATTTCATGCATGTAATTATATGATTTTATTACACTGTCCTCTAAAATAATCCCTTATCTTGTTTGGGCTATGGAGATTGTGTCTAATTACTATGTTTTGAAAAAAAAAACCTTTTTTTATAATTCTCAGTTAAATAAAAGTCAAATCTCATTATTATATTACAACCCTGTTCCGCAAAATGAGATGTTTGACTATCACTAATTATCTGTGTAGTTGTTAGCTGTTAGCGAATAATTGTTCAATTTAGCGGTTGAATAAATTTGTTCGGTAAATTTAATGATTAAATTAGCTGATTATTGTAAATTGATATAAAAGGATATAGATAATTTGCCAAATATGAATCGCTATAAGTTATTATTGCAAACGCTAGTTGAAACAATGACCTCAACGAATACTAATATTTGATTGGTTAGTATTTTGATTTGGTCAAAATGGTAAAAGCTACTTTAAATATTATTACCGAACGGAGCCTATGCAATGCTCCTTAGTTATCTTTGTTAACTAACTTGTTGCACCAAGTGCTTAAACCTCAATGCAGAATCTCATTTGTATACCGAATAAATTTGATATAGCTCAATGGACAATTTTTTTCTAAATTCTTATATGAGATAATTTCACGCATAATAAAAGTACTTAGAACTACTAACAAATCGATTTCTTTGTTTTTTTTTTTTTTTTTGGACTGCATGATCAATATATGGTTGTGTCGGCTTAAATTGTCCAGCAGGCAAATATACATGGGGATTTCATTGTCATAAATTAGTCAAAGACTCTTAAGGATATCAATTAAAACCATCAAAATGCAACTAGTAATATACTGTAATTAGGTGTGATTACGTGAATCATCGAGTTTAAGCCCTCTCCCCCATTACACACTTGTAGGATTATCTTTTTAATTTACTAATAAACTTGGTATTTTCTTTATCTAAAAATGAGATTTGACCCTAATACTAGTTATTCAATATATTCATTTAGAAAATTACAAATTGATAAATAAACAATAGATTTTACCCAAGTTGAGCTTAGAAAATCTCGGTTCAATTATTTTGTTATTTTGTTTTTTAAGAATAAGTGTGGATTATCTAACTGAAACTCTATTTTAAGGGTAAGCGTAATTTGGCTTGAAGAACCGAGGGAAATAGGGATATCAAATTCAAGCTTAAAGCTCGGACTCACAACCTACTACAACTTCTATACATAACTTGTAAAGAAAATATTTCACCAAAATTCAAACCCTAAACAAAAGGGTAGAAATGAGGGAGTGCTTATTATCGGGACAACAATCGCTTGCTCTTTGTCCATGTGCATCGAAACATGGAGCCACCCCAACAAGATCACAAACCACTATATTTTTCTCCGTCTTCTCATGTCTTACACCTATAGCTAATGGCGGACCCAAGGCTGACCCCTTTTTAAAAATAAATAAAATTTTTATGTATAAATGATTATAGATAAAAACGGGTAAATGAGTTGGTAAGTATATTGCAAACATTAGGCTAGGGGTTTAAGCCCTGCTAATGACATCTTTCCTTTTTTAAAAAATTTAACTTTTCAACTCCCTTTATTTCAGCTCCCTTTTCCTTTTATTATTTAATTTATTTCGACCCTCATTCCTTAAATTTCTGGATCCGCTGAGCAGCTTATCATTTCATGGATGTCTTCCATTACATGCCTCAAATATCTTTTCAATTATATCTACAATTATTGTTTTAGTTGTATGTAGGGTTGGCCAATGGGTAGGGTACCCATTGGGCAGCGAGGCCGGGCCAAAAATAAAAGGTCAAAGCCCAAGTTCAGTAATAAAAGGGTCGGACTGAAAAGGGTCATTTGAAGATGGGCCATTAAAGGGTCGACCAGCGGGCCATTAATGGGTCAAAGCAAAAGGGTCAATAATATAAAACCACTTATTATGAGTTTGCTAGACTCGAGCCCTCTCACTTGATCGTGCTATAAAAATATAAAATAGTAATTCATTATTCGAATTTAAAAAAAATTTTTGATGTGAGAAATTCATAATATTGGCAACCAACCATCTTTGGACGGTTGGAGATTCCTTTTATTAGCAAAATTAGTATTTAAAAAATTTACTCCTTCAAAGATCTATTTGAGTTTGAGATCTCTTGTAGACTTTTGCACGCCAATTAATTAATTAAATTAAGTAAATAGTTAGCTACTATTTTATATTTTATGGGTTGCTATCCTAAATTTAATGATTAAAAATAATAGTTAATCAATTTTTTTCCCTTTAAGCATGGCGTGGCTGTGATTATTATTCATCCAGCCAAGTCTTTTTATCGTCAAAATTGATGAAAGCTCGTGTTTCAATAATCAACCATAATCTATATCTCAATTGTTTCGACCATCACATATTCTATTTAATATATTATTTTAATTTACTTATTTAACTTTTTTACACTCATATGTTTCTTAAGAGTATATTCATTTCAGAGTTTATAACATCGTACATTTATAGTCATTAACTGTTGATTTCAAGCACAATTTGAAATTTTGTTTCTATCCCCTCTCCTTCTTGTTTCGACCAGTAAAATTAGTGGTAAGACGTGCAAGGAGGTGTAAAGATTTAATGTATTAAGCAGTAAAAATTATTACAAGAAATAATAAATGGTTAAAAAGAATAAGAAGCGGCAAGTAGTTATAAATATTTATGCAGAGAAACCGTAAGTAATGGTTAGCAATGAGCTAATAATTAAGAGTAGTAAGCCCAAGTTTGATAAAAAAAATTTCTCTCAAAGAAATGACGCTAATTATGAGTTAACTCCAACTCAAGATGATAATAATATAATAAGTCTCCTTAATATTAATGGAAAAAAAAACCAAGCACTACTATCAATTCATGTTTAGCTCCGGGTCATGGGCGGGTCAGGGTCAGCTGGCCCATGACCCAACCCAGCCCATTTATTTTTCTCTAGCCCGACACGACCCTTTATAGTAATAGGCCGACCCTGACCCGGCCCGGCCCGTTGCCCAGCCCTAGTTGTATGGTATTTATCTTGGCTTTTGCCAATATTTATTGAAAAGAAAGAGCAAATTTATTTTTGTTAGTATAGTTTTCCTGATCGATATTTAAATTTAGATTTTTAATACTAACAGTGCATGCTGATGACAAAAATGGGAAACATGGGTAGGGCTTGTGAAAGTATGCAAGTCAAGCTTATCAAGCTCGAGTTCGTCTTAACTTATACTTGTGCATGAATTGTGGTTAATATGTCTGAATAATTTTTTAAGAAAAATTCTCATAAAATTACATTTTTTAAAAAAAATTGAACTATGTAAGCAGGAATTTTAATTAATGATGTAGGAAAACATATAAATAAAACTTAAATTTTATGTTGAGATAATTAAACTTGAGGAAAATTGCACAAGAATTTTTTTTTTTTTGAAAATGGCACAAACTTGCAATACGAAAAGGCTATCATGTCATATCAAAACAATTGCCCTACTGGAATGACTAAATAATTAATGAAAATTTTTTTCAACCTGTTAGGAAAAACAATATAATTTAATTCGAGCATAGTAAGCGGAAGTTAGATGAATATAGATATTTGAGAAGTATCAGACAAAATCAACAATATTGAAATGAACACCAAGAATTTTACGTAGAAATATAAATGGGGAGAAAATCACAGGCGCCAAATAGCAACAAATCCACTATGATAAACATGAAAGTACAAAAGATCTCAAAACAATGTGTCCAAAAGAGATTAAACAGAGAGAGAGAGAGAAATCTCAAACAATCTAAAAGCTCAATGAGATAAATAAAACAAATTCTCTCAATCACTCTCAATAGAATGTGGAATAGAGGCATAGATTGGTACGAAAACGCCTTATCAAAATACCCACAAAGGGAGGTGCCTCGACGAAACTCCCAAACGCCATAAGATGGGTAGCTTGGCACATGAACCCACATGGTGGGATATGGATTCCCCGTACTCAACAAGGTTGAAGAATCACCATATAAATAAGCTTAAATGGTCAATGAACAAGTGATCTTTGACATACTCCGGCTGAAAATGACTTCTCATAAATCCCGTGTAAACGCTTAGCAATAAACACCCAAAGAAGAGTTGAAAAATCTTTTACAAGCCGTAGCATATGAAAGGGCACGGCAGTGGGTCAGAGGTTAAAAGACGGAGAAAATGCATGAGCATATACATATTGATGGGCAAAGCTACCGTCAATGGAGAAGCAATGGTCAAACATGGTTGTAATAGGATTTTTTTGGGTTCTTGATCTAACGTCAATTATAATTGAACTAAATAATTTTCCTTTTTTTTTTGGTTAAATTTTCCCCATTTATGGGATTCTAGCATGAGATCTTATATAAGGAAATATATATTATGTTAATTAATTAATTAATTTGAAGTAAAACTGAATGCAAGTTGTGCAAAGGAAAAACAAAATACAATAGTAGAGATAAATACAAATGATAATTTATTCGAAGTCATAGATCAAATACATGCAAGTTCACCAATATCAACTCATTCTTGGCAACAGAAAATGAACTTTAGGAAACAAATACATCTCAAATTGCGGTTGCTTTGAAGATCATTTGGCTCAATGGAGGATTTCATGAAGTCCATATAGAAGAGTGCTTGATATATAGCCTAGTAGCCATATGAAGGACTTGGAGTGTATGAAGGAGACTTGTATACTGGAGATGGAGTGTATACTGGAGATTTGTAAATTGGTGATGGGTGGTAGATGGGAGATGGAGTGTATACGGGGATTTGTATACAGGTGATGGCTTGTATGTTGGAGATTTGTATACGAGTGATGGAGTGTAAATTGGGTTTTTGTGGACGGGTTTTGGACTATAAACCTGGAGACTTGTAAACAGGTGATGGAGTGTATGTTGGAGACTTGTAGATTGGTGTTTTTGGTTTGTAAATTGGAACTTTGTAGGTTGGCACTGGGACGTAGATTGGAGACTTGTACACCGGTGATGGGCTGTAAACCGGAGACTTGTAGACAGGTTTTGGATTGTACACAGGGACCTTGTAAACCGGCTTTGGGATATAGGTTGGAGATTTGTAAATAGGTGATGGGCTATAAGAAGGAGACTTATAAACTGGAGATGGAGTGTAGATTGGAGATTTGTACACTTGGAGATGGTGTGTACACTCGGTGACTTATAGATTGGGGATGGTATGTGAACAGGCAACTTATAAACAGGTGATGGGGTGTAAGTTGGTGATTTATATACGAGTGATGGGCTGTAAACTGGAGACTTATATATAGGGGATGGTTTGTAAACAGGTGATTTGTACACAGGTGATGGGGTATAAGTTGGAGATTTGTATACAGGTGATGGGCCATGAACCGGTGCGGGAGACTTGTAAACGGGGTTGGAGTGTAGATAGGAGTTTTATAAACCGGTGCAGGGGACTTGTAGACCGGAACCTTGTATACAGGGGAAGGTGCCTTATACACTCGGAGATGGGATGTGTACCGGCTTCTTGTAAACCGGAGAGGGGACGTAAACAGGTATCTTGTGAACTGGTGGCAACTTGTATTTAGGAGATGGGAGATGCTTTGGCTTAATGTACTTGGGTAGAGGGGTGGAAGAGGGTGTCTTGTACACCGGCGAAGGGTTATAGCCATTGTAGTCATCAGCAGAAGACAATGCCACAAGGGTCATGAGGAGGAAAGCAATGAAAGAAAGGCGATTGAGAGCCATTTTTTATTGGGATAGACTCTCAGTGAAGCTATGAAATTGCAAGGGAGAGAAGAGGAGTTTGGTGGAGAAAATTGTTTGCATAAATGGGTTTATATAAGACTCTAATTATTATTTTTTATTTCGCAAATTTCTTGGATGAATTAAAAACAAATTAATATTATTCCTTATAATTATACCCCACTTGCCTTCACGACCTTGCAATTAAGATGGAGCTGGCAACCATGAGACACCGGATGAAAGGGAGTTGACATTCTGGGGAAATATTTACAATAAAAATCATCTCATAATCGTTCAAGATAATAAATCACATGAGAATGAATCTGTAAATATTTCCTGGAGTGCAAAATTATTAGATTGGCCATCTTTTTCCTTCAATTTAGTGCATTTATTTATTCGTTAATATATACTTATTCAAATAAAGGGAAAAATTATTTATGTCTTATTTTTGTTCAGGTCTTGTTATTAAAAAGTTTTGAACTGCAATTAAAATTTGTAAAACTATAATTACAAGTGTTGTTTGATGCATAACAACCCTGCTTTATTTGGTTTATTTTGACTAAATTTATTATGAATTTATTTACTGAACTTATTTTATTTATTGTGACAAATTTATGACCTTATTTACCAAATATATTCTGCACTTAGCTTATTTTAAATTTATTTTAAACTAAATTTGTCTGAATTTACTCCGTAAAAAAAAAAAAAAACAATTAGCGAAGCTAGAATAGGGTGGAAATAAAACTTGAACTAATATAAAAATCTTGCCATTAACACCTATTTAGGTGTAATAAATGGATTTAAGTATTGGTTGGGGTAGGGATATGAATTTGATAGTTATTTTTCTATAAAAATTTTAATAAAATTCGCAAGATAATACTCGTACTCTATTTGTTATTGAAATATTTGAAACTTTTAAGGTTAAAAACAACATCATAGTGGAATATGAGTTGAATAAGGTATTATATTTACCCTTAAATATATCCAAATAAAATTTAAAAATCTGTAAAACTCAATGAAAATAGATATGAATATGAATACTATTCTCAAAATCTAATAGATACAATAGTATGGTACAAGTAAAAGTATATTTCTCGGACAATAAATATAGGTGATGATACGATTAAACCCGACAAGAATCCATCCCCTCGCTATACTCTGGGTATGGCATCCAACAGTCGCCTGTGTGGCTATGCATGCTTTTAGAGGCCCTTAAAAGCTGAACCTAAACTAAGGGGAAAGGACGATACAAGATCTTCCTTGCTTCCTATCATTTTCTGAATCAATATCCTCCCATAAATTTCGTCCAAAAAATGTCATATTGTAATTTTACAAAATTATAAATTATAATGATTTGACAGTCTCCAAATATATCATTAGAGGAAAAAAGAGTCCCATTTTAATCCAAAAAAAAAAAAGTGCATTATTACATTTTCTTATCATTTTCAGGTTTATTACATAAATAAATTGCCTATTCTATATAGGTCTCATGATCAAAAAGATTGTTGATTTTTTTCAAATAAAGCTTAACTTATCAATTCAGCTTTTCTTGTACTTATTTATATCAACAGAAAGGCCAATCCTTTTAAAAAATAGAAAGGCGAAAATAATACAACTTTTTTGGTGCATGAAAATAATACAAATGTGCATATTTACCTTCATTAACTCACTGCACTAGTGAGGCGGAACCAAAAAATTTTTAGGATAGATTTTACAAAAAAAATTTATTAATTTTAAGAATTATGGGGGACCACGACCCTGGCCCCTAATTTCGCCGGTGGCACCGAGTGATTTCTTCTATATGTATATATGTACTTTTAAGTGGAATCTAAAAGTAGATTAGTAGAATTTTCCACCATATATTTTCTTCATTTATAATATTTGAATCTATGACCTTACCTATCAAATCACGTGAACTATTTTTACCGATAACTTTATCTCTCGATAAAAAGAAATTTAAATGACTTATCTTGAACATATGGCTTATTAGATATTTTCTTTGTTAAATGTTTTCTCTAAAAAAATATAATTATTTGTCTCTTAAAATTAGTATCTTTAGTTGAAGAAATTATATATATATATATATATATAATATTAAAAGTTGGGTCTAAGCGATGCAAGAGCGACACGTAGAATACTTATTTGGTGAAATTATTAATGACAAAATTAGATTATTTTTAAATAACTTTACTAATTTAGTAAAAATAACATTGATATTATACTTTTTCAATAATGATATACTAATTTAGTAATGAAATTTTACAATAAAAATTACATTAATTCTATACTTCAATACTATACTATTTTAATAATTAAAGCAGAGTATATAATCTAATTTTTTAAAAATTATTTTAATATATAATTTATGTAACCGACTACATAATAAAAAAATATTATAGATTTTTAATTATGATAAACTAATTTAGACATGAAATTTGATGATAAAAAAATACATTTTAAAAATTATACTTCAATATTTGTAAAATTAAATTATTTTATTAACTAACTTAGTAATGAAATTTGATGATAAAAATTACAATAATATTATAATACTATACTAATTTAAAACAATTAAAGTATAGTATAACATGTAATTTTCCAAATTCATTTCAATATTTAAGTTATGTAACTGACTTTAAAAGAATAACCTTAAAAATAATATAATTTAATAATAAAATTAGAGTGTACAAGTGTAATTTTTTCAAATTCGTTTTGGTTTAAAATTTATCTAACCACCTCCATAATCTAAAACTATTAAACTGTTTCAATTGTAATATACTTTTAGTGATGAAATTTGATAATAATAAATTATATTACATTAATGCTTATACTTCCAATATTATACTCAACCATGATTAATATAAATATTATTAGCATGACTAATATAAATTATTACTTTTAAAATATTATTAATATTTTCTTTCTTGAACTCTTGAATTTCTGTATCTTCAATGGGTGTATACGTTACATATTTTTAATTCAATTTATTGTGTAATTTATTAATAATAATACTTATTTACAATGTCATTAATGCACCGTAACTGATTTACTCCTACTAGCAATGACTATGCCTATTCTCATTCAATAAAGCAAGTTATAAAAAAATTAAAAGAAATATTTTTATATTAACTATTTAAAGATAAATATATCCACTTATGTTCTTTTAACATATTATTAGTTTTTATTGGTATAAATTAATTAAAAATAATAAAATTTAAAAATAAATAATTATAAAAATAAAATTAATTAATACCCTTACATAGCAAAGGGTACAACCCTAATATTCATCAAGATAAGATTGTCTACATTTGAATCTCCCAAATAACTAAACCCGTAAAAAAACACAAAAGTCACTGTTGTCGATTTATCGTGGTTGCATTTTACATACTCTCGAGTTTTACCTCCAATGCAAAAATTGCATTTCTCTTTACCTAATCGAATAAAAGCTACAATCATGTTTCATGATCGTGGAATTTCCTTTCTGTGCCTCCCTTTCCACCATTTTTTTATTTTTTTAATTTGTTAAAGGATGTAATTTCTTTCGTATTATATGCGTTTCAGGTAAAATTCTATTTAATAAATATGCTTTTGGGCAGATTTAGATTTGTGTTCTTCTTTTTATTGGAGTGAGATTGTCATCGCTCCAACTAATACTTTGTTGATTCTTCATTATTTTTTTAGATAAACATTGTAAATTGACTTTATAATTTTATTTCAAATTATTGTTACTGGTTACAACTATTTTCCTAAAACTTTCTCAATTAAATAATGGATCACCAAGTAAGTTTCTATGACATCAAAAAAATTTATTCTCATTAATGACTTTATAATTTTATGTATAGTTTCTTTCTTCTTCTTTTTTTTTTTAATGTTTTCATCTTTGGTCCACTATCGATGGGGGAATTTGAACTAATGTCTCCCACACAATTAGAGTTTGTTTTTTTGCAATTTGACGAAGAATATAATTTCTTTCAGACAGCAAGCGGTAAGATAAGATTCTCTCAATAAGTGCACTTTCGAAAATTGAAATTTATGTTTTTTACTTTCAAGATAAGACCGCTATCACCTCAATGAACACTTTATCGATAGAATTAGAACGCTTTTAATAAAATTTTTCATAATTATTATTATCATTATAACTGAAAGTCTTACTAAAAGGAAATAAATAGTAAACCATTTGAATTGAATAATGTCTCCACTTGGAGGAAACACAAAATGTAGGAAATACATATAATAATTTTTATTATGAAATACAAAAAAAAATTCAATAATTTGAAGTTAGCCAAGTAGTACAAGAGATGAGAGTCCAATTGAAGATCAGCCAGGTAGTTCTTTGGGCTCGTTTTGCTAAAAACACCAAGATTAAATTAGAACTTTGAGGCCCAAAGCCCATGAGATTTAGGGTTTTTGGAGTTAAAATCAACGCATTTTTATCTTCTTCGTCTTCGAGCAGCTGCCACAAAACCCTAACTCGCCCCTCAGGTACTCTCTCTCTCTCTCTCTCTCTCTCCTGTTATAGTCGCCGTGTGTCTGTGGATTCCAATCCTTTCTGTCTTCATTAACTTGGCGCTTCATTTTTCTGTCATTCTCAGATCTTCTAGCTCCATCAATTGAGCTTTCATTATGAGGTATACTTAGCTCCTTCACGTTTCTGGTTTCTCTTCCTATGTTTTCTGTTTCATTTTCCGATCGATGTGTTATTGTGGTTACTGTAATTTCTGTGGGTAATGCTGCATCGGATTCGTAATTTATGTCTCTCAAATTCTGAACTTAGACTCGGTTTTTATGCGCGAAACTCCGTTAAGATTTGATTCCCTATCATTTGCACTCACAGATGCGATATTTTTTGCCTTACTGATGAAGCAAAAAGGAATAAGGTTTATTTTTTTAACATTTTGTTGCAATTAGCTGCTGGGGGAGTGTTATTGATTGTAGTTTCTGATTTGATGGTTTTTTTTGGTTGGGGGGAGGGGTTGCTGGTTAAGGGAGGCACAAAAACAAGCCGGTGTGGGTAGAATTTGAACTCAAGGTGGAGGCAGTGCCCTTTGTGGATTTTACCCTCATTGGTAAGTTACTAGCTGCTGAAGGAAATCTGTATTATGTGAATAAATGCCCGGCCGTGAGATTGGGAGCTGCCCCTCTTTTTTGTGGTTTGGAATGTGAGTGAATGCAGCCCTGAGATCGGTTGTCTGAATTTTCATTGTGGCTCTTGGATAACTTCATCTGTCCTATCTTTGTCAGGGTAACAATGCAATGTAGTTATGTGCCACCATGTTTGGTATTAGAATTTCGTAAAGTCTTTTGTCAATTGCTTTCGCTTTGTTTTTTCCTGCTGTGTAGATGTTCCAGCATTTTATACCTGAATATGAATACATTCTTGTTCAACACTCCCGTGTGTGATTGTGAAGTTTTTGGACCTTCTGATTTTGGCTAATAATTCTCACTTTGGTTTATTCTTCTTTGTATGTTTGTTCTGCCCTTTGCAGTAAGCTTCAAAGTGATGCCCTGAGGGAAGCTATCTCTGGGCTTACAAATGATGCCAAAGAGAGGAATCGCAAATTCACCGAGACCATTGAGCTCCAGATCGGGCTGAAGAACTATGATCCTCAAAAGGACAAGCGTTTCAGTGGTTCTGTTAAGTTGCCTCACATTCCCGCCCCAAGATGAAAGTTTGCATGCTTGGTGATGCGCAACATGTGGAAGAGGTAAATAATTTTTGCTCACATCTTTTCTTCTTGTTTGAAGGAAATTAGTAATTTTGATAGCGAGATTGCTGAAATTTGTGCTACTGTGCAAGTTGGCTCTCTTATGGAAGTATTTGAGCTCCTTTTTTGGCTGACTTGAGAACATATGGTTGTGTATTTGCACAACTGCTCTTCTGCGGGATCTGAGTTTACTCTGAAGTACATTGGTTTTTGTGGCGGTTATGTTTTATAAGATCTCCATATTTATTGTTTGTATTTGTTGCCTCTTTGTATGAGTGATTAAAGCCTGCCATGTGATGATAGGCTGAGAGGATTGGTTTGGAGTGGATGGATGTGGAAGCATTGAAGAAGCTTAACAAGAACAAGAAGCTGGTTAAAAAACTTGCCAAGAAGTACCATGCTTTCCTTGCATCCGAAGCAGTTATCAAGCAGATTCCCCGTTTGCTTGGTCCTGGTCTTAACAAGGCAGGCAAGTGATCTGTTAGCTGTTGTCCTCCAGTTGCGTTAAGAAATCACTGTGCTTGTTATTTTGTGTGTGTATTCTTTTGGGTTCTCCCTTAGATGTGGCATACAATTAAACCAATTGAAGTTTTTATTTGTGTGTTTGTACTAACCCAAAATAGGCGACAGTGATCTGGTTGCTTGTTTATGGATTATTATTCTATATGGTCCTGACTGGTTTATTAATGATTGTTCTCACTATTTTTTTTTTAAAAAATTCTTATTCATGTTCTGTGGACTCTTATTTCAGGCAAGTTCCCTACTCTTGTCACCCACCAGGAGCCCCTTGAGAATAAGGTGAACGAAACCAAGGCTACCGTGAAGTTCCAGCTGAAGAAGGTCCTATGTATGGGAGTTGCCGTTGGAAATTGCAGCATGGAGGAGAAGCAGATCTTCCAAAATGTGCAGATGAGTGTCAACTTTCTCGTTTCACTGTTGAAGAAGAATTGGCAAAATGTGAGTAGATTTTATCTTTCATTTCTATTGTTAATAGTCTTCCAAAACAAGTCTAATGTTGGAAAAATCAATATGCTTATCACATCTATGTCTGCCTGGGTTACTATTTTATCGTCACTTCTTCGAGCACAATCCCTGAGTTGCAAATTGCAATCACCCCTTTGTTGTGAAGTTGTGATGCTCTTGGCGTCTTCTCCATCATAAGATCGATGCATTTCAGAAGATAACGTATCATCTACCTAGATTATCTTACTGTTATGTGTTCACGTTTGGCAGGTCCGATGCTTGTACCTGAAGAGTACCATGGGCAGACCATACCGTATCTTCTAAACTCCGGTTGGAGCCTGTTGTAGGAGTGATCAAGTTTTGTTAATTTGCTTCGTTTTGGAAGTAGTCTTATGTTTAACTTTGTGATCAGAAACTTTTGTACTTCAACATTATGGGCTGTTTTGCTTTTTCTATTGAGAGATTTAATGAGAATTTTATGTCAGGCGTTGGCTATTTTATATTTTGTGGTTATTTTGTTTTTCTGGATCATGACACTGAAAGCTCAAAGCAATTAAAACATGGTTGATTAGTTACCTTTCCATGGTCCAATTATCCGCCCTCATTTTAGGATTATAGCTAGTCTTTCGTTAAGTGAAGTACATATTGCTATTGCCGGGGGCCTTTTATTGGTGTTTTTCTCCCGAAAGTTACGGTATTACCCATAAAAAATGGTTTGGGAAAGTAATTTTGTTTATCAAGCTATTATTTTGTAATGAAATTATTTTGGCCGATTAAAACATATGCCAGCTTGTATAACAAAAGAACAAGCCAATATCCACTCTTTGATTGGCACAATGAAAAGTTCGGTTGCTATGTACATTCAATTCCCATGCTTGTAGGGTTCTCTGAACTCCTGGCCGTGAGCCAAAATTCGAATCCGGCTTGACTGAATCGAACCTAACCTAAATTTCGAATCCGGCTTGACTGAATAGAACCTAACCTAAATATTTTACTCTATTGTTATTTTTCTTTGACAAACAAGCTTAAAAACATTAGCAAATCTGATGTCAAAACAAATTAAAAGTAATTTCATTCAAAACTTAACCCTTTTATCATGTCTAGTATTGTATTGAGGGGAAAGAAGAGCCCATAGTGAAGTAAAAGTCTCATCATATGCTTGACGTTTGGCTGATTATACATGTATGCAATTGTCTTTAATTGATTTTTGGCTCATCTAAAACACCTGGGGGGGTGAACTCGTATTTATACGACTATTAACTGAATTTTGGTCATCAGCGGAAGGGCAAAATCTGTTTCCTAGTTAGGCGATTTGGCCCTCCCAAAGGACAAAACTCACCTACTACTCTCTCTAGTCTCTCTTCCTCCCTTTCTACTTTCTGTGGGCGGCGCCTCTTTCTCCCTCTCTCTGCTTTATAAAAAGGGGAGCACATTCGAGGGTTGGCATTGCACTTGCAGCTGGGGCACTCTCCTCGTTATCTCCGTTCATCGTCCTGCTCTCCCCTGTCTCTGCGTCGTCTCCAACTTTTGGTAAAACACACCTTATCTCTCTCTCTACTGTTTTCTTTCCTGTTGTTTGATTCGTGGTGGGCTTGATTCTCTTTCTTCATTTTTTCAAATTTTGAAATGGGTTCGTTGAGTTTCTTTTGTTGGGGAAGGGAGTTGCTGATGATTCTCTCCCTCCTAATTAAATTGAATCCCCTTGAATCTGCTCCAGTGCGGAACCCGAAATGAGGAAAGGACCTGTGGAATGATGCACATAATCCCTCCTTTGGTCAATTTTTACTTTCTCGACATGGGGTTGTAATTAGAGTTTTCAATACCCCAACTTCCTTAAAGAAAGTTAATCAATAAAAAAGGGTAAAGATTGCCACTTTCTCTTTGAATCTGACATTAGTGGAGTTAATATGTGTCGCACTACTGATCTAAATGTATGTCTTTGGAATTGTTTTTTTTTTCCTTTATCGTTGTTGGAATTGTTTGAATGATCGATTGAAAGCAGATCAGTGAAGGTTCCTTTTGATGTTTGCAATTGGGGTAATTCAACCGTTGGTTTTGTAATTCTCGTGCCTCATAAGTAATGGTATTGAATCATGCTTTTTCTGTGTGAATTAAATTAGTATTGATATTCTCCTGTTTTGTATTAGTTTTCCCGGCTAGATAGTTGATCCTCCAACCAATGAGCATGAAAAACTATAGGGTTTGTATATTTGATAATGATGGTAGAAACTCATAACTGTCAAGTGACTGAAGCCTCCAATTGAGTTAGCCTGCTTTAGCTTCTTGCTTTTTCGGCTTCGATTTAGTTCAATTTCATCTTCTGAATAGCCGAGGAACTTTGGTCTACTAAACCAGACCTCTCTTGAAAAGCCTAAGCCATGAAGGCTGATTTGATGTTGTCATGTTGGCAACTGGCAGGCTAGAGCTGTGTCTAAGGCTCCCTTTCCATATATTATCCCTTATCCGCGCATGAAAATTGAACTGTGAAAAGACTTGGTAGAAAACTTCGAACAAATAGGCTTCATTCAAAAGCAATTGTTGTTACAAATACATATCAAATGGGTTATATATTGTGATATAGTGATGCAATTCTTTTGATTATTCTAGATAATGATGAAATATTATGTGCACATGCTGCTGCCAAATGCGGCTGAGTTTTGTTGTTCTAGGATTGTAAGGTTTTGGTGAAATTGAGTGACTAGTGGACCGGCAGACCTAGTGGTTGGTTTAGTTTATATACAGGGCTCAGTAGATCCCCAAGGTGTTTTAGATTATGACTTACTTTGTTCAAATGATGAAATATAGGTAGTTTTGTATGTGTTTGCCAAAGTTGACTTCATCATAAGTCAATGTCAGTAAGTACAGATGGACCATAGGCGCTTCTGTTGCGTGTTCTGTTCTACTGCTCAAGTAAAGAGCATAAACCTTTCACTTGCTGCTTCTTATAATGTTCCTTAGTATAAACTGTCTTTTACAATGTTGTCATTATAGGAAAGGATATTGCCATTTCATTTCTCTTTGAAACAGGGCAAGGCAAACATTTTATAGGGAAGTAATTTGGTTCTTCGGATATACATTCTGTAGGAAAATATTGGGTTCTTGAAACTCGTTAGGCTATTGTAAAAAGTAAGCTGCACTTCGTAGGATATACATTCTGTAGGAAAATATTGGGTTCTTGAAACTCGTTAGGCTATTGTACAAAGTAAGCTGCACTTCGTAGGATATACATTCTGTAGGAAAATATTGGGTTCTTGAAACTCGTTAGGCTATTGTAAAAAGTAAGCTGCACTTCATAGGATATACGTTCTGTAGGAAAATATTGGGTTCTTGAAACTCGTTAGGCTATTGTAAAAAGTAAGCTGGACTTCATAGCCCCCTCAGTATTTGGAGGTGAGCCAAAATTGGCTTTTCCAACTCATGGCAGCTGCAGGTGGAGTTGATTGTTCCCTCTCTTTTGAGACCCCCCCGCCCCAACTCATTCAACTTTTCAACCATGATAATTTGCTTACTTTTTTTTTTTTAATTAAAAAGTTTGTTGGGAATATCCTAATGTTAGGTTTAACTGCAAAGAAATAAACATTCTCCCACCAACTAATTTTTCCTTTGATGATTTCAGGGCTAAAAATGTCGACTGTGAAGCTTCCTGCCCAATGCATGCTCAAGAGCATTCCCAAGATTATCCCCATGAGCTCTACACTCAAGTTCCCTGTATCTTTGGGATCTGTGAAAAGCGTCTCAAAGTCATTTGGGCTCAAATCTTCCTCCAGCTTCAAAGCCACAGCCATGGCGGTATACAAGGTGAAGTTGGTCGGGCCAAAGGGGAGGAGCACGAGTTTGACGCCCCAGATGACACCTACATCCTCGACTCAGCTGAGAACGCTGGGGTTGAGATTCCTTACTCATGCAGGGCAGGGGCATGCTCTACCTGTGCAGGGAAGATCCATGAGGGAGAGGTCGACCAGTCAGATGGATCCTTCCTAGATGACAATCAAATGGGAGAGGGCTATTTGCTCACCTGTGTTTCGTACCCTCGCTCTGACTGTGTAATTCATACCCACAAGGAGGGTGATCTTTACTGAGACCCAGCAAATGCCAATGGTTCAGGTCAAGATTTGTTGAAAATTTAGCAGCAGGTTATGGATTTGAGGAGACTGCAAATGTTGAATGTTGGCGTAATAACAACTCTAGTTTCTAGACTGGCAGGAGCAACCTGCATTTGATTGTTGGTTTAGGCTTTAGATTATATATCACATCTTTCCCAAAGTCTTTTATTTTTGTGTTCCATTTATTTATTTTAATTTTTAGTAGGATCACCTCAAAGAAATTAATTAATTCAACTACAAAAACTCAATCGAACGCGATTACTCAATCTAAACAATCTTAAATTAGCCTTGATTTGGACCCTAACAAAGTACGAAAATGATTCTTATGCTAATTGATTATCCAAACTTGAATCAACCCTAACTCCCTAATTTTTCTTGACTACTCCAACTAAAGGCCTAACCGGATTCTTTTTGGTTGGAATCGAATTAAAAAAGTTAGTTAATGTATCGAAGTATAAAACTAGCTTATAATTTGCAACTGTGACATGAGAGATTCACAACTAAGACATTGGAATACAATTTGAACAAATCTGAACAATTCATTTGACAGGTCTATCACGATCCATTTTACGCCGATAGGATTATAGTTTACTATAGTGGGTACTTTTTTCAATGACCTAATGGACATATGGACAAAGGCCCATGCTAATGAACCCACAAGACCATGGGCTCTTCGTGAACAAGCTCCAAAGACAAGGCCAAGTAACCAAATTGACCAAATTTAAAAGGGTGAACTCTCATGATAATCTCTCAATCATTAGGCTTAATGACAACTAGAATCATTGCAATGGAAAAAGGCCTCCATATGACCAAAACACTTCCAAGCTTTTGACAAGTAGGACAGAGAGGAAGGAATAAGAATAAAGTGTCTTATTTTTTTGGGTCCAAATCCAACAATTGGCTTATTTTATATATGGAGTATTAAAAAATATATTTTAAGAAAAAGAAGGAAAACAAAAGAGAGGAGATAGCATAATCTGATATTCTTAATTACTTGAAAAAATATAAGTATATGTTTCCTTCCCCCCTCTTTTGACTGTGTTTTAGTATCTTGAAGAGCAATTTACACCACCTTAATCCTCATGCCACCATTCTTCAAAAATACCTAAATAAAGTTGTCAGGATCTAAATCTTATTCAAAGTTTCTTTTTCTTTAAAAAAATGATGTTCCGAACAATTTTAAATCTAGTGGATAGCTAATAGCATATTCTAACGGCAATTATACGTTCTTTTATATTTATCTATTATGACAAAGCTAACATTCTTTAATTGTTTTCTCTCCCTCATCAGCACGCCACATAATCTGATAATCCACTAATTCGTAAGAGCGTCACATTAAACACTGTATGTTCACCTGCATCTTTTACTTATCAATATGTAGACGTACCAATCAATAGATTTCCTCCACAATTTCTTGATTCCATATCGGGTGTAAGCAATCAACGTGGATCTCGTAATTAAATGAGATGTATTTGTCGAAACAGATATTTTGTAACCTTAGTGCATATGCAAGTCTCCCAATCTAAGGGTAAATAAAAATTCATTATTTTCTTTGTTTCCTCCCACCTGAGAATTTACATTTTCCCTTGTGTCCACCTATATATATATATATATAATTAATAATGAAAGATATAGAAAATAACATATAAAAAATAAAAATAGAAAACTATCATTCATGAATCATTCATCCTTCCTTCCAATTATATAAAAGCGAGTCATCCAATATAATTTTCCAAGAACATCTAATCAGAACTGACTTTTCATTTGGCTGAATTTCATCTGATCATTTTCAGCTGAGAAGACAACAAAATTTATTTCTTTATTTATTATTATTTCTGTATAATTTCTATCAAATTATATAAGTATTGATGTTGACTGATCATTTTCAGATGATGTTTTATGCTACCCAAAATAATTAATGAAATTATATAACTAGTGAAGTTTTATAATTGACACCCCTAATTTCAGGGAGTTTTACGTTACTGTAACTTCTATCGAGATTTAGGGTTTGAAATGGTGTTTATACTAACTTCTAATAAGATTTAGTACTTATTCTTTAGTTTTTTTTCTCTTTTTCGGTTTCAGTTTAAAATATTGAATATATTCGATAAATTATTTTTAACTAATTTTTTTAAATTTAGAAGTATTAGTTCAATGTTAGGTGGCATAGGGTAAAAAGAATAAGCATTTAGTATATATTTTAGGTATTATTTTATAATAGAGTTATAAATAAAATATAACCATTATACATGTCATCATATGTATAAACTCGGGTCCAAAATTAAAAGTTCAGTCTTTTTAAGAGCCTCTGATTTATTCATTGTATTATTTATTTAATTCCTTTTTTCAGACGGTGGTGGTTAGGTGGGGGTGGATAATTAGCAGCAGAATGCCTAATTTCAAAAAAGAAAAAAGAAGACAAATAAAATTAGGAGATGATTTAGGTTTTAAAAAAAGTCCAGAAGAAAGGGCGGTGGGGGCTGAATTGTCAAAACAGAGACATTTCTAGCTCAATTTTGATTGCCTCTCTTGCCAATAATCACACGTGAGTAATCGTTGAATTACCAGAAAACCCCGCTTTCACTCTGTTTGTCAAATTGTCAAGCCTACGGTTATTTCTATTTTTGATCCAATTTTTGAAATATTATATATATATCCATAGTGCACTATATACCTTACACGTCGGATGTTACTAAATCAAGGTTATATAAGTCGATGATAATCTATAAAAACACAAATGGAGTCCGACTTAAAATGTGAGATTATTGATGTCCATTACTCATTAAGTAGAATTATTGACGTATAATAATAATAAAAAATTTATTCTAAACTTCAGTTAAGTTATATTGATTTCAGTTAAAGCTCACAATAGACAAGTTTGAAGTCAAAAAGGTCTCAATCTATAGCAATCAAATTGTAAAACAGGGTCAATTTCAATTTTTCAAAAAACCAAAACAAAAAAGGAACTTTTTTAAAAAGAAATTCTCTCTATATAATACAGTTAGCAATATATTAAGGTATAGAACAAGAACCCCCAGTGCCCACACCTCCCCCTCTTTCCCCCACTCCCCCATCCATTTCCAGTACCATAACAGAGTAAGAGAGGAGAAGACACCATAAATGAGACAAGTACAAAGGGAGCTGCTGCACCATAATAAGGGAAGGAGATACCTCTGCTTCTTCCTCTTTCCCCAGTCTCCCATGTCCGTCTTCCTCCTCAGATCAACCATGGCTGCTTTTCTCTCTCTTCTCATCCTCCTCTCAGGTCTCTCCCTCTCTGCTCAAACTTTGCATTTTTATTTCTGGGTTTCATCATTATTTTTCTGGGCTCAGATTTACCCACTTTTCTGATTCAGTTTGCCTTTTTTGTTTTTGGTGTATGACAGGCTCAATATCACAAGTTGAAGGCCTCGGAGTTGGAATAAACTACGGGCAAATAGCCAACAATTTACCCTCCCCAACCCGGGTCGCATCCCTCCTCCAAACCATCCAAGTAAGCCGGGTCAAGTTATATGACGCGGACCCAAATGTTCTCCGGGCCTTTGCCGGTTCCGATGTCGAATTTATAATCGGGCTTGGAAATGAGTACCTCTATAACATGACCGACCCGTCGAAGGCCCGAACTTGGGTCCAAACCCGTGTCCAACCCTACGTTGGGCAGACCAAAATTACCTGCATTACTGTAGGTAACGAGGTTTTAACTGGGGATGACTCGCAGTTGAAATCTTATGTACTCCCTGCTATGCAAGGGGTCTATTCTGCCCTTCATGATCTCGGTTTAACTAACCGGGTAACGGTCACAACTGCTCACTCGGTGGGCATTTTGGGGAACTCGTACCCGCCTTCATCCGGGACATTTAAACCGGAATTAGCGGAGTATCTCCAACCCATGTTGAACTTCCACTCTCAAATCAAGGCCCCATTCCTTATCAATGCGTACCCGTTTTTCGCCTATAAGGATAACCCGGATGAGGTCTCATTGGACTACGTCCTCTTCAGGCCCAACGCGGGTATGACGGACCCAAATACGGGTTTACACTATGACAACATGTTGTATGCCCAAATAGACTCTGTTTATTCAGCCATAAGGCAGATGGGTCACACCGACATCGAGGTCCGGATATCGGAAACGGGTTGGCCCTCGAAGGGTGACCCGGATGAGATAGGGGCGAGCCCGGAAAACGCTGCAGCCTATAATGGGAATTTGATGCAGAGAATAGAGAGGAATGAGGGCACCCCAGCTAAGCCCTCGGAGCCCATCAACGTGCATGTGTTTGCCCTTTTTAATGAGAACATGAAGCCTGGACCTTCTTCTGAGAGGAATTATGGGTTGTATTACCCTAATGGCACCCCTGTTTATAATATTGGCTTGCAAGGTTCTCTCCCAAGATTCTACACTGCTTCCAATACTCATAGGCCAACCTTGGTATGTCTTCTCTTTCTCTGCATCCATCCATTTCGTTTTTTTTTTTAAACCGGATTCTGTATGGCAGTCGGCTGGACATGAATAAAGTTGTTTACATTTAAGTGTTATATATGCCTATCAAATCTGATATTTAATGGAGGTAGTCTTATCTAATAATATGTTTCTGTATGTCTCTTAACAAGAGAGAACGAGAGGTATAAATAGAGACAGTCTTATCCTTTATCTTTTGTGCGTAAGATAGGATGTTTATCTGAATGACTTCTCATAATTTAACAGGAATGGGGCAATTTGGCACTTATGTGGAGTTTTTTGACAGCATTGGTAATTTTTGGTGAGGAATTGTGTAAATTTTAAAGACGTGGAAATTCGAGGAGAAAGAGATTAAAAAAAAAAAAAAAACAAGTGGAATGTCTTCCCTCCTAAAGCCAGAGAAAAGGTTAAAGGTAAGATTCGTTTTTCCCCACCCTTTTTTTTTTACCAATAGTGTAAATTGTCTATTCTTCAACTATAATTAGGTGGGTTAGCCTTAGCCACCCCCACAAATTAATCAATTAGGCTATTGACTTCTTTTGTGTGGTTCATTGGATTCTCATTCTATGAACATGTTTAGGTCCAAATCATGAACCGTGTGGTTAGAAATTCTCGTCCATATTAGGTTATGTTGTGTCACACTACCACTAAGATGATTCAAAAGGACACAAGAAAAAAAAAAAAAAACTAGTAATATAAGATTTCTTCAAATTGTTATGTATGGTCATATGGAGAATTTTTTTGTTACTCAAACTCTACCATGTGTGTCGTATATATGCATATATGTCCAATGTTATAACTGTCAATTTTTAATTTTTTTTATGTATTTAGTATACGAGTATAGTATCAAAATTTTTACTTGCATAAACCCTGTAGTTTTTAATATAGATAATTATGTTTATTTATGTGCAATGAAAATTCTAAGCATGGTTATAACCACTAGTAGTTTGACCTGGTGAAATTAAACCAAAACCTAAATTAAAATGACCCAATTTCATACCCAACCTATCACCCAAAAACAAACTCCCTAAAAGGGAGCTTGAATCCAAATTTTTGTAAGACAAAGTTATTGGATTGTCTTATTAGAAACATGCTTGAACCAAAACATAATCCAATCCAAAATTAACCCAACCCAAATTTAAATCGAACGACTTGTTTATCGGATCCCAACTATATTAGCAATCATACATGCTAGTTGTCGTTTTCTTTCTTCAAGAAAAGGTTTCCTTCCCCTTCTACCAAAATCAAAGTGGGAGTACTTGGTTGATGGTTCACATCTGGAAAAGGACATCACCAAATCGCTTTCAATCTGTCGTCATATTTGCTGAAAATTATTACTCTTCAACGATACGTCAAACTCTAATCCTCAACCAACCTTCCATCTGTAATCTTTTTAACCCATTAATCCCTCTTTTCTCCAACCACAAAACTTGAACACACAAAATTGATTTTTCTAGCCTTCTTTGTGAACGTGTGAACCCACCTTTTTAGCTGTTTTCTTTTTAGGATGTAAAATAAGTGAAAAGTTGAAAACAATCAGAATCACAGTTAAATCTCTTATACAATTTTAACAAAGCTTCGATTATTTCTTATTAGAATTATATCGATTTTGCAAAACTTCACCAGTAAACAATTGGCCGATGTTCTTTTTTTTTTTTTCTCATATTAGGTAGAAACAAACTGTCCTTACCTATAATTGTAGCTAACCTTATCGCTAATAACTATGATGCAAATCCCAGTCATTAGAGTCATAATCTTTGCTTAACTTTTCATGTGAAACTTGTCTCCACAACATCATATCTTGGTTTGATTATCCTAAAAGGAAATTACGCACCGCCCACAAGCTTATGTAACCTAAGTAGGGACAGACACTTTCATAATCCAATATCAACCTAGGGAATTTCCATGTACCTTTTTTTATTTTTCTTTGGGTGAAAAGTGGATTTCTTTTTTTATTTTTTATTTTTTATTTTTTGGGTTTTTTTGTATGATAATGTACAAATGAATAACATGTAACATCAAGTGATGCTGAAGCCACTTATTAGTGGTATGGCTATCAACATTATAAAAGGTTAAGGGAGCCCATGTTTTGACAATTTGAAGAGTTTGCCCTTTTTCTTCATTACATTGGGGGCTCATAGGGCAGATCAGATTGACACCTGTGATCCTATTATTACATTTCCATTATTATTAACATGAAAACGTCCTTCGGATCATCTGGATATAATAATGTAGGTAAATGTTAATCTAAACATGTTGAAAGATTGATGTCACGTTATCAGATCGTTTTCTCTTCCATTAAATTATTTATATGATCTGATTACTTATTCTCACCTCGAGATAAACTCATATACATAGATAGATATATATATTCAAAAGTATATATGGTGTCCATTGGATGATGGCATTTCCCCTTTAGCCTTTTAGCAAGCCTTAGCTTGAGCTACATAATCTAGGGTTGAAGGCATATTTTGACCTTTTTTTCTACTTGTTGCCCCCTCTTTTTGTTCAGAGGATAAGGATACCTTCCCTTTTTAACTTTTTGTTGTGGGAAATATACTTAATTAGCGGTGATGATATTTCCTAAATAATCTAACTTGATGTGGTTTTCAAGCATGTTTTTTCATGTCAAAACTTTGGTGCTAATTAAGGCAGGTAATCTCATTTTGATATTAGTTATTTCGAGGTTTTTTAAAGGTAATTGGATAATAGTTACTTTTAACGAAACCCAAATGTGTTTTACTCACATCTTATTCAAGCGATCGTGTTTTATATACCTGTAATTCAAAAGTCTAGTACAAAAGATATAATTAAAGTACAAAAAATTGCTTATATAAATGATAAATCTTCAGAAGTTTGTGTCAGGTATTTAGGTGAAAAATTATATATATATATATATAAATCTTTTTGTCTAAGTTCATGCGTTATCTTTTTAGTAAAATAATCCTTGACCTTTTAAACTGCTATTTTTTATTTCAAAATATCATATACAATATGAAAATAATGCGTTATTTTTGGTGCAGGAAAGAGGGGGAAGGCTTCAAACTCAAGAACCCAGATGAATTATATCACCGCAATTTCTTCAGTGGACTTTCATCCCCAAATCTGTTTTTATTGTTCACAAAGTGAAGAGTAGTTTAGAGAGAGAGAGAGAGAGAAATTGATGTTTTTATAGACAAATAATAATAAGGTTCATAGAAATAAGCATATATACCATTGCGAGGGCAAGTAGCACTAAACAAAGGTAATTATAAAGAAACTTAAATTAATTTAATTTAAATTCTTTTAGCAGTCATTTTGTTTTTTTTTTAATGAAATAGCGCCCATTTTGTTGACTGTGTGTGAGATAATCTTTTGGTGTAGATTAATTAATTTTGATACACGTATTTATATAATAACCCAATTTTGATGTGCTATTTTTTTTTTAATTTTTGGCTTTTTGCTTCTTTCCCCCTTTTTGGAGCTGAGGAAGGTGGGCATAGACTCACTAACAAAACATAAATAAAAAGAGGAAAGAAAAGGGATTCTTGAACCTCAAAAAAAAAAAAAAGGAGAAAATAATGTTTTTTCATAGTGTATTTTCATATTATACTTATCTAGAATAAGCGTCAAATTTAAATTAGGGTTTATATAGAGTCTATACAATTATTAGTCTCATTCAAAGGAATAGTGAATAGAGCGAATTAAAAGTCGTCAATAAATAAAAAGCCTAACTTATTTTTATAAATTAACTAAAAATAGAGAATACGACAGATTTGATATAGATAATTCTTACACTATAAACTCGAGTTTATAAATTAAATAATATAACATAATTTGGGGTATGAATTTAATATCTTTGAAAAAGAAGAACTATACAAATAAAGAATAATAACTTAAATTTATAAATTTAGCGTCCATGTAAAATTTATATTTTAATTTTGGAGCTGCGGGGATATTGTGGCTTAATTATGTAGGTGGAGATTTTGGAGTTGCATAGTATGATTTATGTAATTTATGGTGTGGGAATAATGATAAATGAGTGGCTTTCCATCTGTGTAGCCTCACAGGCACAGCATGTGGAGCACGTGACTGGAGCGTGATGTGTTGCCCCATGATTAACGATTTTTTTAATACATACAAATTATTATATTATAATATCTGGATCATTGTCTCGTAAGGATCACGGCGGTTAATTGGTAATGGTCCCTCGGTGGACATTTGGAAGGATAGATGGGTTCCACGTCCGCACTCTTTTAAGCTCATCCCGCCTGGGCCGCAGCATGTAACCATTTCAAAGGTGAGTGATTTAATTAATTTTACTAGTTCTTGTTGGAGGAAAGAGATTATCCGAGATACTCTCTTTCCGTGTGATGCTGAAGCTGTGGTGCATGGCCAAATGACATGCTAGGGTGGCACTTCACCTCAGACGAGTCTTTCTCTGTGAAGTCAGCCTATAACATGTGCTTGGCGTTGAGAAGTAACTTGACAGGATCTCCCTGTAACTGTGGATAGAAAGGTATGAAAAACTATTTGGGACTTATTTGTGCCACCAAGAATCCGTTTATTTGCTTGGAGAATGTGCCATAATATCCTTCCCACTCTCACTAGTATTGGCCGCTGAATTCCCCATGTAGATATGTCTTGTCCTATTTGTGGTACTCGTGAAGAGACAGACCTCCATATTCTATTGGAATGTCATCTTGTCGAGAAGGTTTGGGAGAGCAGTCCCATAAATCATAAGTTTTGGAGTGGGAGATTTAGGTCCCTTTGGGATTGTATCAAATTAGGCAAGTGCTATGACGCAGGAGGAGTTAGGAAATTTCATTGTCATCTTGTGCGAGGTGTGGAATACGAGAAATCAATTTCTTTTTGGTAAGCCGGACAGGAACTTATCTGTCGTTTGGGAGAAGGCCACCTCATTTGTTAGAAGTTACACAGAAGCCCAAGAACGACCGGAATCGAATAACAATGTCCCCCATTATGTGAGCCTATGGCAGCCACTGATAGCTGGGCAATCCAAGATAAATTTCGATGGAGGTAAGACAGGGGATGGCTGCTTAGGTTGGGGAGCGGTGATCCGCATTCATGACGGAGACATTGTGTGGGCTGGCACAAAGCAAGGTTCAGTGGAGTTGAAGTATAATAAGCTCGTGCGTGTTTTCATGGACTCAAGGGTGCTAAGGAGATTGGAATAAGAAGCTTGGTGGTTGAAGGTGACTGCCTTACTCTCATTCAAAAACTCAAGAACAAACTTGTCCAGGACAATGTGGAGGGTCTTACATTATAGAAATTTTATCTCTCACCAGTTCTTTTGATTTTATGGCTTGGTAGGTACCATATGAAAAGATAGGGGAACAAAGTTGCACATGATTTAGCTCATTTGCAACCTTATAACTTTGAAAATAGGGTGTGGTTGGTAGATGTCTTCGAAGTTATTGTTTCTTGGGCATCAAACAATATGTTTGCTTTTGTTGATTCTCATTTAATACAACCACCCCTTTTCAAATTTAAAAAAAATATCTGGACCATCTATTTTATTATATTTTTAAAATTGTTCTACTTTTTCTTTCTTGACATTCAAAATAATACACCTTTTATTTTATAATATATATTATTTTAATTACTATTTTACTTTATAATATTTGTCATTTTATAATTATAATGACATATTAATAACTAATTTATCAATTTTATCTATATAAATTATTTTTGTTCTCATTTTTTCATTCTTCATTTTCAATGAATTTTTGGAGCAATTTGGTTGAATTTTATCATAAGTATTGCATATTTTTTTATATTCTCTTAGATTTTAGAGGGACTAATATTGTAAAACAGATATAATAAAACCATACCATGTTTATTTTTTCTAGTAATGTTCACTAGTAAATTATTACTTTATGTTTCCGATGTTTTATATATATATATATATATATATATATATATATATATGCAAAAATATACAATTAAAATGATGTGGAAAGAAAAGGATGGAAAGGTAATAACACTTTTTAAAAAAATTAACTAAATATATGTGTATGTGCGCTGTGCATGCCTGTGTGTCACCTATTTGTACTTTTTTTGGACATTTAAATTTCTTTTAAAAAAACCAACAAGTAATGCATCTTCACACTTTTTTTTTTTTTTTTTTTGAGGTCGAGAGACATCACACTTTATATGATATATTAATCACATATTTTAAGCTGAACAATTAATGAGGCAGTGTATAAATTATAATACGGATTTAGTCCAAAGAAAAACATAGAAAGAAATTCAAATAAAAAAGTAAAACTCACAGTAAAAAAATAAAAGGTTGTGATAACGTTAAATTGTTTACGATTTCCATCGAGGGATTTTCCCTCGGTAATTTTTATGTTCCAATTTTTTAATTTTTGTGCTTTATTTATTTTTAAGAATAATGAATGAATTTCATTAATTGAAGGTATGTCGTCCACTCATTTGTTGTTTCATCATACATATGTGTAGATCCATAAATGTTTTATAGAGATCCTATCAAATAGATTTATTTGTTATAATAGTCCAAATTTGAAAAAGTGATGCTCGCTTCGGATCGATATGTCAATCAATCAATAATTCAATCACATAAAACCATAATATCGTGAAAAGTAACGGATAGAATCCACTCTAGAGCGAGATATAATACCACTCAATAGAAGAGGGTATGGAGAGACTTTCAGAAATGGAGAGAAAATAATTAAGTGTAGAGAAAATACCAAATAAAAACATAAAAGAAAGAGATATTGATAACTTACCATTAACAAAAAAATCAATAATTGTCAATGATAGCCCCTAAGAAAATAAAGTAGTAGGATTTTCCAAAGAGAGGGGGAGGGAGGAAGAGGAGGAGGTGATGGCTAGGGTTTGGAATCAAATAAATAGGAGTACAAATTTTTAAACGCTCCTAAGAAGCATATACTCTCAAGAGAAAGAAAGAAAGATTAGACTCACAAAACCACTTATTTTTCCGTTCATCTAACCATTTGTTAACTTATGACGAGAAACAAATACTCCTGGATGAATAGAAGACGTTTTGAAACAAAAGACCACCAGGTTTGTACTTTATTGGGTTATTTTTTCGTTTCTTGATGTGGTTGAATTTTGACTTTGATGCGTTAAGGAATTAAAAATAAAAATGGAGGCCGGCCAACTTGATCACTCATAGGATTCTTCAACCATTGACAAATATTTGATTGACCAAACTCTTTATTGACTTTTTTTATCGTAACTCTTCATTGACTTGACCCCACTTCAAGGAAATACTGTTTGATTAACCAAATCGTCTATATATAGGGTGTATCATAGATATACATCATTTATCAATCTCCAAAATCAATGGCAATTTATTTTCATGAAGAATTATTGTTTGAAATACTTGTCAGGCTACCGGTCAAATCTCTCCTCCGATTCAGATGCGTTTCTAAGTCTTGGAACGCTCTGATTACGAGCTCCGACTTGGTCACCGCCCACATGAAACACAACACGAGCACCAGCCACAACGCTTTGGTCCGGTGTTACTATCAAAAGACTAGAAATGTCACCTACGCCCTCCACTCCGATGATGAGAACTTCGACAGGATAATGGAAGTCGATTTTCCCTTTAGGAATGCCTACGAGTTCTACATCTTGGGTTCTGCCAATGGGTTAGTCTGCTTGGTCGACAGCTATCATAGAACAAACGCCATCATGTTGTGGAACCCCGTCATTAGGAGGACCCTCACCCTTCCAAAGCCTAATTACGAGCTCACAACAGATGAGTTGGCCAAAACAGCATTCGGGTTCGGGTTTTCTGCTCTGGATAACGATTACAAGGTTGTTAGGATTTACAGTGTCAAAGGGAAGTCCACCATGGATATTTTCAAGCTTAGTACACACCGTTGGAGTAATGCTGATTCCTGGACTTGTATTCCAGCAGTCACACCAGATTACGCGAGTTGTCTTCATGGTATCCTCCATTGGTTTGTGTACAAAAGGTACCGATGGATCACAGGTTTTGATTTAGGCACGGAAACATTTGGAGAGATTAAACTGCCAAAGGCTCTCGAGTGTAGAAATGTTTGTTTACTCAACATGGCGATTGTAGTGTGGCGAGAACAACTTTCGGTATTCGAAATGCAAAGCATGGAGAGTACCTACCTGTGGGTGATGAAAGAGTACGGGGTCGAAGATTCATGGTGTAAACAGTTCAAAATTGCAGGATTTGTGCCACTAAGAAGCATAAGAAGAAATGGCCAGCTGATATTCCTCAGTCCTACTAATGGCAACGTCGTATTTTACGAGCCTGAGGCTCAAGAGACTAAGGCCAATGTTCTACTGCTCGAGGGTCCTCTGTTTCAGCTCCAGATCATGCCCTATGTTCAGACCCTTGTTCTGCTAGATCAGGGGAAGAGCTAGCTCATCGTGGAGGCGTGGAGAAGGTGATGGAGATGGAAGCGGAATACAAACATCAGCAACAAAGACATTATTGATTAATCATGCTCAGAAACTTCAATTTTCGAGTAGTTGGTTTCATTCTACTTTTTGTTTCTGCTTTTCTATTTAGTCATGAATCTTGTAAGCTGTCATTAATTGTACAATTTTGTAGAAAGAGCAAGCCTTGACTTACTTTGTTGAACATCCAGCCAAGTAGTTCCGTATGAATTTGCCCCTGCAGAACCAAGATCATGATCAAGCTAACTAACTGCTATAACCATTTCTTTCTCTCACAGTAGAGCAAATGTGTCACGTTAAGAAATCACACTCTTGCACAAGTTGCCATGATTGAGTTAGTCCAGTTTAAAGGGCAAACTGTCTTATCTACAGGTATTTTAACTGATAAAGTTTCTGACAGTAAGAAATATATGTGCTCAATTCCGCGTGTTCTTGTCTCTATGCCGCACTTAGCAAAGATGCCCAGACACATGGAAGGAGCAACAAGTATAAGACACTGCTCGTAGTCATCACTTGGTCTAAATGAACAACACTTTCGAGGTTCTTTTTATCAGATATTTAGGTTCAAATTTCGCGTATGTCAACCTTTATGTCTTCCTTTGCACAAAAAGATAGTGAAAATGGCTATAGTATCATACCCTTCAGTTTTTAAGCCTTCCTTTTTGTTTCTTGCTGAGATTTCGTCGATGACTGATGTGTAATTGTGCTATTGCTGGTGCAGAAAAAAGAGGGGGAAGGCTTCAAACTCTAAAACTCGTATGGATTAAGGCATGAAATTCTTGATGCAGAGGCACCACATAGCGCAGTTTGTTCAGTGAACTTTCATACCCAGATTCATTGTGTGGTGTTCACACATACCCTACGGATTCTTCTGCAATTATATTACCAGCCAAGGCATTATACTAGTCGCCATTATATAATACTCTTTTCCCCAACTATGTTGGTCTCTTGAAATTGATTTCTCTGATTGCTTGTAGGAATGTTCACAAAGGTAAAACTATCTAAATTTAGATCTCATTATTATAACCCATGAAACCGAAACCCACACTAGGAGTTGCTATTATTGATTTTCCCAACTATGTTCCAAATCACGACACATCCACTCGGAAAAACAGAATCTCAGAAGGCAACCAGTACATGTGCCAGTAAATCTCAATTCAAGCAACAGTGGGTAAAGCAATATGAAAAATTAATGAAATTATAACTAAATAATCAACACTCCAACAGCAAGGGTGTTCCAGATCAGTATTTCATTCATACAAACAAAAAATTAAAATAATCAGATGAACAGCCTTTAAAAAATATATATAGATATTAAAAAACCCCTATCTCTAGACACACTGAGATGCTTCGAGACCACACAACTTATATACAACAATACAAACATTCAGAAATACAACTGGAAGCCAAATCCAATCAGTCATACGTTACAAGAAATGGAAGAACCATGGACATGAAATTGTCATAGCTCAGGGTTGCGGAGCCAGTGTAGCGCTGATCCTTCTCTTTGAATTTCTCAGTCAAACCCTGGAAATACAAACAGTATGATTAGGTTGAGAACTCAAACCTATTTGAAGCTCTGTTCTATTTTTATAAAGTTCTATAGGCATCCTAGATTGAGACAAGCATCATAACAGTTGTCAATGGTAATGCAATGTTCAATAGGCGGCAATGCAATGTAATCATTAGAAGAAAAATTGCATGACATTGCACCTTATCAAATAAATCTGACTAAGACTAGCTGGTTCACTCTTCCAAAGCCTAGTAGAAAACAAAATTTCCATTTTTCACAAGAAACTTAAAACCATTGAGGCCAATGGAAGAGTGAAACTAGCCTTTTCAAATCTTACTCCTACTCAATAAGCCCATAGAAAACCAAAACAGATGGGCGATGAAATTTAGAGATATGATCAAGCAACGTATTTAGAGACATAATCAAACACTGGAATATATGCCCACCTTTATTAGCATTCCACACCTGGAAATCCAACAAAACACAAGGTCAGAAAGAAGCTATTTGATAGAGATAGTAACATCATACAACCGACCACATTTGGAGAAGCCTTACTCGACAAAGCTGTCAAAATTGAGCTCAACCTTCCTGCCGCTTTGATTGTCATAACGGGAGACCAAAACCTGGAGTACTGAAGGTGGTACTGCATATCCTAAACTGTAAAGAGCATCCCTTAACTCTGCTGCATCAATTTTTCCACTCCGGTCTCTATCAAATCTCTCAAATATTGCCTGAAAGTAGAACATATACGTTTATACTAAGTAATATCACCCAAATGACATTCACAACACCAAAAGAATTTATATTATATGTCAAATAATATCAGCATTACTACATGGAATGGCTGAATGAGCTATCTTATCAACAATAGTTCAAGATCATAGTCCTTCAATTAGCTATCTTTTCCTTAAATACTAAGCATTAAGCAATTGCTTAAAGGAGGGAACTGCAAACCAGAAGAAACACACGTATAAACAGTTTAAAAGAATTGCAGAGGCAAAGTGATTTCGTCGGTTTAGGCATTGTGCTAAAAGGTTTAGCCTGCCACCTTTTCTATCCATCTATACCCTTACCACCCAAGGAAGACCAAGAACATAACAGCTCCACACATCTTACACTAGGAAAGATGGAATTATTGAAAGAACAATAATGTGAATAGATTTGAGATAGTAGAAGGACAACTTACACGCCATTCACCCAGGCAACTCCACAACGCAGCGAATTCGCTAGGACCTGTCAATGCCATTCACCAAAATTAGCTGAAAAAATAAGCACAAGAAGGAAACTTTCAAGAACTAAAAACCTATTCAAAAAAGCGAAAGCGTATTCCCTTCCAAACTCCAGGTCAATTCAAACAACAAATAAACAAATTTGGACGCGAGGGGAAGAAAATTTAACGACCCATCTGGAATTATTCCCAAATTTCTCCATTTTAGAGCCACCCACATAATGAGGTTTCCGTAAAATCGAAATGAGGTGAAATTACATTTAGTAATTCACCGGGCCAAAAGAACGAGCAGGTAATGGGCAACATTGAAGAGAGAAACTTTACCAACTCTAAGAGAGCTCTCATTAGGGTTCTTGAAGAGGAACATGAGAAGGCGGATAGTGCGGAGGCTGAAGCGATGATAAGCCGAGGAGAGAGCTTGCTGGAGCTCAGAATCATCGATGAAGCCACTTCGGTCCCTGTCAACTATCTGGAAGCTCCGAATGATTTCCGGGTCAGTACCCGGGGAAATGGGTTGTACCCATAATACCCGCCTCCGCCGTATTGAGAAGCGGAGGTAGAAGGAGGAGGAGGAGGGGCGGAATAAGATTGGTGACCCACATGATAGCTCTGCGCCGGAGGTGGGTAGTTGTAATTGTGATCTCCTCCGCTGTAAGAAGCACCGGAAGAAGTAGAAGGAGAAGGAGTAGACGAGTAAGCTTGGTGGGCAACGTGGTAACTCTGAGCTGGAGCTGGGTAATTGTAGTTGTAATTGGTGGATTGATTGGCGGAGGTGGTGGAGGGTGGAGCAGAAGCGGATGAATCCGGCATGGGAGGGGCGGATGGCCTGAATGAAGACATTTGAATTGAGAGAGAGAGAGAGAGAGAGAGAGAGAGAGAGAGAGAGAGAGAAAGAGAAGAAGAAGAAGTGGGCGAAATGAGAGAGAAACGAAGCGGTAGAAGAGGGGAAGTTGATGAAGGTAAGGAATTCGAAAGGAGCAGCGCGTCGGCTTTGACTGTTGTCAAGGTTTCTCTCTCGCTCTGTCTGTTATTCGTGTGATTAGTTCAACTCTATCTGAATTCTAAAGGAGGCAGATATAATGGTGTCCTTCTAGATTTTCTTTCCAATTGTATGTATTCTTCTCACATGCAACATGTATTTTCCTAAACTAAACTACCTTCAAAAATACAAATTCATTAGCTATTTAGCTCATAAGACATCTCTAAATTAGTCATATTCTCGAGTTGTGATCTATACGATTAATATAATTAAATATTATCAAATGCTTATAACAGATTCAATTTGAGAAGTTCAACTATTTTATTGCTTCAAAGAATCGAATAAAACAAGCTGATTAGCTCACTAAAAAGACGTCAAACAAGTAGAGTCGTCTATAGTTCATTCATTGCAATTCCCCTAGCTTCTTGTACCTTTTCTTTTTATGATGTGTTGGGAGTTGCTTGGTCCCCGTATGTAATAAGATAATTTCTTAGGTGCTTGTCCATCTTTCTATACCAAAAAAAAAATCGTTTGCTCTTTAAATTCATCAAATTATTAGGACTTAAAAGTAAAACTAAAATAGATTTTGTTATTACGAAATTTATTAAAGGAATGATCGCTAATGTTTATTAGGACTTTATATTGGTAGCAATGTATAAATGCAAAGCAAATGAAAAGAAATTTAAATTTAATATGCAGAGTAATATCATGTAGGGTGAGCGGGACCAGTACCGGTCATTTTGGCCGAACTCGGTTAGAATCGGGTCTAAATTTTTGGACCCAATCCCGGATCCAGCTTCGACCGGGTCTAGAAATTTGGAAACGGGTTTAGGACTCGGATACCCGGTTGGCTTTTTTTTGGAGTTAGGGTGTTATTTTAGTTTTTGTGATTTTTAAACATATAAAATCAACAAAAACTATATACTCACATGTATTGTCGCCGACTAGGGTTGGGTGACCGAAAAATAGCCGGAGAAGAAGAGCAAGGGAGTGAGAGAGAAGATAAAAGCGTTTGCCTTTGCCGGTGCAAGTGAGAGAGCAACAAGTGAGTGAGAGATCGAGAGAAGCACGGAGACGGATGAATGATGGTGCCGGCAAACACCGAAAAAACTTGCGGGGAGAGATTATAGAAGAGAGAGTAGTAGAGCAAATCAGGCGAGCGGACGCGACACAAAATAGAGAGAACAACAAACGGGGGTGTGCGTGAGCTTGAAGAGCAAATCAAGGTTTGCTTGCTTAAGAGTAAAAATTATATATATATTAAAAATAAAGATCGGTACCGGGTAACGAGTCCGGGACCAGGTCCACATTTTCACTATCCGAGTCCCGGACCCGGTTAGAACCGGTCTCGAAAATTGGACCCGATTCCGAACCCGAGCTCAACCGGGTCCGAATCCGAACCCGTCGGGTTCAAATCGGGTCCGGATCTAGAATTGGATGTCGATTTTTTCTGCTCAACCCTAACATCAAGGAAATATATTAGTTGAATTATCTCGTGCATTTAATTGTTTGTTTGAATAATTAATAAATGAATACTTTGTTTATATAATTCAGTCTCTAAAATCTACATTATCGATATTTTAGTGTGATGATAAAAATGATTTATGTGATTTTAAAAAATATAATATTATAAAGTGAGGTACAGTAATTTAAATTATTAATACTTGTGATTGGTGACAATTAATAGGATAAATCTCGCAAACAAAAAAAAATTACATAATCTTATAATTATAAAAAATGACAAATGATAAAGTAATTTTATAAGATCTATGAGTATCATCATCCACTATTCAACTTCAGTATCTTTTTTCCAATTTACTATATAATTTCACAATTTAAAATTAAATTAAGGCATCTAAACAGAGGCCTTAATTAATTTTTATGCTAAGTGAAAAAGAAATTGTATAAACTATATTGTATGCCTTAATATATCATATATTATAATATTATAAAAAAATTTAAAAATTATTCTATATTTGTATGGTTTCTTTCCAAAGAAAAAATAATTAATTTTTTTTTCTTAAAAAATATATCACATTATCGAATTTATAATAGAGGGTCGAGATTAGAGACTTGAGAGAACAAGATCCAATATCCCAGGCGGGCCAAGTACTGCCGGGTCGGGTCCAGACCTAGTAAAAATATGGCGGGAACCAAACCCTCTATTTTCCAAAACCAAAACAAAAGAAAAGATCCCACCTTTTTCAGAAACGAGGAGACAATTGACCGCGAGAGTTGGGAGGAGAGAGAGAGTATGGGGAAGGAGAAGGCGGCGGCAGCGATGGCGGAGCCGGAGGAGCTTCCGCGGACGATCGTCCGCCGAGTGGTGAAGGGTAAGCTCTCCGAAGTATCATTGGATGGCGGCGACGTCACTCTTCACAAGGAAGCTCTTCTTGCCTTCTCCGAAAGCGGTCGCATATTCATCCACTATCTCTCCGCCACGTACTATCTCTCTCTCTCTCTCTGTCTGTCTGACTGAGCGAATTTCAATTCGGAGCTATTGCATTTGCATCTGCATCGATTGGAAATATGTCACTATTAGGGAGCTGGGCTTAGTTGCTGAACCCCTAGGGTTTTTCTGATTTTCCCTGCTTCTCTCAATCGGGTGTTTTCATCCAATTGTGGGAATTGATTGACTTATTAGATGCATAATTATGCGCTGAGTGATAATTTGGTCGATTTTCTTTGTTACTTGCTTAAATGCTTAGTAATAATTTTGTCGATTTACTTGATTTCTGCTTAAATGCGCTGTGTGTGCTTAGTAATGGAAATTGACGCCATTAGTTTTTCTTCTGGTTTGATTTATGAAATGCTGCCAAAACTATTGCAAAGGAGGGAGCTTTGCTTTCAAGTTTAGCAAAATTGGGAGTGTTTATTATGTGGTAATCTTGATGTATTGAAAATGGAAGGTTTACTAGCAGTTTCAGCACCCAAATTGCAAGTTCAATGTATAAGCTGTCTAAGTGCATGCAATTGAACCTGTGAGTTATCTTATTTTGTGTCAAATTAATACGTCATCTGTGGGTTTTAGCTTGATCTATTGAAATAGTTGAGGTCTAACTGCAATTTGGATCAAGAAATAAGATCTGTGAGAGTATTTTTCTTGACTTTTGTCAAGTTGCTAGCATTTCCAGATCATACTGGAGCGAACATAACATATGAGAGATTCATTCGCTTGTTGTCCATGGCCTTGGATGTAGGATTCGTTTGCTTCATTGATCAATATTTTGATATGATTGCGTGTAGGGCGCATGACATATGCACTGAATCAAAAAGGCAAATAATAAATGCAGAGGATGTGCTTATGGCTCTTGAGGAGATTGAGTTCTCTGAGTTTGTCGAACCACTCAGAGCTTCCCTTGAAGGTTAGTGGCCTTTCTTACCATGTTTGGATGTGTAGCTAGCTCATCTGATTGAATTCAATGTTTACGTCATTTTTATTTAGAGTAGTTGACTCTTTGTATTCTGATTCTCAAGCTTTTCTTTTAACCATTAGGGATTTCTAAGGCATCTGTGAGTAGTGTGTGATAAAAACAGTACAACTTATAGAATTTCTATTTCTGATTACTCTATGGTAATACTTTTTCCTGTAATGTTTTCTCTGTCGCCAAACTGTCTTATTTCCAGGGTCTTGTCCTTCGGTATCTTTTGCTGGAATTCTCACCCTAATTTTCACTGTGGGTTATGCTCAACTTCTTTTACTTTTTTGTTTGCCTGCCCATAGCAGTACATCCTTTCAAAGAGTATTGTACAGTCTAAGGTTACGATTATCTTACCCCTGCAGTGGGGACCATGGTGGGAGTTTGGGGCATTAGTCGTTTTTTAGCATGATTGAACCAACCTGAAAAAGCAGCACAATACTTTTTCTTATGGTGTGACTGCAATATATGTTGGTCAGAATATTTTCAAAAAGTTTTTCTGAGTATCTTGGAAAGAGTCTCTTATTTGTTCTTGGTGCGGTTGTGTCTTTACAACTCTCACTGGACTCTTAACTCTAAGATCTAAACTAGGTGGTGGTTTTGCTGTTGGTTTGAGCTGAAGCCAATATGCTTTCATCAACCACAAGTTTCATACAGTTTTTTTTTGGTAAAATGTTAATGTTTCTTATATTTTCATACTCATGGCCGAAACAGTTACAAATTTCAGCAGAGCATACCCTGCTTTACAGTTGCAATGCTATGCCTCCAACCCTTTCAGCCTATTCCCGATTACTCTCTCTTCCACATTCTATACTTAGATTTAGAGCATCTCTATTTTGATCAATGAAGATCCTCCTATTTCTTTCTTGCCAACAGTATTTATTACTGTTGTGATAGTCATATACAAAGCATGTTTTGTTCTTCTGGGACTTTTGTAATTTAGGATAAAGCTCATCCAATCCATCTCTATGTGCTGTCAAGCTTGGATTTCTGATGTTTGCAGCAGTTTCTGTGTATATACCATTTGAGTATATTCACAGTAAAAAAACAAGTGTTTGTGAGACTCCTCTCCATTCAAGCATAGTACACTACTTGTTTCACACTTGATACCAAATTTCATCATTCTGTCCCTTATGATTAGTCTTTGATGTACTGTCGGCGATGTTATGAAGGCACATTTGGGGATTCTATTTTTGTGCCACATCAGGTGGTACCATTTAACCTTTTCACCTTTTCTCCTCAGCAATTCAGCCATTCATAACCTGCACTGGTGTGGTATTTGCCGTCTGCTGAGTTGAGCCACTGTCCTGAACATTGATCAAAACCCTCCTTCATAGTGTCTCTCTTTTTGAGCAATTTCCTCCAATACCAACTGTCTTTCACAGTTTCCTTGCATTGCCATATGTCTTCTCTTTTGTTGTAATAATGGTGAATCCATTTAATCCATAAACTGTCAGCTTTTTATGCAATATGCCAGATGTGCTTGGTTAAGAGAGACACCTTTCTCTGCCAGCATCGCTTGACTTGGATTCCACCTTCTCTTTTTTAGGTAAGCAAACTTTGTCCCAGTTGATAAGGGCAACCTTCCTTGTTCCATCTGATCCCCAAAGAAACTGCCTACAAATCTGTTCCACTCTATTAGTCACTGCTCGGGAGGTAAAATAAATATCTGACTCCAATATATGTTCATCCTCAGAAAAAAAGTGTTAATAATCTGAATTTTCCCTGCATATGTGAGATTTTTCACTGGCAGGCTTTGATTTTTCTCATGATCTTATCCACAAGTATGTGGCAATCCTTTTTTCCCCATTTCTGAGCTTTGACTGCATCACTAAGGTATTTTAAAGGGGAGCGTGCCTTTTTAAAACCAGTGATTTGCTGAGCTTCCCCTCCATATGTAGGCTTATACCAGCACAAACTAGCTGGGATTTCTCAGGGTTGGCTTCAAGATCAGAGCAAGATAAAAAGTGTCTAAATGCACAGAGGCATTGAATGCTAAAAGGCTGCTTTACAAAAAATCAAGAGATCATTCTGCAAATGCTGTGTTGAGCAAGTTCACTTTATCTGCTTCGAACTGCATAATTGGAAAACTTATTTTCTAAAAGGATCATCATGAATTAGCTCCGAAAAAAGAAAAGGAATCATCATGAACATTGGAAAATCTTAATTGAGATCAAGAGTCTTCTGTTTACCCTTCTCACTCAAGCAGAACTCACACTGTGAGTTGGTTTTATTTGTAGATTCTTCTGTTTGACATGTTGAACAAAACGACATGAAGAAAAACCTAAAACCAACTATGTCTTGATTTCAATTGTGCATAAAAAGCGTTTTCCCTGCACTGCTCTTTCTCATCAACATTTTCCTCGAAAATGGCAACTGAATTCTGTTCCTCAGCAGTCATAGAGCATTTTTCATGTAATACGCAACCTGGAGATAGTAACACATAATTGTTGATTCCAGAGCTTAGGAAAAAGAATGCAGGAAAGAGAGCAGGGTCAGCAAAATCAAAAGAAGAGAGCAAGAAGCAGAAAAGAGATAAAGAGACAGCTGCAGAAAATGGAGGAGAGGAAGGCAAAGAAGAAGATGAGGAGGAGGAGACAGCCGCAGAAAATGGTGGAGAGGAAGGCAAGGAAGATGATGTTGAAGATAATGACGCTGAGGACAAGGATGAGAACCAAGATGGTGAAGACAAGGATGATGATTCTAATGATAACTGACTGTACAATTTGCTGTCTATAGCATTGTCTTCCTAGTTCAGTGGTACGATAAATCTTGTAATGAAATATGATGGTCGTTTGGCAAAGCAGATGGAATCCACCGGCATTTGGTCATTCTTCCTCCATTTTGGCTGAGTTCAAGTAAAATTGCACTGAATCTCACTTTTGCTGCAACTGTCTGTCAGCACATATCCAATGGCCATCCAGATTGCGATTGATGTTTACCGGGGAAAATTTGTTGGAATTTGAAATACATGCCATTCGTAGTTATATTCAGTTTTCAATTCCCCATCTGATGTCCATGGTATCTTGTGGTCTATTAATGTGCTCTTGTTTGAGGCATAGGCGTAAAAATCGGCACTAGACAAAGTATGAATAACCTAAGGTTGCTAGTCATGAGAAGTATCATGATACCAAAATCTCCAGTTCCAATTTCGGCCACTACTAGTGAGCCACTGAAAAACTGAACTCGGGTATTTTATGAGCTTAAACATAACAACTCCGCCAAATAGTACCGACAATGCACTACAGTGAAAAAGGATTCACAAAATTCTTTGTAAAGAATGATTAAAAGGACAGATTGGGAGCTAATCACTACATCAACGCACATAATTCACTCTGACAGAATCAAAACAGAACTTACAAGCGATCTTCTCCGACCAGCAAAATTCAACTCGTCTACACATGATTCTCAACAGTCAATTACACAAATATTGTTCTTCAAAGCCGCTTCATTTTAATATGTTTCGGCCTGATCCTGTCGAGAGTTGCCTCCATAAATTTGCATTAGTAAGACAACTTCAACTCAGGCACTAACCTCTGCCAAGTATCAATCAACCCATTTGGCGATGTTCAATGTATCTGTCTTCCCCTGTTCAAGTCTCTTTAGACATCGGGGTGTAAAACTGCTGCTCTTTTAAAAGTCATTACTGTGGTAGTAGTGACTCTTACTCTTTGATCTGATCTACTTCATGTACTCCACAACACTACGGTTTATGTCCTCCAAGAATGAAACAAATCCCATGGCGCTAGTGAAACTGGTTCCTTCAACATCTTGTTCTTCAATGAGATAGTTCTCAAATGCTGTGGCATCATCCTGCCCTCCACGGATGAACATAAGCTTCGGTGTGATGCTCCTCTCTTGTTTCAGTTTGTTTATTGTCTCTCGAAGTAAACCTGAGGATGATAAAAATGTATATAATTTTTTAACTAGTTTTAAGGAAAGGAGAAAGGTGTCATCTTGAACTAAAAATTTTCGAGCTTCAAGAGTAACAACTTACAGTCATGGGGTGGTGGAAAAGGCAATGAGGGGTCAGCAGTCGAGGAATAGAACACTATCAAAGTGGTGAATGCATCAAGGAGGAATATAGGGCTACCACTGGTTATCAGTGCAGCACGGCTCAGAGAATGTCGAGGATATGCTTGTTTATCTGGAGTTGAATATGATGTCAACACGGGATATATTGCACGGTGAAGATAGCTTGGCTCCAATGCACTGCATCACAAGAATGGGAAAGGGACAGACATTAGCTTCTAGTCGACCGTCAAAAGATTCAAGCCTAGTAGACCCAAATATTTGCAGTATAGTCACCCATTAATAACTATTTCTCTCCCCCCCAACCCCCTTTACGTTCCATCCTCTTTGAGCCAGGTAAAAGCATACTAGTGGTGGTCATCATTAAAGTTTTGCAAACCAAAATGAAGCGAAAGGAGACTGTCATTTGCCTTGCTTGCTATTCCTTGTCCATTCTATTCCTCATTTCCTTTGGGGTGAAGAGTGTACAAGAAGTAAGGGAAACAAGAGCATGGCAACTTTATGCAGCTTGAGATTCGGAATCTCGTCAGGATATGACGAGAAACTGGTGTTCGATGTCATCAAATCTCAGTACCGAAAAGCATATATATTAGCACTGGCACCATTCCAGGTGCAATTAAGATTTAAGACAGCCAAAGAAACCTACTAGTATTGGAAGGTACCTTACATTATAAGTACAAATGCCAAATACCTGAAGAGACATTGCAAGTATATCCGGTAATCAGGATGAACACCCTCCTCATGCAATCGAAGAAGGGGGTTGCGGAGCAAAGCAAATATTAAGCGAGGCAAAGGCTGCAACTGGGGGCATTGTGAGAAAGCAACATCAATTTGTTGAGCAGTACTTGAACTTGCAGCCCCTTGTTGAATAAGTTTCAGGGCATCATTGTATTGAGCTGTTAGAATAACTAGCCAATCATGTAGCAGCATCCTGCCCTCTCTAACTCCTTGCTCCAAAGAAGCTAAAATAACCTAGATAGCAGGTCTTAAGGATCAAACATTGGAGCAAGAACAGACACAAAAACATAAACATAAACCGGGGGAGGAGGTCATGAAGGAAGAGCAATATTTATTGATACCTTGTGAACCAGAATTGAAAGAACCACCTCTGGGTCAACACTGTCATATAGTTCATTGATATTATGAGCAGTTGCATACTGCAATGTTCTGATCCTCAGCCGCCTTTTGATTGAAAACTTGGGTCTGCAGGTGCATACATACATAATAAACCAATTGCAAGGGAAATATATTTCAAGAAACGGCATACCCAAGATTTAGTGCATACATGGCATAAGTAAATTTCTGCATCTTTTAGTGGAATAGCATATGACAGTGATAAAAGTCAGATAATACATCTTCATTAAATACGAGAAATAAAAATCATTTTTCTCTGGAGGGTAAGGCAATAAGTGATCTGCAAAGATTCATGGTATCCTTTACTAGAGTCTCAAGTTACTACAATGACTTTACTCATTCCTTTATCATTATACCACATAAACAGAAACTCCCCAATCATGTTACACCACCCAAAATCAGCAAAAGATAACAATTTGTATCTGAAATTCTGAACTATTTACATCTAAAACAATATTGCGTTTCCAGAATCAAGTGATTCCTAAAATCTGTATGCATGGAACACTACCACAATCATCAAAACTAGCTAAATTCTCAGCTCCCCAAAAATTTGATTTTACAATTTTATATTAAACAAACATGAGTTCTACATAAGTTAGCTCAACTGTAGCTCAGAAAAAGGGGGGTGTGGTGGAATCAGGTACTCAATCAGAGAAAAATCCAAGCAATGTCAGCTATATCACAAGGTGCACAATGATTATGTGATGACAGAAAAGAGAATTTACAAAATATGGCTGGCTAACCATACCTACTCGCAGAACTCAATCCTGAACTTGAAAGCTCCTCAGGTGGTACAACCACAGTGTACTGGAAAGCGACTTGTAGCATAGGAGGTTCTGAAGCATGTCTGTCCAAGCATTAAGCACGATCTTGATGTAGAAAATAAACAATATAACCCTATGATTGAGGGTTAAACAAATTTTGCACCGAAATCATAAAAATTGCATAGTCATTCAAACACAATGCATCAAGATTCAAGAATGCTGGTTATTAAGGCTTCAACTTGAAATGTCATACATTGCAGGGAGATTGAACTTCTACAAGTGATTGAGTGACAAATAAAGAGACATACAACAACAGCAGATAAAAAAGGAACAAGATAATCGCTTCCTGTAAAACCTGTAAAACTTGGGAAAAGTGAGCAAGAATCACTTAGTGCCTTTTCTTCTCCTTATGTTTATAAAGGAATGGCACTTTTCTGTCTTAATAAAGGAACTTTGGCACTATTTTTGGACATACAGAAAGCTACATTTCAACAAGCCCTATGGGACAGAGGGAGTACTACACTTGCACATACAAATCCAGTATAACTATGAAACTCACCAGAGAACCAAGCATCACAGGGTTGTTGCTATTGTTTGTTTTTTTCCTAATGGTCATCATTCAATTATTAATGTCTAATTTTGGAAAGTGATGTGGTCGTTGGTCAGACAGATTCACTAAGTGAGAACTGTTTAACAGCGTGTCTGATTCTTAAGAAACAGATGGATTCTCAATAGAAGAATTAATAACCCCTTCATGCAACATATCCATCCAATCACATTTTCCAAAGCCCACACATCATAAATGAGACAAAATTGGAAGGAAGAGTGATTTCATACCTGGAGAATCCCTCAACTTTGGCAAATTCGAAGTCGTATGCATAGGTGGCATAAGAATCACAACAAATGATGTGCTGAACGTTTTCATATTGTGGATCAGGGAAAAAGTGACCATACTGCCAAAATCATTTAATGGAAAACAATTAGGAACTCAACGTGAACAATTTGTTGGCAGTATCCAAGAAATAGGAAGCAACTACTTACAGAGTGTCCTATTTTGAATTCAGAAGATGTTCTCAGCCTTAGTACACAATTGAAGGCATATGGACGACTTAACATGCGATACCTGTAAGACAATTTTGCCAACCATTTTTTCAGTTAAATAAACACAACTAAATTAATAATTTTCATGATAGAACTTTATTAGTTTTTCAGAAAGCACAATTGCAAGCAGAAACACTAATATGAGTTGACAGGGAAAAAACCCTCATGAAATTCAAGCAATCAGTTGGTGGCACATCTCAACATAAACGTTGGACCACTTTTTTCTTGGTAATATGGCACTTACATGTCCTGAGGAAGTGTGGAATCTTCAGTGTTTGGATATAGAAACAGGGAGCCTCCACTTTCAATGCTTAGAAACTTCAGGGATGCCAAATCTGTATACTCATTTGTAACAGCAAATATGTCCACACAAACACCTGCTTGAACAGCGACAGCAGCCTGTGAAATATATGTCAATCTTCATGGTGCCTAATAGTAAATAACTACACAAATCTAGAATTTAACCAAAATTACCAGCTCTTTGTAAAATGACGTCTGCTCTGGAAGCAAAGCACGGTCTGCATCCTCGCCTTTACTAGCATATTGCTCACCATAGCGTCTTGTATCCAGTTGCCCAGCACCATAATCAGGGGCACCAGACAAGAAAGCAAAAACTCTTGCTGCAGATATTGGGGGAAGGACACAGAAGTCAATAATCTAATTGTGTAAGTGGAAAGGAAAAAAAGTAAATGTTTACCAAAACTTAATCTAAGTTGGCGCTTGCTTTAAGCAGCATAAACAATGATATAAATCAGTATGTCAACTAGCTTCTTCTACAATAAAGCAGTCATACCTAGTGCAAAAGTGGTTCCGTATTCTGACCCAAGGTAGTTAAAGAGGGCCTCCATTGCAGCTCCAAAACCTCGACCACCTAATAATACACCGTCAAGTGCTTGACTACCAACAGCTGATCTTTCCCAAGATGTCATTGGTTTCAGAGTTTCAAGGGCAGACACTATCCGGTCTTTACAAGTCTCCACCTAGATCGTTACAGGACCAAAGTATTAGCATGTTGAACCTTGTAGCATCTGCTCCACGTTAGGAAGGGGGAAAATTTCTTAAACTGCCTAAGGATAGTTCTGACAAAATCAAATCAGGACATACTGGGGCCAAAAATGAAAGCAATGGCATAACATCCTCAAACTCTATTGGTATTGTGCCATCTGAATCAGAAGGGATGAAGACATTCTTAACAACAGGAACAGGCCCTTGCACATCATACAATCCCAATTTAAGGCTGAAAGTTGCAAGCCCAAAGAGTGCTCCTGATGGTAGCGCTGTCCAGCATAATATGAACTCAATTAATAACAGGCTGGGCAAACGACGCACAAGGTAAGTTCTAATCACAAACTAACCTTCCAAAGCCGCCAATAATGCACTCTTTGTAAGTTCTATAAACTCTTCTGAAGCTGCAACAAGAAACAGGGAATAAAAATTCAGTCATCTTGATGAAGAACAAAGAAGACAACCACGTCTAAGCATCAGGAATAAGCTGGTAGTTTGTCCACTCGAGCTACAATTTACAACCCCATTGCCCCAGCTGCACATCAACTTATGTAAGGAACACGCATCAAAATCAAGAAAGTCCAATGGCACGACTCATCAGTAAAATCATATTTCATCAACGATTTATGCAGTAAACCCACCATGTCAAGAAAATTCATCCAGTAATCACCTAATCTATGTATCCTGAACACAATCGGATAACCTACGGCTGGACAAATAACACATAAAGTGCCTCCGGCCGATGTGAAAGGACCTATTGCTTAGCTATCACTAGAACCATACATCATCTGGCCCACAACTTTTCACACAAATCAACAACTAACAGATTTCCACAATAGCTTAGAAAACCAGTTTCTAAAAGATGAGAGGTAAAACAGAAGTTCACTATGACAGAATGACCCCCAGTTCCCCTTCACACCCTTACTTAGCTTTATTGTTTCTAAGCTCTATGTGGCAAAAAAACTCTAACCATACAGGAAGACATGTATTCATACAAAAAAGGTGAGCTGATTTACAGAAAGAACAACTGATACTCACATGACAAATCCACTGCTGCAACATATACTGGACGAGCCTGCATTGATTCATCCTCGTATCCTTCCACTATAGACAAATCCAGCCACAGTAAAGCATCAAATATAACTGAAATCCTGAACTTTACAAACGACAAAGAACAAATTTGAAATTCAACTATCTTCACATAGAATTCATCTAACATAACAATTAAATACTCTATCTGGCATTGGATACTGACGACCTCCAATCAAACATACTAATAGGTCTGTTTAGTTGAACTACAGAATTGCAACATCAAAATGGTCCAACCAATTCAAAACCCTTCCAATCTAATAATTGTCTCTTCCCAAATTTCCTTGGGTTAGAAATAATTTGCAAAGGGCAAGCAAAATACTTAGTGCAACTCAAACACCCAAGATCATCAAAAGTAGGGATATTTATCATGAAGAGCTAGGATTGACAAACGAATTAAGGGCAAATGGAAAAGATCACAAATAGGGCTCAACATCACAGCGACATCATTATGTATGCGACTTGGAAATGTTTTTAAACTTTGTACCAATATTTCTTTGAGCAAGTCGCTACATTTCCTAAGGATCAATGCTTTTAACAATAACACCCTATTTGGCCTCCATTTTTCTCTTCTCTTGCAAACAAAATTTGGTTCTTCAGGAACTTGTCCTCAGTTTCTATATAACTCGCAGTTTCCACTTTGCAACCCGTGCCAGTAATTCTTCTCAAAAGCTAAACTATAATGCTGAATTCAGCAATGAAAACCACTCATAGCATCAACCACACTCAAAAGTTCAAGTTCCTTTCACCCTGAATTGACCTAAACAAAACAACAAACATGCTACTAGCTCTCGTTTACATTGAATCACAAAATCCCAACAGACGCCATTACCTCTACCTCCAAATTTATACCTGGGCAACCAAGAAAACCTCCCAAAAAAATAAGAGTTCACCTAAGCAGCCAATTGATCACACCCAATAATCTCTTGTTCTTTGAACTAAAGAGAATCCCAACATAGTTAACCAGACCCCCGGGGCAAATAATTAAGCAAAACTTACAGGGCAATTCGAGATCAATGAAGGAGGAGCTCATCTCCGGGCAAGATTCTGGGCGAGAGTACTTGGCAATGGCGTGAGTGGAGAGCCCATTGAGGGTACCGCAAAGTGAGCAGGTCCAAGCCCACTGATCAAGCTCACAGTAAGTGTTGAAGTAAGCCCAGCAATTCTCGCACCTCGGCAACAACTCGCCATCGGATCCCATCGCCGGCGGGTTCCCGTTCTCGTCCCTCAGAGCGAACGGCGTCACCGTCAAGCCCCACGGCAGCCCCGACGACTCCTGCTCGTCTGGGTCCGTCGGAAACCTCGTCACCGTCGCCCGGACCGCCATTGCTGGGGTGAGCGAGAGAGAGAGAGAGAGAGAGGGAGAGATTTGATTGATTGATCGTGATGGGCAGGAGAGAGAGTTGGAAGGTGAAAAGAGGGTGAAAGGATGCTCTGCTTGAAGATGGAGTGTAGGTTAAGGGGTGTAGCCATGGAGGCGTAAGTTAGCATTTGGTCTTGAAATTTGTTGACTGCAGAAAGAGCTCCACATACGAGGGACCAATTATTGTTTGCCGCGTGGCTTGAATTTTTCCTTTTTCTTTTTCTTTGATTGATAGACATACAATATTATACTAGTAGGTTAGTAGCTCAACATAGTCAACTCAACGCTATAAAATATCAATTAATACTCTCACAAGTCATAAGCCACGTCATCAGAGGATTTTATCATAGTCAACTTCGAGTATTCAAGATTTTCTTCAGTAGTGGTGGGAGGTTTTGTAATTAAAAGTTAAAATAATAGATTTTTACAAACTAAAGCAACAAATTTGGGGCAAACTTCGATTCATTTAGCAGAAGTGCTATCGCTATGAGAAATAGCGTCAAAGCAGCAGTTCAAGCATGATTTCATTCTATTATTTTGGAATGAGATAACCAAACGGTTATTAAAGTAATTAAAGGATAAATGTAGGTTTTTGGGAATCCAAAAGCTTATAGAAGACACTCATTGTTTTCTTTAGAAGTGCAATCACGTCTTTATTCATCACACATATATAAAAGGGAATCGGGTTGTAAATTGGGTGACCAAGTTTGGTCTTTATATTTCGTCCACTTTAGTTTGGTTTTCTTTTTCATCTTCTTCCTTTCTCTCCATTTTAATGGAGAACAACTTAGGTATAACTTTGCGAAAAGGGCTATCTATTAGTTGTTATACTTACCTTTAAAAAAAAGAAGTTATAAATCACGTATTAAAATTTATCTATATGATAAATACACAATGATAAATAATATGTGATTTTTAAGAATTTTTATCCAGGAGTACTATATAAATCGTTAAAAAATATAACTTATAATACTGAAAATATGGTCAATGGGGTTAATATAGCAAAGCATTTTTTTCATATACAAAAGTTTGATCAAGAAAGAAAATCTACATGAAGGTTAAAAAATATTGTATCTTTTCTTTTGCATTCTTGATTAATACACTTTGGTAGCTATAAAAGAAGAGTGGTTAACACACTGTATCTTACCATGCATGAATTGTATTACTTATAAAATATATTTTTTAGGAAAAGAAAACACATCTCCATTCCGATCCTATTGTCATTACACAAAGCAACCGAAAATTCAATTAGTCTTAACGGTTTTAGTAAAAAAAAAACTATCAACGACTCTTCAAACTTTTAAATCGGACTCTCATAAAAATTAGTAGTACTAATAGTACGTATTTAAAAGGGAAAAAAACCATAATAGTCAATCAGAAAAAAAAGGAAATGGAAAAAGACAAGAAGAATGGAGATGAACGGTGAGGATTGCATCCAAGTGTTACGGCCATCTCCACCTTTGAATGAAATCAGATCAATCCATTTCTTGGATCAGACGGTTGCCAACCTTTTTGGCAAACAGAAGGCGGTGGGCAAAGGATCTTCTGAAAATTTCCAAGGCCTATTTTGCTTCGTCCTCACCTGAGCTACCTTAAACCCTCACACCTCTCTCTCTCTCTCCCCAAATTTCATCGGCGTCGACGAGGTAAATCTCTCTCCTATTATACTGCATTGCATTTCTGTTTGATCTTCTTTTTCTTCTTCATTCAGCTGAATCTCTCGCGAAATTTGTTTGTTTTTCTGCTTAGCGATCTTCCAATCGGCCCCTCCACCAAAGAAATTCGGCTGATAGATTGAATCGTTTTTCTGTTTTTCTAGTTGTCGATTGTAATCTGACCGCTATGATAACGTTGGTTATTCTGATTTTTATTTGTTTTTGTTTTCTGGCGTACTTCTTTGAGCTGTTATTAGGGTTTGTAAACGAGGTGGAAGATACGGAACCTGGAAGTATTTTGTTGCATTGCATTTCAAATTGGGTTGTTATTGTGCTCGTAGGAACAAATGTCAATAATGTAATTCATAGTTTAGCTCTTGAAATCGTTCACTTGTTTACGTCTTAAGTAAATAAAAATTTTGTTATCTTGACCCACGATTGGAAGCCCTTGATTTGTGGGGCTCTTTTGGCAAGGCGAAATGGGTTTTTGGTGCTTAAAGCGCAGTTTATGCGGAGTTAACCAGTGCTAAAGTGTTTGATGGAAACCTAAGTAAAGAATCTGTTTGAATGTGTTGTAACAGAATTTCATGGCATTGAGGATCCTTTTGATTCAATTGGGTTCTTGAATTTTCAATGGGGCCATGTGATGGTATGTTTCGGTTTGATTTATGCTAGTTAGGGATGATCCTCTAGATTTTTTATGACCATATGTTCTTCCTTGCATTTTCATCTTTAGCTGCACAAGTAGTTTTTGGTACAAAGGATGATCTCCCTGTGGATGTTCTATGTGCTGGAGGAGTTAACGGAGGGAAAAAGAATCTGTGCTCTCTTGGCTAAATTAGTGAATTCTATATAATGTTGGTTTGATGGTTCCTTCACCTCCATGTCCATGCATGGAGGGAGAAATTTGTGGAAAAAGTTAGAAGGGTTTATTAGTAGTTACTACCATGTCACTGAGGAATGTATTAGGCACCATACACGTGGGGCCCATCAATGCTGTGGTTTGTTTTAGGCAGATTAGGACGTATTATCCCCCCGCGCCCCAATAAGTTTGCTGGATGAGCTATCCTTTTGACCCATTACACTTAAAAGAAAGCTGTAGAGGTGTATTTGGCTACAAAATATTCTCCATCACGAATGCGATTGGAGGATTTTCTATTTTACCGAGACTCTGGAACATGTTTGTCTCATTTTTAGTTGCTCTCTCTCTCTCTCTCTCTCTGAAAAAATCAATAATAGCATTGCTGATCAGTGACCACCCTGAGTGGATAGTGCAGTTTGCACTTTGATGCACATAAATTTGTTGTTCTCATGTCTTAGTAATGTGTAATATGTTATGCGTGGTAGTAATGTTGAGAGTTAGATTTGTTTTTGATACAATATCTAATGGTTTTGATACCCGTAAATTGTGAGATTTTTTCCAGTATTCTTGAGTAGTTTGTATACTTTGCAACAAGGAAGTTTTGGTAAAGTTTTTGTATTATGGCATGATATTTTACCTCTGAGGTGTCTGCCGGTTCCACATTGAATAAGTTTTTTACACCATTAATTTAGTTGTGAACTTGAGGTTCTTAAACCGGTGACTGCTAGTTGAATGATATAATGTTGTCTTTTTCTGCAGAATTGTACCTGAAGCGATTTACATTAAGTCACCATGGCGGGAAGGATTGCTGCTAGATACATATCTCGGAGGTTTTCAAGTGGTGGCAAGATACTTAGTGAGGAGGAAAAAGCTGCAGAGAATGTTTACATCAAGGTAATGCTCTATAGTCTATAGTCATCAATAATGAAATGAATTGCGGTGTTCATTTTCCTAGAGTCCCAGAATAGAGTAATTGTATGCTTCATTAATATCTTTAAAGGTGAGAATTCTTGCTTCCACAATCTTTATAGATGAATAAGAATGCTAATGTCACACATTTTTAAAATGTGCGGGAAAATTACTCTTTCATTGGTACATGATGTAGCATATATATCGATTCTCAACAATTTTCCATAATCTCAGTCTATTAGCAGGATAAAATCTTGAAGGTCCTACATGATACAGTTGGTAAATGCTTTTAAACAATTAATGAGGTTCCCAATACACACACAGGTTGAAACTATCTTCAACTTGTAGATAGCATCATGGGAAATCCAAACAGCATTTGGTACATAAGTAATACTGATAGAGTATGCTACTTCTAACTCATAAGTTACTGGGAAGAAATGTATAGGTTTTCAGAGATGGTTCATAAATGGATGCCTAATGTTCATGGCATTTCTTCATCACAAGTAGCATTGTCCTCTTTTTCTTTAGTGGACAATTAAGGTGCCCATGCAGATGGATGGCTTTGAACTTGCTTTGTGGATGTGAAACACTTCTTCAAAATGAAGTTTATGTTGCTGCCAGGACTGTTGGATTTTTTTTTCTTGTGGGTGTTGTCAAGCCTGTAGGATCTGTTTTGTGCTATTTTATGCTAATATCTGCTCTTTATTTGCTCAATGATAATTTGATTTCATAATAAAGCTTTATGTCACTGCAGAAAATGGAGCAAGAGAAGCTGGAAAAGCTTGCACGTCAGGTGTGAACTTTCATCTAATCATAATTTGCATGGGGAGGTACCTGGTCTAGTTTAAGTGCATTTGTTTCACTTTCTTCTTATGGGCTTCTTGGGGGTGTAGTGGAGTGAGCTCTCACCAGTAAATTGGATCTTATAGTTTGTAATTGCGTTGCATGAGGAATGTCTTCTTGCTGAATACCAAGTCCTTTGATGAATACGTGTAGTTCAACCTGTACTCTGTGCTGAGCTCTATTCATTGGTGGAATGGTTTCAGGGTCCCAAACCAGCTGATGCACAAGCAACTGGCTCGGGAACAACAGTGACAGATGCCAAGCCGGGCGGCCCAGAACCATCAACCACAAATGTTTCAACTGACAAGCACCGGAACTATGCTGTTTTGGCTGGAGTAATCACTGGTCTGAGTGCTTTGGGATGGTACCTCAAATCTGGTTCAAAGAAGACAGAAGAAGTTCAGGACTGAAGAACTCTCAGAATATCTGGTCCCTTTTCTTACCCTAGGGTGATGATTGAACTTCTCTAATAAAAGAATCAGTCCGATTCTGGTATGAAACAATGAATTCTTGGTTAGCAGTTACTGATTCAGTAGTTTACATGCATATAGACCGAAGAAGAGATGATGACGTACACAGTACATTGTTCAATCGAAACTGGGTGGTTCTTGTTTTGTTAATATGAAGCAGGTTTTCCGGATTTTGTTGAGCCAGTTTCATTTGATTGATTTTAATATGTTTCATAGTGAATCATGGTGGGAGTGATTGGATGTTATTTTCCCCAGCTACCAACTATTCTGATACATATTGAAATCAGGTTTTCTTCTACAGACTGAGTAATTGAATGATTTGCAGCATGTACTGATGGTCAGATGCTTTGATAAATTAAAAATGGCAGAGGATATGGTTCCCTTTCTACACAACTCTGAAACTATTCCTGCCACTAGCCTTGTTTCTTCTCTATGCAGGTTTTCACATGGTTTAAACTTTAAATGAATAGGAATATAAGCTTTTTAAGGGCATATATGCCTTTGAAAATATTATTAACTTGTTTACCTTTTACAGTGATAAAGGATAAGAAGATGGCTACTAACCTAGGTTGTCATAGTTGATAGCCAAATAAAATACTGTGATACATTGAACTCATTTATTTACAGAGATAAAATATGGATCAACTGAGTGAAATATCCTCCAAAATCATTTCTTGCCATTATTACCATCAAATGGAAAGGTTATGCCTGTCAAAAATCTGTTTGATCCAATCGCCTGAATTAGTTAGACTCGAAAAACACTGGCCATTCTCAAACTTTTTGTCAGAAATAGAAATTCGAACAATCAGTCATGTTTGCATTAATAATTTGGTCAGGTTTGCATGTATGCATATCGGTGAGGGTTGTTGGAATTTGAGAACTGATTCCCGTTCGACAAATTGAGGCAACTGGGTTCGAGATATTGAACAATTAGGTTTATAATTTTTGTAAAAATCTCTAAAAGTATCCGACGACAATAAGAAATCGAGGTTTGGACTTAGGTTTAGTCATGTATATAATTTTGGCTAGAATGTCCAATATTTTATATATAAAGTTCGGACACTCGAATAATTGGATTAAGAAATCGAGGTTTGGACTTAGGTTTAGTCATGTAGCTAGAATGTCCAATATTTTATATATAAAGTTCGGACACTCGAATAATTGGATTAAGAAATCAGGTTTGGACTTAGGTTTAGTCATGTATATAATTTTGGCTAGAATGTCCAATATTTTATATATAAAGTTCGGACACTCGAATAATTGGATTTAGTCGGGACGTCCGAATTATAATCTAAACAAGATTTGAATGTGAGATTTTTTATCCAAATTGTTCGAAACTAAATTTTTGCATGTGGCTTACTAAAGGTAACATAATTGGAGTTTTTTTTTTGGGTTTTTTATTTCTTTTAAAGGAAGAAAGGTAAGTAGTAGGTAAAAGAGGAGGAAAAGAAGGAAGCTGAAGGAGGATGTGAATCGGTGACCAAATGTGTATAAAAGCTTCAGTATTTTCTTCCGTCAGGGTTTCCCCAAAAAAAATTTCAGTATTCTCTTTCTTATTCTTATTCCCGCGTCATCCTGATCGTCCAATATCGTGATCAGGTGGGGCCCGCTTCCTCTCCTTTAAATCCTCCATGTCAGGACCTTCTTTCTCCCCTGCATCCTCCCGCACCTGATTACAACTCCCTTCTTTCAGCTCAGCACACTCCTTCCCTGCCTGACGTCGCTGAAGATAGATAGAGAGAGAGAGAAAGGCGTCGGAAAATGGAGGGAAGGAAAGTGACAGTGGCTGCTCTCCAGTTCGCTTGCTCCGACGACGTTTCCCAAAATGTCGCCACCGCTGAAAGGTTCCCTTTTTCTTCCTTTTTTGGCTGGTTATTTTCTCAAATTTTAGGACGCAAATTCTGCTATTTTGGAATTGTACTTCATTTCTATGTGATTCTAATGGAATATGATGGTCTACTTCTTCATTTTAGTTGCTTAATTTAAAACTAGAGCCATGGCAAGGGGTTAGCCTATTGCTGGTATTGTGAATGATTCAGAATCGTTGGTTAAACGAGTGATATTAATTTAGAACACAATCTCATCCCGAATTATCATAATTCCTTTTACTCTTCTACACAGTGAAATCCCTTTTGATTGGGTGGATTACATTTACATTAGGTCGCACTATGTCACTTTTTTTTAGTTTACAAGTGTTAGTTCCCATATGGGTTCATGGCTAAGGGTATGACTTGGCTATTTTCTGAAAATTCTTGGCCTAGAAAAAGTGTTTGTCCCTACCCATGTTGATCAATTGAGTATTGTTGCAAGCTTTTGATGTGAAATGAAGAGTATGAATGACAATGATTTGGGCAATGAAGCCTGAGTCTGGGGGCATGTATTTCATTGTACTAAGAAACGGGATTCACCCATGGCTGGTCATTTGATACCCGTATTATGATGAATAACTAGGATTTTCTTGATGTTCACTCAGCACATACAAAGAGACGTGGTGGGATGTTAGTTGAGCATTGTACACTTTTGGTGTAGAACAAAAATGTTTGTTTTGTTGCCATTGTTTACTTGAAAGAAGGTGATAAACCCTCGTGCTTTGCTCCTCTAGCGCCATCCATTTAGTTTAGTTCTCTTAAGCTTGTCAGCTGTGACGTTTGTATAAAACCTTGTTCTTGCAGACAGTACATTGATTCTTACTTTCTGAGCATTAATGTTGAGCTGTTTTATCAATTTACTACATATTGGTCCCCATCAGGATCTCCGGGGCGGCTCTCCGACCCTTAAAAGTCTCGGTTCCCAGAGTTGGCTGCACACGCATAATCATGTAACCATACCTTTATTCACTAGCTTGTTTTTTCTGATAAATTATGAACTTCTCTGCAATCCAGGGTTTAGGTACTTGATCGAATCCTGCCTCCCATTGAGCATATCTGCATACCAAGTCAATAGTTGTTTTATTCCTTGCATTCCTTTTGGTTTGAAATTATTATTGAAATTGCTCACTCATATCAGTTTTGCATTCTTGGGTAGCCTCATCTCCTTTTTTCTCCTTTGGTCCTAAGTTTCCTCCTCCTTTAAATCATTAGCCAGCTATGACCTTATACATTGTCTAGATGTAGAAATGTCTTTGTGACTTTATCGGATGTTCCAACTGATAACATGTTATGTACAAGACAATATAATCCCTCGTACTTCTCCACACAACGTGTCAACTGTACCGAGTGCATCTGACAAGGCTTCTGCCTGCGTAGTGTACTGTTAAGGACTGAAGTTTAAATTTGACTCTTGAGTGTTCTCCATAAGTTGATGGATCAGGATAGGAATATGAAGTTTGCTCTAGTAGGAAAATAACCATGCTATTTGCTCTTTCAACTTGCTTTCCATAATAGATTAATAAATGCTAATTTTGATGGCTTTTAGTTTGATTTATATAAATTTTTACCCCCTTTGTATGTGATGGTGGTTGGTGATCTAGCTGGTAAACTTGATGTATAAGCTGATTGCCTTAAATGAGAATAAATTTACCCTTATCTAATCAGAATAACCTGAACTAGACATAAGAGTGGACATTGGACTGTGATAGGCCAAACTAAACCGACTCGGGATTTGAAGGATAACCTGATCATAACTCAAACTCTACTCGACGACAAGAACACATTGCCCTTAGAGTTTCTTAACTAATGTCGGCCGTTTTTCATGGCGAGCTTGTTGACCCATCTGATATCATTCGAAGTTACCAGAGTCCATAATGGCTGATCTAAACCAAATCCGAACCTGAATTCCATCGACCCGAATATAGCATGACTTGAAATTAACCAAATGCACAATGCAAACCAATCGGTCTATTTGCTAGGTGTCATTGAAGCTCCCCACCCCCCAAAAAAGGGGGGCAGGGAGTAGGCTACTCTTCAAACCTTTCGGCCCTTCCTTATACCCTTGATCCAAACCTGATAATTGACTTAGTTAATGCAGAGGAAAATGCTACTGGAAGAGCCAATGTCTATATATTGGTGAGATGCTAATTGGCGATTAGCAAAGTGAGCATTTCCGAAAGCTACTGGGATGTGGGCATAGTTTTTAAATATATAGAATAAGGATCTAATTTGACAAACAGGGAATTTGCTTTTGCACAAATAAAAAGAGGAGATTTTTATGTAATTGCTCCAATTTCTTTTGAGACTACAATCATATGTGTCTCATGATGTTTTCTCTTTCTGCTTCACTGCAGTTAATTCTGTGTATTGTCATTTGCTTGAGCAGGCTTGTGAGAGCTGCTCATGGCAAGGGTGCAAACATCATCCTTATCCAGGTGTGTGGCTTGACCGAGCTATGTTCGACACACACACACACACACACATATATATATATGTTTGTCCCCTTTTTTTCGGGTCTACACTTGGAATGCACACCAGCCTTCAAGTTCTACTGTAAGCCACCAATTTTAATTTTCTAATTTTTTTAAAATTCCAGGAACTCTTCGAGGGGTATTACTTCTGTCAAGCTCAGAGGGAGGATTTCTTCCAGAGAGCCAAGCCATACAAGGGCCACCTGACAATTATGAGGTATGATTTTTTCTAATGTAAAAACATGCCATTATTGTAGCCCTAGATATTGTTCGTTGAAAAAACAGACATTTTTCTTTAAAGAAAATCTTTATATATCAATGGACAGTTCTAAATTATTTTATTGAGCGGTATATGTGTCCCTGATAATCAATACTTTGACATTTGATCATTGATGGTTGCTGAGTAACATATCAGATATCACTTTGAATGTCTATGATGGCATGAAGTCATGTTGTTTCCTTATGGTGAAAATAGGAAAGGAGTATATGTGTAACCTTAAAAGATTTTTTGATGTAGTTAGGTTTTCTTTAACTGAACTAAAGCATGCCAAACTCATCCCATGTAGATGGTATTTCTGCTTGTGATTGTTGAAACATTTATGCACGTGGATGCTTACAGGATGCAGAAACTAGCAAAAGAGCTGGGGGTAGTTATACCGGTTAGCTTCTTTGAAGAGGCAAACAATGCTCATTACAATTCAGTGGCAATCATTGATGCTGATGGCACTGATCTTGGACTATACCGCAAGTCTCACATACCAGATGGACCAGGTGATTGGATGTCAAAATTTTGGATTGTTTGCCTATAACAGCATCTTGTTTGCTGATAACAGCTTCTTGCTTCTTTCAGGTTATGAGGAGAAATTCTATTTTAATCCTGGTGATACTGGTTTTAAGGTGTGTTTTTGGCTTGAATATTCAATTCTAGGCCTATTCTGGTACCCACGTGTTTGATTTTTTGATATTCAAGGCCTAGGCTACTTTTTGATGAGTGATATTGAGTCTTAAGTGAACTTAGCTGTCCTTTTCTGTCTTGACAATTGAGCTGAATGTTACTCTATGCTATATTTCTATGGTTTCTATTTTAATCGCGCTGACTGTGGCTTTAGAGTGGGTTCTGGATCTCAATATTGAGTTCTATATCTAGTTTGGTGCCTGTATATTTGGGAATTTGGTTGTATCAAGTCTTAACCTTTCATTCAACGAGTGATACTGACCCTAATTATCTAGCTGCTGTTCTCTACCTTGGCAATTGAGGTTGAAAAATTAGCTACGTATGTCAAGGCTATGTTTTTATAGCTTGATTACTTGGATGTACTCTCTATATGGAGATATAAATCCCTATCTTTTTCACATTTGAATAAATATCAAAAGGCAAAATGCAGAACATGGTAAATGAAGAGAGAACAGTCTACCTTCTAAGTGGCAAAAAGATTTCCTTAGACTTGAGTTGGTGTAATAGATCTCTGTTGGAGAGTTCAAGGTTTAAGAGTTTATCTACATTTTGGTCTCTTTTAGTAGTTAGTTTGGTATTCAGAAGCAGTTGATATATAAGTTGGCTTCATGGTAATTCATCTAAGTTCATTTTAGTTTATCATGCTTGGTTTTCTTAGTTCTTAATTTCTTGAGCTTTTGGAGTTACTTTTTTGGGGCATGGTGTCTGAGGTCCTGCTTAGGATGCTCTTTGAGATGAAACTTACAGATCCTTTTTAATTTTTGTTTTGGGTCACAGGTGTTTCAAACTCAATTTGCCAAGATTGGAGTTGGTGAGTTTCATTTGCTAGGCATCATGTTGTTCCAGTTTTTATTTATTTATTTAATTTTATATCATGATGTTAGATATCATCAAATTTGCATGCCTGTAATTGTCTTGCATGCATAAGCTGATGGTCTGCATATATGGGATTCAACTAAGGAAAACTTAAACGTTTCACTGGTGAAAATTGGTAGCATTGCCATTAATAGCAACAAATTTTCTGATGTTAGGAATCTGTTGGGATCAGTGGTTTCCTGAGGCTGCCCGAGCTATGGTACTTCAAGGTGCAGAGATATTGTTCTATCCCACAGCAATCGGTTCAGAACCTCAAGACCAAGGACTTGATTCTCGCGACCACTGGAAGCGAGTGATGCAGGGCCATGCAGGTGCTAATGTGGTACGTTAGCTAATGGCCTTCATTGTCATTTCGATCAGTTGTGCTTCTGAAGTTGTCAAAACCTTGTTTAACTCTCGTATTTGTGTAATTTGTTTTCGCTGACTTTCAGTTCCCCGCTTTCTTTCTAATTGAGCCATCATAGGGATGGCCGAGTGGGAGAGAACACAACTTCCTATGAAAAGGGAATTCCCATTAGATGCATAGGGAGAGCCTCCCTCCCCCTCTCTTCGAATATGAAAAAAAAAACCTCTATTAAATGTTTTGGCTAGTGCAATGGTTATCCTGTTCAACCTTCATATATTTATTTGTAACATTGATCATCCTTTAGTCAATAGGGTGAATCCTGCAATTTGTTTATATGACGCTATCCGTTGATTGAATGTTTCAGCTTCAACACCCCCCAAAAAAAAAAAGATAATGCACACACACACAAACCTCTTCTTTTCTTTTCCCCATCAGATGTGTGCTAAGTTGCTATCATTGATAAAGTATTGGTTGCTTACATAATGGCTGATCTCAGGTACCATTGGTGGCTTCAAATCGCATTGGAAAGGAAATGATTGAAACAGAGCATGGGAAAAGTGAAATCACCTTCTATGGCAACTCATTCATATCAGGTTTTTTTAGTAGTTTGGATCTCTTGGATTGTTGTTGTTATTCCTATTATTATTTTAAATATTGTTGAGTGAAGTGGCTAGCTACTTGTAATCGAATTTTAAACCCAAAAACCATGATGGATAGGTCCCACTGGAGAAATTGTTGCTGGTGCTGGTGACAAAGAGGAAGCTGTTCTTGTTGCTGAATTTGATCTGGACAAAATTAAATACAAGAGATGTAGCTGGGGAGTGTTCCGAGATCGCCGCCCAGATTTGTACAAGGTCCTCCTAACTTTGGATGGTGGCAATCCTAATTCCTGAACTTATCATTTCGTTTCCTTTTCACTCTTTTTATATTGCAAATAAATTCCATAGGTGGCTCATGCAATTATTGTAGAGCCCATGCTTCCAGTGTTGCCCTGAAACACAAGCGACCCTTAGGCTCCATCAGTTTTTCATGTTTCGGTTGATTTTGTTGCACATTCAAAATGGAAACTTTTGTTTGCTTTCACAGTATCGCTTTAACAGGCCACTGGATTACGTCACATGTGTTTGTTTGCTACCAATTCTTGTTAAATAATGGTCGGAGTGAATCTCCAAGTGCCGTTTAGAATTGCTCAACTCTGCTCCTGCAGATGCTGAGATAATCTGACGGACGCTTTCCAAGTTGATTTAATGCTCAAAATTTTTTCTGGGAATTATTGGTCATCATGTTCTGACTGCAGAGCATTGAAGTGTGTATTGGAAATTTGGTGATGGTTGGTTACTCCTTTGTCATACCATACATTGGGTTTTCATGTCAAGGTGGGTTTGGCCACAATAACTTGTTAACTTCACATTTAAAGTGCTGCCTTTTCCTCTCTGGGTGTAAAAGAAGCAGGCGTCAAGGCCAATGCTGGGCAAGAATCGCAGTTAGGTGTTCGATAACAACTCTTAGAGACTTTAGCAGTTGAATTGGATTAGCTTTCTTTTGCGTGATAGCTATGTGGTCCATTTGAATTTCATGTGGGAATTTGCTTTAGATAAGATGGTATCATTTCATAAGCTTTGTGACTACTGTTTTCGTGCATTCGATCATCCAGTTATTGAGATACGCCTTTCTGACTGAGAGGTGTCTTTTCCTTTTCTTTTTCGAGGGTTATCTAGAAGCATCTATTACTCTCGCTTCTGGAATTTTTTCGTATAAGATTAGAGAATCAAATAAAAGATATGTATGGATGATCAACTTTCCATTGTTGAGGTGTGGCTCACTCTTGATAGTGTGAGTATCTAGTCTTTGGACGTTGTTGGTTATTGTGGATGAGATTGACTTGTGATTTTGGAGAGAAGATGCTACGTTTATCTAATGCCAAGGTACCAGATACTGGTCTTTTTCCTGGTTTTTCACTGATACTATATTCTTGTGTTTTCCCCTTATTGTGGCTCTGATTTCATCAAATGCCATTGTCAACAACACACTTAAGATTTAACTTCTTGAAGCCTATCATGCTTTTTATGTGTTTGGGAATAAATTTATGTTCTGCTCGATTCCCCGATTCCTTAGATAGACAATAATGGCTCTGTTCATTTCATCTTATCGCAAGATTTTTGACTAAACAGGGAGTAAAAATTTTCAAGTTTATTTCAGGTCTAATTTCATTTTGGAGTAGTAATATCTATTATGAGGATGTCATGTTCATGTCTACATCTTAACTGTCCCTGGCTGTTCCCCCGCCCCCTTCTCCCCTGAATTAGGGTTTCATGGTGATTCTTTGAATTGAAGCTAATTAAACTCAAATTAGGATATGCATTCTTCAGCTTAATTTATTAAAAAAATTAGATTTATTTTTTGAATATTTGACATGCAAATGTAAACAAATTCTAGATTCTAGATGTTACGTAAGTTTTTAACTACTCCTATTCAATTAGAATTTTCTAAGATTATGTAATTTAGTTAACGTTTCACATCAAAATTTATTCAAATTCTGTATATCACGTAATCTTTATTCATTTAATTTATCCGAATTCAAATTGAGTGGAATAAAACGAAATAAAAATATCAAATAAAGAGACGATAGCCCCCTTTGGGTAGGATGATCAATTTTCACAAACAAGATGAGGGTTTTCTTCTGAAATTGTATACATGTGTCAAATTTATTCATTCAAATAAGAAAAAAGGACAATTGAGTATACAGAAAATGCAAGCATGGATATATATATATATATATATATATATATATATATATATATATATATATATATATATATGCACACACCAAGTCGGTTAGGTCAAGGGTGATCCTTAACGTGTCAGTAAAAGAGTATGAAATCTACTTGAGTTTGATGGCTTGGTGGCTCGTGTTCCCACTTCTTGGGGAGATTGTCTTGGTTCTTCCACAACTCACATCAATGAATTTGGCCAAAAATTCAGTATTGATCTACTTCTTCAATCAAAATTCTGACAACTGCATAATTATCTTTCTCAGATCAGTAAACTGAAGTCAGATGTCCACATGCCGCTCTTCTTCAAGGATTATTTCTTCGTTGTATTGATCATGTCCCTGTAACTTGGGATTCTCTGCAAGTAAAAATGCTCTGAATTACATCTCTGCTTCGATCAAACTGTTTTCTGGGCCGTTCTGCTAAGTTTTGCCCACTTTATGTAGTTTAGCCTTTAAGCTAGGGTTTGACTAAGAAAAGTGAGAAGAAACTGACGCCGTGTTTCTTCTTTTTAAATTATCACAAGTAGTGTTCTGCTCATCTGTATCAATTAGTGATGATTAAACGAGTGCTGAATATAAGAAAATTATAACTAAGAAATATGCTAATGAGTGTTCCAAGTATGACTAAGGGGGTGGTGTTTACAACAAGAATTAATTACCTTTCTCAAAATCAAGCTTAGTTTTACCATATTCCTCCTCACCCCCTTGGTCTTCATCTTCATTACCTACTATCCCTTCTCCTTCTACTCCTTCTCCCTCTTCTTCCTCACCGGCATCGTCATCGAGAAATCCGAACCCATCTTCCTCAATCTCTTGAACAAAACTGAGACGAAGGCGGCCATCTTCCCTACAAGCATGAAGACACTCCTGAGTAGGGATTCTGACCTCCTTGAGTATGAACCGTCCACCTTCTCGATACGACTCAAAGCACACCGATGGCTTTCCTACATTATGATTTCCTCCTATACTTGAAATTGGAGGAGGAAAACCCCTTTGATCCTTACCCCTTTTCCCCTTCTTATAATATTCCTCCTTTTTCGAATGCCCTGTTCTTTGATACACTTTCTCCCTCATACTAGTCTGAAAATCCATGTCCAAATCCTCCAAGTTGTCCAAGCTCTCGAACCCGAGTCCCTCAGTGCATAGCTGAAGGCTCTCAGAGTTCATAGACGATGAGCTCTCGTTCCTTCGGTGATACGGAGAGAACTTGCTGATATTCCTCCATTTGTCTTCTTCCTCTCGGTCCTTCTGGGAGCCACTGCCATTGTTATTGGAGTTTTCCTTGAAATGAAGCTCGCCGAAGATTTCAGTGAAGGAGTGATCATCAATGGGGTTAGGGGTTTGATTTTGGTGAGAGAATCTATGAAGGAAGAGAGGTGTTCTGGTATTGGGTTGGTGTCAAATATGTGGTGAAGCCCTCTGCAGGTTGCCATGACCTTCTGTGTGTTACTTGGCTTCCAACGAGTGATCCCCCTGTTTTTTCTTTTAGGTAGAATGCAGGTTTGCAAGGCTCTTTTCACAGAGAGAGAGAGAGAGAGAGAGATAGAGTCACGGGATAGAGGTGAACAGGAAGGCAGGTGAGAGAAAGAGAGAGAGTTGAATGAAGGGATATCGGTGGGAATTTGGGGAAATGAGGAGATGGGGGGTTTTAAATTTCGTAAAGGCAGCTTTTATTGCATCATATGATCGAGGTTGGCCCTTGGGGTGTTGCATAGGCTCACAATTTGTAAGGGGAGGACAGTATGTTGTCCACCTTTCCATACTCTCCTATCAATTTGTGCCACTTGCTCTTTCCATTCTTCATGTGGTTGTACACAGTATCTTTGTTTAACCTGCATTTTATAGGCCTGTTTAGACTGTATCATGTTGAATCTATCGAGCTCATATGTTTCACAACATTTTACCTTTCGGAAACCTGCTAAAACTGATCAATAATGGTCGGTATAATTGGTATGAGTATCCCTATCAGGCATATTTTGCATATCTACAAAAGAAAAATATGCACTTAGGCCAATTTGCAACATTATTTGGCCCTTTGGAAGTAAAGGCACTTGGTGTGTCACTCTTTAACGAACTGGCAGCCCAATTTCCCCATGCATATCTTAAGCCCATTTCATTGATGTAGGAATCTTCTCTTTTCCACCAAATCTTCAGCAAGTGCTGTGGTCCATGGCTGCTGCCGGGAGCTCCATCTTATTTTTCACCAATGGAGGTCACAAAAATGCTGCTGACACCAGTGATTGGGAATCTGAGAAGGCTGGCCCCTCTCAACCAGCTGAGGTGCCATAACATGTCTTAGCTCAGTCCAAGAGCTAGGAGCCTAGGATGTTCAGACCGGACCAAACTCGTTCGGACAGTTGGTTTTGGCTCCTAAGATAAGTCGCTGCTTGCTAATTGGGATTCACCAACAGTCTGTGCTGAGCAATTTCAGTAATGGAATGCACTTGACTGCAGCAAAAAGTCTCACTGAACTGTGGGTGGGTAGCAGCCAGTCAGCACCTTCGAAATCTAGGACCAAGGAAGACGATTTCTCTAACTAAGGTTTCCTCCACATTGACAGTATAAAAATGGGGGTGTTTATATAGAGACTGTAAACACATTGTAAGAGAGATACTAATCACTGGTAGAACCGCAGAAATCACAAAACTAGAACGAAGATCAAACCATCTGCGCCAAGTTTGGAGCAAAAACCACAGCAATGTTGTGTTCATTTTATCGTATTGTACTGCTCTTTCGACCTGGACGATTAATACAGGATGTCATGTTCAGAACAGTTATCTTGAGACTCACAGAGTGCATCACATCCTCAGCTGACAATGGGTCTAACACCCCAGCTGATAACATAACTCTCTATACCCACCCGACAGAAACCATACTAGTTACTCTAGCGTCCTCAAATCTTTATACCCTTAACGTATTCAAATAATTCAGTTTTGCCCCTCAATTTTTTTCATCTAGACGTGCCGTTAATTATTCAAAAAGCTCAAAATTGCCATAGGCCCACTGTCAACCGGTTAGAGCCGGTTTTATGATTTTAGTTTTTATTTTTATGCTTATTAAATGATTGTTAATATAAACTTGATATCGTAGTTAAGATTAAAATTTTTGGTACGTTAGATTTCAGGTTCAATTACTTCCTCAATTGTATTACAATTATATTATATTATAATTATATTGTGTTATTCTTTATTTTTAAAATGATTTAGTCCTCATAATTTTTTTAGTCCTCATCAAATATTGAATATTGACAGAATATAAAAAATAGAGGCCACAAATAGATGATGAGAGAGAATATCTGAAGTGGGCCTTCAGATTTAAAATTTGGGCTTTTAGCCATAAATAATTAAAAAAATTGGACACATTAACAATCCAATGTGGAACCACAATCTATTCTACAAGAAGCCCATTAGCTCACACCCTACTTCAGAAAGATCTCCATGCTTGACACATTCTCTTGATCAATCACATCAAGCATCACGGGATCAACGACTATGTGACTATCCACGTGGACCTTAAACTTCTGGTCCCACAGAATGGCTTTCGCCCAACCACAGATGTCCACCTCAGCATCTAGAACCATCTTCCGCTTAGCCACATCCCCAATGAACCTCTTCGCATGTTGTGCCAGCTCCAGCCCGCTAAGCCGGGCCGGGACCCGCAGGAGCTGGCACGAGTTCGGCGGCTGAGACCCGGCCGGGACTTGGGCCGACCCGAGGAGCGACCCGTCGTAGTAGATGGACAGCGACGTGGCGGAGTAACGGACGGGTAGGATGTTAGGATTGGTGACGTGGATGGTCAGGATGAGGTCAGCGTCCAGCCGCGGGAATTTCAGCTTCTCTTTCTCCTCGCCGGCGCCGGTGAGCTTGAGCTGCAGGGCGGTGAGGCTGACTAGCCGGAATTTGGGAAGCTTGGGCTTGGCTCGGAACACGACGGTGGTGGCGGTGGCGGCTGCAGCTCCTATAAGGGCGGAGGTCCAGCTCCATTTGGCCCTTTTGCCCATGGTGGTGGTGGTGGTGTTTTGGGGGTTGGTTCACCAATCCATGGGGATGGGGATGGGGATGAGGGTCCTATTTTGTTTTTTGGGGGTTGCTTGATAGTTGATGAATGGGATATTTATGGTAGTTGTGGAAGCAAAAAGATTAACCATTAAGAAAAGGGGAGTTGGGGTGGGGGATGGGAGCTTTGGGGGCATGAATGGTTGCATTTACGGAGTATGATTCGATTATCTAGATTTATTTAATCTGAAAAAATTGATCCGTTATAATTTTATATTTGAATTTTAAATTCGGATATAAAATTTTTATATTTCGTTCTTTGAAGCTTGATTTTAATTCGAATTTAGACTTAATAGAATTATCCGATCCGAAAAAAGGATATCGTACTAAAAATTTCATTCAATTATCCAATTCAATTTTAACCCAAACTAAAATTTTACAAAGTTAGGCGCATCACATAGGCAATTTGGGATTGCAATTATTGTTCTTTTTGTCCAAACTAAAATATGGGCATTTAAATTTTGGAAAAGTGGTCATGTTGTTTGTCCCTTTCGATCCCCATTTAGAATGCATTTTTAATGAGGGGGTATTGATGTATTGCACCATAAGCTTTGTGTGAGTGAGACCATATTAGACCATCTTATTTTAAGTGTAGAGAGGTATAGTGTGTGAAAACCTAAAATGCCATCCTACTCCTACACCATAACAACCGGCCAACGACCAAGCATTACTAAAGAGGCCGGTGACATCGACGTTATAAATTGGTTTTCAAAAGCGCTCTTTCATGCTGGAGTAATGTTTGTACGAGAAATCAACTTTAATATGTAAATTTTTATATGCACATGAGACCTTATACATTTAAATATTATATCATTATATTACCCACAAAATCTTATGTTTTTTTGTCCAACTATTTCTTAAAAGTATAAACTTACAAATGTATAATAGATGTAATGTCTTTAATCTAAATTGTTGTGAAATTTACAACTATATTATCTTATTAGAGTCAATTCCTCGTAAAAACGTAGATAATTAATGACATTTACCATCATCCTTTGTTTAGGAAACAAAATCTTCTTAAACTAGTACCTTATATAAAATCTTGTATATACATTAAAATGTATATAAATAAAGAAAAAACACTAAAATAGGATGTTATTATTGAAAATCGAGATCCATTCTAACAGTCGCAAAACTTAAAAATTCTAATAAATTTCTCAAAACTACGAAAATAAAGTTACTCATTTTTTTTCCCTCTAGAGAAACAAAAATCGACAAAACACAATATAAAAAGAAATTAAAATAAACCATACTACATTTAAAATTCTGCATCTGTGGTCCTCCTCTACCACGAAGTCAGAGATATCATTTTTAAATTCAAAAGGAGGTTTTTCATCACATTTTTTTTTCCCACAAAACATATTTTGAGTGCGTTTTGGACGGAGAATTAAATATAATATCTGATTTAAATAAAATTTCCATGCCAATAAAAACATATCCACAACTACAACAAAATTTTCAAAATCTCAAAAAAGCAAAAAAAAAGAAAGAAATCAAGATACAAATAGTTCCATCTCAGATTTATTCTCCTGATCAATCACATCAAGAAACACAGGATCAACGGCCACGCGGCTCTCCACGTGGATCCGAAACCGATGGTCCCACCACCACATCACCTTGGCCACACCGTCTACATCCAACGACGCGTCTATGACCATCTCTCTCTTCGCCACGTCGGACAGGAACCGGTTCGCGTGGTGGGCCAGCTCGAGTCCGCTGAGCCGGGCCGGGAGTCGGAGGAGCCGGCAGGACCGAGCCGGCTGCGAACCTGCCTCGAGCCGGGCCGTTCCGAGGAGTGAGCCGTCGTAGAAGATAGACATGGCGGCCGAGTCGTAGTTGATGGCGACGATGTTAGGGTTGTTGACGTGGACGGTGAGAACGAGCTCGGCGTCCAACGCCGGAAAATTGAGCTTGAAGGAGGTGAGATCTATCGAGATTAGCTCGAAGGCGGGGTCGCGAGGCTTCGCCGCTATCAGAACCGCCGTGGCAGCCGCCGTAGCGGCGCCGACTGCGGCGGAGGTCCAGCTCCACTTTACTCTCCTCTGGCTCATTGGATTTGGCTGTGGGCCTGTGGCGGTGGTGGAGGAGTCTTCAAGCGCTGGTAATTCACTCTTCACTCTCTCTCGCTTTCTATTTCTCTCTGCTGGTTTGGTTTCCTTTTGGCGGCTGGAGTTTCGGGAGAGAGGAGGGGCCTTTCGAGGCTGCGTTGGGGAAATGACTATGATGGCTTTAGATCTTGTGGCAACTGGGCTGTCGTTTAGTAAGGGCTCGTTGGTAAATTGAGAAAATATGGAATTGGGCTTTGGCCTTGTTGGGCCTTGGATTTCTAAAGCGAAAATTAGTAAATTCTGATTGGCTAAGGTGTAGGCAAGTAAAGGCTTTATTATTTTATGTTTTAAGAATGATAAGTTCGGGCTTGATTAGATTTAAGTTCTATTTAAAATGGCAGTCAAGATGAATATAAATATCAGATATAATAAAAATAAAAATAAAAATAAAAAAGTAAAAATAAACAGAAACAAACAAAAGCGATTAGCTGAAATGAGTATAAATGAATGGAAACAAACATAAATGAGTAAAAACGAGTAGAAATGAATATAAATAAATATCGGTATATATACCAATTCAAACATGCCCTAAAATTGAACAACTAGTACAATTTGGTACTTTTTGGATTGGAAAATTTTGAATAAAGAAATATGATATAATTTTATCGGTGCTATTTTAAGGTTGTTAGTTTGAAAGCGGGAATATAAGTGAAGATGTAGTACTTGAATAGATGAAATTTTTTAGATTTTAAATCCTTTTCAATTCCATGAGTTATCGTAAATCTACAATGATATTAACTTTCTGTATGAATTCCACTTTTATGAAATTAGAAGAGGTCATCCTAATATTATATCGAACTTAAATGAGGAAGATCCCAAAAACCATTAGTAAAAGAGAGGTAGTCAAGCTAAAATGGGCAGCTGAAGGAGCTGATCCACGGTGACGGCACTTTTTGCTTTTGCTTTTGGCTTTGGCTTTGCTTTCCTTTTTCCACCACCACCACCACCACAGATAGTGCGACCACCGCCTTTTCCACCACCACTATGCACGATCACCGTTGTTTGGACTCCGTCATGATCTCGATCTATAGCTCTTGTGTTCTGCATTTTATTGATTTCCTGTGTGGCTTCACCAACATGGTTACTTTGATTAATTTGAAACTTTACTAATAATGTAATGAAAGTTTTAGTTATAAGCTGCCTGCTCCTAATGAATCCGAGTTTATAAATTCAAGTAAATGACATAATTTGGAGGAGTAAATTTGTGTTTTTTTAAAGAAAGGAACTATAAAAATAAAAAATATATTTTAAAAAATTAAAATAAAATATCATATATTATAATTTGAGTTTATAAACTCGAGTCATGGCAGGGGAAGCGTGTAATATACATACCAAATTAGGTCCAAAATCATGATTACCATGAAAATGAGTGCCTCCTAAATTATTAGGGAAAATACAATAACGATATATCACAAAATGCATATATAAATATATTTGTGAGTCTTTAATTCTTTTAAAAGTCTATTAAAAACTTTTTAGTAGCTAGATGTGCTATAGTTACAAATTAATATTAAGTTCTACCCCAAAAAAATTAATATTGAGTTGAGGAAAAATAATTATAATGCTAATATATTCACAATACCATCTTAGTTATATGAGAGTGGTAAACCTTTCCTTGTTATTTAGTCATCAACTTTAATTTTTGTCGGGATAATTTTTGAATATGTTAACTATTATAAAGCCTATTTATAAAAGAAGTCTTAAATTTAAATTTCAATAACATTCATATTGAATTATATGGTCAGGTAAAGAAAAATCTTTTGTAACATCCGTATTTGACCAATAACATTTGTATGAAGAGATATATTAGAGTATAAAACGTTTCTAAAGCATTCAAACAATAGTATAAACGTTTTGCTGAGATGAATATCGAATAATAGATGTAAAATTATCAAAGAAAATTCTATTACCATAGAAATCAATGCAAAGATTGAAAAAATGTGGGAAGTGAGATGGGAAGGAGAAGAGGATGGCCTACCTAAAGTCCAGCCATGGGAAGCAACAAGGAGAAGATGAAGTTGCAAGAAAAGCATCAACACAACCCCAGAAAATCTCATTTCTTCTTTAATTTTTTCAGTAATTGGTTGCATACATTTCTCCCTCAATTGTCTTTCCCCAGTTAAAGAAGTTGGTGCTGTTTATATATTGAATGAAAAGCTGGGGCCACAACACTTTGTTGGATGCTGCAATTCTTTTCCTTGGGGAATGACAAGAAGCAAGGAATAAAATATTGCTTTAAAAAAAGTAAACATAAAAGTCCAAATATAAACATCAAAACAAATAATGAAGTGCTCAAATAAACAATAAAATATGAAAAAGTTTTCATTTAACTATAAGGAGCTCTAAGACTGTAAGTTATAATTAAGAGCTGTAAGAAAGCTGTAAAGTATTATGAAGATAAATATAAAAACTATGATATGGTGTCCCCTGTTCAAAAAATCATGAAACCTTATACAAAATTTAATTCAGATTCGCTAAGTGTCACAGGACGATAGTTGAAGCATTATGTGACACAAGGGTATAAGAGTACAATACAATAATTTTTTAAAAAATGTTCTCCATGATGATAAAAAGAGAAGACTTCTATTGGATTATTCTTTTTAATAGGCTTTTGAGTTCCACCAGTGACCCTAATAGTACATACAGTATAATCGACTCAAAAGACGAGAAAAACTCCAAAAGCCAATAGAAAAAGAGTTGTACTCAAGCGAAAATGGATAGTCGAACTAGCTGATCCCTTGTGATGACCCTTTTTTATTTTGCTTCCATGACCTCCGGCTGCACCATAAAGGGGAACTACTCCTTTCCTTCCTTTGCCACCCCTTCCACCACCCCGACCGCCTCCTTGGCCGCCACGTCCGCCTCCTCTACCACCGCTATGCTCACTTATCACTATCATTTGGTCTTCACCATGATGCTCTTCTCCTTCGTCTATGTTTTTCATCATATTATTTTCCTGTGTTGCTAAACCCAAACAACATTGTTATTAGCACCTAACCTTAACTTGGATTAAATCAAAATTTGAGTAAATAAAACAAATGTGTTCTCTATTCTCTCCCCATTTTCGGGTGACAAAAACTCAACTAATAAAATCTCTAAAAGTTAGTGCCGAGATAGCGGGTTCAATATCCACTAACACCACACACGTGCACATATATGCAACAAGTGTTTTAAAAGAGTTAACTTGATTTTTTGGACATAACAATCAATACAAGCAAACTATTTTCTCTAATTTTGCGTAATATATATTGAAAAAAATAATTTATTTATTCTTCCACATAATAGGTGAACATACTATATTTCGAGTATAACATACGTATTGTGTCTAGTAAACGATGAGTTATATATACTTTTCCGGGGTATATACATGTATGCATGTTAACATGCAACGACCAATCAAATCAAACCTTGAAATTTGGAAAGAGAAAAAGGGATCGAGAAGAGTTATTGAGGGAAGAGTTACATACATGCCATACCTAAAGTGGAGCTATGGGTAGAAATCAGGAGAAGATGAAGATGCAAGAAAAGCACCAACAAAACACCTAAGAATCTCATCTCTCTCATTTTCAGTTTCTTCAAGGCTCTGGATTGCTCAATTCTCTTCTGCCCATTACAGGAGGACTATATGTATATATAGCTAGGGAAAAAAAAAGAAAAGAAAGCTGGACATGGCACTTTCTTGGATGCTACAACGATGGTTTTTTCTCTCAGAGTTTCTAAAAAGCAAGGAATACAATTTTGCTTTGAAGATCACTATTTGTTTATTTTATTCTATAATTAAGGTATAAATATATTTCATGAATTTTGTTGGAAATTTTCTGAATCCACTACTCTTTTTTTTTTTTTTTACCAGAGTTCCCTCGAGAACCTACTTAATTTCATATTTTTAATCAAATGATAGATATTAGAGAGGAATTGGTTGAGATTTGAAGATGGGTAAATATCACAGAATAGGGAAGACAACTCGAAGATTACCAATAAATGAAATAATTTATTATTAATATTATATATATGAACCCCAGAAGAAAAAAAGCCAAATACATTATTACAGGAAGATCATTGATCAAAATGAAACATGAAAAAATGAAATAGTACAGAGTATATGAATAATTCAAAACCTCTCATGGATATCAAGCACCAAAAACAATATCATAACTTAATGATTAATCGAACGGCATGATTTTCTGATCTCTCCTTGTTTACCAGTGAGCACGCCAATTCTTCCCATCTTAACCATGGCTGGGCCAAATTTGTCGAGGAATAAACCAGGAGTATAGGCCAGCTTTCTCACAATTCCATTGGTTAGTGGAGAATTTGCCATGTTTGCGTCTACTTCCAGAACACCTTTGTTGGCCAAAATTTGCTTGTAGTAGGCATTGTCGATGACAAAATGGCTGTTGGGAGTGTGATCGAGGAAAGTCTCGTTGTTAACAGCACTGTTGAGTGGGCATGTCTTTTTCAGTTCCTGGAGGAAGGCAGGGCTCATCCTAGCATCTGGCTTGCCAGAGTTGCGGAAATTGTACAGACGGTTTTTGAACTTATCACAGTGTGCAGTTCCTACCGTGTGTCCTCCTGTATGTGTAAAATGTTTGTTTTAGATGCAAATATACACAATCAAACTCAAAATTATGGTCTAGATATGAATATAACATAATTCTCATGTATATGATGGAAAATACCTAGAAGAACAACGAAATCCTCCTTGGATAATCCCCTTTGTGCAAACATATGAACAGCTTTGTCCATGGGAATGCTCACGGGTGGAACATTGGCGAGGGCTTCACTTTTAAGAGACACAAGGCTATCTCTTCTTCCTGTTTCAACATCATACCATTTACCACCAGCCTGTACCAATAACAGGTATTAGTTTCAATTTCAATGATGTCTATGTAATAATGAAAAGATATTATTATAGACATCATTAGTTATGTTACTTACCAGGAAAACTGCTGATCTAGCAGCAATAATAAGAACATCAGCACAGGAAACAACTCCTGGGCAAACTTTCTCTACAGCAACCTTCGCGGCATCCACAACATCAAATCCGCTGAGGCTCAGATTTGGATTTGCCATTTTCTCGGTGTATTTACCATCAAGTAAGACTGATGCATCACATCCCTTTCAGCAGGAACCAACACAAATTATTCATCAATGCATGACTACTATGTGACTGTCAGAAATGAAAACTTGGTAAAGATTTGAGACTTACCCTAACAACGCAGTCATGGAACTGAAGGCGAATGAGATCAGACACAGTATCAGAATCCTCAATGAACTTTGCTTTAACTACATCAAAAATGATCCTCTCGACATCGTACTTGCCACACTTTCCCCGGTAGTAGCCCACATGTATGCTTCCATAACATTGGCCAACAAGGGTCATGAGCAAGAGCGCTAGGGCCAATGCTGTACAGGGAGAAGTAGGCCTCATTTTCACAATCTTTGTTCAAAGATTGGAATTGAAGGCGACGGATATTTTTGTTGGGTGAAAATGGCTTAGAAGAGCTTGATGATTTATAGTGGAGTTTAGTTTGGAGAGAGAGCTCGTGGAATCTCATAGCTGTGGCACATTGTGTTGCACAGTCATGATCATGCACCGAATCAACATCACAATATGACTAATTTATTAATTGATCAATAATATGTTGAGCTACTATTTTTAATTTTTGTTAATCCACCAATATAATGTGAAATCGTTTCTCTAAATTTGTAGGTTTATGTGATGCTACCATGATTGATACATAAAATGATCACACTACAGATATGGTTCTGATTCATTCAGTAACTTTATCCGTAAGTCATCTACAATATTACGATGTGGTTTAAAAATCGCTATATTATTTGTGGGTTTCCCTAATTATATAGTTATACATTCTATTGCACACCAAATTATTACATAAGACGGTCTAATAAAACTTTTCGATTTTAAGTCACATTTATATGTTAGTTAAAACCACCAATTAACAATGTCATACATAGAACATGTCCATCCAATAAAATTTTCGAATTAAATATTTAAATTAAACTATCTTTATTACTTGAGAGGCATTTTCCTATAGGAACCTCCAGGCAACTATAAGCAAAAGTTTTGCTCAAAATTGTGTGGAAGAGAAAACCTTGAAAGTAAATTATGAATCTAAAGCTTTTAAAATTATTGGTTACGCTGATAAATATCAAATGACATCATAATCGGATCAACCCTACCTATAAGTTGTGTCATACGCGTAGTTTTATAAACATAAAAAATTATGTATAAATTGTTGATTTTACAGAATTTATATAAATTGTAATTCAATTATATTATTCAACCATAACTTTTTCAATTTATTACATAATATAGTAATTTTTAAATTGAGAGAAGAAATTTAAAACGTATCTTAGACCGGTCTCATTTCATTGAGAGGTATCCTTATACGTAGGAAATTTCTCCATCTTCCATTCTCTCTGGCTTGTGGTATGATGTCTGATTGGGACAACCAACCCAGGCAGACATGCTTCTCTGACTTGAGATTATTTATTGCCACATGACTGACCATTGCTACTCTGCTTAATTATTTTTCTTTTTTGAGATAATGACCCAATTAAGCATTGGCACATGGGTAATTATTAGAAATTAGGATATATACACTAATATACGTGGTCCTGCCTAATAATTAAATAATCACGTAATGACATTAATTAATTCATGATTTATATATATATATATATATGTGTGTTTGAAGTCGTGGAGTTTATTAATAATTTTAAGTGGGTTGACAAAATTTAATCAAGTCTCATATGGCGGTTGCCCTATATTGGCTGTATTTCACGTTATTGTTGTTATTTAACTTGGAAATTATTGAAGCTGAACATGCAATGGAATCGCTCTTATGGTTGCAAATAATTCTTTTTTTTTTTTGCTAAACAGTGAAATTAAGAATATTTCTAGCTCTTACATAATTTAATTTCATGGAGATTATTGTGTTTAATATTGTCCTCATGAATATAATGCGTGTAAATTGTAACTTTTACACTTATTATTGGTCTATTGAAGGCGTAAATTATATTGTATTTATAAAAGTATATAATCTCGTTTAAAGCGATCATTTTTGTAAAATAACGCACAATTAAATTATTGGGGCATTACGTTATAGAGTATATGTACATATGACTGAGCAGTAACTAATTATTTTCATATTCTTGTCGATTCCATTATTAACAAAAGAAAGAAGGAAGGGATGCCTTATTGTCCTTATACAATCTTTAATTTCTTTTTCTTTTGTGATGAAGAAGTACACAGGATAGGTGGTCCATAAATTCGAGAACTACAATACCTATAGATAAACCTCTAAGAACTATATTTAAGGTCATGTTTAATTTAGTCATAAAGAGTTGTAAGGTTGTAGGTTGTGAATTGTAATATTGTAAGAAACTTTAAAAAGAGCTGTAAAATTGCTGTAAAAAATAGTCATAAAAGGTTATAAGGAACTGTAAATAGTTATAAGAAATTGTAAACAAGCTGTAAAAAGTTATAAGCATTTGTAAGAAACTGTAATAATAAGTCTGTAAAGTTGTAATCTAAAGTTGAATGAAACATGGTCTAATTAACTTTATTTATAAATGTATATGGCAGGAAAAACAATGAATACCTATATTGTAGCTTGCCGACATTCAAGAAATATGCTTGTAATGACGTTGAAGAACATGGTTAGTGGGTAGAAAGATGTCTGCAAGATTAGAGTTGGTCGATAGTATATTTACCATTGACGTTTTGGAGATGAGTATGTATTTGATGTTTTAAATTTATTCTTATTAGATGATTTTTATTAAAAGTAGATGTTGGATTACTTTTTATTAATGAATATCCCCTTTTCTACATAAAAAATGATGATTTCTTGCTTATTTTCAGTTGAATTTACCCCATAAAGTTAGGTGAAGGGAACAGTTGATAACAACTTATGATATGCATGATTTACAGTAAATGAATTTATTAACTCATGAGCTGCACTTGTTAGAGTGCAAAATCTATACTAGGCTTATAACCACCAATGTAAACTTTTTTTTTTTGTTAAGTTGATTCTTGAATATAGTATCCGAGGTTTTTCTATCTCACGTTCGAATTTCAACAAATCCTTACGTTGATTCATTATGCAAGGTTATGTGAAATATTATAGAGTCTATATCTATATTTAAATCCAAAAGAAATTCGTGTGAGCGGACCTATTAAAGTAAAAAAAAAAAACCACCTATTGCTATCTCCAAAACCACCAATTTAAGCTTTCGATTGAGATATCATTAAGCACTGTATGTGTATGGTTGAAGCAATATGCACTCTACTCAAAGTAAAACACTTCACATATATAGTTCGCACCATAAAGGAATTTAATTCATATATAGTCCAGATTTTAAAAAAGGATACATAATTATTTCTCAATACTCAAAAAACATGCTTTAACAAAGACTACAAGAAAATATCAAATTAACGACCGCATTACCAATCGTTTTAATCAAAACTACAAAAAACATTATTAGATTTTCTGATCTAAAGTAGTACACAACCAAAAAATGAATAATCATAATAATGATCTCTTTTTGTCAGCATGGATGAAACAATTTCTTGACTTTAACGCACTAATCAATGATTAGTGCGACGGCATGATTTTCTGATCTCTCCTTGTTTACCGGTGAGAACGCCAATCCTAGCCATCTTCACCATGGCTGGACCGAATTTCTCATTGAAGTAACCAGGTTTGTAGGCTAACTTTCTCACAATCCCGTTGGTTAATGATGAATACGCAATGTTCGTATCGATTTCAAGAATGCCTTTGTTCGCCAAAATTTGCTGGTAATAAGCGTTGTCAATTCGGAAGTGACTCTTTGGAGTGTGATCGAGGAATGTCTCGCTGTTGGTACGGCTATTTCTCGGGCATGTCTTTTTCAACTCGTGAAGCAAATCAGTGTTCATCCTAGCATCTGGCTTACCAGAGTTGCGGAAATTGTACAGACGGTTTTGGAACTTGTCACAGTGTGCAGTTCCGACGGTGTGTCCTCCTGTTTACAGAGTTTAAGTGCGTAGAAAGCATGTAGAGTTAGATAAATTTTGATAAGAGGACTGAAGACTCGGTTAGAGGGATTGGTGGATACCTAGAAGAACAACAAAGTCCTCCTTGGAGAGTCCCTTTTGAGCAAACATATGAACAGCCTTCTGCACTGGAATGTTGGCAGGTGGAAGATCAGCAAGGGCTTGACTTTTAAGGGACACCAAGCCATCTCTTCTTCCCGTTTCAACGTCGTACCATTTACCTCCAGCCTAAATAAGTGTAACATGTATTAGTTTCACATATCAACATCACATATAAATCAACATAAACTATATAATACTTACCAAGTAAACTGCAGATCTAGCAGCAATAATAAGGGCATCGGCACAAGAGAGAACGCCTGGGCAGATTTTCTCTACAGCATCCTTGACAGCATCCACAACGTCGAATCCACTGAGACTTAGGTTCGGATCTGCCGTCTTCTCTGTGTTTTTCCCGTCAAGCAAGACTGATGCATCACATCCCTTTCAACAAAAAGAACAACACGATACTTTAGGATCAACTACACAAATATGATGGTACAAATGTACAAAACCTGATACTCACCCGAACAATACAATCATGAAACTGCAGCCGAATGAGATCTGACACAGTATCTGGATCCTTCAAAAACTTGGCTTTAACTACTTCAAAAGCGATTTTCTCAATGTCGTATTTGCCACATTTTCCCCTGTAGTAGCCAACATGGATCTTCCCATAACACTGGCCAACAAGAGTCATGAGCAAGAGCCCTAGGGCCAAAGTTGCCGAGGAATACATGGACTGCATTTCTCTATCTTCTTAACTCGATGACTGGAAAGTGATCTATCTGTTTCTTTTGTGGGTAATAGTTGCGACATTTTCTCTCTTTTATAGTGAGATTTAGCGACGTTTATGGAATCTTAATTATGTTGTTAATGGCACATTGTTTTGGATAATGAGCATTGAACTTGGAAGACTTATTTAATTTCATCTTCCCATGCATGATTGGGTTTTGATATGAATATGATTGGGTGTTTGAATTTATAATTTAATTTTTTAATCTTCATTATATTGAGTTAATTGTAATCATTGATGCAAACATGCTTCGTTACTTTCACGGTTTACTTTCATCACAAGTCATCGGAGAAAATATTAAATATGTCATAAAATTAAGTCTTTTGTTACATAATTGGCCAAGATTAGTGGTGGGACTAGCTAATAAATTAAATACTTTACCAATTAATATCATAACAATTAAAAACCCTATTATAAAAAATTAACATCTAAATAGTTAAATAACTTAAATATATTGTCGTATAATTTATATATTATACATAGATAAGAGCATATACTCTCGTAACTCATAACTCACATAAGCATAGACATTAAAAAAATTTGATAGAAAAGGAATATCATTACTTAACCATCAACAAAGTTACATAAATTTTCTATAGAAAGACTATAAATGCAATCCCCCTCCCCCAACTCATGACCTACACGACTATCATAGGGTTGGAGGTGGACAAGGGTATGAGCCACCGTATTCCCACTCTTCTCTTATGAGCAAAACACAGTAATTCAAGTTGGACAAAAATGATAAAATTTACCTATATATGATAAATACACATAAATAAATATATATATTATGTCATCCTCTGAAAGTATTATGGTTGTATGATTGGTCGGGATTATATTTACAGGCATAGTTATTAAACTTATGTTGACCGACCATATAATAAGTTTCTGATATGGATTGGTAACATGCATATAGAGTTGACAAGACAACAAATTGAGGTTTAATTTAATTTAATAGGCACAATTTTGGGTGTTTCCGAGTTGGGTTATAATAAGTTCTTCTATTTGCTTCGTTTAATTTGTAATTTGCCAGCAAAACAATGGGGGTAGGAACATGCACCGGCGGCAATAACGGTATGCATATCATTATGCAAAGAAATGCTTATTTTTTATTTATTTATTTATTTAAATTTGAATAGGACAAGATGAAGTACAATAATGCTCTGTCTAAGAATGTCTTCCTGAATTTCGTTTTCTTAAATTAAAGTTAATGTGCCAGATTCATTTTATTATTGATAAATCTTCAAAAAGGTAAATAAAATTCAATGATATCCATATTCTGAAAGTCCCGTTATGTAAGATGTGAGGAGGTATGATATAGTAATCTTACTTACCCCTTAATTGTAAGATTATAGATAGACTATTTCTGTTAAATTCTACAAAAGGAAGTAGACGATATTGTCCAGATTATTGACATATTTCAAGAAAGGTAAACGTGTATTAAAAAACTGATACATTGATTAATAAAAATCATCAAAATACGATATAAAAGAGAAAAATGGGAATCTTTAACCTAATGTGTTCACAATTCCATCACAAACTGCTATATGAACAAAAATGTTGTGAATCCAAGATCCATGTTCTTAGTCCACCAAATAGAAATAATTCTGTAATACAAACACAAACGCGCGCACACACACTCACGCAAAATGTTATCGAGATAAAGTCTATCAAGCTTCATTCTACATATCATTGAAGCAAGTTCTTTTTGTCTAAAATATGTATTTAACATACATTTAGGGGATGTTTGGTTCACCTGCAGTGGAATATAATGAAATGAAACCTAAAATTTGAGAAGAATGGAATGAGACTTGATTCATGAAATCAAGTGTTTAGTTTATATCGGGAAAGAAATCGAACTCAATTTCTACTATTTTAAAATCAAAATTATTTTTTTAAATATATTTTCCACAACTAAAATCATGTTTTTTCTTATAAATGTGAAGAATCAGTTTATGCTTTGTTTTTTAAATAAATTATATTTATTATCTTCAATTAATTTTTATTTTTCATTAAATTTACGTACGACAATTATATCATTGTAACAAAAAAATATAAGAACCAAATCAAAATAACAACAAATGAACTTCATTAGCTTTATTTGAAAATATTTTCATAACACGCTCCAATTAAAATTAGCAAAAAATATTCAGTTAACATTCACTTAAGTGCAAAAGTAATATTTCTTATATAAACTTTATCACTTACGTAACATTTAAAAAATTTATAAGTGACATATCATAAAATAAAAATAAACATAAACATATAGTATTAATAATTGGGAGTTGATAAAAAATGGAAGAAAAAGTGATTTCGTGAAATTTTTTTAAAAAAAGAAAATCCGATTCCTTGGAGGAATGAGATTTGATACATCTAAAAAATGGGAGGAATCAAAATCTTTGAATTTGGGGGATTTGATACCCCTAAAAATTAAGTCTTATTCCTTAAAAGTTCAACCAAACACAAGTTATGAAAATTTGATACCTAAAGATATCAAATTTCATTCCCAAACACCCCTTTAGAGCTCAAGCATATCTTCTTGCCTTGGCTAAAGTTCAAGGGCAACAAAATTTGCAGAGCTCTCTCTCAAACACCGACACGACACCTATATTATAGACTCAGGTCTATGAAGTCAATGACATTACATAATTTAAAAAGAATTTTTTTGAAAGAACAACCATAAAAATAAGATACAAATTTTAAAAAAGTAAAATATATAATACCATATATACTAACTTGAGCTTATAATACCATGTACATTTATGATAAACAAAAATTTCTCGGACTTGCACCGACATGGGCTATAGTTAGGTAGGATAGACAAAGATGGTGCTTGTGTCTGTATTAGCAAAAATTGATCGTGTAGTGGCATTTAGTGAACACATTAGAAATCAAGACGATCTCATTCATTTATGGATTGGATGGCTAACTGTGGTTATGTGTTAATCCATGCCCTAAATTTCCTCCAAAACTCGAATGATTGAAGTTTCCATCGCTTCATACTTTCTATAGTGATACTCCAATTGATTGATTAACTTGTCCAATAATTCATTAGAACCATAATCATAGATTCATAATAGTCAATTAACCAATGGGGTTATGGCGTAGTGATCAAAACCGAGATCCTAAGTACATTAGGTCTCATGTTCGATTCCCCCTCCCTATTGTATTGTACTGCCCTATGTGTCTCCTCTATAACAACAAAATAAAAATCCCTATAATATATTAATTACTAGTTTACCAATTTTGTTCTTATTAATTACCTTGTTTTCTTCTCTTTTTTTGTTGATTTTCTTCATTTCCAATGAAATATAGGGGCAATTTGGTCTTTTAATATAAATTTTGTCATGAATTTTGGTTTTTTTGTATTCCCACATAACCTTAAAACAATATGTATTTTGAAACCGAAGGAGTAATCAATTAACCCATTTCTTGCTTGTCTCTCTGGTCATCATCTTAGTGTGGAATTTTATTATCCGTACATTAAGTCACCGACGGAAAATTTAATTTCGGGTTGGGTCGCTATATATATATATATATATATATATATATATAATTTCGGTCAAATTTTTAAAAGTTCAAATCACAAATTTAAGCGTAAAATATTACTACAAGTTTGGGTTTGGATTCAAGTCCAGTTGGGATATTCAAATCTGTAATCTAAACAGGGTCCAAACATATATTTAATTTGTTAAAACCCTAATTAATCCAAACCTGAATTTTTGCAAGTTCTAATTGTTGAACGATCTGATCGTGGTAGTTCATTGAAACACGGGCTACCATATGTTCAATCCGAGCATATGTGCTAGAAATTAGGAAGTCCAACACCGTGTATTGTTTCCGTACTATATTTGGCTTGGGAATTGTGGGAATGTTGGGCCAACACAGATGGTTTTAGATATGTCTTTAAAAAAAACAATATGTTTCCAAAAACCGAATTAAAACTTCATATATATCTTTAAAATTTTCAAAAGGCATCAGTTAATATTATTTTTGTGTAAATAAATCAATTTTATTAAATAATTTGAAGTTTAAAATAGGGAATAATTGTACACCATACTCAAACTTCAATTGGTTTGGATAATATACTTGATATTTATTCAATACAAATTAAAGCCCCCTTTCTTATTCATTAGAAGAAAGTGCAAAGGAAACAAGAGCCTCTCTAGTTAACAGCTCTACAAGTTCTCCTGAACTCTCCTTGTTGGCCTGTAAGGACTCCAATACTAGCCATCTTGACCATGGCTCGTGCGAATTTGAAGAGGAACAGTTGGTTAGGAGCAAAGGCCAGCCCTCTTGCGAGACCACTCGTTGCCGGATGTAGGGCAAGGTTTTGATCGATTTCCGTGGTCCCGTTGTGTGCTAGGATTTGCTTGTAGTAGGCATTGTCGATGACAAAGTGGCTATCGGGAGTTTGGTCGAGGAATGTGTTCTCATTGTCGTCTTGGCTATTAAGAGGGCATGTGCTCTGCAGGAGTCCAAGTAGGCGCGTGCTAATGGTTGGGTCCGGTTTGTTGGTATTGTGAAAGTTATACAAGCGTTCCTTAAACAAGCTACAATGTACAGTTCCAATACTGTGTCCACCTGTAACATTAATCAATGCATCTACAAGCTTTAATAAGCTCGTACATATGAGATTGATTGTTCAATGAAATAACAATAACATATCTGTTATTTTCTCGAAAATGATGACAGTATAGTATATATGCATACCTAATAAAACAACAAAATCATCAATGGTCAACCCTTTCTCAGCAAATAATCTAATGGCATGAGGAATTGGTATAGTTGGAGGAGGCATATTTACAAGGACTTCACTCTTCAAGGAGACAAGCCCATCTCTTCTTCCTGTTTCTACTTCAAACCAATTTCCTCCTGCCTAAACCATTTAATCAATTACATATTAATCAGTTAACTACAGCTATGTGGTAGATTGTACGCTTGCACAGTAAGATTATCATCTGTCATGCATACTTATACCAAGGAAATAGCTGATCTTGTAGCTATAGCAAGGATATCGGCACAGGAAACAACTCCAGGGCATGTATTCTCTATAACAGTCTTTATGTCGTCTATAATCTCGAACCCGTCAAGGGTTCGACTGGGTTCAGCTATTTTCTCGATATCCGACCCATCCAACAATATCGATGCATCGCATCCCTATTCACAAATTGATACCATAATCTCGAGTTAACTATGCAAAAACATATCTATAAGCAGAAATATAATAAATGTAAAACATATGACATAATAAATGTAAAACATATGACATTCGTTTAATTAGTATACAATTACGTACTCGACGAAGCAATCATGGAAAGATATACCGGATAAAGTATCCTTGTTGAATATAAACTTGTGCTGAACTACTCCATGAATGATCTCTTCAATGTCGTTCTCACCACACTTGCTCGTATAAAATCCATATCGTAGTTGATGTTGGAAATTGGCATGAAGTTTTTGTTCATCTAGAGTCCCACAATGAAATTTTGAAAGGAATCCATTGGGTTTGTATATCTCCCTCTCTTGGCTACTATTTGAAAAGTTAGCACTATGGTTTGAAGATTAGGGAAGTATGGACCATCACATGCGCACGCACCGCCCGATCTGGTCCGGGTGGGGCGGGCGCGTCATGGCACGGGCTTAGCATATATATATATATATATATATATATATTCTTTTTGGAGATATTTCATTTGACTTTCGTTGACTCATTCCATGTTTGACTCTTAATCGGAGATTTTCGTGGCTTGATTTCCTCGGTAGTGAAGAAAAATCCTCCACTTCTTCCTTGATCTTCTCCACGGTTTTTTGCTCCAACGAGTCATAATTTCCCACTATAAATACTGAGCTCCTCTCGCTCAATTATACACACTCGAATCCTCTTCCTCTCCACTTTACTAATTCTTCTTATCTCGGGCATAGTTTTTGCATACTCCATTTACTTCACTTTCGAGTGCACGTAAGTGAAGTTGCTATGGAAACCTTAGGGAGCAAACGGCTATCACGATTGCACCTTAGTCGGGCCGTTTTTGCTTTCGGTCGGTGGTCCTACCACGACACAACATTCTCCTCCTTCTCCCTTCTCACCATTGATAACGTCTATTCATCCAACAATTTGAAAGCAAAAATTCTAATTTATTATCAATGACTCGTCAACTTCCACAAAGCTTTTCCGACCTCTCAAAAATTGAACCCCTTGATGGAACCAACTTCAAGCGCTGGTCCCGAAGTTGCTTATTCTTTTCGAACAATTAGATGTGGATTACGTTCGTCCACAAACATTACCGATGACAAGTCCGATACTTCCACTAAAACGGATAAAGACAAAGAGAATAGCACCTCCTCCACTACCGATGCTCGCTAAGAAGAAATTGGAGAAAGACAACAAAACTATTTGAGGCTACCTCATCGCACCATATGACTAACCCATTATTTGATTTATTTATTGACTATAAATCTGCTAAGGTTATATGGGAAAAACCGCAAATTAAATATGGTGCGAGATGATGCTGGCAAAAAGAAGTACATGGTTGGCGAATGGCTAAAATTCCATATTATAGATGATAAGCCAATCATGGAGCAAGTCCATGTCTACGAGAACCTGTGTGCTTGAAGTTGTCAACGAAGGCATAAAGATGTGTGATATCCTTCAAGCCAATGTACTCATTGAAAAATTCCCACCATCTTGGAGTGACTACGGAAATCAACCGAAGCATTAGTCACATGAGAACCGAAGAGGCTAATCGTCTTAAAGATAAGATGGACTCTCTTTCTTTGAATTCTTCTAAAGCTAATCTGGTTGAATCTTCCGTGCAAACAAATAAAGACAGGTTCAAAGGCAAAGGTAAGTTCAATCAAAAGCAAAACAATCCCAAACAAGCAGAACCGGATGAACAAGTCGAGCAACAAAATTCAGAAACAGAAGGTAACGTGTTATGTCTATGGTAAGCCAGGACATAAGGCCTACCGGTGCAATCTCCGCAAAGGATCAAATCAAAAATCTGGTACACAAGGAGCTGCAAAACCCTCGAGGCCAAGCTAATGCACAAGTCAACCTCGCAGAAGACGATAAGATAATCCGTGCGATCACCTGTGGAGGCGAACCCGGTTGTAGAACCAACTAAGTGGATCCTGGACTCTAGAGCTTCAAGGCACTTCTGCGCCAACAAGGATTTGATGCACGAATTTGAAGATGTTGCTGATGGAGAACATGTCTACATGGGAAATTCAACAAGCTGCTGGAGTGTTGAGTAAAGGGAAAGGTCTTCTCAATTTCACTTCGGCAAAAAGTTATGCTTGACTAATGTGTTGTATGTCCTTTCCCTCCGTAGAAACTTAGTTTCGGTGGTCTTCTTAATCTTTCTAGTATTAAAATTGTCTTAGATGGAGGGGTGACTATCATCTCTCGAAATGGAGACTTTGTTGGAAAGGGATATCTTAATGGGGGTCAAAAGGGGTTTATTTGTTCTAAATGTTGCCTCTAAAATTAATGGAAATGCTTCTAGTTACTGCTTATATTGTTGAGTCCGTTGATTTATGGCATGGTAGAATTGGACATGTTAATTTTGCTTCATTAAAAAGACTTCGTAATATGCATTTAATTCCCTCTGTTAATATTGAAAGCATATCGAAATGTGCTGTTTGTGTAGAAGCAAAATATGCTAAGAAACCATTTAAGCCTCGTAACTAGTACAAACCGAACTACTAGAATTAATTCATTCAGACTTAGCAGACTTCAAGAACACGGTCAACAAAGGTGGAAAAAGATACTATATAACCTTTGTAGATGACTACTCTAGGTACACTAGAGTATACCTCCTTAAATCTAAAGATGAGGTCTGAAGAAATGTTCTTGAGATATAAAGAAGAAGTAGAAAATCAACTAGATAAAAAGATCAAGAGGCTTAGATCCGATAGAGGTGGTGAATATGGAGCCAATGCTCTTGCTGCTTTCTGTGGAAAAAATGGAATAATTCATGAGGATAGTGCCCCTATACTCCCCAACAGAATGGGATAGCTAAAAGGAAAAACAGAACTCTTAAAAAATGATGAATGCTATGTTTTTAAGTTTAGGCCTTTTAGATAATATATGGGGGAAGCTATTTTAATTGCTTGCTATATACTAAACAGAGTTCCTCATAAAAAGTTAGACCAAACCCCATATGAATTGTGGAAAGGGTATGCTCCAAATTTGAGTATTCTTAAAGTATGGGGATGCTTGGCCAAGGTTCCATTACTCGACTTCAAGAGACCTAATATTGGTTCTAAAACCTTTGATACTTGTGTTTATTGGTTATGCTCAAAATAGTGCTGCATATAGATTCATGTCATTACCTGATCATACCATTTCGAATCTAAATATGTTGTATTCTTTGAGCATGTGTTTCCTTTAAAGAAAAATGTGACCAATAGTATGCATGAAAATGTTAGATTGGTCTGTTTCTAGTTCAGTCTCTACTAACCAAGTTAATGAGCCTAGAAGGAGTAAAAGACGCGAGTCGAACTCAACTATGGTCTTGATTTTATTACTTCCTTTCTAGTTGAAAAGTTGGATGTTGATGCCATAACTAATGAACTAATGTCATCAATCTATCTTATTGAGAAAGATCCTAAAACTTATCAAGAGGCTATGAGGTCTATAGATGTTAGTTTCTGGAAAGAAACCATTAAAAGTGAATTAGATTCTATAGAGTCTAATAAAACTTGGGAGTTAGTAGACTTACCTAAAGATTGTAAGCCTATCAGTAATAAGTAGATCTTCAAAATGAAATTAAGACCTGATGGTTCTATAAACAAGTACAAAGCAAGGTTGGTAATTAGAGGGTTTAATCAAAAGAAGGGAATTGATTTCTTTGATACTTACTCCCAGATGACCAAAATTGCCACCATCGGAACCTTAATTGTCTTAGCTGCTATTAACAATCTAGTTGTGCATCAAATGGATGTAAAGACTGCATTTCTAAATAGTGATTTAGAAGAAGAGAATTATATGTCTCAACCTGAGGGCTGTAAGATTCCTGGTCAAGAGCATAAAGTTTGTAAACTAAGAAAATCTCTTCATGGTCTTAAGCAAGCTCCCAAACAATGGTATGAAAAGTTTGATAGTACCTTAAAGCAAAATGGATTTTTAATAAATGCATGTGATTCTTGTGTTTATTCTAAATCCTTTGAATCAGATTGTGTGATTATATGCTTATATGTGGATGGCATGCTAATTTTTGGTACTAGCTTGCATGTTGTTAATTAGACTAAGAAGATGTTATCCTCTCATTTCGAAATGAAGGACTTAGGAGAAGTCGACGTGATCCTAGGGGTCAAAGTCACAAAAACCAACAGTGGGTTTTCTCTCTGTCGAGTCTCACTACATTGAAAAAATTTTAAGGAGGTTCAACTGCTTTGAGGTAGTACTGTTAGAACTCCCTATGACCCTAGCATACATCTTAAAAAGAACAGAGGAACTAGTGTGTCCCAATTTGAGTATGCTAAAGTTATAGGAAGTGTCATGTATCTCATGAACTACACTCATCCCGACATTGCTTATGCAGTTAGTAGACTGAGCCGATACACTCATAACCCTAGTCAAGAACACTGGGATGCACTTTTTCGCTACTCGAAATACTTGAAAGGTACTATTGATTGGTTTTTGCACTTTAACAAATTTCCTGCTGTGTTAGAAGGATTTTGTGATGCAAGCTGGGTATATGATAACGATGAAGTAAGCTCTACTAGTGGTTATGTGTTTGTTTTTGATGGAGGAGCTATTTCGTGAAAGTCCGCAAAACAGACTTGTATAGCTCACTCCACTATGGAATCTAAATTTATTGCTCTTGAGTTGGCGAGTCAAGACGCGAGAATGATTAAAGAACCTATTGGCGAGACATACCGGTGTGGGAAAGGAAAGATACACCGGTTTCCTTACATTGTGACTCGTAATCGAGCAATCAGCAATCAGCATTGCACACAACGAGTGTCTATAATGAAAAAAAGAGACATATTCGTATTAGACATGGTGCGATAAAACAATTACTGAAACATGGTGTTATTTCCTCGAGTTTGTGAGATCCGAAAGAAACTTTTCGGACCCACTTACTAAAGGACTAACGAGACGAGTGGTACTCGAAATGTCGAGGGGATAGGACTTAAGCCCATGGATTGAAGCGAGTATGGTGGATACCCTTCGGTGGTCAAACAAAGCCATACTGAGACTTCAAAATATACTTGCATTCCTATCCCTATGACGTATTAGTAGTGTTTATAAAGGATGAGCTATTCATGCTCTTAATGAATCCATAGCCTACTAAGGTGGTGCTATTGAGAAGCACTTAATGGATTCACCGCTAATTGTTTGTGAGGTTGAGCAATGTTGTGCTCTTAATAGTTCCATATCCATTATATGGTGGTCTATATTGAAATAGACTTGATGGAACCACCTACGTAAGTGTGAAGGTATGACCACCTTTCATGAGAAACTTGGGATGTTTCTCTAGAGCACTTATGAGACTCGAGGTATGCGCATGGCCTTTGTAAAGTGCAAATTTTTCTATCGCGGTGTATACAAAATTTGAAGGTTGACATGTGTTGTGGGGGGGCCTCATTTGAGGTATATCAAGTTCAAGATTAGTTCACTTGATTACAAGCTGGATGTTGCCTCATTTCACTATGTGTCAATTCAATCGAAAGACATTGACGTTTAAGTATTTACCCTTCCTATGCCTAGAAAATTCTTTTCCCTTCTATTACATGCCATTTGTGGGGGATTGTTGGAAATTTGCATGAAGTCTTTTGTTCATCTAGAGTCCCACGTTGAAATTTTGCAAGAAATCCCTTGGGTTTATATATCTCCCTCTCTTGGCTACTATTTGAAAAGTTAGCACTATGGTTTGGGGATGAGGGAAGTATGGACCATCACACACGCGCGCCGCCCGGTCTGGTGCGGGCGCGGCGCGAGCCGGGGCCACGGGCCTGGCGTATATATTCTTTTTGGAGAAATTTCATTTGACTTTCGTTGACTCATTCCATGCGTGACTGTTAGTCGAGAGATTTTTGTGGCTTGATTTCCTCGGTAGTGGAGAAAAATCCTCCGCTTCTTACTTGATCTTCTCCATGGTTTTTTGCTCCAACGAGTCATAATTTTCCATTATAAATACCGAGCTCCTCTGCTCAATTATACACACTGAATCCTCTTCCTCTCCTCTTTACTAATTCTTCTTCTCTGGTCATAGTTTCTGCATACTCCATTTACTTCGCTTTCGAGTACACGTAAGTGAAGCTACTGTAGAAACCTTGGGGAGCAACCGGCTATCACGATTGCATCGTAGTCGGGCTGTTTTTGCTTTCAGGTCAATGATCCTACCACGACACGAGTATTCCCCTCCTTCTACCTTCTCGCCATTGATAACGTCTATTCATCCAATAGTTGACAGTAAAAGTGACCTATAAGGGTCGTCAGAATGAGCCCGAGGACGACAGTAGAGAAATAAGTTGGTCTCATTATCTTCTACTCTAGATTTTCCTTAGTGTTCCATGATCATAATGGAAATATCTATGCGATGAAAATTGCTCAACAAATTCTTCTTTATTTTATAATGGGTATCAGTTGCGAGATATGGGGTTTTTTTAATTTATTTTTTATTATTATGATGGCTATCATAATGGAAATATCAATGCATGTGTTCCCGTCAATATAGCGTGCAATGTGGTGGACGGCCCATGCATAAAACCGTAGAGATGACATGTCTTAAATCGTCCCTTTGGTAACGTGCATTTTAAATTTTAAAGAGCAAAAATAATTGCGATAGGAGCTCAACTCAAAATAATTAAAAAAACTATTTTTATTGTCTCTTTTCTCGATTGAAATTATCAGTTAGAGTATTATTCATCGAATCAACTTTTAAATAAAACAATCGATTCTACTTATGAAGATTTTAAGACAATAATATTATTCTTAGTTTATCCTAAATTTATTTATGAATTAAAAGTGGCCTAAAATTAGTTATCAAATTATCGCTCATTATATCAAATATAATTATTTTTGGTTTTGTTTCAGCGAGAATGAGGTGGAAAGTTCACGGAATTCAAACTTTATGTGATAACAACGTGGTAAAATTTTATCAATTAAGATAACTTACTCCGATTATATTTTGGGTTTTAAACGCAAAAAAGGATACTAAAGGTGAATGATACGATGAATTTAATAATTTTTTTATCCACATGAGACATAAAGGACAATATAATACTAATGGAGAAGAGAGAAATCAAACTCGGAACCTTAATCTTAACGGTTAAGTTAAGGCTTTATTGGCTGAAACTCAACAACTTTTTGCAAAATATAGCAACTCTTTTTTTTTAGAAAGCAGGCCACCTTCTAGGCCCCGTATCTCATGTTTTTTTGAAAAGCAAAACATAGCAACTTGTTTAGCGTTATTGTATGATTAATGATTCAGGTTTGATTTTCGGACTCGAAGCCTTGTCGTTGGCGAAAAATTGACTATCCTTGCATAACAGAATCGGTACGTTCTTAGGAGATATGGGCCGGGTGTAGCTTATTTGGTCGGTTAATTTGGTAGAGATAAAAACTTTTATCTTAATTTTAGTAAAAGCTAATGTATAATATATATTCAATAAATGAAAAATAGTGGGATTAGATAGTGTACGGTACATATTAAAATTACCTTATAATATGAGACTTTCTCTATTACAAGATATACAAATAATCTTTTTCTGTTAATAAATTAAGTTGATAAATATAATAGATAGCTAATTGGAATTCCTAGCTAGATATTTGATGGTGAATTTTTTTGTGATGTAAAAAGTTGTAAAAGACAAGTATAATACAATTATAATATAAAGAGGAAGGGGGAATCAAAACTATAACTCAATGTATCCACGTGTTAATTTTAACCATTTAGAATAAAATCTCATTTGTATCAATGATGAATTGCAGCTATGATATAATTTGATGGCTTTAAAACTGATTGAGTTCGAAACAACGTATATTTTTCTACAAGGATTAATCGGGTCGTTTTACTACGCCCGTATCTAGGGATAGCCCAATGGGGCTGTCTAGACTCAAGGGAAGGGGATACATCAATCAAGTCCAAGTCCAAATAAATATTTCACAAAACAAAGAAATTGGAGGTCATTAAGATTTGAACCTTGATGGTGTAGCTTGTAGGTGAACAAAAGTGACAAAGGTGTCACTTGGCCACGAGATCTTTGACGAAAAAACGTACATATGTTACAGTTTACAACTAGTATGTGGTGAATTTAGACACATCAATTATTTACAAGTTTACAATGAGTACGTGGTGAATCTAGACATATTAATTATGGAAAGTGTTTGTTATTCTCAAAACTTTTGACTTTGATTATAATCATCAGACTGTTAAGGTCGATTTTAAAGTTTTCAACGAACATAAACATTTTTTTAGACTGTGTAGTAATAATAATAATAATAATAATAATAATAATAATAATAATAATAATATAATAGCAAAGTTGACAAAGCTATGAGATATTGTTTCATTGAGGAAAAGCATAATAATAAATTTGGATAACTTAGTACACTTGACTTGATATTCAAGAAAATTAACGAGCCCAACATGAAAATGCAAAGAAAGCACAAAATCAACATCATAGCTCAGAAGATATCATATCCCTTAGCTATTAACAGCACTGCATGTTTTCCTTATCTCTCCTTGACTACCCGTAAGGACTCCAATCCTGGCCATCTTCACCATGGCGGTTCCAAATTTGTAGAGAAATACTTGATTAGGGCTCAAGGATAGCCCTAATACTAGACCGCGGGTTACCGGATGCGATGCCAGATTTTGATCGATCTCCATTGTTCCATTGTGTGCTACGATTTGTTTGTAGTAGGCATTGTCGATGGTGAAGTGGCTATTCGGAGTTTGATCGAGGAATGCTTCGTTATCGTCCTGGCTATTCAGAGGGCATGTGCCTTGCAAGAGCGGAAGTAGGCTCGCGCTGATAGTTGAATCTGGCTGGTTAGTGTTCTGGAAATTGTACAGGCGTTCTTTGAATGAGTGGCAATGTGCAGTACCAACAGTGTGTCCTCCTACGATATAAATAATATTAGATTTTAAACTATTTTATAATTAAGGTCGTATTCCATTTAGCTGTACAGAGTTGGAGCAGGGATATTGTGATAGTTGGAGCAGGGATATTTGCAGCTAGATGTAAGCAGCTAGATGTAAGAAACCGTAAGGTTATAAACTAAAACTAAATGGAACAGGGTTTACGAAGAAGAAAATCGGCCCTAGCTGATATTTTGACTCTAATAATTAACTGTTCTTGTTTAGTGTTTGCTTTGAAGGCTGGTGAAATTTATACTTACCCAAGAGAACAACTAAGTCATTGACGTTTAGCCCTCTGTCCGCAAATATCTTGATGGCTTGAGGAATTGTGATAGTTGGAGCAGGGATATTTGCGACGGCTTCGCTCTTCAAAGACACAAGACTATCTCTTCTTCCCGTTTCTACTTCGAACCATTTTCCTCCGGCCTGCATACAATAACACTAGTTAGTTAGCTTCATACATATTTGTAGAACCATGTAAACTTGTCTAGCATACACTTGATTATATTTTGGGTTCAAAGAATTTGAATCGAATATGAACATCTAACTTATATAAGATGTTGTTTTACTCACTAAGGAAATAGCAGATCTTGTAGCCATAACTAGGACATCAGCACAGGAAACAACTCCAGGACAAGCGTTCTCCACAGCAGTCTTTATATCATCCATAGTGTCAAACCCTCCAAGAGTCAAGTTCGGGTCTGCAGTTTTCTCGGTGTCTTGCCCATCTAATAAGATTGATGCATCACATCCCTGTAAAGAAAGCAAAACACCAAATTCATACAAATGGAAATATCATAAACGTTTCATATAATGCATTATCAGCAGGTTCACGTACTCTGACAAAGCAATCATGAAATGACAGACGAACAAGATCAGACACAGTATCTTCCTCGGCAGCCAACTTCTGCTTAACTACTCCATGAATAATCTGTTCAACATCATTCTGACCACACTTGCCCTTATAAAACCCAGGTCTCAGGGGTCCATAGCAATGGCCGGTAAGAGCCATCATAAGGAGCCCGAGGGCAACGACATAGGAAGAAAGAACTCCCATATTCTTACTGGACATGTTTTCGACTCTATATGTGTTGAAAGCTGAATGAATGTGTTTGATCTTATTGTGATGAAAATAGGGGAGCAAGTCTGCCTCTTTATAGTAGTACGTAGCCAAGAAATTAGAGGGTTTGGAGCGAATGGGGCCTCCATATGTATGACTTTTTCTAAATGATTCAGAATCAAGAACGATGGAAAAGTAATGGATATCGGCTGTTTTTAGAACTATGCATTTTGTCAAACCAGCAACTTGCGTTTTGAAGTCTAAGGTGTAAATTACTTGAATTAAGAATATTGCAACTTTGACTATGTATGTAGAATAGGTTAGAAATGAATTATTAGTGGTTTATGCACTTAGTTTAGTAGTGCTTGTCTTCCATGCTTGAGAGAGAATAGTGATCCACGGGATTCAGGCATACACAGTACTAACCACTTTAAAGCAACACATCTAATATACACCCGGGAGTTTATATTATCGGGACATACGTCGACAATTGGTTGGATAAAAGAGAAAATATGGAAAATTTTGTGGGCCAAAAATAATAATGTTATACTAGAGAGTATAAGATCCCGGATCAATATAAAACTTTGCGACTTTAAAGAGAAAAAAAATAGCCGTCTCCTTTTTTTCAATTATTAATTTACCACGAAAAAATAAGAAAATAATATCTAATATTACACAAATAATCGACTCGTTTATGTGACAGTGTCATCTAAGAGTTATATAAATTAATTCAATTATTCTTTTGAATTTATCGTTGATCACAAATTTTATTTTTCTGGTCAGTTTTTGAGGGTTTCCTTTGTATTTCCTCACAGCTAAAAAATAACAAGTATTGTGAAACGGATAAAGTATAATCCATTATACTATCTCAATTTTCAATGCTTGGATTATTTAAGTTGCTAGTTGTCACCAATTGAATCATTTTCCTCACATGTTGCATTACAGTGGCGTAGAGATTGTCTTTTATGGGGAATTTTGGTCTTAACTCCAACGGAATGCGGTTCAGAGGGTTGAGAGAACTTATTAAAAAAACTGTCCACTACACAATAATAATCTACTCTTATTTTATTCAACTTCGATTGTATCAATTATTAAGTTTTTAGCTTTCAGTTAAGTTGATTCTAGTTTGAGTTACACTATTATATATCCAGTTTTGCCCGCTTTATTATATAGACATAGCCTAATGTAAATTTGATTTCTCGTTTGTTTATTTGTTTGACTTTTAGAGTTTTTCTTAAGCAAGATATGAGGGTGCATTCACAAATTAAAAATGTTATACTTCGTATTTTATTAAATAGTAATCCTCAATTCATATCATTATAAGCATCCAACATGTACCATATCACAATTTAGTTTACCGAATCACCCAAATATATTTGTATTATATTACCACTTTATTTATCGGATTAAGTATTGTTACACTTAGTTTTGTTATAATTTATTCTCTTTATTTTAAAATATTTGACGGAATATCAAGGAAATACAAAATTCATAATAAAAATTTATGTTAAGAGATCAAATTGTGCTAACATTTCATTAGAAATAAAGAAAGTCAATAAAAAATAATTAATAAAGATAAAATTGGTAAATTAATCATTAATATGTCATCGAGATTGTAAAGTAACGAAAATTATAAAATGAAATAAATTAGTTAGACGGAGGGAGTATAACTCATGTAGACTTACAATAATATAAATGAATTAATATCATAGAATTCTTATAAATTTTATTATGCTAAAAAAATTCTGCCTAAATTTCATGATATCTTCATTAATTTTTTTGGTGGATCCAACTATCCAAGTATCCAACCCTAGATATGGCGAAGATTACGAAAATTTATCTTGACTTAGCATATATATATATATATATATATTATGCTGATTTTATAATTGAAGTTAAAAAACTTAATTAAATTAGATTATTACGCCTAAAAATTGATAGGATGGAGAAGGTAGTCAATGGGGAAGCAATTATTGGAGGATAATACTGTAGTGGTTGACTAAGAAGCAAGAACAACATGCTTTTTGAATCCTCCAATATTTTCTCCCCTTCTTGCAATTCCACGCGGAATATAATAATTCCATTGGCTACAATTCCATTGTTTGATTGGCTCAAAAACAAATTCTTTATAAAACACAGTTGAATAATTGGCTAAAAGTCATATAAGAGTTACAATGAATATCATATTTAAATGAACACGAATATAAAATAACAAAATACATACCTCGTTAATCGATATGTTTCAGTCTTTTTTAAGGAGAATTCTCGACCATTATACCTCTTCTATCGAAAACAGTAACCTGTTATTATAAGTAATAATAGGTAAAAATTTGATCTCTGTTTAAAAACATGAATTATATTAATCAATTAATATTTTTTTTGTTATTTAGATATGACAGACATATGAAAAAGAGACGATACTATTCATAAGAAAAACATAAAACAAATTCTCACAGGTAAGAGAAGATTTAATTTTAAAAAAGACAATAATTATATAAATGAAGAATGAGAGTATCATTGACAAATTACCAATGTTATGATTGGCTCAACGGTCATAATCAATTTGACTCTTATATTGTTTTTTGGATAACGGTATGATGTGTATTTCAACTCTCAAGGCTTCTTTTTTTTTTTCAAATTTCCTTTGAGTGATGTGTGTCAACCTTCTGTATTTTCACTAATGAAATCTCAAATCGATTGCGATAAAAAAAATATTAGAAAAAACTACATTCAAATTTTACATACTCCTTCCATCCTATAAAGTTATCAAAATCCGTTAAGCAAGATTTTTATTTAATTATAAATTTTAATCAAATTGTAGATGTTCAAATTAACTTTTCAAGTATTAAAAGATTAACTTTAGATCAATCTTTTTCAAATAAATTTAATCTATTAAATTTTTTTCTTAAATGTACGGTCAAAATACATTTGCTTTGAACAATTTTGACGACTTTTCTAAACCAGAGGGAGTATTAACGTTACCAAAAAGGATTTTGGCCAGGTATAATAACGATTTTGATATGTGCTGTTCTTTATGAGAAATGGAATTGGAGTCACATGATCACCTATTTTTCAGTGTTCTTTTGTGTAAAACATCCGAGAGAGTATTTTTAAATTGTTGTCAATTCCCAACATTGGCAAAAATCTCATGGAGATGCATAATTATCTACAGAATGGGAAATGGAGTAGAATGAAAATTCAGTTGGTGTATGCAACTTATGTTGCAATACGAGTATTATATTTGGCAAGAAAGGAATTGAAGATGGTTTAGACAAGTCGGGAAGGAGGCAAACAAGATATGTGATAATGTCCAAAGGAAAGTGAAATATAGGTTTAATTTTTTAGCTACCGTAAATACAAAGAGAGCAAATTGGCAGTTACTACATGATACATTGTAAGGAAATATGTAAAGACCTGTGAGTCAGGGAGAATTTCTGGAACAATGGAAATGAAAATTCTTGCATTACTACCAAAAAAAAAAAAAAAGTATTTTGGCTACTTCTACCATTACAATTCATACATGTCTCAAACAGTACACCTCATTAACTCTTTCAATCATTAGTCAAAATAAGTTAATAACGGGTTGAGAGGGGAGTTAGCAAAGTTAGACAAGATTGGAATGAGCATAGGAACGTGTAATCAGTGACAACAACTATTACATACTATTATTTTCAGTATAGATCCTATTTTCATAAAGTTTAAAAAATTTCAAATATAGACAGTTTACTCCCATAATGTAGAGACACGAGGTATATAATGCAAAGAGACGAGGTACAAATCAGGTTAAGAACCATTGTACCGAAATCCAACTATGCTCAAAACAATTGTTTTCTAATTAATTTGGTAAAATAATTTTTCTGGCGGCATGTTAAGCTTCATTGGGCCGCAATTGAGAAGAAATACTTTAGGCTAAGAGCCAAGGAGAGAAATGGGCCGAGATGGGCTACAGCCTATAGAGTCTAGGCCCGATTGGAAGTGGGCTTAATATGCAAACTTGTCAGGAGGCCTCTTTTTATTGTTTCTTTGTTGTAAGGGGTAGGTGGCTTTGAATTATAGCTGGGGTTACCAAAAAAAAGTTTCATCTCATTTAGTTTGGAGCTCGTTTGAGTTTGTCTCCCAAAAGTTGGCATGATTTTGAACATGAAAAAATAGCAAAAAAGCATCTCGAATCGCGATTAGGGTTACCCATCAATATCATGAAAAGAAACGGTGTTTGGGATTAAAGTTTTTCATTGTGGTTCGAAACCAGGTAGATGAAATTATATACAATGTTGTCAGGAACGGCCACATAAAAGCTCTTAATTTTATAAGTTATCTATGTCGAGTTTTCTTGATCCAATTAATGTATACATATATATATATATATGACAGTTATTTATATATCTTCAAATTCTTTTTTATATGAAAAATGCAAATACCAAAAGAAGAGAAATTAACACGAGCTTAATGTATTTCCCTGGGCAATACAACTCAATTATCATGCATAATACAAACAAATGCTTGACAACGAATTATTCCATTCAAGGGTCCCTAACTATTTGTCGCTAGAACTCAAGGACAAAGTAGAAAAGACCTGACATGACTTCATTTTTCTTTTCTTTCTTTTTTTTTTTTTGGACAAGACATGAAGTACTATTACATTATATTATTAGAACAAAAAACCAGCAATGAATATGAAAATTAAATAATCTCAATTGAAAATTAAACCTAATTAATAGAAGTACAAGTTTTCCTGATCTCGCCTTGGTTACCCGTGAGCACTCCGATCCTAGCCATCTTGACCATGGCCGGGCCAAATAGATCAAGAAATAGGTGAGAGTTGTGGGCTAGTCCTTTCACAATGTGTCTAGTGCGATGACTTAAGGCTAAGTTTTGATCGATCTCCAAAGTCCCATTATGTGCCAAAATTTGCTTGTAGTAGGCATTGTCGATCTTGAAATGGCTATTTGGCGTTTGGTCAAGGAATGTTTCACTGTCGGTGTTGTTGTGTAGAGGGCATGTGTTTTGTAAGAGTTTTAAGAAACTTGGGCTAATAGTGTGATCTGGTTTTTGGTATTGTGGAAGTTGTATAGACGATTTTTGAATGAGTGACAGTGTGCAGTTCCAACTGTATGTCCACCTGTAAGATATTCATATAGTTAGTTTTATATTTGAGAATTACATAAAATAAATATGTAATATTTACACTTTTTATTAAGTAAGAAGGTTTTTGGGAGTACCGAGAAGCACAACAAAGTCATATTTGTTGAGACCTTTCTTGGCAAAAGTCGAATGGCCTGATGTACAGGCATTGTAGGGGGTGGAATGGTTGCTTGTGCTTCGCTACTTAGCGACACAAGACCATCCCTTCTTCCGGTTTCTACATCATACCATTTTCCACCCGCCTGAATAAAATTGACCAAGAGAAAGAAACATTGACATACATGTCCATAATTTTGTAGTACTCAAAGAAGGGATGCAATGACGATATTAGTTTATATTTACCAAGAAAACAGCAGCTCTAGCAGCTATAATGAGGACATCTGCACAAGAGACGAGGCCTGGGCATTCTTTCTCTACAGCTGCCTTAATTTCATCCACATCGGGAAGGCCACCAATTTTTTGATTTATAGGTGCTTGTTTGTTCAGTATTGTTTCCTTTGAGAAAAATTGATCCATCACAACCCTTTATAGAGCAATTTCACCATTTATTATCAATATATATAAGCAAACTAATTAGACATTAATGATCAAAGTCAATGTATGCAAAAAAAAAAACTTACTCTAACAAAGCAATCATGAAATGATAAGCGCACAAGATCGGATACGATATCGGGATCGGATTTGATCTTCTTTGCTACCACTCTATAAATAATGTCCTCAACATTCTTGTGCCCGCACTTGCCATTGTAAAATCCAACTCTCAAGGGTGATCCATAGTTATGGCCAACAAGGGTGACTAGAATGAGGCCAAGGGTAAGTGTTGCTAATGAAGTAGAGGGTGCTCTCATTTTCAATATCTTGATCCTTGTAGGACTCAAGACACCTTTGGGTTTCCTATGTTATGTGGTGAAGTTGTGGAAAGCAACTCATGATTATTTATAGTGAAGTCCTTGGAGCCAAGATAACTTTTATGATAACATAATTATATCTTGGTGGCTGGACTTAGCTAGGGAGTGGTTACATGATTGTAGTCTTTTATATTTTAGCCGCCGTGGCCCGTGCGTGACTTTTCTAGTTACGTGAATGCATGGCCATTCGTTCATATTGCTTGATTAATTGGCAAGTGTAGTATTATAACTTATAAGCAGTGGCGGAGCTCCATTATTGCCAACAACGTTTCGAAATATCGTTTACAAAAAATATTATAATTTATGTGCAAAAGTTCTTTAAAATTCCTAAAATTGTCAAAAGAAATACCATTAAAAAAATTAATACTTATAAAATTTAATATGCTAAAAAGGGACACGTTTAAATAAATTTTCTAACTCTGCCATTGATTATAAATAGTAGTGTATTACTCTATCCGTATTATGATATTTGTCACTTTAATTAAATTATTTTATTTCATAATATTTATCATTTTACCATCACAATGACATATTAATTAATAATTTACCAATTTTGTCCTTATTAACTTATTTTTTGTTTTTTTATTTTCTTCATTAACATAAATTTTATTATAAATTACATATTTTTTAGGTATTCTTCCATAATCCAAAAATGATAAATATTATAAAATAAAATGAATATTCTTTTGATAAATAATGAGAAAATTAAAAATTAAGTGTGCTTTAAATTTTTTAATGATTCTTTTCTCCTTCCGAAAGAAAACTACTTGGTAATTTCCTTTTGTCCTCGAGCAGCCAAAAAGATTGTGCTCTTCTGCGTACCTTTGTTTTTTGTGTGCACTTACTTTGTGTATTTAATTCATACGGTATATTATTGGCCATTTTTGAATTTGCTTTAATTGGTTTTGAAATTATTTGTCGGAATTTAGAGGAAAAAAAAAAAGAAGTTTCGATGCTTTTGTATCTGTATATTTTTTGGTACTTACGATAGTCCATATTATTATTTTAAAATAAATTGTTGTAAATTGTAATGAGTTAAAATAGTACAGAGTAATATATATATATATATATATATATATATATATATATATATATATATATATATATATATATATATGTGTGTGTGTGTGTGTGAGAAAAATTGGGGTGGTGGCAAGCGCGTAAAAAAGGTATTTGTTTTTTGTTAAAAAGAGTCGTACTGACATTGGGCAGGGAAAAAAGGGATTAAAGAAAGAGAAAATAAAGAAATTAGAAATGGGGAAGAAAACAAAGAGATTATTGGTCTCCTGAATTCCAGCTAACACTCTACCTGCTATCCAAATCCCTTATCGTTAATAGTCTCCACCGACACTTTATGATATTGAAAAATAGCTTGATCATGTTTGGCCTAATTTTTAAAAAATTATTTTTAAAAAATTATTTTTAAGAAAAATTTGAAGTGTTTGGCCTAAATTTTATATAAGTGTTTTTAAATAATTAATTTATTTGGACAAAATTTCTAGAAAGATAGAAATAAGATAGAGATAAAACAAAATAAGAGAGAGAGGAGAGAGACAAAGATAGACGAGAGAAAAAATTAAAATAACGTAAAAAATAGGAGAGATAGAGAGAGAATGAGAGAGAATGAGATTACAGGCGGTTATTACGGAGTTTTTCAAAAATTAGAAACGAAATTGCTATTTACTGTTTACGGAGTTTTTCTTCCAAAATCGTTTTTGAAAAATAGTTTTAATTTTTAAAAAACTAATGTTTGGCCTAACTTCGTTTTTGAATTCAAAAATAGTTTTAAAATCTAGGCCAAACACCCACTTAAATAACTTTTGTTATTGTTGTTTTCGATTAGAGGTGACTTTTTAAAGGTTATTGTAAGATGAATTTTATTGTAGATTTAGTTTTTTAAGATTGTAATATGATTACTAATTTATATCAGAATCACTTTTTAAATCAGGAGTGAATAATACTTTATTAAGGGGTAATTTTTATTATAGTTACTCATAAATAAATTATTAGTTATCCTATATGTATTTAAAGTCCATTATAAAAATTTACGTCTCATAATAACTTTCAAGTGATACTTGTCTCATATAAGACCTACTATTTATATAATATTGAAACATAAAATCCTCCCTTTTTTTTAATTAAAAAACACCATACTTTGGATCGGATGAGACTTAATCAAAAGAGTTACTAGAAAAAAAAAAAATTCCCGTCAAAAGGTTAAAGAATCGATATATATATATATATATATATATATATATATATATATAACACGTAAAGTAAGGCTGATAAAAGGCTAAACAAGAGGAAAGCATCAAACCCCAGTTGTCATAGACGATAAAATAACCAAATAGAAGAAAACAAAATAGCAGCCATGAAAACTAAACTAGATCAAGGTAACTTTCTTGCCAGCAAATTTGGGTGCAAAAGACTTGTGTGACATACTAGAAAAAGATGAATTGACTATACAAATGTACAAAAAAATAAATAATAGTACGTTTTTGTGGAAGTGCCCCATATGGCAAATTTTCTTTGAAAACTAATGGGTGAGAATATGTCTAAAATTTTGTAGCAAGTGATTTATTTCAAGTGAGGAATGGATTCATAAATATATATACAACAGCAAGTTCGAAAAGGTCAAAATCGTTCATAATTTATGTTATATTTTTGTGAAGAGATATATTATATATGTACTTTTAAGTGTATATGCCTACTAAGTATGATTGTGATTGTTTTTCCCCTAAGTATATACTGTATTGAGCACGGACTTTATGTGAAGGCCGTGCATATGAATATCCCTACTAGCAATGAATTTGAATAGGCAAAAGAATTAAGTTTGAATTATTCAAAGGCTTTGAGTGATGACAACACAATCGTGAAGCCAAAACGAAAATTATTACTGATAATCTCAATACCTAGATGTATTAAGTTGATGGTTAGATTATGCGTCTTTTATCAGCTTTTTCTTAAGGTTTTGATGTTTTATCTTTTAATCCATCTGTAATTTATTATATTTTAGCTGTAAATTTTGGAATATGTTGAATTATCATGTTCAGATCATGCCAGAATTTGAGTAAAATGAGAATTTTTAAATACTTAATTATTAGCTTACTAACCACAGCTAGAGACCTCCAGCTAAAAGCAATTTTAAATTATAATTATGATAAAAATGTTAGGCCAATGGTGTTGAATTTGAAAGGCCATGCACCAAAATTTCCTAGGAATTGGCCGAATAGTTCATAATATCCCTTTATCTCAATGTTGTTCTTTTTCTTACACTACCCTACGAAAGGATATGTCCACTTACATTGCCCATCAATAATGACCAAGAAAGAAAAAAATAAAAAAGGTGACTAAGACATAAAGGGGTACCTTAGAGTTCAATTATTGGGAGACATGCTCTCTCTCTATTTGACAATTGAGAATCTTATCCTCAAGTCAAAAGTTAAATAGGTTGGTGCAATAAATATGGTTTAAAGCTCATTAATGAAAAAGGAAGAATGTTTTGTGTTGTAAGGGATAATGGTCAAAGGATTATCATGTTATTCTCAAATTTTCATTTATGTTCTCATCGAGAAATTGTATATGTCTAAGTTGAATCAGGTCTATAGGCTGACTGTAAAAGTCAAGGATAGGAAGGTTGCTATGTAATTTCCGTCTTATTGTAAAAAAAAGGATAATGGTAAACTTATAAATTAAAGACAAAAAAAAGGCTAATGTAGGGTCCATGTCTTCTTTTAAACATACTGACGCTCGTGTTGATGTTTATATCATATACAATACGTAATATGAGTTTATAAATTCAAAACTGTGTAATAATTTATACATACTCACGTAAGTATAAGATGCTAAAAATAAAACGAACAAAAATGGGAAAAAATGGAGCAATATTTTTATATATAGTTACAAAAATATATATGCATACTCAATGGTTAACACGACGACATGACTTCCTAATTTCTCCATTATGACCCGTGAGAACTCCAACCCGACCCAACTTAACCATTGCTGGACCGATTTTGTTAACAAAAAGTTCATTGTTATTTGCAAACCTTCTCACCAAGCGCCTAGTGAAAGGACTCAATGCCATCAGCTGGTCTACTTCAAGAACACCTTTGCCTTCCAGAATCGCCTTATAGAACCCATTGTCCATGGAGCTTTGATTGCCTCGTGTCGTTTGATCGAGCAATACTTTGCTGTTCGAGTTGCCCTTGCGAGGGCATTTTCTCTTTAGGTAATTGTACAAGCTTCGAGCCATATTCGGGTCTGATCTCATGGTGCCGTGGTAGTTCCATAGACGGTCTTGGTAGTTTATGCAGTGTGCCTTACCAATAGTATGACTACCTGTTTTGTCAAATTTAAATGGGACAAATCACAAAGTATGAGTGAATGAGCAGTGGTAGTTAGTTGGTCACATTGTGTACACATTGTACCTAGAAGGACAACAAAATCCTCAATATTTAATCCTCTTCGAGCAAACAGCCGAAGAGCTTGTGGAATTGGGATCGATGGCACAGGGATGCTGTCAAGGGCGTCATTTGCGAGTGATGTGCGACTGTCTCTTCTTCCTGTTTCTACCTCGTACCAATTTGCTCCACCCTACACATAGCGATGTTTCTTACAATGTAGTCTAATACTTATGTGTATGGGCTTTCATTTAGTGATTATTTTGCATGAGACGATCTCGTATGAAAAAAAGTTATGAAAAATAACATAAATCGTATCGATTAAGACTATAAAAGAAGTTACGATAGCTCATACCAAATGTACAGCAACTCTTGCAGCAATAACAATAATGTCAGCACAAGAAACGACTCCAGGACATCTTCTCTCCAATGCAGCTTTTGCTTCATCTATGATATCATAGCCACCAACACTAAGATTTGGTGCAGCTGTTCTTTCAGTATCTTTCCCTTCTAACAGAATCGATGCATCACATCCCTTTTACGACACATACAGAACAATGTTGAGAACCTCACCAGTATCCATACATAATTACATGCATAAAAAATGCAATTTACTGACCTTGACAAAGCAATCGTGAAATTGAAGGCGAACAAGAAAAGCCAACGTATGTTTACTCTTATGCCATCTTCCCTTAACGATTTTATAAATGAATTTTTCGACATCGGTCTCGCCACACTTATGGGTATAGAAACCGACCTTTAGAAGCTCATGGCACCGGCCGGCGAGGGTAAAAAAACGAGTACAAGAGCCAGTAAAATTGTGGAAAGGTTACCCTTACCCTTAGCCTTGGCCATATTTTGTCCCCTAGTTAATCCCACTATATTAATGGATTTTTGGTAGTAGTTGATATATAGGTGAACTATGGCCACTAGTCCTAAAGTGAGAATTCTTGGACACACAATAGTTGCCTATTATATCACTAAAAGAAAGTTGTGGTCACTAACCGATAAACTTGTTTTCAGCTACTACTACAATTTCTTCATGTTTTGTATATTCATAAATACCATTTAATTATATATTATTGACACTAATACCTATTTATTTAGTGTAATTTTTGCTGTTAAGTTTGTGAGCTTTTCATAGATTGGAAATGTGTGGCTAAACACTTCTTGCATTTTTTATGTACTACATGCTACTTACCTTAACACAACAATCACGAAAACGCAAAAAAGGAACATTTTTTAAAAATGAGATCAACAACTCTTGTGTAGCAATATCTACTAGTAGAATTTGAACTTTTAACTGCCCATAACTTTATCTAAATAGAGTCATCAGGACACTCGAAAGGGCAAATCCCCTTGTTTGGGTTGGTAAATGGACCCTCTAAGCACGTCGACCTGATACTGTTCATGGTAGAAGTTAGAGGTGTGCCAGGGGAGGGTGGAGTATGACCAATTAGTTAGTACGCAGTGGATTCATAAATTTTGTACGATGGGTATCAACCTTTGATTTTTTTATAATTCAATAATTTTAAGAGAATTCACGAGTGTGACAACCTTCATAAAACGTATAAGTTATGTTTAATGAATATCATCAAACCATCAGCCTTGAAGCTATTGGAGGGATATACTTACACTTGAAACTCCCCAAATTCCAAATATTTGTATGATAATGCCATGGTTACTTAGCCCATAATCTGGACGGGCCCAATAAAGAGCATTGATGACCCAACTCAGCCCATTATCCATCTTTAATTATTCAGCCCATTTTCAGAACTCTTTTTTAAAATTAAGATCAGCCCAAAACAAGCCCATGAAAGCCCAATGTTAAACCCAGAAACCCTCCCCCTCCTCTCTGAGTCTCTCTCTCTCATCGGTCTTACGCCTACGCAGCTCTCGTGAGTACCCTCTCTCTCTCTCTCTCTCTCTCTCTCCCAGCTAATTCTATGTCCTACTGTTTCTAAATTAGGGTTTGTTTTTCGTTTTTCTGTTTGTTTCGGTCTACGCTGGATGAATGTCCAGCATTTGAAAGGAATCAGAAGCTGAAGATTTTCCACTTCCTACGATTTTCGAAAACCTAACTTGGGCTAATCATCTTCAACATTTTCTTTGATCGATTGTTTGACTCATTTCTCTTTGATTTCCTGAGTTTTTCAGGTTTCGGTTTGGTATTTGAGTTTGATGCTATAAACTGATGACTACCTTAACGAGTCACAGTCTGCGCTTGAAGGACTCTGCTGGTTTCAGCATTTCGCGCCCTTATTCAGCTTATGACTGCAATAGGTGATTATTTTTTTTTTCTGGGGTTTTTCTCCAAGCTTTATTTATTATCTTCATTAGTCATTCGTATGATTTGCATATTGTGGATTAGGTAGGATTACGTCTGTTTGTGTGAATGGACACTGTGAGAAGGGAAAATGTGGAATGAGGGATTTTTTATATATATATATAAAGAAAGAATCTTAGTTGAATTACATTTTGGAGGACTTAATTTGATTACCAAATGATGAAAAAACAAAAGAGACTTTTTGGAAGGCTGTTATTGAAGGTTCTGTGAACAATTTACTAAGCAATCTAGTATTGATAGCGATTTTCGATCTTGAGAAGTTGTTCAAGGCGTTGACTTGTACTTGCTTCAGGGGATATGTGAATACAGAAGAATTATCATCATTTTGAGGCCTGCTGTGAACTTTGGCAACAGAAGTGTTATGTTTCTTGTTTGTTGAAATCAGATGCTCAATTTGTATTAATTCTCAGTGATTGAACTTGTTGAAACTCCTATATATTTCTTGAATAATTAATATGGCGTCAAACATTGTTGCTTCAAATATGGAGTATGTGGACCTTAGTTTTAAAAAGCTCAAGGCAGACAAAAGCGCAAAGGGTCCCGGGTAAGGCACGAGCTTCGAGGCGAAGGTGAAGGCTTTTTGGAACAAGGCGCAGTTACTAAAAATGCTTGAAAATTATTGCCAAGCAATATTTTTGGTCGAATATGCTAGATGATGACATCAAATAAAATAAGTGATTAGATATCGTTGTAACTACGAAAAATACCACAAAGAGTCTTAGATTCTAATAACATAATGAATTTGCTACGATTTCACCCAGAAAAAAGAACAAAATAGCACAAACTGAAAAAAGGGGTGCAACTAACGCACTCTCTCACAGTCTAACAAAGATAGACAAGAGAAACAAAGGGGTGAAGCACATGAGGCGCAACTGCACCCTGGCTGAGGTGCAGACTAAGGCGTGCGCCTCAGAGGACTTTTGGAGGGGATGGGCTTGACCCCTTGCAAGGTGCAAGGGGCGGGCTTCAAGCTTTTCTGCGGGTGCACTTTTACTAAGATGTGGACAACAATCATTCTAGATTTTCGCTTAGTCTGTCTTCTTAAAGTAGATATTAGCTCGTTCTGCTTATTTGATTTGCTACCGCAATTTTATCTCTCTTTCAATTAACTTTTTGATTCTTTTTCATGGCAGAATTGCTAAATGGAAGTCTCCGCAGGCAGCTGTGATTCCTAATTTCCACCTCCCTATGCGTAGTTATGAAGTTAAGAACAGGTAAGCTTTTAATGAAGATTGGCAAGTTGATCTGGATTCTATAGAGTATTATAACCTGTGTACATATATCTGTTCGATCATGTGAATGGGTTCACATAAGCTGTCAAAAGGATTTATCTTCTTAATTTATTAATCAAATAACTGGTATTACCCTATACCTTTTAGCAATTACGTTAAGGACAAGTGTAGCTTAGTATCATACAAATGCTAGAAACGCAGGAAACATTTTGTGTTTTTTCTTATATAGAAGGCCATAATATGCTAAAATAGTCTCTTGCTTGTCTGTAGTAGAAGGGATAAAAAGAGTTAAGATTGAAAGAGATGAAGCAAAATGATGAATTATGATAATTAGATGAAGCTGAGTTGCATGGAAAGATCATGAGGAAAGTGGAGACGAGCAGTATCAACCTGATATTCTTGCTTCACTGTTAATCTGACGACGGACCTGGATTAGTGATTTCTTATATTTGATAGGTTGATGTAGTATGAGCCCTACCTGGAGAAGCAAATCCTCGAAGAACAATTTTGATGGGTTATGGACAACAAGCAAATAGAGATTCCTCTTGGAGAAATGGCTTGAATGTGTAGTGCACTAACTTCAGACAGAGTGTTTGACATTAATCACATTGTAAACTTCTCTTCATCCTGCTCAAATTCAACTGTGCCACCTAAGATTTGCTGCAGTTGACCCTGTTTCTTAAGTTAGAGAAAGGAAAGAAGGGAGCAAGGGGGAGGTCAATAAGCTTATTTGGGAACACTGGCAAAAACTGCGAAAGAAAGTAGGAAAGTATCTAGAAGTTGATGCAGATTACTGCACAGGTGTCAGATTGGAAGTTCAACACAAATGCTTTTAATTCATCAGCACTTTTATATTATCCATTAGATCAAAGCAAACGCCCCTCCCCCAAAAAAAAAAAGAACGAAAGGAAAAAAATAGATACTTATTCAAAGATGTAATAATTGGTTAATGTGTTAAAATGATGGAATTTAGTTAATTGGATGATTGGTGAAACATTTTGACTCTTCTACTCAGAAGGTACTTGAGGGGCTGTGGTTAGATTAATATTGTCAGTGGTTCTAAAGTTTAGATTGGCATTTGAGTCAATGAAGATCCATTAAAATATATGCTTGTTATAATTGATGCAGGACAAATGTGGATGACATAAAGTCTTTGAGATTGATTACAGCCATTAAAACCCCGTATCTGCCAGATGGAAGATTTGATCTTGAAGCTTATGATGCCTTGGTGAACCTGCAGATTGAAGGTGGTGCTGAAGGTGTTATTGTTGGCGGTACAACCGGTGAAGGCCAGTTGATGAGCTGGGATGAGCACATCATGCTTATAGGCCATACAGTCAACTGTTTTGGTGGAAGTATCAAAGTAATAGGAAACACTGGCAGCAACTCTACACGAGAAGCAATACATGCTACAGAACAAGGGTTTGCTGTTGGAATGCATGCTGCCCTTCACATCAATCCTTACTACGGCAAGACCTCGATGGAGGGTTTAATTGCTCACTTTGGGAGTGTGCTCTCCATGGGCCCCACCATCATATACAATGTACCATCAAGAACAGGCCAAGATATTCCTCCTCATGTGATACATTCCATGGCTCAAAACGCTAACATGGCCGGTGTGAAAGAATGTATGGGAAATGATCGAGTCAAGCAGTACACAGATAAGAGTATTGTAGTTTGGAGTGGGAATGATGATCAGTGCCACGATTCCAGGTGGTCGTATGGGGCTACTGGAGTTATATCTGTTACCAGTAACTTGGTGCCCAGCTTAATGCGAAACCTGATGTTTGAGGGGAAGAATCCCTCTCTGAATTCCAAGCTTATACCTTTAATGGAGTGGCTCTTCAAGGAGCCAAACCCCATTGGCTTAAATACAGCTTTAGCTCAACTTGGTGTGGTAAGGCCAGTTTTTCGCTTACCTTATGTGCCTCTTCCCTTGGAAAAGAGGATTGAATTTGTGAATCTAGTTAAGGAAATTGGGCGAGAGCACTTTGTTGGCGACAAAGATGTTCGGGTTCTCGATGATGATGATTTCATTTTGGTCGGTCGTTACTGAAGTTGGAGGACACGTCTTGTTTGTAACCAGCCACCCACTGTTATCCAGCGTTTATTAATTCCAGGTCAGATGTGCGTTGTTCTTGCTAATCTCGGAGCATTGTTTCTGGTATCTAGAGTTCTAGGAGTGATGTCCCGGGAATGAGGTCATCGCAACCTCGAAAGAGCTGTGATGCCCGATTTTGGTCGAATACTTAAACTTACCTGATGCTTTTGCCTCTATATGTTATTGATATCCTGAAAATGTTGCCAGTTTAAGGATGACTCGAAGTTTTAAGTGACTGGAATGGTGATAATAGTGTTTTTGTGCCTCTTATGTAAAATCTTGATACAAATTGAGTGTTGTTGGATAGTTTGTCATATAAATGTTTTTCGTAATAAGATTAATGCTTACTGTTTTTGACTCTTTTTTTAATTTTTTTTATCAATTTCACATATGCTTTTGATGACACGTTGTACTTGAGGGAAGAAATTAGCAAATTGCAAATTGTGGTAAAATCAAATTTTAAAATAATTCCGCTAGTAAGACCATCAGAATTGGTAAAGTAAGTTATCAGAGCAACTGTCATAGTTGTAAATATAAAATAGGTAGCGTATTGGCACATAAAAGTTGAGAGAGGATAACAATAGTTAGTATTATCACATATTGAGGAGATCAATAGTAGCCTATGAAGTCTCTGTCTAGGGACAAGACTGAGGTTTCTGGGTATATTATGTATCAGATTCAATTCTCCCTTTATTATATCAGATTGTATTTTGTAACTTATCTTAACAAAAAAATAAAAATAAAAAAGATCAATAGTAGGTAGATAAAGATGACCGAAGGTAGAATTAAAAAAATATGTCACTTAACATTAATATATCCTTCACACTTTTAAATGGTATGAACTACATACATTTACTTATGTAATCAAACTCAATACATAAAAAACAGGACAACATACAAGAGGAAGCACGAGTTGATGAATTTAGTCCCAGGGTCATATTTTCCTTCCACGGCATCTGCATATCTCATCGGAGCCGCAATAGCCACGTCTCAACAGACCCTCCTCGTCGACGTCCCGTCAACTGCAGTATTACACACACCACACGTATACCGTTACTTTTTATTGACTTTATCTATTTTAAATGAGACTATCTTGGATTTACACGCTATGCGTGCAACAAATATAATTATAAAGGATAAAAATAATATTGATAATTTTATATCTAATTAATACTGATAAAAACATAGTAAATATGAATAGAATATAATAGTTTAAAATTTATCTTTTAAAATCATGCTAAATTTACACACAATACATGTGGACTTAAAAATAACCTAATAGAATCAATACACTGTAAAATAAATGTTTTAGCGAGTGTCGATATAAGTGGCCTGAAAATTAAAAAATATATAATTTTATAAAATTATGAGTATTTTATAGAATTTATGTGCATGTTATAAAACTGAGTATAACTAAAAGAACATTATCTAAATTGTCCAAATGTATCTAGAGTAAAAATAGAATCCTACTTAAAGAAATAAAATTATAGAACTAAAAAGTGTGGGAATATAAAGTATAATTCATGGAGAAAAAAAGTTATCATAGAACTAAAAAAAGGACAATGTGAAATCATAATCTATAGAGCGAAATATATTTATATAGCTTGTAATTGCAGAATATGAAACAATTAAAATGACATATTAAATTTAATTATGGGACTATGTTCTTATGCTCAATACTTTAATAACTTTCTCGATAAATTTAAAATTATGAAATTGGGTTTCAATTATCCTTGTATCTATGTATGTCATCTTTTAAAGATCTTTAGGGAACTTAATTTGTTAGAATCATATAACTATCCATGTCATGCACAGAATAAAGACATCAAATATAATTAATATTTTAACTAACTGTAGTTTATAATTCATGAAAAAGATATATACTACATTACATACAATGAGTAAGGTGATGAATGATGGCCTTCGATATTAATATTTGAGTTTAAGTAATATAATATTTACGCATTATCCATCCACTTTAAAAAAATAAATTAAGTTAAATTTATACACAATAATTCTGAAAATTTATTTTAAAAAATTTTAAAAAATTGTTATATACTTTTGAATAAAGTCTTATACATATTACCTATATAGAATTATTATTAATTCAATCACAATAAAATAAGTCTATAATAGAAAAAAATAACAAAAGATTAAAATCTATAACTATAAGTACTTAGGGAGTGGGAGAAAATATTACATAAATAATAAAGTTAAATATTTTTTTGAAAAAAAATAGGAAAATGTATACATATATTGAAAAAATGAAAAAATATGTACTTAATTAAAAATTATGAGTTAAATTAATGAAACCTTTATATAATCTAAGTCATGACAAATTACTTAAGTTCTTTAATATAATGCTATTAAATTTGTAAATTGAAAATAAGAAAAAATAAATATTTTTAAAAAAAAACTAATTAATCATATCAATTGTTACTATTCTTCTCTATTTGCTTTTTATTTCTTGTTCAAGAAGGCATATATGAAATTTTTTTGAGTATTTTTAAATTGATGTATTTTACCGTTTGGAGAGAGAAAGTAGGGAGGTGGGAATGTGGGAGAAGCAAACGACTTGGAATGACATTATTTTGGTGATCGTCCGATTCGACAATAATGTCTTTATTATTTGATATTTATTAATTGTTAAATACATAACGAAAATATTTAATTAGTAAGGATATTTTTATCTAAAAAGTTCTACAACACCGATGCCCTCTTAACTTTATATATAACATGAATATAACATAGATAGATATATAAAGGGAATAAATTATCCAAATTTTATATGTTATATTTATTTATTTATCCAAGTTTCAAACTTTATAATTTAGACTTTATTTATTGTAAATTTTACTATTATCCAAGGTAATTCATATAAGGAACCAAATTCATAATGTATCTTTATAATTATGTTAGATAAAAAATAGTTAACAAATTTAATAAGAAAATAGTTTAACAACAAAAATTATTTTAAAAAAAGATACATAATTGGAGATATATATATATATTAATGATTGTGTAACTGCACGTAATGGGGGTGTTAATGTGTAATTGCACGGGGAGGGAGAGAGAGAAGGGGTTAACTTGTAAGGGTAAATTTGTCCAAAAATGTTATACAACATTAAAACCCTCTTCCCTTTATATATAACATAGATTATTAAATTGAAAATCAAGCATACTTAAGATGGGTAATATGATTGAAAAACAAATTGCATTGAATTCATTCTAATTTTTATTATTAAAATTCTCTTATTTTTATAATCACGTACTTACGCTTGAGAAAAATCACATACTTATAAGATGGCTAATATAATTGAAAAACAAATTGCATTGAATTTCAATTGAAAAATAACATGAGTGGTTTTTTTAATTTAAATTTTTTTAAATAATTATTTTTATGTATTTGATAAATTAAAATTTATACAACAATAAAAAGGCCTTATCTTTATATATAACATAGATAAGTTTAATGATTTAATAATTTGTGACTATTTTATCCTTAAAATATAAGTTATATGAAGGGTAAAAAAAAAAGAAAAGTAAAAGTTATAAAACAATAGAGAAGTATTGGCCTTATATACAAAATAAATAGATAGGTCGATATATAAAGGGAATAATTTATCTAAATTTTATATGTTATAAAGGTAATTTATATCAATAATATTTATTTATTTATCCAAGTTTAAACTTTAAATTTAGACTTTATGTATTTAATTTTTTTAAGGTAATTTAATTTTCTTATTTTATCAAGGGTAGTTTATATAAAAAAATAAATTCTTCATGTATTTTTATAATTATGTTAGATTAAAAATGGTTAATAAATTGCATCAAAAAAATAGTAATAAATTTGATAAAAAATTTGTGGGACTTAGGTAAGGGTAAATAAATGCTAAGAGAGAGGGAGGGGGAGCTGGAGAGAGAGAGAGGGGAGCTGGAGAGAGAGAGAAAGAGGGGGGAGAGGGGTGCTTAATTGGAGAGAGAGAGGGGCAGGCGGAGAGGAGGGGGAGGGGGTTAACTGGAGAGAGAGAGGGGTAGTAGCTGGAGAGAGAGAGAAGAGGGGTGGTTAATTGGAGAGAGAGGGTAATTACATTAAATATAATGATATTTTTATCCTTAAAATTTAAGTTAATAAAGAGGTAAATATGACAAAGTGAAATTTATACAGCACTTTAGTGTTCCCTTTATATATAACATAGATTCGTACATTAAATTTACTAATTTGTTGAGCTTGTAATAATTAAAATCAATTCAAGTTTACGCAAATGTTGCGAATAAAGAAAAATTATGATGAGAAAACTTTATTTTTTATGAACTAATAATAATTACTTGACTAAGATAAAATAAAGGCAAAAGAACCATAAAAAACCAATAATATGTTATTTTATGAATAGAGTATAACACACGTATATAGAGGAAATCAAACTTTAATTTTTTTATAAAAATCAGTTATTTTAATTAGTAGTCTATTCTTAAGGGCGAGTCGAATGATAATTTTATTTTTATTGTGTATTTATTTTATACGTTACAAAGAAATGGACTTATTTTTAGGGTATATACTCTCGACTCTTTAAGAGCATAATACAAGAATTGAAGACTTTAGATTTCTTGCAATATATATCTTGTTACAAATAACTTTAAATACCAATAATCTGATGATGGAGATTGAGATCCTGAATACATTAAACTTCATGCTCATGTTGTGTGTGCATAACTTCATAGACTAATATACACCCATGCACTAACCACTATTTTTTGTCAAGATTTGTGTGAGAATATAAACTTATTTATGGACCTTTAATTATCAACTTAATATTTTGGTTGAGTTGATTTTAAATTAATTTATTTTTCTTTTTTTTGGGTCTGGAGTTTTGGTCAAGTATTTATAACACTTTTTTTGGGTTTGAAAAATCTTTATATTGCTTATACTATCGTTATGAATATCTATGATCCAAAGACCATAGTGGAATAATACATATATATTAGTGTTTATGTGAATTATGTGCATGTCTAAAAGAGTTTTGTTTTGTAATTATCCTATTATAAATGAGATTTTAAAAAAAAACACAAAAGTCGATATAATTAGCGGCTGATACTCACAATAAAAATTAACCATAAGAAGCAACATGCATGAGAAAGTGTACACAATAATCATAAATTTTATTATTAAATCTCATACAAGTATGAAATTACAACCCTTACATATAAGCAAATATACGTAAAGAGTACACATTAATTCTCACATTTGAACACACGTATAAATAGATAGATAATATCATAACTAATCTACGTACGAGAACAACATACCTAGATAACTAGGCAGTCCCCATTATTGTTGCTAATATATAACATAACAATCACATAATTATTTAACTTTGCACACTTTTTATGTAGTAGTATTACAAAACCCTAGTTCCAGGGAAGTTTGAATTTCCGTCCATAGCAATGGCACACCCTAGTTCGATAGTGGCAATACCCACCGTGCAAATAGCCAATCCCAACACAATGACCTGTGCACAACGCAGTAGCAGCATCACCTATATATTTTGCAGCCGGTATCGAGCTCCCGACCTGACAAGACAATAGAGTCCTCCTCGACTGGCTAACTGCAGTGTACATTACACATTTCGTTTTAATACTCTATTCGATTTAAAATACTAGTCATTTTAAAGTTATGAGTAAATAATTAATAAGGAAAAAATTGGTAAACTAGTCATTAATATGTCATTGGAATTATAAAGTAACGAGATATTGTGAAACGAAAAAATTAGTTAAAGTTACATGTATTGTGAAATGGAGGGAGTGCTATCCAAGACAAGTTTATTTAATGATTAATATATAAAAAAAAACAATGCAATTTAATTTACATAAAAAGGAATTAATTAAGATAGAAGAAATTACCATGTTCATTTGCTGATACCAGAGCAGAATGGAGGAAAAGGAAAGCAAAGAAGAGAGCAAGAAATGTGGTGCCAATTTGTTTAGCCATTTTCTTACTATAATTCTTGTTTTTTTTGTGTGTGTTTTTTTGGGGGATTTGTAAAGGACTTGGCTCTATGTGTGAGGGTTTTTAATTTGTTGCTCTAGTTGTGTTGAAGAGCTCCTCTATTTATAGGCTCATGGCTCCACCCATTTTATTCAAAGTCAAGGCCCATGCCATCTTTATCCATATATCTCTTTTATCATGTCATGACTTAGAGGCTTGAGCATTTATATTCTAAATTATTGTTGTCAAATATTAGAGTTGAAATTTGGTTATTATATTCATCGTTATGTTTATTTAAGTTGTGTTTCATAAAATGAGCTACTTGAATAATAGATAAATGGTTGTATATCAAATACTTCTTTAGTTAACGGATAGTTGTTAAATTTCGGGAATTAACGAGATAACTGTTTAATTGAGCGATTGAATAAATGTGTTTGGTAAATTTAGTAGTTCGGCTAACTGATTATTATAAATTGACATCAGCAACAATATTTGTAGTAACTTTTAGGGTTTGTTTGGTTGGATGTAATTAAAGTGGTAATGCAATCAAATTGGTAATAGTGATTACATTACCATGTTTGGTTATAACTTTGTAATACAATCAAAATTACATTGTAATCACATTAACCTCTACCTATGCAATTACAATTACTTGAACATTTACTAAACAACATGATTACATCCATTTTTGTGATCAAAATTTAACATACTTTCAATAATTCTCCCCCTCTCAAATCCATGTGCATTTTCTCTCTCCTCCTTGGCAAGTAAAAATTTATCTATTTGATAAGAAACTTAATTTTTTTCTTCTATTATCTTAATATATGATATGATCGTTAAGTCATTAAGAGAAAATTTTAACTTTAATATTTTAAATTTAAAATTTAAGTATTCAATTAAAAAGGTAAAAGAAGCTTAAATTAAATTTTTAGATCAAAATTTTTTACTTGTTAACACTTATCTTTAATTCAATAAATATTTATCATAAATAAAATAATTTTAGTTTGTATTTTTTATCCATGAAAAAATTCAAAACTTAATTATATGATAGAAGAGATTGAAAAAAGCTCAAATATAAATTTAGAGTTTAAAATTTTGTTATGTGCATAACATTTATCTTCACCACAACAAACATTTGTTACCATTAGAATAATCCAATTGATCTTTTTACCATCAAAAAATTTAAAATTAGGAAATATGATATAAAAGATTAAAAAATTTCAAATATGATTTTAAATTTAAAACATTTTCGTGTGGATAATATTTATCTTTATTACTATATTTATTGTTATTAGAATAATATAGTTGATATTTACAATAAAATTTGATTATTTGATAGAAAATATTTTAAAAAGCTCAAATCTAAATACGTAACTCAAATTTTTATTTAGATAGCATTTATCACCACTACAATAATTTAATTACTAACTTTTGTCTTTAAAATAATCCATTACCATTGTGATTACATTACACTTTTTATATAACCAAACATGGTAATGTAATTATTGTCTCATTACATTGCATATCTAATTACATTACATAATTGATTACATTACACCCCTATTTCATTACATCCAACCAAACGCCACATTAGTATTTTGACAACCAAATATTAATATTCATTAATGCATGCAGTATTTCAATTATCATTTGCAATAGCTTATAGTATTCAAGCATTGTTTTTGAAAAGTTAAGAATATTAGCTTTTTACATTTAAAAGTAGCATTTCATATTTTTTGATAAAAACATCCTTTCATTAATTTATATTTGGCAAATTATCTATATCATCTTATGTTAATTTACAATAATTAACTAAATCAAACCACTAAATTTACCGAACACATTTATTCAATCGCTCAATTGAATAGTTATCCGCTAACGACTAAAATCTAACAAATATCAGCTACCAACTACACAAATAGTTATACGTTACTCAAACAACTCATTTTGCCAAACATGGCAGGATATAACTTATTTGCCAATATAAATTAATGAAGGAATTTTTTTCAAAATAATATGAAACACTACTTTTAAATGTGAAAGCGAATAACCTTAACTTTTCGAAACACTACTTGAGACGCTACGAGTTACTCCAAGCCCTAGTTGAAACACTACCTTACCGAACACTAATATTTGATTGGTTAAATTGTAGACTTAGGCAAAACATTAAATGTTATTCCAAACATTATTGTCAAACAACACCATATCATGTATCGAGAAAAAAAAAAATCTTAAAAACCACCCTATTATCATATATATATTTTAAAAATTGAGTAGAAGTTTTATATGAGTGACACATAGGATACTTATGTAAAATTTATCTCATAAATGTAGTGTTTATGTAAGGTATGTATTTAATTATGTTTTAAATAATTAATTTATATGAAATTGTGTACCATAACTTAAACAATTTTATTGATCCAAAAACTAATTTGTTCACATTCAAACATTACCGTTCTATATATGTATTAGTATACTTTTTCATAATTTATAAAAGATGAAGAGAATTAATATGTAAGTGTTGGTTCGGAAAAACGTATGATTATATGAGTAACACATGTGTAATAACTATAGGATTACTTGACTATATAAATGTCCATCTTAGATTGAATTAATATAATACTATATTTAAATAAAATAAATGACTTTTTAATTGCATATGTATAAACTAATAAGTAATAATGTATTAATTCTTATTAAATTAATTAATATTTAAAATATTTTTTATGTGTCTATCAAAAATTAAAAAAGTCTCACATATTAGCGAATTTTTAAAAGCAGTAAATTATATACAAATTAGAAAAATTAAAAATTATATAAAAAATAATTATTACATTGTTATCAAATTATTATCTATTTTAAAACTATATATTTTATTACTTTATTTACATTAATAAAATTAAAAAAATAACTAAAATTCTTAGATCGCAAAGCTATAACACTAGTATACGCAATTTTGGTGCAACAACATATATATAATAAATGTCCAAGTAGAAATTTCGTCGGTCAAATGCCTTAAAAGTCATCCATGTTGGAGAAAATATAATGAAAATACAGTGGAACCCTAGTTGGCTAGCCAGTGTTGTTTCTCCTACCCTCTCTTTTGTAGAGAGCGATATTATATATTTTAACTCTACGTTGAGAGAGAGGTACTCTGAACTATGAGCATTTCTCGATTTTTTTTTAAGTACAAAGAATATTATTATTAGTAAGTATATATGAGGGATGCTCTCAATGTTATGATACCATAGGCATGTATTAAAAAAATTAAGCGAAATGAAATATTATAGTTGTTATTAATATTTCATTTAACAAAAAAACTCTGTGCGTGGGTGACGCTTTCGTAAGTTTTGAAAATTGCTTATGACCAACGGTTTTTTTAATAATTTTTCAGTTTAAGTGAGATATATAAAGGTTAATTTTCATATATATATATATATATAAAAGGGAGAAAAAGAATAAACAAAATTATGTTCTTTTCTACATAATTGATCAGTGTTGGTGAATACTAACGAATTGATTAAAGTAACCTTACGTGAATATTATGAAACTATAACAGTAAAATATGACTAATGTTGATCAGAGATTATATGAGCAGTGAATACTACAAAATTATAACTACAAAATATAACTAAGTGCTTAATAATATCGATATTGCTAACTAATGTCGATAAATGTTGATTGGTGCTAAATAATATGATAACTCTATGGTTGTTGGATTTCATAAACTTACAATGTATAGTCACCATCTTTATTATTCTGTTTAAGTTAATCAAGATTCTAATTTTTTTAGTCAAAATAATACATAATTGTATAACACTAATTCTAAACACAATTACAAAATAGACATTAAATTGACACTTATATGACATGACATAATCAACGAATATATCACTATGAAAATAGGAAAGTTTTAAAAATACAAAATAAAATCAGCTAATTAAAATGTGCTGGTGTGCTTAAGGTATATTTTGTTGGTACAATTATATATTTTCATGGAGTATAAAATACAAAATAATGTCACCATGACTATAGCAATTTGTGGTTGACTTCTCTTCTTCAAAGTCATCCACGCCATCACGGGCAAGTACATTAGTTAACTAATCAATAAAACAAAACTTAGTCATTCTAGATATACTAATAAAATGAATATCATATTTGTACTAATTTGATGAAGTGTATAATTAGATGCAAATATAGAAATATGAAACTTTTAAAACAAATTAAAATCAATCAATTACAATGGCATACTATTTGTTAGTAAAAACAAAGTTTTTGAATAAGGCACAAAGGCTGATGCAGGAGGGATTTGAACCCAAATATTGGCTAACAACTCTCAAATACTTTACCAATTGAATTAATTAACATCCACGAGATAACAAAGTCATCAATGTGGTGCTAGCTGGCAACTATACATGAGGACTAACCCAAATTCGACCTATCGATAGCTATTACGAACTTCTTAAAAAGAAAATCACAGACATGGTTATCATATTAAACAACAAGTATTGTTAAGAATATGATAATTTTATTGTTTCAAATAATAAAATAGATAACCTCGAGAATATATATAAATTGGTGAGTTTCTTCTCCCATTATTAATTAATTTTGGGAATAAAACTTTATGGACTTATATGTGTTACTTAGTTTTGATTCCAGTTGAACTATATAAAATTGAACAAATATCTCTATTTTTTATAATTTTTATTAATTTGACAAATTCTTGGCAGCTTAGCTTGTATTTCCACGGAAAATATAGCTTATTACTTAATTTAACCCCATATATTTCATTAGAAATGAATAAACAAAATTTTCAAACTTCTACTTTTACAAGTAATTAATTCAGTCAACTTCTGCATGAAAGTTGGACATTCTTCGAAGATTAAGAAAGATATTATTATAAATCGCGACTATAGGGAGAATTTGACCCAATGATTAGCCCAATTAATATTAAACTTATAGTATAATTATACTAGCCTAGGTACTCAAAAAATAAAAAATAAAAAAAAATCATAGTAGTCTGAAAAAGAAAACCCTCAATTCGTATATGTTGCTCATACTATCCTTCCCAATTATTATTAAATTTACAGTTCATGTGTGGATTATACACGACTTACTAACTTTTTATTGATTATTGGGAATTAGGTTATCGATTTTCAGATTCAATTAAGCAGTTCAATTAATTGAAAAATCAGTTCGCTTTTTCGATTTTTAATCCGGTTAAGTGGTTTCGGTTTTCCCCTCTACCATACCGAGAATCGCCATATTCACCTATGCATAATTGAATTTTGACTTTGAGAGGTTCACCCTCTTCCGAGTTCGAATCTCATACATGTATGGCATCACACACACTGGAAATAGTGTCAAACTAGATAGTCAAGTCCCCCATTATTATTATTCTTGGAATAACATAAGAATCACATTATTTTCTTAACTTTGTGCACAATTAATATTTCACACACCATATATGACATAAACATATGTAGCATTACAATGGTAAAGGATCATCTAGTTCAAGGGAAGTTTGGCTCTCTTTCCATAGCAATGGCAGATCCTAGGCGTAGTATGATAACGGCGATACCCATAGTCGATGTAACCCAGCTTCGCACAATGATCTCTGCACAACGCCTCCCTGAGACGGTCCTCACCCTGACATTCTGGCAGAGCTAGAGTACTTCTCGAGCAACCAACTGTAAGTTTATGTTGAGATACGTTATGTCATTATGTATAACAATATATGTATCAAATAGATGGGTACGACAAATTTATCAACTGATCTTTACTTTATAATGAGACAGTCTCATTCACAACAAGCTATAGTTATCGATCATTATTTTATCGAACCGATTATATATGTGTATATGCAAGGAACTAGACAGTATAGAAAGAGAATTACCATCTGCATTTGCTGATAGGAAAGTAGAATGGAGGAAAAGTAGAGCAAAGAAGAGGGCAAGGAATGTGGTGCCAATAATTTGTTTAGGCATACCCTTAAATTCTTATTTTGCTCAAAAAACAAGGAAAAAAGAAATTCTTTTGTGTGAGTGGGAGGTGGGGATTACTGTAAAACATATGCTAAACTTATAGGGGCATTGCTCAAGCTACTCTTTTCAAAGTCAAAGCCCCCCATGAATGAATTATCTGTATGTGATCTGGTCATGATATTGATTGTTATTCAAGATTTAGAAGATTTTCCACTACTAAATCTGAATGTGATGTGGTCACTTAAGAGAGGGCTAAGATCCCATAGCTTTTGGAGCAATCTTCTTATTGGTGATAGATAAGTGATATATTAATTAAACTTGACAGATGAGCCAGTCGGGGTCAGTTTTGAGTCGAATCATGTTCGGCTTAGTATATCTTTTGATCTTACCGGGTACAAGCGTTAGCTTAGTTTATACCATCTCATATGGATGACATGACTAGGCTTTGTTCCTGGGTTTATCTTGGTTTCTCCCATTTTCTTTGAGCTTGTTGGTTCACTAGGTTTCCCACTACGTGGTTAACTTAACTTACCTTTCATAGTTCAATACTTGTTCATTTTAAGGCAAATGTGGTCTCAATTCATTGAGAAAATAATTTTTTAAAAAAATTTAATTTTAAAATTTAATTTCAAATTAATTATAAGCAAAATAAAATGAATGGTTATGATATAATTAATATACCTATATGATGGAAATTTATTTTTTTGAAGGCAAACGTGGTCTCAATTTATTGCTAAATATCGATGCGTACAAAAGGTGCAATCTAGGAAGGCTAAATACCTATTCAGATTTGTTCAAACTCCAATGAAATAACTTTGACAAAATTATGTGCCACCGTATTTTCATCTCTTATATTATAAAACCATAAACAACATGAAAAACTATTACCAATAAAAAATCACTAAGAAAGGCGATGCATTTGGAATATCTTTGGATGAGAAGTAGACAATCCGACTCTATGATTACTCTATTGAACTTGAACCGCCGTGCCAGTTGTAGCCCATATAGTGCTGCTTTTGCTTCGGCTATACTCACTGTCCATGAGGCTCTGACCCTTTTTAACTGCAACTAAAAGAATTTGAGCCCCGCCATCTCTGATCACGGCCCCCATGCCAATCCAACCTCCTGTCTGTACGCATGCATCCACGTTGATTTTCAGAAATTCTTCAGTAGGTGGATTTCAAGTACGATTCGTACTTGGGGCTTTCTGGGCTTGGGTGTGCTGCTCCCCTAATCTCAAGTTCTTCATGTCAAAGACCAGCTGGGACGCCCTTCGGTGGATCAAATTCAACGGGCTCTACTTGGTAAGGGCAACTAACTAGCTTGAACTTGACTGAAAGCTAAAATCTGACAGAACCGAGCCAAACATTAGCGAGCCGATTGATTCAGTCAGGTCAGAACCCCACTTGTGCTTGCCCCTAACTCTGACTCGTAAGGCTGAGCGGGCATTGAATCAGTCGGCCGCTTGAGTATGCTTCATTTTGGGCCAAATTTCCGACTTTCTACCAAAATCTTCTCCGTTTTGTTTAGTTTGGGTTCTGGTGGTTCTGTGTGCATTGATAAATTGGCCCAATAAGGGGCCCATATCTTGTGATATAATTTAAAATGAGTTTCTTTTTTTAAAAAAAAAAATATGTTCTTAGTTTACATAATAAGGGAAATTGAAAAATTATGTAAAAGCTCATAATTTTCTCATGTCAAATTTTGAAAACGAATTTCCTAATCAAGAAAACCATATAGACGTAAGGTCAATCATGCGCAAAACCATTTTAAGCAATCTAAATGATCATACTATTTTTAAAAGGTCGATCATCGGTACTTTCCAAGTACATAATACTGAATCATTTACAAAACATATATTTATAATAAGTTGTCGTTCCTTATACCTCCTAGTTACTTATCTAACTGATTCCTACTAAATCTCGATACTTCTATTATTGTTTACAATTTAATGGTAATTTTAATTATTGAAATGAAAAGGTCAATATACGAGGATTTGTCAACATAATTATCCACAAATTTAATGCCTATTATTGATCCTTTTTCATTAATTGTGTATGTTGAAGAAGTTCGAGAGAACTGTGGGAGGATAACATCTTCTCCATTAACGTCCAAATATGATGAACACTTTTTCTTTGCTGACCCTTTTGTGTGTGCGTTTCTATTGTAATTCAGACAGCTAAAATATGCCCAGTAAAGTATTATTATTCTTAACAAATGGTGGCAATAAAGTATTCACAACGTGAGTCACTGAAAGGGCATCAATATGGGCACTTAGAGCATGTTTTGCGTAGTTAAAAAAAATATTTTTGTCTTTCAAAAATATTTTTTAAAATTTATTTTAAAAAAAAATTAAAATATTTGATTTAAGCTTTATATAAGTGTTTTTCAAATAATTAATTTATTTGGACAAATTTTTTAAAAAAGAGAAATAAAATGAAACAATGCAGAGAGATAGAGGAGAGAGATATATATAGAGGAGACAGAGGCGATTGAAAACATAGAAAGAGAGGAGAGGGAGTGAGCATAGGCTTGTGGGTGGTTACTCCTATTGTTGAGGGAGTTTTTGAGAAATTAAAAATAAAAATAATTATTTATTGTTTCTGTTTTTAAGAGATTTTTCCAAAATCACTTTCAACCTGATTTTAATATTTAAAGTCAAAAATAATTTTAAAACCTCGGCGTGCATCAAACTACTCATTTTTCTTCTTGAGCTTGTATAGCTTTTAGAAATTGAGGAAATTGTGCCTTTCTTAGGTTTCTAATAAAAGAAAAATATTTAAAAAATAACATAGAATTATAAATTCCTAGATTAAGGAAAATTTTAAACAAATCTCACAACCAAATTGAATGGATTTTGAATGAGTTGATAGTGAGTTGGTGATCTCATTTAATCTAAAATTAATTTGACTCGATTTAACCAACCTAATTTACATTCGATTTTAAATTAACTCAAGCCCTAAACTGAATCTCATCCATACCAAAAGTTGACCCAACTAGTACTTGATCTGAATAGACCTACTATAACACCGTCCAAAGTAGATTCAACTGAAACTTGCATTTGTCCAGAATATGGTCCCTCAAAATTGATCGACACTCGATCTTCACCCGTACTGACCCAAAAATATAAGCCAACCTATACTCGAGTCAAAATTACTGTTTGTAGAGTCCAATTTTCCTATTGAAATGAGCTATCTTGAAACCATATATGACATCATCAAGCTATAAATGTACCAATTAATCTTTTAGCCTAAACTAAATAATGCGAAAATTGAAAATACCATACAGAAACCAAAATCCCAACAACATAAATATAATTTGATGTGACCTCAAACTCATACTCGAATTTAACCAAATGACTCATTTATATACTCTTCCAACCCATTTCATGAATAATAATCTGATCATCACTACTGTAAACAACTGTGAGCCACTAACTATGAGAATCGAATTGAGAATGAAAAAAATGTTGTTTTCCTAATGTAGATTTTCTTGGGTCTATTTTTATTTTAGTATTAATGGCAATTCAGACAGCTATTATCCACTAAGTACACTACTTTTATGAGTATCAAATTAGTAGATGAATGCACGTCAATCACAACATTGACCCCTTCGTAATGAACGTGCACACCAATCATTAGTGTATCGTGTTGACGAGGTAGCTTTCAAGTCACCATAAATATCACAAGGGTTCATTGCTTTTCTTCACAAAAACATAAATTCAATTCTTTTTCTACCCAACTAATTAGTATAGACTACTAGCATTGGCCATGGCTAGGGCAAAATCTTCCACGGTTGTGCTAGCCCTTGGGCTCCTTCTCATGACCCTCGCAGGTCAGTGCTATGGTCAACTACGGGTTGGTTTCTACAACAAAAAGTGTGGCAAGGTCAATGTCGAGGCAATCATCTTTGCAGTTGTTAAGAAGCATTTTCTTAAGGAAAAAGACACTGTTGCTGACCTTGTCCGCCTTCAATTCCATGATTGCTTCGTCAGGGTAAGTGGTCTACTATGTGTGTTTTGTTGCTTAGTTCCTCTCGATTTTACCTAATTATACTTTTGTGTGTTTGTGCATGCTTTATGGGGTTAGGGATGTGATGCATCAATTTTGCTTGAAGGACGTGGCTCGAGAAAACAGCACCACCAAACGGTAGTGTTGCTGGTTTTGATATCATTGAAGAGGCAAAGGTTGCCGTTGATAAGAATTGTCGAGGAGTAGTCTCTTGTGCTGATATTATTGTTATAGCCGCTAGAGCTGCTGTATTCTTGGTAAGGAATGCATTTAAACCCCTTTCCTTCAATCTTTTCTTCAATAATTTGGTTTGGATGTATGAAAACCTTGTCTATTTCCCTTATAATTATACGTAAGGGAGGGAAATCTTCAAGGAGAGAGCAAAGGGGATGCCACTTCCTTATGTGAGCAAGGATGAATTACCATTTATTGTAAGCCAATGGCATTATGTGATCTAAAATTTGATGTATGCATGTAGGGTGGAGCAAACTGGTACGAGGTAGAGACCGGAAGAAAAGATGGTCGTATATCAAGAGCTAATGAAGCCCTCAACAGTCTCCCGGGGCCATCCATCCCTATCCCTGTGGCCATTAACGTCTTTGCCCGAGAAGGCTTAAACAAAGAGGACTTTGTTGTTCTTCTAGGTAGGAAAATTGAAAATTAAAAGTATGTATAATATCATAGTATAGGTATCAAGTTTTCAAACTTTATCCTCTAATTATTGTGATTACTATGTGGTACATATATATACGAGGTTGCCATACCGTTGGAACTGCACATTGTGTTAACTTTCAAGACCGTCTCTACAACTTCCGTGGTACTAAAAGATCTGACCCTTCCATGAACCCTAGCTTGCTTTCAGTCCTAAGGAAGAAATGCCCTCGCAATGGCAACTCTAACGCTGAAGCATTCCTCGACCAAACTAAAGGAAGTGAGTTCAAAATGGACAATGCTTTCTATAAGAGAATCCTCAACGGCCAAGGTATTCTCGAAGTGGACCAGCAAATGGCAATCGATTCTAACACCAGGAGCATTGTGCAAAAATTGGCTTCTAACCCCAAGCTTTTCGCTGCGAAGATCGGTCCAGCCATGGTAAAATTGGGAAGAGTTGAAGTTCTCCTCAAGGGTGATGTTAGGAGGGGAACATGCCGCACCTCTACCCGTTAAAAGCTCCCCGCCTTATTGTTGAACTTTATTTTGATTGATGCATTTGTGTTACTCGTGTTTTATTCCTCTCTTTTGTTGTTGGTTTCAAGCGAGAGTGATGCAAAATTTTATTTTATCAAGGTTATTTGTAAACCTTATTGAAGGAATTTTCAAATATTATCATGTTTGTAGAGATCATGATCCCTTTGGTTAGTGGCCCTAAACACATCTTTGGCATTTTTGTAATTTGTTCTTGAACTATGAAAGTAATTTAATTATTTGGCATCTATTTTTGTTGAATTTTGGTAGCGTATTTTTTAGGAGTTTATCTGTGTTTTTTATTAGAGTCCAGATAGGAGATAGAATTTTTCTATTAAAGACTATGAACTGAAAACTGACACAATAATCCAATATTTATTTGTCTGAGTTAACTGATAAATAAAATCAAAAAAATTGATTAATTAATATTATAATTGATTTATTCCATTAAAATTTCAGTTCACATTTTTACAAACTAAAAAATTTGATTAATTAAAACGAAACTCCCCAATGACCCCTAGCCCTAGTATAGAAATAGCAGACACCCTCCCTCCCAAAAAAGACATTTGAAAATAACTTTCACATCTCCTCTAATCCCCCAATTGCATATTTACATCGGTGTGTTCTGTCCCGAGTGGCTCAAATCCCATAATTGCATATATTCCTCGCTTTTTTAAAATTTTGAATATATGTATATGAAGGGGTGGAGATAAAAACAATTATGTGAAAAAACCTTAGGCTGTATTTGATTTGAAGAAAATAGGTTGGCAAGAAAATTTAAATGAAAAAAGTGATAAGAAAAAAGTTAAGGAGAAATTAATTTTTTTCTTGTGTTTGGTTCAAGGAAAAATAGAGAGAAAAAATTATAATCCTTTTTCAACATCTTACCCATCTACTACATTATTATGAAGACGAGAGAGAAATATTCAATAGCATTAATTAATTGAGAGAAGAGAGAAAATTCCTAATGGATTTTCTTAATATAAGTCTTTCTTTTTCTCCATTTCTCTCTTTTTGTGAATTTTTTCTTCCATTTTCCTGTTAATTTTGGAAGGAAAATATCATTGACCAAATTGACAAAATTTTCCATGAGTTTTTCATTAAACTTTTTTCTCTCATTTTTCTTCAATTCAAACATGGAAAAGAAATTTTCTTTCCTTCTAATTTTCTTAGAATCAAATGGGAGCCTTAAAGACGTCAAAAAAATTGATAAATTTGGTACCATGAAATGGAAGCCTCATTTCTTGCCTCCACGACAGAAGAAAATTATAAACAAAAAATAACTATATTTGTTTAATTGAATTGAAAATTCAACCAAAAAAAAAAAAACCGTGAGAAACTTAAAAAATGAAGAATAACTAATTAAGAGACTTATTGATTAATTCCATCTATTGGACATGAAAGCTTTACGAGACATGTGAATCTCCTCATTAGAGGTTGTATGATGAAACAACGATTAATTGGAAGAGGGATGTTCGGAAGAGTTTTAGTTAGTTCTTTAAAATGAAAGATTTATTTTATTATTTTAATTAAAAATTTATTTAAGTTTGATTTTTATTATAGATATCGTATGACCTTAGTTAATAAAATTTAATTATTCTTAACAAAATTAAGAGAAGTGAAAATATATACTCTAGAATACCCTTTCATGACTACTTACTATTTTGCTAATAATATGGTATATGAATAATGACACATATTGGATACAAAATATTACTATGTTAAATTACCAAAGCAATTTATATTTAGCTGCATTACAGCAATAATGGAAATCAGTTCGTTGAGATAATAATAAATGATACACGACCTTTGCAGTAGTTTTTTTAATATAAATAATTTAACAATTCAAATTATTGTCGTGGCATGAACACAGGGACCAATAATTGACCATCATCTGATCAATTTTAGGACTTACATAACACATGTTTAAGGTCAAAATTCTCATTATCGGTTGCCATTTTAATTAATATTTTATAAATAAAAATATATATATTTATATTTGAATGTGGTTATAATGATTATCATTGTATTACAATCAACATAATTAGAAAAATCTCAACTATATATATGTCATATTTAGATCTTAACTATTAATTAATTTATAGTAAAAAATTAAAATTATTATATTATCAATTAAAAAAATATTTATAATTATTAAGAAAATAGAATTTCTATTCTAAATTCTACTCATTAGGAATGGAGTAATTAAATACTATCAAACACTTATCATAATCAAATTTTTTAAGAAGTGTTTCATTTTTAAAATTTATTTAATTTAATAAAAGTAAAAAATTTATTTGGTTGTGCTTGATTTAATACATTTGTACGGCTAGGATTGAAGGAAATTATGATATATATATATATATATATATATATATATATATATATATATATATTCAAGTTTACCTAGGATAGTTCTTGTCTTCCTTGGCTATATTCTGACTCAGTTTATGAATATTTCATCCCTGCCATAAAGACTTAAAAAGCATAGTTGTCAGCCACTAACCATGATAATCAGTATCTGATTTAAATAATTAGGAATTAAAATTCTTTTTTTTTTTGGTTTACTTGGGCATTTTTTTCTTTGATTTTAGGGTTTGATAAAAAGTCATTGGCTCACTGCAATTAAGACAGTTATTTAAGCAAGGTGAACTAATGATTTTGTAAATATCAGGAAAGTTAAGCCGAAAGCACGTCAATTGGAGGGAAAATAGATAGACCCCTTCAATTTCTACCTACGTGCATAGCATCATTTCTATGTCTCCTTGACAACGTAGCTTTCAGTTTTATTTTAAGATGCTATAGCCTATTATAAGTACCCCTAGGATCAATTGGTTTTCTTCACAATTCAATTCTTATTCTTTAATTTGTCAGGAGTATTAGCATCGGCCATGGCTAGGGCAAGATCTTCTCTTGTTGTGCTAGCCCTCGGGCTCCTTCTCATGACCCTTGCAGGCCGGTGCTATGGCCAACTACGAGTTGGTTTCTACAACAAAAAGTGTGGCAAAGTTAATGTCGAGGCGAGTCATCTTTGCGGTTGTTAAGAAGCATTTTCTGAAGGAAAAGGATACTGTTGCTGACCTTGTCCGCCTTCACTTCCACGATTGCTTCGTCGGGGTAAGTGGTCCATTATGTTGCTTAGTTTGTACTTAATTTGCACCTCTCAAGTGGTATAGTCACCTAATTATGATTTTGTGTGTTTGTGCGTGCTTCATGTGATTAGGGATGTGATGCATCAATTTTGCTTGATGGTCGTGGCTCGGAGAAGACAGCACCACCAAATGGTAGTGTTGCTTGGTTTCGATATTATTGAAGAAGCAAAGGTTGCCGTTGACGAGGAATTGTCAAGGAGTCGTTTCTGTGCTTGATATAATTGCTATAGCCGCTAGAGTCTGCTGTATTCTTGGTAAGGAATACAATCCAACCTCATTTCCTTCATCCTCTTTTTCAATTGAGATGGATGAATGACATGCTTGTAAGTTAATGATTCTAAGTGATCTAAAATTTGATGCATACATTTAGGGTGGAGCAAACTGGTATGAGGTAGAGACTGGAAGAAAAGACGGTCGTATTTCAAGAGCTAGTGAAGCCCTAAAAAGTCTCCCGGGCCCATCCATCCCCATCCCTGTCGCCATTAGTGTCTTTGGTCAAAAGGCTTAAACAAAGAGGACTTTGTTGTTCTTCTAGGTAGGTAAATCGGAAGCCAAAAGTATATGCAACATCATATTATAAATACCAAATTTCGTAAACTTTGGTATCTAATTATTATGATATATAACATGGCTTATACGAGGTTGCCACACAGTAGGAACCGCACATTGTGTCAATTTCCAAGACCGTCTCTACAATTTCCGTGGTACTTGGAAGATCCGACCCTTCCATGAACCCTAGCTTGCTTGCAATCCTAAGGAAGAAATGCCCTCGCAATGGCAACTCTAATGCTGAAGCATTCCTCGACCAAACTAAAGGAAGTGAGTTCAAAATGGACAATGCTTTCTATAAGAGAATCCTCAACGGCCAAGGTGTTCTCGAAGTGGACCAGCAAATGGCAATTGATTCTAACACCAAGAGCATTGTGCAAAAATTGGCTTCTAACCCCAAGCTTTTCGCTGCGAAAATCGGTCCAGCCATGGTGAAGATGGGAAGAATCGGAGTTCTCCTCAAGGGTGAAGTTAGAAGGGGAACTTGCCGCATTTCTAACCGCAAATGAGTTCTTCTATAAAAAGAGACAGAGTCTAACCCATTTGATTGATTGTGTTTGCTGGTTTGATTGAGTGTCCGAAATTTTTTCATCCCTTGTTTGGTTGTGTTGTGCCTTTCATGTTGGGATTTTTTTCCATGGTCCATGAATCCGAGGTTTTTTTCTTTTTACTATTTTAAATATAATTATATATTGTAACAAACTCTATCTACATATGATGAGTTATAATATATATTAAGAATGACATATGTTATATGTCTATTAATTTAAAAATATTTATTATTATTATTATTATTATTATTATTATTATTATTATATATATATATATATATATATATATATATATATATATATATACCATACCTCTGTCTTCTTATGTATCTTTGTTCAATGACCGAGTCGCTAGTGAACATTAGTGTACACCAAGAACTTCAACTCATTTGTTTTTGAAACATGAATAATGTCAAGGCCAGATGCGTATATCATTCATTAGTATAATATTATTCATACAACTATTCGCCCGCTTTTGTTAATTACTGATATTGTTATAAAATGTTAATACAATATATTTTAATTATCCTTCCAATTAGTGTGTTTCGGATAATTCAAACTTGTGTTCTCATCTTTATCGATGTGAGACTGCTATCATTTTAACCGATACCTTGTTAGTAATGCAATTCATTCTTTAAAAGTATTATTTTTTCCATCCTAATATAAGTGTTAATTATCCATTTATGATATTAAAACAACTATAAACGTAAATACGTAGTAATATAGAGTAATAAGTGTAATAATAGGTGGTATGATTGTTTTAGATTCAATGTACTTCTTGCTTCAAAAGACCAAATGAAGATAATTGATCATGTTATTTTTGCTTAGAAAAACTAAGGCCCTGTTCGGTAAAATGAAGCTGTTTGAATAGCGGATAGTTGTTTGTGTAGGTGATAATCTGTTTAGGTAGCTAATAAGCTGTTAGATTTTAGCTATTAGCGGATAAGCTGTTCAATTGAGCGGTTGAATAAATGTGTTCGGTAAATTTAGCGGTTGAGTTAGCTGATTATTGTATATTGAAGTAAAAGGATATAAATAATTTGTCAAATATAAATGAATGAAGGGTTTTTTTGTCAAAAAAATGAAATGCTACTTTCAAATGTGAAAAGCTAATATTCTTAGCTTTTCATAAACACTACTTGAAACGTTAAAAGGTACTGCAAAAGCTAGTTAAAACACTACCTTACCGAACGCTAATATTTGGTTAATTAGTATTTTGACTTGGTCAAAGCGCTAAAAGTTACTTCAAACGTTCGTTGCTGAATAGGGCCTAAATAAATAAGTGCATTTTTTAAGGGAAAGGAGTTGATCATTGATAGTTTTTGTCATGGGACATTTGCAATGCATACTCAATAAAATAAATATGATTTTAAATGTGAAAAATCATATTTTAATGTCGAAAACATAAACTTGGAATGTATCCAACATTTATTTTTCTACTTTCACTATTTCCTTATATAGATTGGAGAAAAATCTATAAATATATTTTTATGGACATTGATATATTGAGTTAATATAACACTTACTTATAACATCACACGAAAACATATTATATACGGTTTTTTTCCTCATATTTTGAAACATTTTAAATATCGGATAAATTTAAAAATATATATTTCAAGCAACGTCTTCGATATTTTTAACTATCACCATATAAGAATTGAATATAATATATTATTTTTTTCTAATCGATCTGTTAAAAGGCTACTAATAATAATTAAAAAAACAAAAAATGAGAAAAGAAAAATAAGATTTGGAGAATGGAGGGCGATACGTATCCCTCGAGAATGAGTAGTTGAGTTGGCTGAAGAACGTGGAGATTAATAAAAGCTCGCGGGTGTGACCTTCTCTTTCCGAACCAAAGAAATTTCTAAAGTCTCCCGACCTTTTTTTTTTTTTTCTGTCTCTCATATAATATAAATATAATAATCATCCCCATTCTCCTGCCTGCCCTTCTTCTCCCCCAGCTTCACGACTCACAGCTCACACAACTCAAAAGCATTCGACCCACCGTCGCAGTTGCAACCCTCGATTTTCTCTCTCCTCGGCGGTCCTCTCTCTCTCTCTCTCTTCATGGAGTCCCGCCACCCTCGACGGCCGTCCGCCGACCGATTCCTCGCCGCCTTCTCGCCGCCATCCACCGCCGCCTCTTCCAACGCCGGCGGCCACGAGCTCAGCGAGGACGACGTCTTCTTTGCTGGCTCCGAGTTCTCCAGCCCTCCCTCCACCTCCACTTCTCCTTCCCTCCTCCTCCACAATCACGCCAACAAAACCTTCAAGCCGGCCGAGAGCTTCGGAATTCTCGCCGCCTTGCCGGAATCCGGCGAAGACCATTCCGGCCGCTCGGTTTTCAATCACAAACCGTTGATTTCGCCTCCGCCGCCAAGTTCTTCGTCGGCGAGGATGATTCCGGTGGCCTCCAGGCCGTCGACCAAGGCGGAAAGGCAGTTCCTCTTCCACCAGTCTGCTCCGATCAACGTGCCAATGATTCCGGTCAGAGAGGGACTGCGGCGACAGGGGAGCGCGTTCGGATACGAGGATAATGAGGATGATGAAGATGATGATGACGATGATGGAGAGATGTTGCCGCCTCATGAGATAGTGGCGAGGCAGATGGCGAAGTCTCCGGTGCTTTCGTGCTCCGTGCTGGAAGGCGCCGGGAGGACGTTGAAGGGGAGAGATCTGCGTCAGGTTCGGAACGCAGTTTTCCGACAAACAGGTTTTATTGATTGAGATTTTGTTCTAGATCGTTCTTAGTTAGTTTTGTTGGTTTTAGGTTTAGGTTCGTATGCAATTTCATTTCATTCATATTTATTTGCGGGATTGGGGTTTTGGAGTGAAGCTCTCTGGTCTCTCCCGGAGCTGTGATAGTTGTGATTGATGAGGAGGTGATTCTGAATTGCAAATGTGAGTTTTGCTTAAGACAATACCGACCTTGAGAAAGATTTTTTGAATGTTGTTCCTTTTGCTTAATGTTCCTCGTTTGTCATTATGGCAAATTTGAATATCAGTTTCAGATTGTGTTTAATCGGGTTTTGGTTCTTTGTGACAATTGGACTAACTCTGTTTGTCGATTAGAACCTACGCCTCCGACCTTTACCATCGAAAAGTAGAAATGCATATAGATGAGCTGTCAAACTCACAGTTTGATTGCATTGAAGTCTGATTTTGACTCAATACATTCAGCGCGCCCACCTTTAGAAAGTCTTACTGATGAAAGACATCTGAAATGCTCTCATTCTATCACCATTAAGATATACGTTGACTATAAGATGGCTATGCCTAAATTATCTCATGCTGAATGCAGCTCGCCCCTGGGGTGCCAAAATTGGCTACAATCTACATTGATAGCAGAAGATAAATGGGGGCATTTAAAGTTTAACACCTGTAGGCCCAACATTCGTCTTTTGAAAAGATATGAGTTAATCAGTTATTGTCGAAAAAAGATTAGATCAATTGCAACAATTAGTAATCCATGAGAAACATCATGCACTGCACTGGATAAAAACAAATGGTTGGGAACATCTAATGGTTTATGTTAAAAACATCTTCAGAACGGCCTGCTTGGCATCCTGATTTTCAATTTCGGCTTATTGCAAATTTAAAAACAAATCTATAGAAATTGCTTTGGCACCCAAATTTTAGCTTTCAGTACCCTAAATTCTGAGGACTAGCAAAAGTGAGTATGAAGCTACTGATAGCGACGCTTTATACCAGAACAAATATCTTATAGTGTAAAACTGGGAACTCAAGTAATCCTGCATAACCAAATATGTGGCGTATATGTGCTGTTGTCTGTCATGAGCTGCCTTGACAAGCTCCCAACTGTTAGTAAGCCCTTTTCTTGTATGTAGTTGTTGGGGTGTCTATTGAACGCTTTTTGGGATTCCCCATGATTTAAACTCAACTTTGATCCAAAAACAGAGGACATAGTATTAGGAATTAAAGAAAATATGTGGGGTGGAGCTAGCTCTGGAATGCATGCATACTTGGCTAACATTTGTGATGTGCTTCTTTTTATGGGGGCTTTTGATGTTAGACTCAAAAAAGGTTTTTTTTGGGATTTTGCGTAAGACACAGATTGCTTCACTGTGTCCAAGTTCCTCAAAGACAGTTTAATCAGAAGGGAAGATGTCAGCTCAGAAAATGACAGAATATCGTTGCCTGCAGCTTAGTTGATCCTTTATCTTCAGTGAGCAGTTTAATACAATAATGTAACCTTAAAATATAAGACTTATTTGAAGTTGACTAGGTGTAGACTCTGATCTAGGAACGAGCTTGGTTAAATGACCTGCTACTGGGCTATAATAAAACAATAAGGTGATATTGTCAGATTTTGAGTTGCTTAAATCCTTTTTCTTGGAAACTAATCCAAGCGCCAAGATATGTAATTCATATTGATAATGTTCTCCACATCTTTCTTGAAGCTGCCGTTTGAAGTTTTTCAAATTGCTCAAGTTGACAGTTCATGGACATTGTGGTTGCCTGATGATTAAGGATGTGCATATGAAATTGTCATGATGAACAGGTATGAGCCTTCAAAAGGCTTGGACCATCAAACAAGATCCTTGTCATTAAGAGTTGATATCATTGAACAGAACTTTTTCTGTTCTTTACTCATGAGATGCTCTCCATATTCCAGTAGTAGTTTATTGATTCTTGGGGTGAGTAATTGTGCCTTTTTAGGTCAAACTTTGGCAAGACTCTTAAATGAGATGTTAGCTTCTGGCAACCTTGTTTTTGTTGTGGTGATTGCAAATGTTTTCTGGGACTGTAATTTTAGAGGTGAAAGAGTACATAGGACTAGAAGTCAGGTTCTTTGGACTTGTGAGGTCACTTTCCTGGCACCAAATGGAGTATAGATTAGCTGTTCTTTTAATAAGAAATAATTTTTCTGATAGTATTCTGTGATTCTGGTAGCCAGGTGCAAACTTTCTCCTAGTACTGTTATCATTAATCAATGGATTATCTGAATCATTTGATAATCATAAGTTGGGAATTCGAGAGTGGTCCTTCTTGTGGAACTTGTGGCTAATTATTACAGAGTTCATTTTACTATTGGTATGTTAGCTTCGGTTTAGACTAATGACATCTTGTTCCCACCTCCCCCACCCTCCCCCTCCAAAGAACAAAAAAAGGAAACAAAAATTGAAAGGGAAAACAATAATGAATCTTATTAAGTATTAAGATTTTTGGCTTTTGGGCATCAGTTATCGGTGTATACTAGATATCTTTGCATCATTGAATCATTAGTTTGGCTTTCGGGAAATTGCATGGCTGACAGGAAAGTTCTCATAATCATATGATTGGCAGCCTTCTCATGTAAAGATTTCCTGGTAGGGCATTTTTTTAACTCTATTTAGAACTATGACGACTTCATATCTATGATAGCTACAATGACATGCTGGAGTACTTGGAAAATCTGTACAATAACAGGCATATCCTCTATGGAACTAGACAAAAGCTGGTGAATAGGTCACTCTGGATTAGTATCTCCTCTATGGGATGCTATGTAGAGTAAAAGGTCTTATTTAATGGATTTGTATAGCAAGCCAGAATTCCTATGCACATGATTCCTACTTTTGTTTCTCAATGCTTTAATGTTTGACCTTCAGTTCACATTACACATGGTCATATCTGTGTTGGTTTCTCTGACACTGCTGTAACTTCATTCTTAGCCCTCTGCAGTTAACTTTTTACAGGTAATTTTATTGCTTCCTAACTCTTAGGAGGATTGCTTTAGTGTCACCCTACTCCCTTGGTTGATATCCTTAATGAATAGTGGGTACATACCGGCTATCGGCATTGATTCTGATGTAACTGTAAGTTTTTTTTTTTTGGGTATTATTTAGTTTCATTTCTTGGTTATTATGTGTGGTTATCGCCAACTCATTGTGCGGAGCAGCTTAACTGATCTTGTTAGTAATATAGTGGTAATAATACTAGCAGTGGAGTGGTGCATCCTCTTTGAGTATTTACCGTCTTTTTGCAGTATTTAGGTGGTACTTTTGGCATTCCTCAAATGAATGTTCTTTTGTGAAAGTTGATGTCCATTGAAGAGGATTTCTCCTCTTCTTTAATGAGAGGTGTCTTACTATCAATGTGACTTTTTTGGGGTTATGATAAGGCTTTCATGGTGTTTGATAGTATCTCTTCAGGTGAATTTACTACCCCCTCTCACCTTGATGGTAATTAGTTTGTTTTCCAATTATTTGATTGAGGTGAAAATCATTTAATTACTTTCATATTGTTCTGCTCTTGTATAATCACCACACCAAACATGTTATTTTTGTCCATCTCATTTTGAAGAGATGGAGAAAAATCAAACATAATATATAGTCAGATTTTTATTCTGGGCCCATATCCATACAGAATACTACTTGCTTTTTTACAGAGAAGAATTTATCCTGATGTATTTGCCTTCTCTTCATTTTTTTAAAAGATCTTTATTTGTTAATAGCCCCTTGCTCAGGAATGCTTGGGAAGACCTTCCTCTCTATGATGGCCTTCATTGGCTGCTTGTGACTTATGACCATGCATTAACAACATGTAATCACATAATAATACAAGCAGAACTTGTGTTTACACTTATCAACCTCATTTTATCTCTGTTCGACTTCTGTTTCTGTTCTTACCCTGGATTTGAAGAGGTAGTCATGTGCCATGTTATTACACTATTAGACAATGAACCTACTTTCCATGCTGTTTGAGGTATAACTCAACTTCATCCTTTTGGCTAGGAGTAGGCAGATTGAGAATGCAATCATCTAAAAATCTTGTGTTGAATTTAGCTATCATATATGGATAAAGGAGATATTGAATCAGTAGAAAACAGATGTAATGATGTCTACTCTCCAGGTGCTGCTAGTCTATCTTAGGTGAAATTGAGACCATAAAGTTTGGTCGGGTTGTTCTATTACTTGTGGTGCACATGGTGTTTGGCTGTTTGTAATGGCCTGATTTTCTAGCTGGGTATTATTGCCCATTGCTTGCTGCTACTGATTGTTTACTTTCGCTTTCAGCCGTTGTCAGTTGTCAGTGCAATTCTAGCAAGTGGATAGTGTTAATTACGGTCTGTGCCTATCACTCTATCAGGTACTGTAACCTTTCCTGACATTTGCATGTGCTGAGAGTTGACATGGAAGACCCTTAATTGAATAGCAGGAATATGATTGTTCTTGCTGTTTGTTTACACATTCATCTTTTAATTTACCATTCCCGAATGGGTATGTTGCATTATCCTGTTATTACTCAATAGTCCATTCGACACAGATATCTGTGAAATTACCGCTGGATAGATATGTGTTCATGTCAAAACCTGCATGCTGGTAAAAAATGCTTCAAGCTGAACCCTGTACCTTGAATAAACTGGTCAAAAACTCTCCATCTAGACTTTGTGATGTAAACATCTCATGTCGATTTACTTTTTGTTTTTTAATTTCCTTGTATGGCAAAACAATTGTTAGAAATGAAAATAGAAGCATATGGATTTTCAAAATAGAAACATAGAGATTTTTAGACGTTGAAAAAGTATGTAGTCGAAATTACATGCTAAATAATTTAGCAGAGTAGCTGAGTATTTCATATAAGAGTGGACAGGTCGATTTTCTTCTGGGGAATTCCTACCTAGACCCAATCACTCAATTAAATATGTCATGTCCATCGGCCCATTTTAGTAAACAATTCTGAAATTTGAGAACTCTCAACCCAAGCCTACTTACTATGTAAAAGCTCTAAAGTGTTTTCTTTTGTCATGTGAGCTTTCAGCTTTCAGAAATGAGAATGATAGAATGGATGATAACTGCAAAGATATGCAAATGAACTCTATTAAATTTTATTGAGCGTTTAGTCCAAGAAACCTGCATGTGACCTGTGAGGTTCAGATAGCTTGCGTTAGTAACTGCTTTCTTGTGTTAAATTGCTGGAAAGTGCTTGCTAACAAATCCTCAGGAATGGTAGGGTCTTTAAGAGGTGGTGGTCCACATTACCTGCCCAAATCTAAAAAGAAACTGAGAGAGGACAAGAATCTCATTGCAAAAGAAAAGGGGAATAAAGGAAAGACTCTATTGCCAACCAGATAAGTGACTGTCAGTTAAATCTCATTGTGCAAGTTTCATTTCCTGTAAACTTATGCTGTATCACTCTTGCAAAGACTTCTTATATCTATTCATGGTTTTTGCTTTAGAGGACGAGAATCTCTTTTATAGTATACTGTGCACATGAAGTGGCATGCTGTTTACAGCATTATCCGTTTCTCTACCCTTGTATTCTGAATTTACAGCCTTTTACCGTATTATGAGTGGCCGGAATGCAAACTTGTATAGACCTACTTTGAGTGAGGTGCCTGAGTGATTCGATTGCAGGGAACCCAATTTTGAAATCAGTAAAACATGGATTTGAGTCCTAAGTGCTTCTGAGGGTGGCCTTCATTGTAGGTTTTCTGGGTTAAAATGAATTTTATAACATGCTAGAGGAAATGTGACTGCATTAATACTTCCCTCCACTTTTTGTTTCATATGGCACTGTCAATGTTGAGAAGTATTGGTTGAGACATCTGGCATAAAACTGCTGTATTATAATTTTGAGATACTCTCAACCTGTACTAAGCTTGTATTTAAGAGTGGTTCAATGAAGGTTGAAATCAGTGAATTTGGCCCATGAACAGTAGCAGATCTAGGATCCAAACTGACCAAGGTCGGATGGTATACATATGATTTCAAAAATTAACATTGGTCATACTAGGTTTTTTCCCTTTTTGGTAGCATACCAGGCTTATTATAACTGATTTTTTTAATAAAAAATTTCTATATGCATTTTTTCCTGAAGACCCCAGTCCTTATATTGGGCCCGCCCATGCTCATGAGTGCTGTAATCGATAATCTGGGCATTAATTATTTTTGAAGCCGAACTCCTTTGTGGAGATAGTTTGTGGGCCGTCAACTTAAACAAGCATGTGACAAGACTAGCATTTTTTTTTGGGGGGGAGCTGGTGAGGTGATATGGAAGATCTGTCCTGAAAGTGACTCCAAAGATCTTTCGAAATGGAGTCAAATTTATTTATTTATTTAGAAGACGAATAGGCTGCTGAATACACAGCAACTTCTATAGCTGATGGAAGTGGAAAATTTATATTACATGCCTAAGTTTCGGTAACCGGTGACCCCCTGTTAGGCTCTTACAGTGTATTTTAGTCAATTTTGTGCCTTCTCTGAATGCCTCAAAATGGTATGATAAGCACTGACTAATTAATTAGTGGAGTGGTACTTAAAACTTTGTTTACAGGAGCAAATTGGTGAAAATGACTATTTGATGTCCAACTCCATTATCAGGTCAGTCCAGGCAGTGGCAAGTTATGTTACACCCATAATCTCGGCAATGTACCTATTTTGGACACTTGACATTTCAACATAATTCTGGCCTTGACACCTCATTTAAGTCCAGAAACAAACAGAAAATTGTCAAATAAGAAACCTATACATACATTTATGCTGCATACTTCTAGCCACTCTCCATAGTAATAAAGGTTCAACATAGGTTTCATGTGTCTTTCTTATGATATCTGGTTGGCCAAGTATTTTGTTTTTTTTTACACCATTTATTATCTGTTCTCATGCCAATGAGAAATATACTGGAGGAAATAAGAATATGTAGCACCAAAAGAAAAGGATAGGAGACGCGGCCAAGTAAGAGCCACACAGGCCGCGTACTGAGTAAAGAGAAGGGTCTCGTTACTGAAGGCAGATCTGAATATTTTGAGCAGTTATTGCATCAAGGAGAGGCTTTTACATGGACTGAATCTCTGTCTGTAACCTTGAAACGAGACTGCATTAATTTCTTTCACTTATACTTCACCCAAAAGCCTTTGTACTGCAGTCATACGCTCCAAGAGGCAGTCTTTTAACCCCACTGCCTACCCAACCACTTACTCAGGCTTTGGGTCCTCTTCATTGAATACTCCTAACTGTATTTATTTGGCTTCTCTATTAATATATATGTTGATGTGCCCCTATTTTCTGTGCAAGTTGAACACATTTCTTGCTAGTTCATAATATCCTCCTAACTTGTGGTTCTTTCATGGCGTTTCCTCAGCTCATTGCAGTGCTTGTCTTAGCTCTGACTTTCTCAAGTATAGAGTTCAGTTCGTGTTCTACGGTGAAGGGCTCGGTGTTGTGCACTGACTGCGGTCCTAACTATGATTTCTCCGGTTTGCTTCTCTGGCCTTTACGTTCGAACACTTGAATTTTTGGAATAATATATGCCACCCTTTTGTTTATTTATTATATTACTAATTGTTGTTCCCTACAAGTTTTTGTCTTCTATTATTGTGCTCTTCAAAAATTTCACATCCTAAAATTTAGTGATGTCATATGTAGATGTGTAAGTCGGACCTTTACTAGCCGTGCCAAGTCCTGCAGGGGAGCATTCATGAGTTTGAGCCCTGATGGGTGATGCCCCCAACATCATGAGCTCCCTAACACCCCCCTCCCCAAAAAAAATAAAATAAAAATTCAAACAATGTGACTTAGACTTGGTCAGTCAGTACCCATGTTAAGAGTATCGAGTATTTGACATGAGTTTAGGTGTTAGACTCAAGGTTTTTCTGTAGAATTCATGGGTGTTTTTTAATCCAAAATGAAGGTCAATCCATCAATGTCCATAACTATGTTGGTCTATAAGTATGGTAGGTACTTGAGGTGAAACGAAAAGTACAAGTAAACATACCCCCCTCCAAAAGGAAAAAGAGGGGGAACTATTGGGGTTATAAAAGTGGGGTTGTCTCATATTGACAATTCAGGTCTTTAGCATATTTATAAGCTAATGAACTACTCCATCCATAGCCAATTGTTTTTGGGTTGAAATCTTATTGAGTTTATACGCATTACTCAGTCCGATTAAAACCCAATTTATTTAAAACTTAACATTTAACATTTAACGTAAACCTCTCTTGACAAGTTTGCATATACCCTTTCCAAGACCATTTTTTGCTGTACCAAATATCTGGAAGAACATTCTCTCCCGTTGTACATCCGAACTTCCCCATCATATCCCACTTCGCTGCGGCTCCCTCAGGCTACTGTTGTCATGATTGTCACTTATTATTATGTGCTTGCCATTCGTTTTTGATGAGTTAAAGGGGTGATGTTTTAGTCATGTCTACTCCATTGAAGTACCATTCCAAATGCGTATGCTCACATCAATCTCAAATTGTAAACTAAACATTAGATTTTTTTACCTTTTTCAGACATCAGAGTTCTAGTGAAGTGTGACCGAGTGAAGAAACTGTCAATGGCAATAACCGATGGCAATGGCGCTTTCAAAACCGAACTGCCGTCAGATGCTTTGACCTCGTCAGTTCCTTCTTCATCCAACTGCCTGGCCAAGCTTGTAGGCGGCTCAACCCAGCTCTACGCCTGGAAGAAAAACATGGTTTCCAAGCTTGTCATGGCACAAGGAAGTGATGGGAACACCTATAACCTCCTGTCTCCTCTCTCATTCTCCAAATCGTGCCCCGGAAAGTGCGACTCTGTTGGCTCGTCTAAGACTGTCAATCTTCCCATCCCCCGGAGTATGGCCTGCCACCCACCAGCTACTACACTCCTGTCTTCCCTATTATAGGGATACCTTGATTTTCTGCGATTAGGTACTTAAAATACATTACTAGCTAATTAATATATGTGTAAGGGCAACCAGAGTTGTCCAGGGTTTATATTTGTATGTATCAGGATTCGTGATTGTGTAAGACTTATTAGTACAAAATTATGCATGCTCGATGTCTAGATTATTAGATACGCTACAATTTCAGTGAGAAATGTGATTGTATTAATATGTTTTATTAACTACGCATTCAGAAAATACGAGAGTATATTGGGTGGTATGTTTTGATCTACACATAACATGCTATTCATCTAGTTTACTTACTTTCTTTCTTATACATTTTTGTGATCTTAATATCTATATCGATTATAATTTTAACAGAATATTTATGACTTATGAGAATCGAGAATCAGTATTTTCATGGTTATATACTTTTTTTCGATAAATATTTGACAAAGTCAAAAACCATATAACTAAAACGATAATTGTATGAATTGAGAGGCCTAACAATTAAGAAAACGAAACAAACTCCAAACAAATTTAACTCACTGTCAAAGACAGTACAAACCACCTAAAAATTTCACTGAAAAGACGAGAGCCAATACTGAGGCAAAAACCAAAACTAAATGCATTTCAATCTGTAAAGAGATTGAGTTAAGGTTATAAAAGATTCTAAAATATTCGCAAAACTTTGGTATCCTCATCTACCTCCACCACTCGCGTGGCTACTGTTGTCTTCTCTTCGTCCACCTCTACGTCGTCCTCTCATCATGGTTGTATACTTGCTCTTCATTAAAAGAAAATGGATATAGTCGCTAGGCATAAGTCATAGAAGACATTTCTTTGAATAGAAAGTGGAACTCATGAAGGCATGGAATAAAATTGGCATGATTGGGAAATTCGGGACAAGAAAATATTAGAGCCAAAACCATGTGAAATTCTAAAGGGCCCTCTTCGCATCCGTACCGTTTCTTTTTAGGCTTTTTTGTTTTTTTGTTATGCTGCTTTTCTTGTCTCTCCCTGTGTTTAGTGGATTTGAATATTCGAAGATATGAAAAGGAGCAAATGAATCATTAGATATTCCTTTATGTGCATATGGTTGTCTATTATTTTCTTATCAATAAAAATTCTCTAAGTATGAAATTCGTTGACTTCAAGAAATCCAACAAAATGGAAGTCAACCTCCTGAAAAAATTTAGTCATAACTTTTCATCTCATATAAAAACTAATAAATCATACACTATTAATGTTTAGTAAAAATATGTTTAATACTTGTCGGCTTCCTTATAAATAGAATTTTACCCCTGTAAAAATAATTGACACTTAGACATTAATTACTCTATATAATGTATATGTTATTAATATAATTTTTTTATTTAACTAAAAAATTAATATTACTTAAAAAAAGGTCGATTAAAAAATAATAAATGTTATAATAAAGAAGGATGTGAAAGAGAAAATATCAAATGGAATTTTTGGTGGACACGTAGACGTTGACTTGTACTCTAACCTATGATTAAAGGTAACGGGAGATAGATGATATTTCTATTTTCTGCAATGTACTTATAATTAAGCTAAGACTCGGTCTAATTTTGCAAAAATGAATGTAAGAGTGGGTGGGTAATGAATAATCATCATTTTTAAACCATTCTCTAATGTCAACGTCTCCCTATTTTATTACTTAAATTCTCAGAACAAAGTGGGCAACCCCCCAAAATGTTTTCACTTTTTTCGAGGGTTTTAATAGTTTCTCATCGCGTATAAAAAAGCCATACATATAAGTTTAGCCCGATAAGTAGGTTGTTCGGTTAAATTTTAGAACATTTTAATTTGCATTGGGTTGTATTTGAGTGGATAAAATTTATTTTTAAGTTTTATCGGATCATCTTTGATTTGGGTTGACTTTATGTTGGTTAATGTCATTCAATTCAATACATTTTTCTTGAAAAAGAAATATAAATTTGGTGGAAAAGGTTTAGTGGGTTCAATTTGATTAGACTCTATACTTGGTTAGCTCTTTTGGAGTGTCGAGGTAGGTATAGATTTTGGGTCATTCGATTTGGGGTTTAGATTTTGGGTCACTTTTTACTAGGTCTAAATAAGGATGCTAGTACAACTCCTACCCGATCAAAATATGCTTCACTTAAGACCTATGTGGTTGGTTGAAATGGGTTTCAAATAGATATGGGTATCATTTTAAAAAATGGGTATTGGATATTATTTTAGAAAACCAGCTCCATCTATAACCCCCTATTAGTACACATACCCAATTTACTAGCAAAGAGCAAAAAATATACTGTGGCTTACATTTTCGTGTTAAACTCCAATTAGCTAAAAGGGTAAGAGACCCTAATAATCTTTTCTCTATAACTCTATTTTGTTTGTTAATTACCTATAATTTCAATTTTTGTTAGTTTTGTTGAAATATATTTTTCTGTCCAGAAAGAATAGTCTATCTTAAAATAAAGAGCCTATTTTTAAGAGCCTATTTTTTGTTATTTTTGACGATTAGTGGTATAATTATGTATCATTTTTTAACTATGCCATTTAGCTTGTTGCAAGAGGAGCGGATAGAAGAAAAACAAAGGATTTAGTTGATTTGTCGAAGCGTGAGTGACCATTTTATTCCCTCGTTTCCTGAAACTCACTCTCCGATTCGATCAGTCCTTTAAACTTTTCCTAAAATAAGGGAATCAAATTAATGGATCTGTTTATCGATTTAAAAAAAAAAATTTAGTTCATTTTGCATAATCTCTATAGGAGAAATTGATTGCATCATTGCCAAGAGAAGAGAGGCCATGATGTCACAATTAAGGCTATATATCTACATCAATATCCCCATCATAAGTCCTTTGGGGAAGGGTTATTAGTGCATGACCTCACTGACCCTTTTACATCTCAACAAAAGTCAAGTTGCATGCCTATGGGAAAGTACGAGTAGAAAACCAAAGAAAAGGTCAAGATGCATGGCAAGACCCATCTTCATCACTTCAAACTTTTCTTTCTTATAAATACGCTAATGTAATAATCATACTCTTATGTAATAATCGTAATTTGGGTGTGTTTTATAACTAATTAAGCCATTCTATATTTTTAATTGGTCCATTTTAATTTTATCGAATGTCTTTAAAAAAGCAAGATGTTCGATCAATTTCGGTTCATTGTTGTTAAACTAATGACTGAACTTTTTTATTATGATTTAAAAGATCTATAGAATAAAGATTTTATTTGGGTTAATTAAATAGAACATAAGATAATATTTCATTAGGTAAAAGAAATATTGTCGGTATATATGTTCATAAACTATGTAATTAAACGGTTAAACTAATGGGTGAATGTTTAGAAATATGTCTTAGTGTACATTTCGCATATCTTCTTGAGTAGATTTTCTTTAAGGCTGAAGCATAGATAATGAAAAATGTTGTAACTTAAGTGGTTAAACAATTTGTGCATAACATTTAAGATAATGAAAAACATTTATATAGTTCCCTAATTAAGAAAGAGGTTTACATCGTATTCGTACCATATTATGAAAATATTAAATAGAATAATGAACAATTTTATACCAATAAATAAACAAATTATATGTACATAAAAGTAGACATTTAAGAAAGTACAACATATGTTTTTATCAATATATACTCACTGAAGTATGACATATGATTTTCTTGGGATGGAACATTATTTAGGGTGAAATAACTCCACTAATATGATGATTGTATGAGGTGCACAGATATCCAAAGGTGCCAGCACATATGAAAACTAATAAATCTGACTGATTCAAAGAAAAGACTTGATAAAAGCATCCCACAAAGAAGGGATAATTTGCGAAGTTCACTTTTTCTCAATTTTTCCCTCAAAACCGCGTAGAAGTTTCAAGTCACAGCCTCATGGACAAATCATCTCCAAGGGCAAACTCGTCTTTCATTTTGCATAATTTATTGATTAACCTTGTTTTATCAAGTCAATGAACTCCCATATATAAGTAAACCCCCCCAACTCCCCAAGAAAGTAACCCAAGTCACCAATTCAAAAGCAAACACAGTAACATCATCACAAGATCGATGGCACAACATCTCCTTCCACCAGGCTTTCGCTTCTACCCCACTGAAGAAGAGCTCATCTCCTTCTATCTCCACCACAAGCTACATGCCTTGACTCCTGAGCTCGACCGAGTCATCCCCTCGATCGATTTCTACAGCTTCGAGCCCTCTCAGCTCCCAGGTTTTCATCATTCCTTCGAATTATTAGTTCCTAGGACTCTTCATTTCACCTCAAGTGTATACGTAAGTCCATCAATATTAGTCACTCCACATATACTACTCTGACATGATATCTGTGTTGTCTGATACTTGAACATGTATCCAGCCGTGTTGAACTTGAGGTCAAGTACTGTAGCTTCATAAATTGACACCTCCTTAATTGCATAGTATTAAACACTATGCCTGATAAATGGGTCATTTGAGTCTATCATGATCGGGGTGCTTTGTTTAAGATCGATCATGGTTGCTATGTATAGTTCTGGGTTACTTGGGTTCAGTAATTGGATATGGGTTAGTTTTACAAGTAGTGCAATGACAACTAACTTTCCACTATTTTTGTTGGTGAAACAGGGTTAGCGGGGAGTTATGCAATGGGGATACAGAGCAATGGTTCTTCTTTAGCCCAAGGCAAGAGAGAGAAGCGCGAGGAGCGAGGCCTAGCCGGACCACTGGTTCAGGTTACTGGAAGGCTACTGGCTCGCCTACATATGTGTACTCATCAGAAAACAACAAAGCGATAGGCATAAAGAAAACCATGGTTTTCTACAGAGGAAAAGCTCCCTCTGGCAGGAAAACCAAGTGGAAGTTGAATGAATATAAGGCCATTAAACTCCATCAACACTCTCTCAACAACCCTAATGCTTCATCCACCTTCACTATTCCTGAGGTATGTGTATGTATGATTCACCCTTTTTCTATTAAACCCTTTTCTACTAGTATTACGCTTTTTTCACTCTTATTTGCAACCCTAGTTATTGGTCAAGTCGGAGGCGAATTCACTAGCCTCTATCATTCATCTCGAAATTGGATGATCATATACCAAAATGAGCATTGCCATTTGTATCTTAGAGATAAAACCCAACATATATAAGACACCACTTAGTTATGCTCTTCTTTTACCTGTTAACTACTGAATTTGTCTCAAGATATTGAATATAAGCTGATATATCCAATTTGATGCAGCTGAGGCATGAGCTGAGTTTATGCAGAGTTTACATAACCTCAGGATGTGCTCGGGCATTCGATCGAAGACCTCCAGGAAGATTATTGATGCCAAACATTAACCCTGATGCTCAAAATGCTATTCCTAGTGATAGCAATAGTCACCAAGTTGAAGAAATTAGTAGGGAAACTTCTTCATTACAAAATAATGTTACTGTGAAGAATAATACAGCAGCTACATTTTTAGTGGAGAAAAGTAGCAGCTCATCAGCTTGTAGTTCAAATTCTGGAGGAAATTACCATGGCATCCTCCAACCTGATCAAGGGGCTCCTGGGCCTTCAAACTATGGGGTTGAGATTGCCGCTAATGATGATTATCTGGAAACTTTTTTTGACTTGGAGAAGCTTAATTGGCTTTAAAAACTGAGACTTCTTATCACTAACAGCAACATATCATATGATCATTGCAACAACAATACCCTGTTTCAATCCCCAGTAGCTGGTTTTGTGGAGATGTAGATGTACGTAGGCAGTCTTGCCCTTAAAAAAGTATCAGGACGATGATGATTAATTTAATAGAAGGGTTTCAGTCTTTTATTTAGGATTTTTAAGGTATTAGAAATTAGAATATCAGTTTCATTCTTGAAAAAAATTGGAGGAAAACAAATCGAGATATCCTAAGGAAGAAAAAGTTAAGAGTAGTCTGTATGAAATATTGAAATGGTCAATCCTAGTGTATGGCAGATATTCAGAATGTATATACCACAGCTTTTCATTTAATTAATATGTTATTTGATTTTTACACAGAATTTCTTCAAAAGTACAAAGTGAAGTCATCTTTTTCCATCTTTTTTCCCTGTTAGGCTGGAACTAGGAATATAGGAAATATGCAACCCCCCCAAAGATTTCCTGCAAAATTAGAGACATGCATAAATAAAAGATGGGGACACAGGTATGTCTGTTGACCCTCAAAACACATTTGGCTGTTCAATCCATCTAGGGCATGATGTCTTTCATTTGACATAAATTTCAACTTTATTAGTTAACCGATGCTTTTTCAAGTGTGCGGTTTGTGTTAACAGATTTACATACGGTTAGCTTATTCGAGAACATAATATACATTTTGTATAAAGGTACTGAAAAACTCAACATGCGAGTTAATGTCCTATGAAGTGGTGACAGGAGATGCTCTATGAACACGAAGAAACTTCGTTAGAGAGAGAGAGAGAGGAGCTCCTTGGTGCTCCAAGCTCTAGCATTAAAATTTTCAATCTCCATCAAAACAAAGCCCCAAAATAGAAAAAAATAAAAAAATAAGACTTAATGTCAAGCCGCCAGGGACCACTGACCACCTCAACCCTGGGAGGACCTACATCTCAAGCCCTTCCTCCTGTGTCTCTTTAAGACCTTTTTTTCTTCTTTTTTTGGGGATTTTTTTCTTTTTTTTTTTGGTGGGGGAGGGAGGGGAGTAAACAATACTAAGTAGCAATAAGTCAATAAATGTCCACCACCACCATCATCACCAGCAGCAGTAAATACTTAGGTGATGGTGCCTTAAATTTCTTCTGAGTAGCTGGGGAACCTGCATTTTATGTTCCCTACTACCAGGAACCCCCACCGAGTCGTGATCAATAAATGTTCACCATGAAAAAATCACTGCAAGTAAAGTCAGATTTTAGTTCACTCAAATCAATCATTTCAACACAGAAATATATACAAGCAAACGGTGTTTGTTATTATCTTACTGACTTCAATAGTTCAATGCGACTGCACAAAACTGGAATCCACTTAGGCACATAATACAATAATCTCACTCATGCTGTACATGGTGGCTGATTCTGGACACTAATCAGAAAGCATTGATGAAGGTGGAACCATGTATTCATCTTGTTCAAACAGCCATTCAGAGACCACAATTTTCTTCAATCACACTCGGGAAACACATGTAGGATCACTCATTGTTTCTTCCAACGTGGAGAGATGAATCAACTCCAAAGAAGTTTGTTTGCATAGCTTCAGTCAAAAGATTATGCCCATAAAGCTGCTAATTTAAGATCTGCAATTTGGTAGAGTGATACCTCCGCAGCAAGCAGCAATTATAATATACAGGAGCACAACAAGCAAGCACGTCAGCCAAAACCTGCAAGGACCAAAAAGGTAAGAAGCTGTCTGATGTACCAATCCATTTGAATATTCAAATACGCTACAACCTGGGCAAACAAAAATGAGATATAGAAAGGCCAATAAATGATTGACTGCTAATGTTCCAGCAAAGCCAAATAGCGAAGTAATATTAGCTAGCTACTAATACTCGAGAAAAGCTGCAAAAGAAAGCGCAGCAAGACTCTCCTTGGACTGCACTAAAAAAATTCCTTATATTTTGATATGAAATTAGCAAGGAAAAATATTTTTCCCATAACTTTTGACGATTTGCTATGAGGGCTTATCAAGGGACCCTATACAATTTTTTTTCTGGATCTGCAACAGAAGCAAGTTGATATTTCTGTCATATGCGGATGAAATTCAGACATAAGGAGGATCACTAGGAGCTCGACGAGAGCTTGAAAGTAGAAAGTGGTCCAAGATTATTTAGCTTACGTTGTTTGGAGTTGGCTGAGGATTGGAGACATTCTGTGGGTGCTTTTGCTGAAATCTAGCGCTGTTCTGATCTTTTGTGTAGTAGCTGAGGATAAAACCCTGTGCCTGGTAGCCAATTTTGTATTTAGCCTTTGACATCTCTATTTCCTAGGTTAATATTATTCCGGCTAATCAAAGAAAAGAACAGCTGAAAGAAACATAAAACTCTTGAGCTTTGTAACAGGGCTCTAAACCCCTTCAACTGTTTTATTTTGATTGGCTGTATAAGACAAGATACCCGGACAAGATCACTGCTCAATCTACTTAAATCTTTTACCATGCATGTGCAGTAAATATCGTCTCAAAACCATTGAAACAAACCTAAAAAGTACAACAGGCTCAAAAGATCAAGTGAGATACTCATTTTTCTCTAGGCCTCCAGTCACATCACTGATCTGTAGTGTGTGTTCCGGATATTCTTAAAGGTAACAGGCAATGTTTGTGCTTTTCATCTGAGTAAGTAGTTTTTCTCCTGTGGAAGTGATAATTTGCGAAGTTCAGAGAATAGTTAAAGGGCTAGTGAATCTTACAGTAGCCTGGCATTCTTCATCCAAAGTGCACGGCGCAGGCTTTTTGACTGCTTCCTGAAATGAAAAGCACTATCTTGCATTGTTGCAGTTTTGTCTACAAGAAGCTCAATTCTGTCACCTCTCTCCAGTATCTTCTCAATGTTTTCCACCATGATAGAACGAATCTGGATGAAGCAGCACATTCTTCAGAAAAAAGTATATATATGCAAATCATAAGAGAATTTCAATACTAAATGACTTGCTGATCAAGAAGAGTTTAGAAAAATTAGCCCTTCTGCTAATTATTGATTAAAATAAAATATATATCAGATAATGGTTTCTATTACCTAGCATGCTGATGGTAACTCCTAATTGATAAGGATATACCAGTAACAGAAAGGAAATGGTGTTAAGGTCAGGGCGCAGGATCACTATCAAATGGATGTAGGGCAGTCATACCAGCTGATCAAGATCACAGTCAGTATAAATATACGAGGATTCACTATAGCAAGCTGCTTCATGTAAGGAAACCAGTTATGGCATAGTTCATCTCCAAGGCATAATGCAGAGCTAGCTTAATAAATGCATGAGTAAGGAAATGCATATAAGCCATAATCAAAAGAAAGGAAACTCATCGAGAAGATTACATTAGAGAAAGAACCTGCCTCATTAACTTCCCCTCTGACACGATTGATGGTATCTGCTGAGGGACTACTTGAAAAGAACTCCATTTGCTGATGCATAACTCGAGAGAATTCATCATTCATAGCATATGCAGGTGCATAGTGTGCAATCTTACCATAGTTTTTCATGAACCGCATATGAATATCCTCCAAGTATGAGAATGGGATTCGTCCTGGATAAACATACGAACTAGCCAATCAAATAATATAAAAACGACCTTAACTACTACAAAAATTACAAAAGAAGTCTTCGGATAGCTATATCAAAATAAAATGGAGGATAAGCATTATATATACCTTACAAGGTCAAGATGCTTGCCTACTGTTTTACAAGGATTTATCAGCTGTATTTCTAAATGGTCATCTGTTGGCTTAATGGTGAAAGACTTAATTGTAGGAGTAATGTTTATCAACAAAAAGGTCGATGCGTTGGCCAGTTAATTTGAAAGCTCAAAAAGGATAGAATTTGAAGTCAGGGAGGGTAGTATGCATATTGGCTAGCAGTTACATTAGCCAAGGCCAAAGTTCATAGAGTGATTCAATTTTTTGCTCAAGCTCATACAAATCTCTATGTAGATCAGCGATAAGCTGCTTCATCTACTCTTCCTTCTCAGGCATCCATCTTTCTCCAAGCGCATACAACAGGATAAATTCTTATAAACATCTAGCCGGCACTGAAACTTTTTCATAAATCTTGATTCATAAATCAATTGAAAATGGGTTTTTTCATCCTAATAGACAAGCCATAAACAAATCAAAATTCAAAGGTTTTTGTGATCTTGGTCTTTGATTGAAGGCCAATCTCATAATTTAAATGAACAAGAGTTTGAACAATAATTCTAAGCTGCACCAAAGCTCAAGCCCAAATTCAATTACAGATAACCAAATGAACATGAACAAACAATGCAGTACTCAGCTTGACTCAGTTGATACAGTTTAAACCAAAAGAACTGGTGAGCATTCTTTTACCGTACTTCAATAATCACATCAAACAATTTATCAAACAAAATTTGTATGTTGTATTGTTCTCACAACATAGGGATCCTCCAACCATTATCATAGGAGCTAATGAGAGAAATACTCTGGTTTTCTGTATATAAAAGTGCAAACGTGCACTTATCCTTAAAATGGTAACAAGTGGATAACGGTGTACAACTCTCTCAAACGGTTGATTAATTTGTCCAGACCCCAAGTCAATCAAGTTTCAATTCCAGGAAGGAAGTATTGTAGTTGTGGTGATTGAAAAGAGATAAATCTAATGGCTGTAAACAAGTTTTGCAGAAATCTGGAGCTAGAGTTGGAGAAGCATTGGAACACCTCTCCACTAAGGCTGTCAGTAGCTAAACTTCAACCTGGTTTCTCTAGCATCAAAGGAGTTGCTTCTATTCCCCTAAAGCATCAATCTTACAGCTTCACGAACTTCTCATGGCTACACAATAGTGATAGCGCTGTGCTACAAACAGCTGAAAAGAGCAAAGTTTTCACCTGATGCTAAGAAACACTTCAGTTCCACCCATATTAACTATGCCTCAGCCCTCAATTATGTAATCATATACTAGTATAATACTTGGGCACTTAAAATAAACTGACACAAAGGGATTTCCCAGAATAGCTAGTTTATCCTCTGATCTTTTAACAACTCAGTGGAAATTAAATGCAGCACCTCATCTACCCAACCCAACCGCCCCTCCCCCCCAACCAAGTCACACACACAAACACAAACAAAAAAAGAAAAAAGCCTTGACCTTCGCCCAGTTCTAGTCAAGTTTGAAGACAACATGATAATAATTCCAACTTTGAAGCCCCCTCATCCATAAAACCTAAATCCCAATATTATTCCATCAGCATTAATAGCACGAAATTCTGTTGTAGTTGATGTCCCACAGAAGCAGCAACCAGAATCCTAATCAAACATTCCGCCTACTAATCGATAACCCAAACAAAACAAAACAAAAAAAGCAATTTCAAGTATGAAAGAGAAAGCCCTAGGAAAGAGCAAGGGAATGGAAGGAGAATTGGGGAACTTACTGCCGAAGGTGTCATTTGCCATACAGAGGAAGGTGATTCCATCGGCCCTAAGAATGTGGAAAATAAATCGATCCTGTGAGAAGCAAAGCCTGGAATCAGCCTCCGACGGAAGCTTCTCCAGAATACGGCGAACCACGGCGCCTGTGTTGCCAGTGACGGCGCTGAACTCGGACAACACGGTGGTCCCTCGAGCAACCACCGCGTATAAGATCGCCATAGCCGCCGATCAGTCAATCACCGACGATCCCACTTCTCCTCTCCCCCACCCCACCCCCTTCTCTTTCTCTCTCTTCTGGTTGCGGAGGGAGGAGAGTGGAGCCGGGAAAGGGGTCACGGTGTGTTTTACCGGTAACTCCACGGTGTGGACTTCCTTGGGATTTGGTAATAGAGACACCGTGGAAATATATATATTTTGGAAATTAGAATAGACGGATAGTTGATCTTCAAAAAATAAATACTAAATAAAATCGCCATTGAATGGTTTCAATTATTTGCCATAATTAATTTACTCCAATATTTCAAAGTTCTGTAAAAAAAAAAAACTCTTATAAAAAAAGTTCTCTAAAAAAACAATAAAGATAGTTTCAAATTAGTTCATTTACTCCATATTTACTAAGATTATTTGGGTTGTAATTTGTACTTGAAGTCATGTAATGCTAATCCTTTTTGGATAATTAATAATCTAGGAAACTACATCGAAAATATGAGAAAAGTTAGATCATAATAAATTAGAAAAAGTCAAAAAGAGAGAAAATATAAATATTAAATTTGTAAGAATTTGGTTGGAATAAATAAACAATCATATAAACTTAAGCAAGGTTTTTATAACTTAAAATCAATGAGTGAGATAACTTATAATTCACAAACTTATGACATATTTATTACTCATTAACTTTTATTATACAATGTAAACCAACTGCTAATCTTGTTATCACCATGGTTAGAATCGACAAAAATTAATAATTTGAATCTATAATCAACGTGACACGTAAAATAAATAATTTAAAGTTAATTCAAAACCGAAAATAATTTGACCTAAACTAAATGGAGATCGACATAAACATTATTGGGTCCTTCTTTTCAGCAATTGTTAGAAAAATGAAAACCTTCCCAAAATGGAAGAAGTAGAAAAATCACAAAAGGCAACCGACTAATCAAACCAAGGCCAAGGGCAGAGCCAAGACCAAGAAAAAACAAAAGGTTGAAGCTTGGGAAGGGAGGCAGAAACGAAGCCAAGAGTTGCAGGCAGCAAAGCATTTCTCTTTCTATTCATCTTTTATACTTTACCCATCCGATCGCACCTCTCAAAGTCTTCTCCTCAGGCAACTTCCTTTACGGGCAACCTAAGAACTCCCCTAGCAACCCTCTAGACCTCCTCTCTCTATCTCTCTGTATCCACCAACACCCCGGCCGAATCCAGCTCCAATTCTTCTGATTGTACGCTGAAATTGGGCTGAATTCACAAAAGGGTTTGTGGGATTCTCTCAGTATTCTGATGAAATGAAGCCAATTAGGCTTCCTGAGCCTCCCAGTAGCCCTAGGGGCATGCCAGATATCTTTGAAGGTGGGGTTTATGGCGTAATTCGACGTGCTGTTATCATCGGCAATGGATACCCGGGTGCTGAAAGCCAGTGTGTTGGCTTGGTTCGTGCTCTTGGTCTCTCTGAAAAGCAGTTATTCTATGTAAGTTATCTTTAACCAACTCTTTTTGGGTTTTCGTCGCTTGCCCACCTCTAATTGTGGTCGATTTTGTTTGCTTTTCAGTATTATGCTAGCTAGTTTAGGTCGAATGTCAAGTTATTAGATGTTTAAATTGGTGCTGAAAGTGTTTGTTACAGTTTATGGCTTCTATTTGGTGGGTAGGGTTAGAAGAACCCAATTTTGCAGTGGGGGCCTATCTATTATGGATCAAATTCCAGGCGCGTTTAAAGTTGGGTATTTGGTTTTAGTTTGTATGATGGTTATTTGAGGAGATTAAGGGTTCATGTGGGCTGGCTTGCCTTTCTCAGTCCGCTAATCCCACAAGTGTTGTTTAAAATCTCAGGAACAGTGTTGTTCATTTATTGTGGATTGGTATTTGGAGGAGATAAGTTGGGGAGCTGGAGAAGGGATGTGATAAAGCCCGATCATATGTGGCCTTTTTTTCCAATGGATGCCAATTTGAAGATATCCTAGCTTTTCTAATATTCCTGCCCAGATTGACATATGCATTGAGCTATGTATGAAGAACTTCTCTCAAAGTTGGGGAGTAGAAGCATTTTTACAGCCTTATTAGCTTCTTGATTCCATAATTTGAGCCTTCAGCTCTCGAGCTTGTCCATACTAATTTAGCCTTTTAGCGTAGAAAATTTAAATTTCAAATACATATCAGTATAAGAACAAATATTAATCTTGTATCTCTAGGAGTTGTACGTTTGCAGTTGACAGTGTATACTTGGACCATATGCTATCTTGCTTTATCCAATCATAGAAGTTTGGAGTCGCATGGGTTATTCTCTAGGTTAAAGTCATATTCTTGCTAAGTAAGATGGGAGACGATGAGTTTTGTTAGGTTAATGTATTGCTGTAGCTCATGAAGGATCATATCAGGACAAGCTTAGGATGGACCATGTCTTCAGAGGGGCTCTGTCGATGCCCTGCGTTTCTAGGGAGTCTTGTGTTTTGACTATTGTTTTCTAAGGATGCCAAGAAAATTTTGAATAGAGGACAACAAAGTTGTTAAAAGTTAATGATAATTGCAATCATAAGGGAATTGAAACTGAAGATGTTTGTTGCCAAGCATTGGAGCTCTTGACATTTGTATGTTTGTCTTTTGTGTCTGCACTGTGGCTAATCACATTTGAAAGCTCTTATACCCACACATTGGAACATGAGAAGGAACAAGTGTGTTTTTAAGGAAATTAACATTGAAATTGTTTCTTGTCTTGTCCTTCCAAAACTTCTTTATCCCATATGAATATTAGCAAGACAGATGTAGCAATCTGTTGGATAATTAATTGATTAATATTTGTTTGTTGATATTTGATTAATTAATATATGTTTTCAATTGATCTCCTGCCATTTAGAGAAAGGATAAGGTTCAGTTTTAGTTTTTATTCCGTTTCAGAACAGTTGCTCATGAGAAGGGTTAGGTGAAGTACCGGCTTGGGTATTTGTCACTTTCTCATATGTTTGACAGTTGAGTTGTTCTTTTACTCTGTTTTTTTTTGTTTTGGGGGGGTTAGTTAACTTTCTACTGTTATTTGATTGGAATTTCCAGCCTAACCATTTACCGGTTTCCTACTTCTGTTGGCAATTCAAAATCCCACATAGCTGAAAGCCTTTGCTTGAATTTCTTTTCTGGGGAAAATCATAATAAATTGGTAAGATATATTGTAGGTTGTGATGCTAAAAGAGTAGTTTCACCTCTTTGTGCATTATCTTGTTGCAAAGTATCTGCAGAATAGATTGCCTGGAGTGCATTATAATGTTTTCACATTGCAATGTGGGACATTTTGATGTAAAATATGTGGTGTTGAATATTTTGGTAGGAAAAGGACCAGCTCATTCTGAAACATAACTTTATTTTCTATTTTGTTTTGTTTTGATAGCTTGGAAAGAACCATAAAATATTTCAAACTTGTCATGTTTGAGACTGAGTGAATATTGTTTTGGACATGCACAACCTGTGCTCTCTCTCACTTTTTCTTTTTCTTTTATTTTTTTTTGGGGGGTTGCTTTATCTCATCGAGCATGTAATTGCTACACAATTTCTTCCCATTATTATTTTTATTTCTTTTGAAGAACTTGTAGTCATAACTCATATTGTATCATTTAGGTTATATTATTACTTTGAACAATGAATTGGTCTAAATTTTAAATTATTCTTCAAGTGCTGATGAGAGAAACGGAGTCCTTGATGGTGTGGAAAGTTACCTTGAGCAGATGATGGACCAGTGGCTCATTATTCTTTTGACCAGAAGAGGAACTTTAGTCCTCTTTGTATGATATTGTTGATTTATTTTTGGGTCTCTTTTAGGTTGTAATTAGCTTTTTGTAGTATGTGTGACTAGCGTTCATTTTCTGTTCATTCCCTATTTTATATAAATATATTACTTCTTCCTTATCCAATAAAAAAAAGAGGTTTGAATTTTCCAAAAATAATTGTTGGAGACCCTTGTTGTATAAAATTCCATCAAGAGGGCTTCTTTATCCTAGTGATTAGTATGAATCACTATAATCAGCGGCCACCTTGTTTGACTGATGGCAGTTTTGGCTATGCGGAGTGAAATGTCAATCTGACGTCTGAAACTTGCATCACATCAAAATAAAACAAACTAAACTAATAGAAGAAAAAGACTTTTGATCCAGTGGTTTAGATGACTTTATTTTTTATTAGTTAGTGAAACTTGCTCTGTTGGTTGCTGAAGCAATTGATTGTCACTGTGTTACAATGCACACTTTGTATTTTTGCAATAACAATAATAAACCAATTAATTGTTGTTATGTGCTAAATTTTGCTTGTAATAAATGCTTAGAGTGGACAAGAACTGCTTCGTTAGTTGTATTTGTGTACCATTTAAGCAATGAGTAATAATGAATTTCTCTTGTGAAATAGACAGCAATATGGGCCATTTTGTACAATACTAATTCTTTATTGGTAACTCAAAGATGCTTTTTTCTTATTCATAATAAGCAGAACATTTTTCATATCGTTGTATTACTAGCTGCTTCTGCAATGCACTTTACATATCAGGTAAAAATTGCTGTCAGATGTCATTATGTCTAGTGGTTGTGCCTTGTAGTTAATGTATACATTGTATAGTAGTATTATAGGACCAATAAAGGTAGCATACTGATTGTTCAATGCGGAGATGATGAGGCATAACCCCCACCCCCCAAAAAAAAGGGAAGAAAAAGAGAAACAGGGCCTAATATCATCATTTTTTACATCATGACATTATTCTGATAGATATCCCATTATTTCTTTCCTGTACCTTTTTGTGTGGTGGAGCCTTATGGCTTGTTTCCTTGTTTGCAGCGTGTTACAAGGCCTAGAGGGGGAATTAATGAATGGCTTCATTGGCTCCCTGTTTCTCTTCACAAAAAGCTGTATTACATTGTAAGACATATTTATACTTATTCACATATTTTGCTTACATCTGGAGAGAAGAAAATTGCATCTTTGCCTTCAGCTAATGGCAGCAGTGTTGGTTTATCATCCGTATTGGAAGCTGATGTGAAGCAGATTGTCGGCCTGGCCCGCAAGACTTTTGAAAAGTATGTTTAGTTCCTCTGACACTTATTAATAAGACTATTTTGCTAATTGTATATCTTCTGTGCTTTGAACTTTCCATGTGGTGCTCAAAGATATGATTGCATGGTTGCAGAAGACTGCATTTACTAAAACATACACTATCTTGGTCTATTCATGTATGTCCCCTGTCCATTATCCTTGAAATTTGAGTTAAACCTGTCAAAACTGATGTATACCAACCCGGACCCACACCCGAAGCTATATCCGGAATAAGGCTTGCTCGGTTTGGATACTAACCCTGTTTGACCTACCCTGGACTGTACCCTACCTGGATTTTTTTGTAAAGTTTTTCTAGACAAGTTGATTGGACCAAACATGATGAAAGTCACTCAAACCAAAAAAGATCCACCCTAAATCTGAGTTGAACTGAATCTCAGTTCTACTAGAACCTGAGCCAGGACATCTTAGAATATGTGAATGGCTTTTCTTTGCAAATTGGATTTCAAGACAAGTTACTCCTACTTTAGCTCGAGCTGATAACCTGTCTGCCAGGTCTACTTTAAGCTACTTCAAGCTGGAGTTGCATTAAATGAATTTGGCATATCCAAGGGTTATCTGCTTGCTATAACTACTATTCAAACATTTATGGCATAACAGTATATAGTCGTACCTGCTTCACAAGTCCGTTTTTAGAATTCCTATTTTGTGAACGTGCTTATTTAAATGTACCAGTACCTGTTAGAATATGTGAATGCGGCTTTCTTGATGTTTTTTTCCTTGGGACCGTGACTGTTTGGTCGTCTTCCCCCTCTCTCCACCCCCTTCTTTTTTTTTTTTTTTCCTTCTCATGCTATTCCTAACCCTAAATTTATTCCGTACAGGGAAGGACCTTTATTGGTTGTTGCTTCTGGGAGGGATACAATATCTATTGCTAGCTCCATAAGGAGGTTGGCATCTGATTATGTATTTGTTGTGCAGGTTTGATACTTGCACTTTTCTGTTCTGTTCTGTCCATCTAAATCATAGTGATGCAAGTTTGGGACTGTTTGATATGACATAAAGTGTTTAGACACTGACAAGATTATGCTGGAGAGAAAGTATTATGCACTATGCAGATATTTGATTACCAGATATTCTAACAACTATGACACTATGCTCTTTGTGGATTGCAGATTCAGCATCCAAGAACACGTCTAGATAGATTTGACATGGTTATCACCCCTCGCCATGACTACTATCCTTTGACTCCTCAAGGACAAGAAAAGATTCCTCGATTTCTTCGTCCTTGGATCACTCCACGTGAACCACCTGGTAGGAATGTGGTACGTGACTTGAGCTTGTTAACCTCAAAATTTTCATTGACTCGTGTTTGTTGGAAATTTGAACTGTTTGGATGCATACATAGATAGGTCCATATTTAATTATTGTGTATCATGGAATTTCGAGTTCAGGTCCTTACAGTTGGAGCTCTTCATCAACTTGATTCTTCCGCCCTTAGGAGTGCAGCGAAGGTGTGGCATGATGAGTTTGCTGCGCTGCCGAGGCCATTGCTTGTGGTCAATGTTGGCGGGCCAACAAGTAATCTCTATGATCTTTCATGTCCTATACAACTTAAGAAATTGTGGTTACATTTTATATAGTTGGTGCAATGACATTGACCTGGGATATTATAGTCTGCGGACAAGTCCTGATGGGATAGGCCATAGGTGTCTATCAGCTATATGGTTGCTCTCTTTGTGTTTTGATCTTGACCTGGTATAGGTAAAGGTATCCTCTGCGGATTTTGGATATTATAGTCTCATTGTTTTGCTTTCGGGTATTTCTGTGAAATTTACCTTAAATGTGATTCATATTTCTCACTATCTCAGTAATAATATGCGGAGACCGTGTTTTACATTCTGAAAACACATCCCTGCTTCTCTTTTATTCCCTCTTTTTAAGATTATTCTTTGATTGTCTTCTCAGATATAGGATTGGGCACTTAATCTGACATTATATTCTTATTCTAGGCCACTGTCGGTATGGTGCTGATCTTGCTAGGAAGCTGACAGCCTACTTGCAGAACATTCTCTTAAGCTGCGGTTCAGTTAGAATATCTTTCTCAAGGAGGACACCGGAAAAGGTACATCTGCTCATGCATCTGTGTTTATACTAACATTCTACTTGATTTATAAATATTTATCCTTCTTCTTTTCTTAAAGGTTTCAAAAATAATAGTGAAAGAACTTGGAGATCATCCCAAAGTTTTCATATGGGATGGTGAAGGTAACTGTAATTCATCTTGATCTCCAGTTGTTGAATATGTATTCAATTATCCTAAGAAAGCCAATTCATGGTATCTGTCTACCTTCAGAACCAAATCCACATTTGGGAAATCTAGCTTGGGCTGATGCTTTTGTCATCACAGCAGATTCAATCAGTATGTTGAGTGAGGCATGCAGTACTGGGTACGTTCTGGTTTTTGTGAATCGTTCCAGTACATGTCGATGTTTTATACTAAGATATAAGCCTTTTGTTTCACAGGAAGCCTGTTTATGTTATTGGTGCTGAGCGGTGCACATGGAAGTTTGCAGATTTCCATAACACCCTGAAAGAACGAGGTCTTGTTCGGCCCTTCACTGGTTCTGAAGATGTAAGTTGGCTATACTAATCGATAACATAGCATTGTTAAGAGTTGCTGGAAGTAGTTCATCTAAAGACCAGTTTGATCGTAATTGTGTATTTTCCTTGTTCTTTTCTTAAACTGTTATCTGCCAAGCCAATATTTTTGAAGAACTGATTTCCTATTCTAATGAGTATTAGATTATGAACTGCTCTAGTGATTCCATTCCAATTTTGTGATCCAACATAAAACTTGTTTTTATCTTCCTTCTTTGCTGCTGTACTTCTATTAGGTTCTATAAATAGTTAGCAACACAGCCACAGCTTGAGACATAGTGCTTCCATTAAGTTTCATCAGATACTCACTGGGGAAGGAGAGAGGTACTCAGTATAATTACACCTTTCTTCTAATGAGCCAATTCCCTTGAAATTTCAGCTATCAGAGAGCTGGAGCTATCCACCCCTCAATGATACTGCAGAAGCTGTCGGGAAGATACACCAGGCACTTGCAGAGCGAGGATGGATTTTGAGGGCATAGAACAGAGCAATATCTTCCAGTCACTTGCAGTGTTTTTCGAGATGTTCAATCTCTCGAGCATATGATTTGGTTTGATCCCAAACTTACAGGAGCGAAATCTCAGTCAGCCGAGCTTGGACTGGTTGATAGTTCATAATTTCATACTCTTTTTTGGCCGATTGCCCTGTTGGTATTTTGTGTACAATAAAGATCAGGCGAGTTTGTGGCTTTTGAAGTACAGAAGAGAGGTGTAGATATACATCATACATGTCTAAATTCGTACACAATATATGCTAACGTCCATGTTTTTTATTGGTTCTTTCTTTGGGTGGGGGGCGGGTTTAAGGCTTTTGAGATTTTGAAGTTTTGGTCCTTGTATGCAACAACAATTAGACTGATTATTTTGATTTATGTAAGAGTGGAATACTTGAAAACTCACGCGATGTGTGGTTTCTCACTCCACGGAAGAGATATTATTATGCAGAGCTGGCCTGCGAGTATCACAGAAGTTTACTCCCAAATTTTACTATTATTCCTTGTTCCACATCAAAAGTTAGAGAAACAGGGTGCGATTTGCGAGTGATACAGACCCTGTTTTTTTAGCTGTTTGTCATAAGATAGTTATAACTTATAAATTTAATTGTAAAAAGGTATAAAGAGTTGTAAGCGACTGTAATTTTTAAATTGCTCTCGTAATGTAACATAAAGCTAAAAAGGATAAGATCATAAAAGATTTACTGCAATAACAAGTGTTTGTCCTTTTCGAATCCAAATTAGAATATGTTGTAAACAGTTAGTCTTTAGTATGACTTCATTATATGTGAGCTATTTTGCTCGGCATTATTAGGTGGCACGTTTAAATTGGCTTGGAAGTTTGATTATGTGACTCTGGTACTCTCGGATATAAATTGGCTTGGAAGCAGGAATGGGCAATGGGTCCTAGACCCGATCTAGACTCATCGGATCCGACCCATTTAATCGGGTTTGGGTCCAATAAATTTGGACCCGATAGATCCGAGTCGGGTTTGGGTCTAATTGTCCCTGGTCCCGATCTCAAAAATTAAGACCTAAATCCGATCCGAGGTCCGTTTAAGACTTGAATACATTTTATTTTTTTAAAAAAATCCCAACAACGAGGAGACAAGTAATAACATATTGTAATTTGGAATTTGGAAACCCTACCTAAACTCACTCTCTCACTTACTTCTCCCTCGTTCATGCAGCCCTTGCCCCTATTTTTTTTTTTTTTTTTCCAATTAGTGTGTTTCAGTTGTGAAAAGTAAGAATGGATTTGGTGTATTTGGTTTTGTATAATAGGTTGGTTGAAAGATAGGTTAGTATGATGTTAAAGAGGTTATATGCATCAAAATTGCTTGTAAATTTACAATAATATTGAATAAGGCACAAAACAATGATTTTTAAAACTCATTATGTTAAAAATACATTAAATTCATTTAAGACCCATGGACCTACCGGATCCGGGTCCAAGTCCAGATTTCATAGACTCGCCAGTGCGGGTAAGTGAATCTAGGTCCAAAAATTAAATAGATTTGGGTCCAACCAAATCGATCCGGATCCGATCTATTACCATCCCTACTTGAAAGTAGACTTCTATGATACTCTCGAGTTTATGCTCTATGTTTTGTATTTTATCTCATTTAAATTGGTTTGCAAACATCTGTAATTTACCTTGTTTGGTTACAATTATTTACCAACTAAACTAGTAACTATTTAGAAGGCTACATAACAAGATTTGTCATATTTGGATCAAGAAAAAGTGCAAATTGGTAGACTTGAATTAGGAATCAATGCAGCTCTTTAACTGAACCTCACAACTGAGAGAATGAATAATTGTTCAAACCACTCTCAGCTCAAAATGGAGCAAGTTTTAGCAATCAACCACTCCTCTTCCTCCACTCCTAGCTGCTCCATCACCATCACCATCACCTACCTTGATAGTTCATACACCTCTCTCCTTTCTATCTCCTATATATTCCTTCACTCCTTTCTTCTCTAAGCACCACCACCTCCCAACATTCTCTTCTACATTCTCAGCCTCTCTCCTCTTCCTACCAAAGAAACAGACATCAGCATTCAGAAAAATGGCACACCAGTCTGAATCATCAACCATCACCATCAAAGAGCCAGCAGCTGAGTCTAAGAAGAGGTCAGCTGGGAAAGTGGCCTTCGCTGCTCCAATGAGTGGAGGAGGCGGCGGAGCATTCAAAAGAGGCACCGCTGTTCTCGACTTCATTCTAAGGCTGGCAGCCATAGCTGCCTCTCTAGCTGCGGCCATTGCTATGGGAACTACCAATCAAACTCTGCCTTTCTTCACACAGTTCTTCCAGTTTCAAGCTCAATATGATGATTTCCCTGCTTTCTCGTATGCACTTTCTCAACTTCATGTCTAACTAATTTTAGTCACCATTTTGCATGACCCAAAAAAAATACCCATCTTGCTCAAGGACCATAATCAAGAAAACAATTGAGACATATATAACTACTTGCAAGCACAACTAGGCTATAATATTCGAAACATGAACATAAATGCTGATGGAATACGTATAATTGTAAATTTGGCAGGGCATTTGTGGTTGCCAATGGCATAGCAAGTGGGTACCTAGTCCTCTCCTTGCCATTCTCCATAGTCAGCATAGTGAGGCCACAAGCTACTGGAGTCAGGCTCCTCCTCCTCATCCTCGACACGGTACAGACTTTGATCAATCTACTCTTATATATATCACATTATAATCATCTCACCATCACACCTAAATCCAAATCCAAATCCAAATCCAAATCCATACCCATATCCATATCCCGTGTAACTAACCAGGGTGGGAATGAATACATGAATGTTTTCAGGTGGCAGTGGCATTGACATCAGCAGCAGCCGGAGCAGCAGCAGCCATAGTGTACTTGGCTCACAACGGTGACACCAAGACCAACTGGGTGGCCATCTGCCAGCAGTTCGGGAGCTTCTGTGAACGCGTCAGTGGGGCCGTTGTGGCTTCCTTCATTGCTGCTTTCATCTTCATTCTCCTTGTTCTTCTCTCTGCAATCTCTCTTAGAAGAAATTAGTCAGCTAATCACCTTATTTGATTAGCTCTGTTTAAAGTTGGCTTGTTGTATGTAAACATTGCATGGTTTGTATGAGTTTGGCATGGATTTGTATAAGTACTCTTTTTATTTCTTCTTGATTCGCAATGCTTTTAATCTCCCTGTGTATCAATCACAATATTATCAAGGAATTCAAAGGAGTTTCTCAAGGAATTAAAGTTTAATTTGTATGTTATCAAATTCTTTTTGCTGAAAATTGCCATTCTATTTATTTACCTACGACTTGATAATATTTATATCTCAATATGAAATAAGAAATTTATAAAAAAATTAAGTTCGAATGGTGCTACATTATCTTTTACTTTTTTTATTTATTAAAAAATATTAATATCTCTTTTAGCACTAAAGACGATAACATGAATTGTAAAGCTATTAAATTGGCATGTTAAGGAAGTTGAGATGATCTTTCATTAGTTACAAGTAGTAATTTTCAATCTGGAGAATGAAATTAATCAACTTCTATAGATTATAGGTGTCTTGAGCATTGGTTTCATCTTATTTTATTTATAATAATTATTTATTTCGGATGATAACAGGTATAACAATGATAATAACTAATATAATATTTATAACAACAATTTCAAATAGACCTTTATTATTATATTATCATTGACGTTGTCGACCAATCCACTAACTCTATTTCCATCCTCCCCTCAAGTTTAATTCTAAGGGAAATAATTTTCTCATTAAAAAATTATGAGAGAAAATAATTACAATTTTGACATTTTACATCCCCGACCTAGTCAATTGTCTAAGCTTTAATTAAAATAAGGTCCCAAAAATAAACCGCTTACCTATATAAAAAAAATTTATCATTCAGTCTTTAGTCCTTCCTCCAACAAAAAACAAAAAAGAATGATAATTCCAGCAGGGAAATGACACATGTTTTATGCTTCTCTCTCGTTCGTCTCCTGTGCAGTGGCACCACGACAAAAGTTGTGGTGGCGTATGCCAACCAGCCGTGGATAAGTTGCCACGACGGAAAGCCGCCACGTGTGCCACCACCGGCGACGAAGCCGTCGCCACCTCAAAAGCCCCGCGGCCCACGTCAGGTGCCCGGCCCAGCCCAGCCTCTTCCTTCGTTTGCAAGAATCCACCAAAGACTAATTAAAACACCCCAATAAATTATCCTTCTTTGCCACCCACCATTCTCGCTCTCTCTCTCGCTCTCTCTCCCCACCACAGATATTACTCTCTCCTTCGCTGCTAAGTTTCATTTGTTTTCTTCCATTTCGCCATTTCTGAGAAACCCTAGTCCTTCTCTCTGCCTTTCCTTGTCAATACTTGGCCACGGCTGATCTCCAGCTTCTTCTTGAGGTTAGTCTTGCCCTCTATGCCCCCACTTCCTTTTTTAATTTAATTTTATATTTGGGTCCTTTCTGATTTCTTTTCAATCTTTCTTGTTGATTTGGTGACTAATGGGTTGGACTTTCGCCGGGATTGGACCTTTTGATTTGATATTATGTGAAATATTTTTAACAACGGGTTCAAATTGCGATTTGGAATGGGGGAAAGGGGAAAAGGTTTGATCATTTTGTATGGTTTGTAATGGGCACCGATTGATTTGATTGCAGATTGCGGGTTCTTGCGGTTAGGGTAGTAATTTCAGAGCTTGGAATTCGTCTTCTTTAAACTGTCTATTTCCTTTGTGTATTCTTGAGGGAAAACGAAAGGAGAATAATCTTGAGGTCTGGGTCTCATGAGAATTCTCAGGGGAATGCAGAGATCGATTTGCATTGAAAAATACCACAAGGCAACAGAACCCTGCTGCACTAGGTCATTCTGCCGTGGCATTGCTGTTACTTTACCGAAAGTTAGGACCCGGAATAAACCCGCAATTAAGTTTTTGAGCTCTAATAGTGGTGGGAATTGAAGGGGTGGGACAATATTGTGGGGAAAATTTTGTGGAATTTGCGCGTCTGGTTTTCAGTAATAGAAGGGAACAGCAATGACTCGGATTTTGGTTCAGCGTGGTTCTGGGAGCTCATCGAATCAGAACCGCTCATTGGTACCCAGTTCATCAAGTACACCTACTCAGCCTCAGAATGTTCCTCCCCAAATTAGTGCGGCTGCAAAGAGTGATGGTGTTCCTGAGGAAATCAATGAACAAATTATTGTTGAAGAGTTTCCTGACTACTGTGAGGATAGCTTGAACAAGACCCTGAAATTTGAGGATTTGTCATATGAAAGTGTAAATCAGACACAAAATGTGGAGGATGAAACTGTTGATGCAGTGAAAATTGGAGGCTACGAGAATCAAGATGATTTGATGGCAAGCCTCAGAGGGATAAAAGTCACGGACCAAACCAAGTATGAGTATGATGGCTGTAGTGGTGATAATATGCAAAGTGGTACGGGAGCTCACAACCCCCTCCCCTCCTGTTCCACCGCCTAAACCTGCAGGGTCAAGTTGTAATTTGAGTAGATTTGTCTCAGGAACTTCAGATTCTCCCAGGAGTGGACCATCGAGAAGGTCCACTGCCTGGCCCGTTCCAGCTAGGACTTCACCATCTGGGTCAAGACCTTCATCACCAAGATCTCATTGTGAAAGTGAGGGCTATAATAGTGCTGATGAGCAAAATCCTTGTTTTGGATCCTCAATTTATGACCTTGTAAGTACCTTCTCACTGTTGTATATGGATGTTGATATACTTGCAATACTTAGTTAGTTGATTAGTTGTTAAAATTTTGAATTACCTTGTGCATTAGCTTTTCAAATATGGTGATTTCACTTCCTCCCTTTACTGGAAAAATGCAGGTAGAGTCTCTTTGGCAGTAATTTTAGAAGTTCATTCTTTGATTTATATTTTTGTGAACATGGTTAATTGAAGAACCGATAACCTTTGAATGGAAAAGAATGATTTCGTATGGACGGTTGGACTTTGGTAGTTATGTGTGTACGTGAGCATTCCTCCTTTTCTTTTCTATTTCTTGGGTGGGAGGGGGAGGGTAATGTATGACATTACCTGATACGTTCATCAATGACAAAAGAGCTAAATGCTCACAGTATGAAGACATTTGACAGCTGACTAAGACTAACCAAAGCAAATTTATGTGTTTCCGAATGTTTGTTGTCAGTTGATGTTTGTAATCTCATTCGTCATGGATGTCCTATAGGACTCAAAAGTACATAAGATGTTCATGATTGTACAGGAGTGTTGCTTAGCCCCACGAGAGAATATGGCTTTTCAAATATGTCCATATGTGGTATCGAATCATAAATTAGGTCAAGCGCAGGTAGAGAGCAAGGAAAGGAGCATGACAACTGACAACCACAAACTAATTATTCGATTGAAACCAGGGGGCAATATGGAAGCAAAATGAGTAGACATTCAGACTTAAGTCAGATTGAGTTCCAGGCAAATTAAGAGGCAGTATGTATTCAAAGGAGGATGGAGTCAACTGTGATTATGAGTCTCTACTCTCTGTTATGCTTGATTTTGTTTCTTTTGTTTTTAAATTTAGTGATCCTTTGGCTTATAATGGACAAAATGGGTGCTCACTTGGGTCTTTGGGAGTGAGTTTTGAAACCTTACTGGATACAGGACTTGACTTCATGAGTTGGTTGAGGTTTAAAGCCAGGAACTTGATAACTCAATCTACGCATCAAACACCCCTCTCCCCCTTTCGAAATGGGGGTGGGAGAACTAACAAACTTGACTTCCCCAATCCCTCTTGACTAGTTCAAAAACTTGACTTCCTATCCCCTTACTTAATAAGTGAATGAGTAATTAAATTAATAGACGAAACAAATAAAATGGTGATAAAAGGATTTTTTCCATTACTTGAGAGGAACAAACACTAGGTGTGGAGTTCTCTATCTCTATCTCTCTAATATCATTCTGATGCCCTTAAGAATGAATAGGAAATGCCATGATTCATGAATGGACTTGAATCAATGAGTAACTGAAAGCTCATCTCATTCAAGCTTCATTAGGGGCCAAGGGAGCCCCAAGATTCAATCGACAAGGGAAGTTCAACTTCCTTCCCTTTAGGTCGGTAATGGACGGGCTGTTAACGAGTGTCCAATATCCTCTATTACAATGTAGTATGGACAATGAATTCTTTCTGGCCGTGATAACCAAGTAGAGGAGAAAACACCGGTTCAGATATTTTGTTTGCTTCTGCTTGGATTGTTGATTGTGGTCTTGAAACCGAGTTTACATACTACTCTAGTGTTGCGGTGGACCTTTGTCGGACTTACTTTTCAAATGGTTCTCCATATGATAACAATTGATCTTGTTCCTTATAACTTGTAATTTGCATTTCATGAGATGATGGCGTCTACCTTTTTTTGTTAATGTGCTTATGATGTGCAATAGATGTACAGCAGATATTCTTATGATGTACAGTATTTGTAACTGCTGAGATTTGTGTTTCCTCTTATGCAGTTTCTAAAATTTTTAAGAGCTTATTGGTTACGGGATCATGTTTATAGCTGTTGTTATTGTATTATATTTTTGAACTTAGTTATGCTGCTATATTATTTATGAGTGAAGTGTCAGATGTTTGTCTTGTGTATGTTAGGCGAATTGTCTTTTAGCCTGATTGATGTTTCTTTCATTCATCCTTATAAGTTTGCATGATGCGTTTGTATCAGGAACGAGAGCGGCAATTTGAGATTGATATTAGAAGAGCTAAAGGTTTGGAAGTTAAGAGAATGTTGGCAGATGGTAATTGCCTGTTCAGGGCTGTTGCCGATCAAGTATATGGAGATTCAGAGGCATATGATCTAGTCAGACAGATGTGCATAGATTATATGGTATGTGTGATCTGTTCATTTTTTCTTTCCTAAATTTCCTGACCTCCAACCTTGATGTTAGGATTTTCCAGCCCCCAAATATTCCAGCCTTATAGTCTGGGGAAATATTTGCTCCTGTGGTCCTCTAGGCATAGTTCCTCTTTTTCTTCTTCGGCAGGCACCACTCATTGCTGCTACTAGCCGAATCATGTCCGACTTGATTGCTCAGTTTGTCTTACCTGAAAAAATGATACAGGTGAACTTTTTCATGCATATTTCAAATTTAGACAACTAAATATGTTCTGATGTAATCAGGGTCCAGTTCTGGGTCTGGATCAGTCTGCGTTGGAGTAATTGGACAATGTGTACGTTTGTCCATTTTAGTGGGCTTAGGAGCTTAGATATTTTGAAGCCAATGTGATATTTAGACAATTCAAACCAGATAAATCTGGATAATGTGGTACTTAGCTTGCTTTTACGTACAATTGGATGCTTGGAGAGATCTAGATCAATTAGTCCAAAATTGGAAGGACATGGAATTGTTAAATATTTTCGGAAATCTGGTTTTGTCAGGTATCAGTTGGGGCATCACTGTCTTTGTCCTTTCTCCAAAACTATGTTGGCTGTGATCCAGATCTTTGCCAAACTTTATTCTTAGCCTAGGGGATGAGTTGGGGGCCCCACTGTTATTTACTTGAAAAAGGAAGTCCTGTAAATAGTGCACAGCTTCTGTTGAATCTATAATTCTATATTGAGAAGCCAAATCTTAGTTTACGGCCTCGCTGTTTCTTTTAGACAACAGCTGAATTGGAAAGAAGCTGTCTATTTTATGTAAATTTGAACTTGACGTCGTCGCTTGTGTTCAGAAATGCATAAATTCTTGATTGCCCCATTCTTGCCTAGCGTATCTGTTATTACTGCACTAATGCAATCTGATGTATATTTGTTTGTTGCTATATTCACCAAGTGTCTACCTTTCTCTGCTGTATGCAGGAGCAAGGGAGAGATCATTTTTCACAGTTCATCACAGAAGGGTTCACATCTTACTGTAAGAGGAAACGGAGGGACAAGGTGCGCAACATCATCTGATAGATGCTTTCAATTTTCACTTGAAGCCAAATCCTTAAGATACATGTAGAAGCCATTTTACTCGTATGTTTGTTAAAGTTGTATCTTCAATAATATTTATAAATCAAAGACGGTTGGGAAGTTTGCTTATGGTTCAAGTACTTGACAAGTAAGTTTAAGTGTCAAAAATAAAATAATTTTAAAGCTCATTGCTCCTATGATCAGTCTGGTTAACTTGATACTTCTTGTTGAATTGACCAGCATTTATCGATGGGAGCCCCTACTGAATTAAAAAATAGGATCTGTAGCAGAAATTTTGACTCTTTTTTATGCATATCCACCATTTCTGGAAGGCAAATATCTTCATCTCATTCATAGCGCTTGCTTGTCTGTGTTGTATTGCTTATGGCAGGTTTATGGAAACAATGTGGAGATCCAAGCTCTGTCCGAAATGTACAACAGACCCATCCATATTTATTCTTATAGCACAGGTATAAAACTATCCATTTCTGATCAGCATTAGCCAACGAGTTCTAGAAGTGCCACCATAGAAATATTTCAGTGTCAGTGATACTTCTTCCTTAATGCAGAGCCTATTAACATTTTTCATGGCAACTATGACACTGATACGCCTCCAATTCGACTGAGTTATCACAATGGTAATCACTATAATTCACTTGTGGATCCTCGTCGGTTGAATGTTGGTGCAGGGCTTGGATTTCGGTCTCTCCGAGGGGTAAGTGTATTAACTGGTTGTGTTTTTCTAGGTTGATTTCTGATCTTTTTATGTAGGTTCTAGAACCCCTAAATGATGAATTATCTGTTCTCATTCTAATGATGAATGTTCTGCTTTCTTTTAGTGTTAGATAACATGCATTTTTCTCATCCTGCTGTAATGTTGTATACTTGTTTGTCCTTGCTGAGATGCATTGACACCACACTATTTGCACCTCTTAGTCGTATTGTGTATTTTCTTTTCTTTTCCTTTTTATTTGCTTTTTTTTGGGTGGGGGGATAATGGGGGTGGAGAGAGGGGTTGTTAAGGATCCTTCGGAGTCCAGCCTGTGCTAAACCCATTATAAAAGTCAGTCAATACCAGGAAATGAGGTACAAGCTTTGGTGTTTGTCCCAATCATTTGTGAATTGTGATTCATCCTGTTTCTGCCTTGCAGAGAAATGTAGACAAGGATCAGGTGAAAGCGGCCATTAAAGCTCAACAGGACCAACAGATAGATAATGTATGGTTCCTGTGTTATTTTCTCATACATATTTGGTTATTTCTTGTCAAACTATGTACAATTACTTAATACTCATCTACAATGCTTTGTACAGGCTTTGTTGGCTGAGGGACGATTTTACTCTGATCTTGAGCTCACGGAAAAAGAAATTGAATGCATGGTGATGGAAGCCTCTCGAGCTGAGTATCTTTCTAGTAACAAATCTTTCAATCCACAAGAATCTTCAAAATCTGGTGCTGAACCATCATCCTCTGGAACAAGTAAACAAATTTCTCGTGTCTAGCATCTTCTTTCATTTTTTACCCGTTCTTTCATTTCTTACCCGAAGTGAGAGCAGACGTTTAAAACTAGTGGAATGTTTTGCACATTTGATATTAAGTCCCTGCTTTTTTGGGTGTAATTTTCTGATAATGTTCTGTTAAATGGGAAACAGGGGCATCAGGGAGCGAGAATGAGATGGAAAGCAGGTTCCCCGACCCAGACATGGTAGTGAGCAGCAGTAGCATGCAGATAATGCTGTCGATGGGTTTCAGCTACCTGCAGGTGATTGAAGCATACAGCATTTTCGGTGATGACGTCGATTCCATGGTTTGTTACCTGTTGGAGACCAGCAATAACAGCCGGAACAAGGGCAAGGCTACTGAATAATGAATTGCATTGAACCCTGTTACTCTTATAGGAGTATCATATATCCCGGAAAATCTGTTTGAGGATGGACCTTTTGGCCTGTAGTCTTAGAGCTCTACTCTGCAAGTGAAGCGTGTTCTTAATTATAATAGAATCTCTCATTATTTGCTTGATTATGTTGCGCTCTTTAGTTTGCTCTTGCTAGTTAAGCGTGTTCTTAATTGAAAAGTGCTTGCTGGGGGAAAAGAATATCATTGTTGGGCAGATATTAAAGGGTCAGATTCAGACCAAAAAATGCGATTTTTATAGTGCAGCTCTGGATCCATATCTATGACAGAGAATTGTTTTTGACAAACAAAGCTATCAAAAAAAAGAGGTGAATTTAAAAAATTATATTTATAAAATCTAAAGTGTATAAATGTGGGTTTATGATATAATTGTATTTATATTCTTCATTATTTTCATTATGTATATTTTTCCACTTCATTTTGCTCTCAAACCTCAATTGATCAACTATCAAAAATAAAAAGTTCAATCGATCATGTTCACAGGATTTGTTGCGTATTTACTGTCCCCCTCACAGGATTTTTCCACTTAATTTGCCAAATTAAAATAAAAGAAAATAAATTAAAAGAAATAGAATACGGGATTCTTCGATGCTTACCAAGGCCATAAGCGTTCCTTCCCTCACACAAAACACAACGCTTTCTGCCTTCAGCGCTCCCTTCTCTCACTGCTAGTCTCGCACTGCCGCCGTGCTGCGTGTAACTGCTGCCCACTTCCCAGATATAGCCTCCAACCATCTCTTTCCTCCCGACCCGCCGACGAGTCAACGGCTTCCCGCTACCGCCCAGACGCCCGTTTCTTTCCTCTGTCGCTCTAATCCTCTCAGTCGCTGTCTGTCACTGACCACTCCCACAGCCACAACCGAGCCCTGCCCACTGCCTTCGGCAACTCACCGGCGCCGAATCACCGACCGCTTGCCTCCCTTCCCAGCGCCAAGTGAACGGTTGCTCGCTTCCGTCCAGACGCCCACACTTCCTTCTCTCACAAATCGCAAGTTCACTTTGAATTATAAGGTTGGCGTTTTCAACTTTAAAATTTTTTACTTTTGATCGTAGAATTTGGAATGAATTATGGTAGCAATTCTCCTCTTGTTTGATTGATTTTGTGAAATATAAATTCGTGATTAATGTTGTTTGGTGATTGGTGAATGGTGAGTATAATTCATTTGTGAAGGGACACCCATGAACGAAACTCTTAGCTCCGCCAACCTAAGAATTGGAACTAGATATTTGAGTGACTAATGTTTGTTTCCGAGTCTAATTTGGCATTTCCAAGTGTCAAATTGCATTCTTCTTGGAGATGGTTGCAAGTGAACCAAACAAAGTACAAGCCTTTTTGTATGGGGATGGTTAGTGATTCTTAATATCACCTGTTTGGTTCGGCTCATAAATGAGAAAATTTGATTTCAAAGGTATGGGTTCATATAAACCAGAGAAAAGGGTGAGGTTTATTCAAACTTATAAAAGAGGATTTGAGTGATACCTCAGAAATGTGATTCCAATTTAGAAAACATGAACCAAACATGAAGTGCAGGAATTAATGATTCCATTCCCATACCTTGATGAAAAATTTGGCGAACCAAAAACCCAGTAATGTATAAGTTTGGAAACAGGGACAAGCCCAAGCGCAGCCTAGCTTAGAGACCATACTGAGCTCAGCTGAGCTGAAGCCATGCTTGGGTGTGGCTTGGTTGATTATGCCCTTTTTCTGAATAGATATCTTGTTGGGTGTATGTGTGGCCCAAATTCTGGTTATTGCTTGCCTTGATGTCTTTGTTCTTATTCAGCCCTAGCATAGCCCATCATTTGCTTCAGCAGGTTGTTTTTTCACATCCCTCATCCTGCCTGTGTGTGACGCATGCTTTATTGTTGCTTCAAGTTTGGCATCCAGTCACCTATAAGTGACGAGGATGGCTTGTGGGGGCCTACATCCCTTTGTGTGCTTCATATTTAAGGCAATTTTCTGGTTTGTTATGGGCATTTACGTGATTATTTGTTGTGGGGGTTATTTGAGAGAGTAAAGAACAGATTCTCTGCATTCATCTGCCATCATTTTTTATCCTCCTTCATTCACTACGTATTGGTTGATTTGCCTAATTTTTTGGCATGGCTCATTTCTAATCCACCTTGTGGTGTTTGGGAGTGCCTCTAGGCAACTCCCTTTATGGACATTTGTGCTGAGGCATTCCGCACCCAGTCTTTGCCTCTTCTATTCCACATCTTTTACGTTGAGAGTTAGTGTTGAGAGAATTCTTTGTATTTGATCTCGCTGTTGCTTGTACGCCGTTTGAGATCTCTGGTTGTTTGATCTCGTTGAGCTCTCACACCGTTTAAGATAATTTTGTACTCTCATCTTTATTAGTGGGTTGTTTGCCGTTGCTGTGGTTTCCCATTTTGGTTTTTCCTCATAAAATCTTGTAGTCCTGTTTGGCTTTTGCTATCTTGCTTATTTCTACTCGAATATGTACATCCTTCTACGCTTCTGCATTATCAGCTCAATTTTAGTATTTTTCTTAATGATTCATTCCACGGTTGATATTTGAAAATCAGTTGTTTCATTTTGAAATCCATTTTAAAGGAATTACATGTGATGTGCTACAGTAAGTTTCCAATCTCTTAAACAATGTCGTGGTACATGATATCCAGAAGAATACATTCCTTGCCTTATGCATTCAAGAGAGCAGTAGTAGCAGGTTCTCAAGCGCAGTAAGTGTGTTCCTATTATCTTATTTACTTAACTCATGCTAAGGGCAGAATTTTTTTCTTTTTTGTTCTCTGTTTATTTATTTATTTCAGTGTTTCTTCTAGGAAAACATTTCAAGATATAGCACCTAGTTGTCATGATATTAAAGCAAAGTGTGGGTATAATGCCTGGGCAGTCACCAAGCGTTACCAGCTTCCTCCGTATGGTTTCCGTAATGTCCATAATGTTGAAAGATATCGTTCCTCATTTGGTTCAAGACATCACTACTCTTCCAAAATTTTGCAAGAGAAGAAATCACGAAAGATGCTTATATACTTGACTGCACTGGTTTTTGGAATGGTCGGCTGTTCATATGCTGCTGTCCCCTTGTATAGGAGATTTTGTCAAGCTACTGGCTATGGTGGTACTGTTCAGCGCCGTGAGGTCAGTCTTGTTCTTGTTATTAATATACAATTTAATAGAATGGTTTTATTACATTTATAGCATCAGCTCAACCCTTTGAGCTCTGAGAGCCAGCTGTTCCCTTTTCTCTTTTCCAGTGCTGATTTATTGAGATTTCCCCCTATTCTGTCAGACTGTAGAAGAAAAAATTGCTCGGCATTCAAAAGATGGCACTGTCACTAACAGGTCTGATTATTCCTGTGATTCATTTTTCTGCAGTATTTTAATAGTATTTCTCTCACACTAGCTTTTATATTCATGGTGGAAACACCCCTCCTCTTCCCTCAGGATCAAGAAAGCATGAGACATGCATGATGAAAGTGAAGGTTGACATGAGTATTTTAAGTTATCACTTCCTTATTGTCAACTTTTTTTTTTTTTGGAGGGGGAGGGGTGGATCTCTTTTGTCAATTTCTGCCCTCTAATTAGCGTCGCAAACTGGCAAACATAACAAGAATTTTTTTTTGCCCCCTAGTTTCCTGTAGATTATAGCTTAATGCTAAAGTTTTGAACTTACAATTCTTGCTGCCTTGCTAACAGAAAATCAGAAATTACTTCTTTTGGATAGAAGTATAAAAGAATAGTTATACAGCCCTGATTGTTGTATTCCTATTGGGAACTGGACATGAAGTACAGCACAGAATCAACACATTATAGGCTTATGGTTGCTTCAGTTATAGAATATAGGCACTGCCAAATTTGATTGTGAGACTCTCTGAAACCTGACAGTTATACTATAATGTTTCTGGCCAAAGATTAGGAAGCAGAACATTTTGAGTAATTTTAAAAACCAAACCAAACCAAACCAATATTCCTGTGTCCTGCTTAGGCACCATACCCCCCGCGGGACCCTTGAAGTGCAAAGAGGCTATTCCCTGATGGCAGAAGGAAACCTTGCCTTTTCATGTATCAAATGGGTGACGAGTGAGTTCATTGCTGTGGAGAGGAGTCTTTAGTTTGAATTCATAAGTTCTTACGGAAGCAGTTTTCTGATTATGAGCTCTCTGTTCTGTCTCATTCATCGTGCATCAGTTATTGCATTTGGGTATTAATGTGTTATTTGTTGCTCTTCTTTCTTTCCTCGTGGAGCGAAGCACTTCTATAAGAAACTTCGCAACTCAACGGAGCTAAGCTAAAAAAGCTAGGCTATCTGTATGTATAGTTGGTTAAAGTAAACCATGAGATAGGTTCTCGTTTTTAGTTTGATGTATCTATGTACTGGTTGTTGAGTATCCACTAGTTATGGGTAAGAGTAGGACACCATACATCTTCACGCTTTCCGTCCCTACCAAAGTTTGGATCACAAGGGTTTCTCATTGTTTTAAAGTTTTGGTTGTTGATTTCTACTGGCCTGATACAGAGAAATTGTGGTGCAATTCAATGCTGACGTTGCTGATGGCATGCCATGGAAGTTCATTCCTACTCAAAGAGAGGTGTCTTTCTTTGAAACCTGCACCTACAACCCCTCCCCTCCCCCCAAAAAAAAAGCTCTTTTTCAACACCTTCACGCTATTAATGATCTCGATTTCACTGCAGGTGAGGGTTAAACCCGGGAAAGTGCTTTGGCATTCTACACAGCCGAAAATCGGAGTTCAACTCCTATCGTAGGTGTCTCTACGTACAATGTGACACCAATGAAGGTAGATTTTCTTTTATGATGGCATTTAACTGCTAATACCTCTGCTTGTCAATATGGAAAATCCTAAACAATTAATGTTTTAGCAGTTCCTGCTTCGCACATAGCTTCTGTTAGTTTGGGGTAATAAGCAGTCTTACAGAAACAACCTATTTGCCATCAAGAATAAGGCCGCTTACATATGAACCTCTCTCTACCACATCCTTCCTTGGCAAGACAGATCTTTTGTTCGATTAGCTTGGTTCATGCTTCTTATACTGTGCCGGTTCTATCGAACTCTTCAACCTCTCTCCAATATCTGCAAGGAGTTATATATAATTAAATTAAATATGCACATTGCAGGCTGCAGTGTACTTCAACAAGATACAGTGCTTTTGCTTCGAGGAGCAGCGGCTCCTTCCAGGGGAGCAGGTTGACATGCCTGTAAGTAGATAACATATTCATAGCATAATCTTCAAACTCAAAAAGTTCATTTCCAAGCCCATCTTTTAAAAGCACTTTTTTGAACTGTTACAGGTGTTCTTTTACATTGATCCTGAGTTCGAAACCGACCCTAGAATGGATGGCATCAACAATTTGATCTTATCATACACGTTCTTCAAAGTTTCCGATGAATAAAAGGAACTCTATCCAACCTTCATAATAACATGCTGGAAATCCAGCAGAGATGAGAAGCATGGATGCATTTTTACGGCCAGTATTAGTTCTCTGACAACAAGAGATCATCTAGATACAAGAATTGATAGTATGAAGATGGAGGTCTTTCATGCATACATTAGCCCGTGCAGTTGCTGAGCAGATGAGATTTTTGAAGTCTTTGTGCTTTCTATTACATTATAAATCCTTATATAAGCTCCATTTTAAGGGAAATTGTATTATTTTAATAGTATCCATGCCTCATATTAAATATTTTATTTTACATTTCAACTTTGTATTGTACAATATACACCTAAAATATGCTCAAAAGTCGAAATTCACTATTTATCTCCAATTTTTGCTTAAAAATGGGATTGCCCGATATTGTGGGAAGTTTGAAAGTTGTGTTTTTCAGATAAATTAGTTGGTCAAATTGCTTCACATTGAGTACCTTTTTCACTGTTTTGTTTTGAAGCTTGAAGGTTAAATCTGCCAATAAGTTAAGATTTTATAACCTAAGCAAAAATTAAACAAATGAACAAGAAGTGAGTAATGTTAATTCTGATGAATTTAGTAACACAAAATTGACTAAATCCAATGGTAAAACAATTTAAAATAATAAGAATTAGCTATGTAAGGATAAACTGGTAACAACCAAGAACCTTAGACAATTCTTCTTATTTTTTTTTTTTTACAAAGGGTAAAAATAATACACATTCAAACTTAGATAGCACTTTTTAACAAGGTTCTATCTAAATTATCATTAATCATAATAGACGAAAGAAGTGGAGAGGGGAACAACCCCACGTAGTTGGAGAAGGGACCGCATGCCCCAAATGTGCTAGCCAATCAGTTGCATTGTTTGTTTCTCTAAAAATATGATTGGATGTTGCAACTTGTGAAATTTCTCGTAAGACGAAAAATGTCTTGAATAATGAAGTCGACTTAGCATGGTAGTTGAATAATTCCTTTGATCGCATCAACGATAATTTTGTTATCTTCCTCTATATGGAGTTTCGAACTTTAGCTTTGAGAGCTTCTCGTATTCCAAACCTAAGTGCACTAACTTCCGCAACTATAATAGAAGTCTGTCCCAACTCTACTACTCCCGCACTCAACATGTCTGCCTTTCTCATTTCGTAGAATAAATCCCATAGTCGTCTTCTTGTAACACCCCAAAACACCCCCGAGAGTATTACATCGCCGAGTTCCTTAAAGGAACTCCCAAGGCTCTTTCGGTGTTGATTTGGTCGTCTAAACTCAACTTAAAAGTAACGCCGATGGTTTTCCCAAAAGAATCCGAGATTCTCTCGAAAATTTCGGCGAGTTCCGTTTGTAATATGGACTAACCCATAGGCTCAAAGCCTTAAAATCCTACATAAAAAGCATAATAAAACTCGACGAGCCACACGCTCGGAGTATACAACTCAACGGCCACACGCCGGAGTTCAACCAATCATGCTATAAAACTTAAAACAATCTATTGGTTACTATACGTTGGTACAACTATATGCACTAAATTACAAATACAACATTAAGAAATAAACAATGCACATTCTTGGCTTGAATTGCTCGAGCACGCATCAACAGACAATCCGCAAAGGTCCGAAGCATGCTAAGTGTAGATTATACTTCAAAGGTCCGAAGCATGCTAAGTGTAGATTATACTTCGAAAGTGTACCGCAATCTTGGGTGGGGACGGGGCAATTTGTGGGGGTGAGCAATAATCAACGGGCTCACCGGAGTCTTAAACCCTTAAAATAAAAATTCTTTACACATAATACTCATAATAATGAAATCTGCGAAAGCATAATAGGGTAATAGAAATCTATATACTTTTCACTGAAATCTCTTGCAATGAAATAGATCAAGACTCTTTAATCACTTAAAAGCACACATTCACATTCAAGAATACTTCTTTTGGGGTTGAATCAACTTTTACGGGCCTTCGAGGATTCGAACTAGCACTTCTTTCATCTCGGGCGCGACCCCGACAAAAAGGCTCCGGGACCTATCTTCGGGAAGTCTCGGGCGGGCATCCTGTCTTTCCAGGACCCCTATTAGAATCCTTCCCTCAAAGTCTCTAGCTGGGCGTTCCCGGTTCGAACACTTCGGTATGCTAAACGATCCAGTAGCCTGTTGATTCAAAACTCTTTGCACATTCTCATTCATCACATTCACTTCGCAACTTTCTCAATCGATTTGGTATTAAGGAAGGCATGACACCACGTGTCACCCTTATAAATTCACTTTCTCAAATCAGCTTTGCTTCTTTAAAACACATTCACGTTCGAAAGGCGGTTCACAAGAAATTGCATTCAAGAATCATTCACGTAAAACACAAAACTCCTTTCGAAACTATTTTTGAACATCACGTAAAGTAATCACATAGCACGAATAATCACCATTCATTGCAAGCAATCATCCTCAACTCTTTTCCAACTAAGCTTTTCTCAATTCGTCGGTTAGTATGATTATCTCCATTTTACGAGCCACAATAACCACAAGTACATATCACTCAATTCAAAATTCTTACTTTTCATTACCTTTTTGCCTCACTTGCTCATTTTACGCTTCTACTTTATAACTCAACTTCCTCTGCCCGTATTCAGCCACCCGACTCTTGCTCTCACTTTATCGCTTAAGTCCCTTTCACTGTGCTTAACTTCAAACTTGATTTCATCCCAAAGATCGAGATATGTTCTAAACTCATTACTTAACTCTTGCTCGTCCGTCCTTGGGCATGTACCTCTCAATCACTTGTCCTTATTCGGTTTCAGTTACCTCTACTTGTTTTCACACTTAGTTTAACCTCAAGGAATTAATATACTTCAAACGTAATCAAGCTCACAATTATCCATTTTCACTTACTTGTCCCAATTGCGCATTACTCCATACGAATTCATACTCCTCTTTATACTTCGAACTACCATTTCCCAATGTTCATAATTAGCTCTTAATACCGTAGCTTCAAGAATCTCTAAAACTTAATTAACTCATAATTCCCATCCACGTCCCAACTCTTCATCCTCAACAGCTAATCGAACTCGAATACTACTCATTTGACCTATATAATCTAGCCTCTTCGAATCAACACACCCAATTCAACCTTAAGTGATTATTCAAGCTCTTTAGAAGTTCCCGATTTAACTCAACTATTAAACCCAAGTAACTCCCTTCATTCCACGATTCAGCCCTCTCAATTTCTTAAATACATTCTAAGCTCTTATTTCAATCTCAAACAACAAATAGGTCGCGTTACTGTAATACGGATACTCAACGTTCACAACAATTCAACATTCGCATAACACATTCAACAATCACAACAAATCCATTTAGGTTTCGAAATTACTAATAGTTTAGAGCATAAGACTACCCACCTCGATTCGGGGATTGCGGGTTTGTGGTTTGCTTGAGATTCGAGCTCCCAGGTTCCCTTCCTTCGTTCGGTTCTTGCTTCCCTGCCTCTAGCCCACCGTTTCGCCGCCTCTCGTCCAGGTCCCCACGCGTTCTTACCGCCGGTCTGCCTCCCTTGTCGCCGTCGCCGTCGCGTGTCCCGGTCCCCGACCCTCGGACTTCCTCGCGCTATCTCGCCCTGCTCCGCCGCTTGCTTTGCCCCAAACTCTCGCTTTCTTCCTCGCTCGCGCTTACTAGGGTCGCCGGCCGTCGTTTTCCGGGTCTGCGGTGGTCGCCGGCCACTCCTTGGTCTCGTCGGACCTTCACACCGCACGCCTTCTCTCTCTCTGCGCGTTTTCGCGGCGCCGTTCCTCTCCTCTGCTCCTCCGTTTCCCTTGCGGGTGCCGGCCGCCTTCCCTCGTTTGCCGCCCGGCTTGCCGACCTCCGACCTCGGCTCCAGGTCCCGCGCACCCTCTTTCTCTCTCTCTGTTTCTCCCGCTCGTTCTTCCTCACTTGCTCGGGCTTCCCGAGCTTCTTCTTCTTTGTTTTCCCTCTCTCTCCACCGCTTGCTTAATTGCGGTTAATGCTCCTTATTGGACCCCCAAATGAGCTTAATCATCTCCTCATGATCTAGTAAAAATAATCATGGCCCATATACAATAAGTCTATATCTCCTCCCTTCCGTCCTCTTACGCTGCTGCGTCCCAACTTATTTTAATACGCCGGCCACGACGATTCCTAATCACCCAACAGCGAGATGGAAAAAGGAAGGCAATCTCCTTGATTTAATTTATTCGAGAACAGACTTCGAAGGAAATTTTAAAGAAATAAGTCCGATCGTAAATAAAATCAGCCACTCAACCCCCTAGTTGTAGGGAAAAATACTCGATAATGTTACGCTTTTCAACTACTTTCTTTAAAATTCCGGGTATTACACTTACTATTAATGATGATTCGTCAAAGTTGAGCTTGATCCATCCCTGCAAAGGTTTATTCCATTTGACCGGACGCACTTGTTTTAACAAGGAATGGTTATTTGTAGCATAGAAGTCTTTAGGTGAATTTCTCGTCTTTGAAGTCAATTCCGCAAACGCCCTCTTTGCCCCGATAATGGATCCGATGTGGTTGAACTTTTTATTGTTGAAGATGAGGGCATTTCTCTCCTTCCAAATGTTCCATATCAAAAATAGAACCCTATGCGGTTGATTTGGTTGGAGTGAGGATTTTACCGCTTGGAGAATAGCTTTACCATCAAAGTTGTGAGAGATGAAGTTGATATGATGAATCCAATGATGATTTGTAGTTGTAGCCCACATTGGATAAGTATGTGGGCAAAGGAAAAAGAGTTGATTTTCCGTCTCGTCATAAAAGTTGCAAATCTTACAAAGATGATCAATTTGAATTCCTCTATTAGCTAACCTCTTCCCGAGTGGAATTCCCTCATGAAGAAATTGCCACAAGAAGATTTTAATCTTTGGTGAGATGCTAGTTTTTCAAATCCAATGACCATCCCATGTATCATAATCAAGATGATTCGGTGCCAATCTAGTAGCCGTTTTTGTAGAGAACAACCCATTACCCGATAGGCCCCAACATCTCTCGTCGGTAGTGAGGTAGATCGGTAATGGTAAAACTTCTAATAGCCTCCACCACATTTGGTGGTAAAATAGCATTCAACTTAGGGATGTTCAGGCTATTTTCACTAGTAATAAAATCGCTTGCTCTAGTTTGTAAATCAAGAGTGGTAGAATCATACCACGTAATTTAGAGTAAACTCGGCTAAGGCACCAAATATATGTCCGGAAGAAAATATTTTTCCCATTTTCAATTTTCTATCCGATACCCTTATTAAATAACGCAAAATATTTGGACAAAGACTTCTAGACCCATGAATCTGTGCTTCTTGGTTTTCTTGAGAATAGATCCCCTTGGCTAGCATATTTCGCTATCATGTGTTGAGAACACAAATTATCCGATTTTTAAAGTAATTTTCAGATAAGTTTACACTAGAAAGCGAGTGTTAATGTCTTTTGCTTTACGAAGGTCTCACCCTCCATTGTCTTTTGGTTGACAAATGAGGTCCCAGGCTATCATAGGCATACCCTTTTTGCTATTTGTTTTTCAAAAAAATCCTATTAATTACATCAACCGAGTGAGTTGTATGTTTGGAAAGTTTAAAACATTGCATAGAATGAGCCGGTAGAGATTCAAGATTAGATTGAATTAGAACCACTCTACTAGCTTTTGACAGAAAGTTAGCCTTCCAAGAGTTAAGGTTTTTGTTTGCCCTATCAATAATCGGTGAATAATAAAATCTTCTTTTTACCTTGGATTGCAGAACACCCTAAATACTTACCCAAGGATTCAACAATAGGGATATGAAAAATAGCATAAGCTATTTCCTTATCCCTTCTAGTGGCATTGGGAGGGAAAATCATGGATGATTTGTGGAAATTAATTAATTATCTAGAGGATGCACAAAAATCGTCCATGATTTTCTTAAGAAGACAAAAAGATCGAGCCTTTGCTTTACAAAAGAGCAAGCTATCATCAGCAAAGAAAAGACTCGGGATAGTACTCCTCTTAGCACAAAGTTTAATGCCTAGCCCACTTTTCTTGTTGATCCACCTTTAATTAGTTTGGATGTTAAAGCTTCCATACAAATAAGGAAAATATAAGGTGAAAGAAAGTCACCTTGTCTAAGTCCTCTAGACAGTTTAAAAAGCCATTTGGTTGGTCATTCACAAGAATAAAATAAGAAACGAGTAGAAATACATTCTCTAAACCACATGTTCCATTTATGAGAAAAACCCATTTCATTAAGGCAATCAAGAAGAAAATCTCATTCGACTCTATCGTATGCCTTTTCCATATCTAATTTAAGTGCTACCTAAGTCTGTTTTGCTTTTTTCATTTTTAAATTTGTTCATAATTTCATAAGCAAGTAAAATATTATCCTAGATTTGTCTACCTGGTACGAAATCACTTTGGAACTGGAATATTATACTTGTTAAGGCATGGTCTAAGACGATTTACTAAAATTTTTGCTATATTTTTATACAATGTATTGCACAAGCTAATTGGTCTAAAATGATTTGTCACACTAGGGTCATCAATCTTTGGAATCAATGTTATGAAGGTATGATTAATCTCTTCAAGAATTTTTCCATTCTCATGGAAATTGTTAATCATTGTGGTTAGATCAACTCCCACAATATCCCAAAACTTATGAAAGTAGCTTGGCCCAAACCCATATGGTCCAGGGGCTTTCGAGGGTTCCATTTGGAAGACTGCAGCTTTAATTTCATCGGTTGAAAAATTTTGAACAAGACTAGCTCGTTGTTGGTCATTTAATTTTGCATGGAAAAGAGGCGATGATATGATTCGATTAGAGTTTTTTTGAATCGCTTGAGAAAATCATTGATAAAGATGTCATTAATGACTTGCATATCCTCAATCCACACACCTGAGGAACAACCTTAGACAATATTTAATGTAAATTTTCTATTTTTCATGAGGTAAGTTTGCAAGAGGAAAATTAACAATTAAACTCTCATGATTTTATAAAAAATTGCGTAAAATCGTTTCATCCAAGTTTTTAGTTAATCATAGTTAGAATATGATAATGCAATGCGTATATATATCCTCTATCTATTCAATACCGACGTATGGAGTAACATTTAATGTTTTAATCAAATTAAAATTAATTACCTTAATAGCATTCTTAGTTTTTCACAAATTCTTTTATATTTTTCATTCCAAATACTTTTTATTACTTCCATATCCTGTTATATTAATTCAATGAGAAAATATTTTCCAACAGTTTTTGACTAAACGACTATCCATTAATATCCAGAATGCCGTAACATTAATAAACTTTTAAAATCCAAAATGCCGTAACATTAATAAACTTTTAAAGCAGTTATCAGTTATATAAACAGTTATTCGCTTCTAAACCATTAATTATAAGCATAATATAGTATTTAGTTTACTAATTACTTTCAAGTTGGAATGTCTGGTGGAAGCCCAACAGCAGTTAGTTAGGGGCAATTTCGTCCTTTTTTCTCTGTGCTTCAGTGAGTCATTGACCTTTTGTACCCTGAGTTGAGGGTATAGTGAGGGCATTGTTTTATTTTTATTTATTTTTTTGGATGTAATTTGTAGAGGTGACGAAAACCTTTCTGTCTGAGGGATTGCCTGGGAGAGTAGGAGAGAGAAGCTTCTTACGCAATCTCCAAAAACCTAATTTAGCCAAAGTTAGGGTTTGCCTCGAATTCCAATTTCGCTAAATTCGTAATCGAAATTAAAATTGGAGTGCTAAAGATGTCGCAAAGTGGGAAATTGATGCCGAATCTGGATCAGAACAGCACGAAGCTTCTCAATCTCACTGTTCTGCAGCGAATCGATCCTTTTGTTGAAGAAATTCTCATCACTGCTGCTCATGTTACCTTATACGAATTCAATATCGACCTAAGCCAATGGGTCTCTCTCTATCTCCCTCTCTCTCTCTCTTCTCTCTCTCTCTCTCTCTGGTTGTGTTTTCTCAATTTCCTACATTCATATTGACTATCTCCATGTCAATTGTCTTGCAGAGCCGCAAGGATGTGGAAGGATCGCTTTTCGTTGTCAAAAGGTTCTTGCTTTCCTCCCTCCCCAGATCATACCGATTTTTTTTTTTTAGAAATCTCGATGATTTGGTCAATTTATATATATTTTTCGAAGTTTCGTTACCGAGTACTTTTTCCCAAGCTTAGGAGCTAGAAAGAATGAGTCTTTATTGAACTGTTCTCCTGAATAAACTGTTTGTTGGCCTCAGGAATGCTCAGCCTCGATTTCAGTTTATTGTAATGAACCGCCGGAATACAGGTTAGGAGTTTTTCCAATGATCTCAGCAATCATAAATGCTTCTTGTTGGGTTGCTATTGTCCACTGTGAATTGATGCCTATATTATTTTGCCCGTTTCGTTATCAGCTGGTATATTAACGATGGATTATGTTGATCAACATGCCATGTATTTCGAAGGCCGTTTAAAGTAGGGCGGGTATCCTTTCAGTATATAAGGAACCAGGATGGCAAGCATTCTTTCCGATGCTAATTGAAAAGGAAGTCAAATTTTGGAATTATAAAACTTTTTTTGACTATCATTTATCTGATGGCGTTGTTTAGTCCACTATTTTCACAGCTTACATGACATGGACTAGTACTATTGGAAAGGGTCATACTAGTTGTTGGTATGGATAGAAAATAAATTTTGGGGATCAGTGATGAGCAAGTGCTCGGCTTTATACACCCATTAATATGGGAAGAAACGATTGAGGATCTCAAGTCTCAACTCCTTTATTGTAAACTGAGGAATTTCTGACCAGTGTGCTCAACTTTTGTTGGAACTGTAAGTCGTATCTTTGTACGCTTGACAGATTGGTTGAACCACATTTTGGACTTTTAGTATAAACTCCAAAAGAATGGGATTGTGAACTTATTTGGCGGTGATACTGGGAATTTTCGGCATAGTTCGTAGATGATTGGCACCTGAACTTGCTGACAATAGTTTACTGTTGGTTATATAATAAGCTGTATGGCTGTTTCTCATGCATTCATGTGAGGCTGATAGCTAACAACATTAATTGTTTTCATTGCGGACAGCTGCATACCCTGTAAGTGTTATGATATATGATTAATCATGCTGTTCAAGCACTTTGGTTTGAATTTAAACTATATCTATGGAGAAGCCAGCACTCCTTTTGAATTATGTGGATGGTGGGAGCTCCTTGTACAAGTAGCTTCCTTTACCCTGAGTGTTATCAGGAACCAGTTACTTTTCATTGATGACTTACGTGGATGAGATCCTCATTGGATACTGTGATTTTATTAGTATCCTGAAGGGATGGTCAGTCATATTTTCCCTATTGATCATATCTGTTGGTGCTATTAGTGTGTCATTTTCTAGGAATTATTCACCAATGGCCATCTTGGTAGAATGAGAAACCAACTAACAAGGATGTTGAATTTCCCCTTGTAGACTGCACTTAATAATATAAGAGAGGCATTAAGAGAGTTGAAGAATGGCTTGACCTTTTAGATTTGTTTTGATGCACGTTAAATGTCCAATGTTCATATGATTCTTTTGACTGATACATCAACCTTTTGAACTTAATGAGCATTGTGCTTGAATGTGCAGAAAACTTGGTGGAGAATCTTTTGGGAGACTTTGAGTATGAAATCCAGGTTCCATATTTATTATATCGTAATGCAGCACAAGAAGTAAATGGTATTTGGTTCTATAATGCTCGTGAATGTGAAGAGGTCGCAAATCTCTTTGATAGGTATCCCAAAGCTCTTTGACTTTGATGTTTATGAGTGGATTACCATAGAGCATTTCTTACCATAAATTCTGTTCTGTTGTGTTTCTTCAGGATACTTAATGCTTACTCTGAGGTGCCTACGAAATCAAAGGTGTCTTCGTCTAAAAGGTGAATACTGATATATTCTGCTCGGTAGTAGTTCTGACAGGATACTCTGGAATTGTTGAGTTTTACGTAGGGGAAGTCATGCATTGACCAGAACTTTAGTGGTTGTCTATACTGCTATAAGACAGAGAGGGGCTATTTTACATTGAGTTTGCTTACTTGGAACAAATAAATGAAAGTGTTATTTGGGCTTCTGTATCTATGCATGTGTGTGCGTGAGTGCATGCACACTTTTTTCTTTTTTTTTTTGGGAGTTGGGGGGGTAATAGACTAGAAGATTAGTATGTATACTACTTGAAAAGGAGATTGTATCTACTATCTAGCATCTCCATAGTCTTCATATACGATATTGGTTCTTGTTTCCCTGAACATGTATATCTGTTGCATGATGTTCATATTCACAGGATACTTGTTTTAAATGCTTTGGCCTACACCTACTGCGGCAAACAGCCACATACAACCTGACCTTCCTGTTTAGAATTTAGAGCATTGTTGCAGTATGAGGGTCTACATGAGAGGTGGGTTCTACATGATTTGTGAAGATTTGATTAATCATATTTTGGCATGGATATTTTTCCAGCGAGTTCGAAGAGCTGGAGGCAGTCCCAACCATGGCTGTTATGGATGGTCCACTAGAACCGTCCCCACCAACTACTGCAAATGTGAACGATGTTCCTGATGATCATGCTTTTGTGAATTTCTTCAGTGTATGTCTAATCCTCTGTGAATTTGAAGAACAATGTATTCTTCACATAAATGTGTTGCACATATTTTGCAAGGTTGCTGATGCTTAAGTCATATTTACAGTCAGCCATGAGTATTGGAAATCCTTCAGTTCCGACAATTACTGGAGAGCAGTACAAGCCTGCTTCAACAGCAACGCTCCCTGGCCGTTCATTGAATATCCATCCAATAGCTCCTTCACCACAAGCAGCATCATCAACATCTGCCTCTTTATTGTCTCTCCTCGATTCATCTGAATCAAGTAGCAATAACAACCGAACAACAAATCTTGTTAAACCATCGTCTTTTTTCAGTCTTCCTTCCTCCTCTTCACCATTGGTGATGGCATCTGCAGCTTCATCCATACCTACTGCACCTCCACTGCAGCCACCTTCAAATCTCCAACGCCCCTATGGTACTCCAGTACTGCAGCCATTTCCTCCTCCAACGCCACCTCCATCTCTAACTCCAACTTCATCTGCTATCCCTAACTTCGGCCCAGTTATCAGTAGAGAAAAGGTCCGGGATGCACTTTTGTTGCTTGTTCAGGTATGCATTCCATTTGTTCATATGAATTATATTAGAGGGGCAGGTTCAGAATTAACTGTGTTTTGCCATGCTATTCAGTAGTTAAATCCATAATGTATTTCGCAATTATTGGATCTTAAAATTCTCCTGCCATTATGTGGAACTTTACTATCTTTGTGCCCTTATTAGCCTAAATACAGATCATATGTTTAATAGCCTTGCACAAATTAAGGTCCAAATTCCGTCCCCTTCATCAGAACATGAAACACCAGCATCCAAAACTTGGTTAGTGTCCTTTTTGACACTTTATAAACTTAAATCAGGCCGAAACAAATGTAACTTTCTGCGAATAACCAGATCTGACCGTTGGATCCACATTCATGATATTCTCATTTGCTAACCAGGAGGTTAAAATTAAAAGTAGTAACAATAATAACAGCAGACACCAAGTGATATGAAAGTCCAATTAAATATATTTCAGTAGTTTCTTACTGGTAGATCTGCTGATTCACTCTGAGCCTTTTTCCTTTTGTTTCCCTCTTTTTTTCATTTTTCTTGCACTGATATTTTATATGCTAAACTATAATTCCTTCCTTGTGGCACAGGACAATCAGTTTATCGACATGGTCTATCGAGCATTATCGAATGCTCACCAATCTTAGAGGCTTTTTCATGTTCGGTTCCAGTCACAGTGTATGTTAGTGTTATGCATAGCAATTCACCATCCTGGGTGGTCTTTGATCACAAAACAATGTAATATGTATATTCGTTAAACTTGCAAGTTTTGTTCTGCTCAAGTTTTTATGTGTTGAAATGGCACGTTGGCTCCTCCAACCGATGGTATGTTTGTGTCATATTATGAATGAATTAACCCGTTAAGATCTTCGCTTTAGAGATTATGATACCATTTATAACAGCTAACTGTTAGTAATCACTAACCACTAATCATAACTATTGGTAATAATGATAACCGTTGGTAACCACTAATTGTAACTGTTAATGACAATTAACTGCTAATTATAAATGCTAATAATTGCTAACCGTTAGTTTTAACCTAATCGAAAATGCTAATAATCACTTGACGTCCCTCCTCCCCTCAAACAAAAAAGAAAAAATAAAAGTAGGGGAATGCTGCTAGCTATTTGGGAGTTTGCTCATGAAATGATCAGTGATCCGGTGAATTCAGATGCACTGCTACTTTGTAAGATTTTTGTTATATCCACTTCTTTTGATCAATTATTCACTACTGTAGACTTGTAGAGTATAGCAATTGGGTAACGATTATGATGGATCACGCTACAAATAGGGAAAAAGATAGGATTCTATCTTGTATTATGTTACATGTATCCTACAATACATGCGACCCAAGGTCAAGAAAAACTGGATCAACTTACAGCTACATACATAGGCCTTGATCTGAAGCTCATAGATTCCTTCACCACCAAAAAATCTAGTTCGAGAACTGAAATCCGTATACAAGGAGACAATTGCGAGGGGAGAGAGTTGAATAACCCGAGCAGGAGATGAATTCTTAAGAATTAGAGTTTTCTTCATCATCTGGAAAGATGAATCTCAAATCTTCATTGTCCCTGTAAACTTGAATAAGAGCAGCTGCTTTATATGCAAACAGTCCCAGCATCGCAGGCACAATCTGACAAACCAACCACACGAGCCGTCAAAAACCGTTCAACCCCTTTATGAAGTCATCTTCAAAGAATTTGGGCATACCTGGAAATCGAAGACATCACTGTCAAAGTTCCGGTGAAGCAGGATCCACAACCCATAAATTGCTGCTGGGATTACAAGCCTCGGAGATGAAAGAGCAATTACGCTACCCTTAACTGATCTCTCTACTAGTTCCTTCAAATCCTCACTTCGTATGCCAATTCTGTTTTTTAGGAGATGGAGAATGAGAGAAGATAGGAGGGCAATAAACATTTTATTTTGCTAATGATAATGATGAAATTTGGTAGTAACATATAGGTAGTTTGAGGATGTTTGAGGATGATACTTCTTTTGTTTCTTTTGGCGGAATATCTGTGGAACTGAATCCTGAGATATGCTGTCTGCATGCTGGTACAGAAGCTGTAGATACAGGCAACTGCATAAAGAGTTATATTAGAAAACATTCACCCAATGGTTTCCTTGACTTTATGAAACTTGGGAATTTTCAAGTTTGTCACAAGCATAGAGGTTATAGAATATAGATATTTTGGAAATAGATGCATTACCCCTGAATGCCATTTATTAGCATGGCAGTATGTATATGCCCGGTCTAGTTATGCCCGGTCTAAATTGCCCAGAACCAGACCCAAAGCAAGGCAACAAACGTCGACTCAGACCAAACTGATACTAACATTTGTTTGATCAGCCTTGATTGCATTTTCTTTGAAAGCTTAGTAGAGAGACACCAATGACAAAGCCAAATATGACTCAAAACCTCAAATGACCTGGCATGGTTTGAAGTCCATCAACCGATTCTGACAATCCAAAATAAACTTGACCTCAGTGACTAGTTTGTGACGTCTAATGTTTGCTTACTTTAGTGTAGACCTGGGAAAAGTGAGCGCTAAAATGACTAAAAGGGGTTTACACACCTCCCAAACATGCAGATGAGACAACTTTTACATCACTATGGCGATAAACATTTTACCCACTGACCTGAATCCAACTCCTGAAGCATAGCTCACAGCTGCCTATGCAGGAAACACAGGAAAATATAAGTAACAATTCCGTTTCAAGAAAACATACACTTTCAAGAGGGAAATGATTCCAAGAAAAATGAATAACAGAGTTTCTCGAAAATTTTCATAGGGGGCTTAAACTAATAGCACAAGATATTGGTGATAAATGATAATCATGCTTTCAAATGATAACACTAGCTTGCAGATGCAGTATCATCTCGCCCTTGATTAGATTACTAAAACTCCAAATATGACTGTTGCTTGCACTAGCACATGATACGCAAACATAATTCTAAGCAGTTCATATTGAAGTCTAGATGTTATTATTGTTATGGTAATTCAAAAGTCCATTGCTAAAAAGATTGCTCTCAATTTGTATGAAAAACATCTGTATAACTCCATTTCTCATTATTTTTACCTGAACTGATAAGGTTAATAAGCAATACCCAGTACATGCAGCTCCCACTCCAAGAGTCATGAACAGCAGTTCTCTCTTCAGCTGGAAAATCAAAAACATCAAAATCAGCATCGTTTTGAACTGAACACATCAGCCAGCAGAACTCATGGCCAAATCAAATGACAACAGAAACAAGTAAATAAACATCAAGCTTAAATCTCAGCACTGTTCTGAAATATCTTAAGGATGACTAGGTCATTATTGCACAAGAGAACTGCTTTGCATCAAAAGAAAGAAAATTCAATCAACAGAGAATCGGTAAAATCATGTCTGAAAAACAACATACATAATAAAGCGCTGTTGTCCAAGCCTCTAAGGCCAGGTATGATCTGACCAAACAAATAGCAATTCTTGATGAAAAAGCTGTTTACTTGGCCTGCCAACTCATGTGATTCAAAACATGTTGGATAACAATCTAATGACATTGAGAAAAAAATGTGACTATGATCAAGAAACCGAACTCTTAAACATCAACAGCTTCTCACGGTGCTCCATGAAAAACAGAATACAGAACAAATCTGTCATGAAAATGAAGCAAGAAAATCAAGGACTTACAGCTTCATATCTAAGAAGGTTGAGCCTCTTTCTTCTTTCCCTATCATCCTGCATTTCCTGATATGAAAGGTAGAATCAATAAGTCCTTTGTGCATCCTCAAGATGTAAAATTGTAAAAAAGCCTAGAAGGTTTGAAGAAAGGGAAGCCTTGGAGCATGCACATAATATGTGATCAGTCAGACCTTATTGGTTGGCTTCTTGTTGACTGGTGCAGAAGTTTCACCAAGCAACCATTCTTGAGTTTTTTCAATTTCAAAAAGCCTCCTTCAGGCTCATCACCTGAATCCTGTGATGTTTGGGCATTAGAAAATTGAAACATGTAAGGAAACAATTAGAGAGAGTCACAAATAAAATATTGTTGTCAACAGAGAAATCCCATTTTAACCCCTTTCCCACACTGAATTTCTTTGCATGCACAAGCAAACCATACAGGAAAGACAACCACACTCAATAAATTTTATAGGAATGACTCCTATTGACCTGAAGCTGATATTCAGCGAACATTTCCATAAGAGGAAATTTTAAAGCATGTAATACCTGTTCAATAGGTTCGAATTCTCATCTAATCGGCTAGCATCTGCATCATCATATTTTATTGCTCTCCTCTGGAAAATAATATCAGAATATTTTGTTATAAGATCTCCATTTAACTGCCTTTCCCGAAAAAATTCTTGTAAAACATCATCCTCTGTACGTTCACTTGCTGGCAATCAAGATAAACAGAAAGCAAGTAAGGATCAATGAAAGAACAGTCTAATGCGGCTTATAGGTTATTTCCCTTTGATAGGCATCATCATGTTTAATGAGAGACATATCCACTTGTCTCTGGCAATCTCCCAAGTCATAACACTCCTCCATAAATCAATCAGTTCCTAACTAACAAAATTCAGCATTCCAAAGATTATGGTGAAAAATGTTTGCAGAATAAAAATCCAAATCAGACAAACAAGGGAGTTTTGGTTTATAAGGATGATATAAAGGAAGCAAGAGCAATTGATGTTAATGTTTGATACAAGGAGAACATCCAAAAGTGGCAAGGGATACGGATTAAGCCACAGAGCAGAAACTGCATTGGTTTGGGCAATGACCAAACAAAATAATAATAATTCAGAGAAGCTATCTAATATCTATGTAAAGCTGACATGAAGAGAACCAAGAAGCACACATACAGCTATCTCCCTGGAAACTACACGAGAAGCAAGACAGAACCAGTAGTTGCTAAAAGACTAGATCATCAAATCCATTGCATTAGAGTAGGGAGGCTGGAGATTGAGGCTACCAATTCCATACATCTTATCATTATACAGGTTACATCTTACAACAAAGACACAAAGAATGGGTAAGACCCAGGGTGCACGATTGACCCTGATGACAAGACTAGGCTCAAAGCTCATGCACAGTGAGGAAATCTCTTTCTGGCAATTTCGTAGGGGAGACTCTCTTAATGGAATGCAAAAAAATCACCAGCAACGACTTCTTTAAAGAAAACATCTGCCTCCGTCATGAATAAAAGTCAACTTTTTTCATTAAACCATCCCCAAAAATGTCTGGTTTCCAACATAATTACTATTATGTCCTTAACTTTCTCATGGCAGCATACTTCCAGATATTTAGTCTAAATAACCACCATTGAAAAAATGTGGCATTTCACTTTCGCCCAAATATAGAATGAAAGATCCCTGCAATGCAAGATAGATCAACTATGAAGTCTGAAACTAAATATGCTCCTCTTGACAAGAAATGAATACCGTGTAACTCAACATTTCTTGCTCAAGCAATGGCGAAATGCAATAGCCAGAGTAAGTTTACACGACGTATAGGTAAGGATGGTGCAATAATCTGCTCCTCACTCACTGATGCCTGATTTCACAATATCACTCATCTTAAAAGAACCCAAGAGAGTAAATCGAAACCTACTGGCATATTAAAAACCCCAAGATTATGCAGGAGCGATGCAATAAAAATCCATACTCAAAACTCCAGGGCGCACACACATGAAAAACCTAACATCCCAAAGCTTAAACGTGATCAGGAGTTTTCTTATCTGTTCCAAGTTTTTCCACTTATGAATAATTTCTGGGTATCAACAGGAAACATTTCCAACAATCAGGAAGAGTGCACACTAAAAAATTTCAGCTTTAAGTACCCATACTTCCACCTAATTTCAAACATTCTTAGGGGATTCTAACAATTAAGCTTTACTCTTTTTCCCTTTTTTTTTTTTTGTTGGGAAGCAATGAAAGATTACCTGAAGAGGAGGTTTTGAGGACCGAGATTGCGGGGATTCTAAGAGTTGAGACATGTGGATCATAAACTGGAGACGATTTGGGAAAGAATCCACATTTATTTGGTCTTCTTCCGCTGAATGAAGGGCTATTGCTGGTGAATTGTATCCAGCTTACCCTGGATAGGGTCTCCATTGTGGACGCTAATCTCCCTCCCTCCCTCCCTCCCTCTCTCTCTCTCCACTGAATTTTAATCACTGGGCTGCTGCATGTGCTGCTATGTATGGTGAAATATCTGTAGCTCTATTGGGGAAATATATTAGTGGGAGTTTGAAATGAGAATGGTGTTTTGGATAAGAGTTTTTAGCGGCTACTGAGTAGTCAGTGGTGACAACTTGCAACAGCCGATGCCCCCACGATATTAATCCGGTGCACCTCAAATAGCTCTGGTTTGTTGACAAATATTACAATTAGATAGTTGATCTTTTGCAAGTAATTCAGGAGTCTTATTCGTTTCAGTATTTAAAGTTAACGTTTAGTAATTTATTTGTGATTAAGGCATGTTCGATAACGAGTGTTTGAAGTAACTTTTAGTGCGTTGACCAAGTCAAAACATTAATCAACCAAATATTAGCGTTCGATAAGGTAGTGTTTTAACTTGCGTTTGCGATAACTTTTAACGTTTCAAATAGTGTTTACGAAAAGTTAAGAATATTAGTTTTTCACATTTGAAAGTAACGTTTCATATTTTTTGACAAAAAAAAAAACCCTTCATTCATTTATATTTGACAAATATTAATATCTTTTTACGTCAATTTACAATAATCGCCTAACTCAACCGATAAATTTACCGAACACATTTATTCAACCGCTCAATTGAACAGACTATCCGCTAACGACTAAAATCTAACGGCTATCCGCTAACACCTAAACAACTATCAACTACACAAACAACTATCCGCTACTCAAACAACTCATTTTGTCGAACATGACCAAGAGTGTTCAAGGAGTGGCTACAAATATCAATTAGTGACATTTAGTAATGTTTGTAGATGATGGTTAACATTTATGAATGGTTGGCATTTACGAAACTCCCTTCATTTACCACATCTATTATTTTAATTAATTGTTTTTTGTTTTACAATATTTGTCACTTTACAATCTTAATGATATATTAATGACTAATTTATCACCTTTTTTTTATTAATTACTTTTTTCCGCTACTTTTACCATTAAATTTTTTCATTCCCAATCAAACATTTGGACAACTTGGTTTTTTAACATAAATTTTATCATGTATTTTGCATTTGTTTAGTACTCCATCTGTTTCAAAATACATGTTACTTTAACTAATTTTTTTGTTTCATAATATATGTCACTTTGTAATTCCAATCACACATTAATGGTTAGTTTAACAATTTTGTTCTTATTAATTATTTTTTCTCTCCTTTTTTAATTGATTTTCTTCATTTTTAATGAAAACTTATGACAACGTGGTCTTTGAATACAAATTTTGTCATAAATTTTGCATTTTCTTGATATTCCTTTATACCCTTAAAACGATAAGTATTTAAAACGGAGGGAGTATTATCTCACAACCTATAAATGACAAATATTGTGAAATGAATACTATTAAACATTGAAACAAACGAACTTTTAATGATGATATATTAAAGAAAAAAGGTTACGAGTTTGATCCACTCTATTTATGTGTGTAAAGTTTACTAGTCAAGACATTAAAAGCAATTTTTCGGGGCATCAAATCATGCTTAAAATCACAAAAGGTTATTGTAATTATTAAATTGTTAAATTATAATATGTGAAATTTAATGTATTGTATTTTGAATCATGTCGGATATCAACAGACGATTGAACAGAAAAAGAAAAAAAACACAAGCATTTAGAGAATTAGAATTAGAAGAAAAAAAAATGTTAAACTCATAAAACTGCCATTCAGCAGTCCATGGACTACGTAGAAAAAAATTCTTACCTTATCTCTGGCGCTGGCTGGGGCTGGGCTGAGCGTAGGGTTTTGCAAAACCCCGAGCAAGAGCAAGCAAATCGGAGGGGGAGAGGGGGAGAGAGAGAGAGAGAGAAGAGCAGAAAGGAAGGAAGCATGACTCAATTGAGCACAGAGGAAATCCTCAGGGACAAGAAAACTCTTGATCCCAACTCCATCACTTCTCTCTCCCTCACTCACAAAGCTCTCACCAATGTACTCTCTCTCTCTCTCTCTCTCCATTTCTTCACTCTTGTCTGTAACACTTCGTCTTCTTTGGTTTATGGTTTCAAACATTCAGGTGTCATGCTTAAGTGATTTCAAGAACCTCGAGAGGCTTGACCTCACCTTCAACAATTTAACTTCTCTGAAGGTTTTGATTTGGGCTTTCTCCTTTCTGCTTCGATTACGCATTGGAAATGGGTATTTTGTTGAAAGGTGCTAACTTTTTCTATTTTAAATTAGGATTTGGAGTCGTGCCTCAATTTGAAATGGTTATCTGTACAACAGAACAAGCTTCAGACCTTGAAGGGGATTGAAGGCCTCACCAATCTTACTGTAAACTGTTCTCAACTTTTCCATTGCGTATTTGCATTTTTAGTTTTTTCTATAGAATTTGAGTGATTATGATAACTTGGAAAATCCGAAAGAAGTTCTATTTCAATTTTCATCCAAAGATGAAATTTCCATGACAATTTGATACTAAGATTTTCTTTCGGTTCCCTTTTATGTGAATCAGGTGTTGAATGCTGGAAAGAATAAACTGAGATCGATGGACGAGGTGAAGAACCTGGTAAAATTGCGTGCTTTGATATTAAATGGTGAGTTTCTGAGCTCTGCTATGATTCTTTTCTTCTTGCCATCGAATCTTGTAAATTTGATGCATTGAGTGAAATGGCTAAAATTTGTAGCACTGATTTCCTATACTAATACCTTTCTCTTCTTCTTTGGACTGTTTTTTTTTTTTCAGATAATGAAATTGCATCAATTTCTGGGCTTGACCTGCTGAAGGAGTTGAATACACTTGGTAGGATGCTTTAACATTTTCATCTCCTTCATTTATAACGGGTGTCTCCTGTGGTTGATGTATTTAGCTACAGTTTCATGATTAATGATCATATTCTATAAACTAATGAGCACATGATATTGTCACTGAGTTCCACATTAAATTTTAATATCTGTGGCTTTGTTTCATTCTTATTCTTGGTTGTGATATGTGTCGTTACTAGAACCTGAGAGAAGTGGCGTATGTTTAGGTGTGATAGCTGGACTTGGCTCTTTTAAACAAGTTTTGTCTAATTTTTGTAGGTTGAAGTGTTCAAATGTGATGTGTTTTTGTGCCCCTGAGTTGACTTGGTAATTTTGGTTGAAATGAAGAAAGTTAAACAAGTTGTGTTTAAGATTGAATTTTGCCATTACGTTGATAATAGTCTGCCATTATCATTTTCTATATCTGTTTTGTGGGGGTTCAATGGGCTATGGTAGTTCTCTGTGTGATGCTTCATTGTATTACCATGAGTGAATAGTAATGCAGTTAGGTTTCTTGGCTTTGTGAATTTTCTGATACAGTTCTGTCGAGAAATCCAATTTATAAGATGGGCAATTCACTAGCCAAGCTGAAATCAATTGCAAAGGTAAGCTGTTTGCTTAATGCTGGTTGAATTCATCTCCCCCTCCCCAGAACAGTTTTGGAACAGACGTATAACCTATCATCATTCTTGGGTGGGTTTCAGATTTCGCTCTCCAACTGTCAACTAGAAGCCATTGACCCTTCAATCAAGGCTTGTACAGAATTAGAGCAACTCCGTCTTGCACATAATGATATTAAGGTACATATTCAACTTGCTTTTCATACTATTTGTCGATGTAGCGGGAACTTGAGACTTGAGAGTGTAGTCTCTGGTTTGGTTTCTTAGTTTGTTTTTGCTTCCCATGCTATCTTTGACACTAAAAACCAGTTATGATGCATTGTTTATGACTTTCAAACATGGATATTTACCTGTCTTTGTCAACAGGCCATTCCTGCTGAGCTGGGTAATAACAAGAAGCTTCAGATTCTTGATCTGGGAAACAATGTGATCTCAAAGTGGTCAGATCTGGAGGTATGTGTATTGTAGGGTGCACTTTGGAGTGTTTGCTTCAGTAATATTATTTGCATTTTATTTTCATTACTGCATCCTCTTTGTTGCTGAATGAATGTTTATTCATGTTTTCTGTGTTGGTTTTCGGGGAAAATTGCAGGCGCTTTCTTCAATTCGTAACCTGAAAAACCTTAATTTACTAGGAAATCCCATAGCTGAGAAGGCAAAGCTTTTGAAAAAGGTTAGAGCAATTGAGTTATTGCTGGTATTTAATAATTTACTGATACCATCTTGATTTCCAGATGACTGTTAACCTTTTGAGCGAAGTTTGATCAGTATATATTACATTGATTGCAGATCAAGAAGTTAGCTCCAAATTTGCAGATTTTCAACGCTAAACGAATGGATCAGTTGAACAAGAATGAGATGGATAAAACTGAGGGTACTGTCGTAGGTGCAGTGGATGACTCAAAACAGCATAAGAAAAACAAAAAGGATGACTGGGAGACATTTATGAACAACAATACCAATCCCAACAATGAAAGTGATAATGATCATATGAAAAAGAAGAATCATAAAAGACTCAAGCTCATCAAGCTGGAGAACACAAGCTTAATGTGGGAGATATTGATGGAAAGAATGAAACGAAGAAACAGATGGAGAAAAAGGAGAAACACACAGAGAAACAAGTCCAAGACTCTGACAAGGAAACAGAGAAAAGATTGAAAAGAAAGGCACAGAAAGCTGGTATAGATGTTATAGATGATAATGAATCTCCATTTGAGGAACTTTTTACAGATTATGCCCATGAAAATATGAAATCAAATGAAGGGAAAGGAAAAGATGATAAAGCAGTCAGGAAAATTGACTCGATCAGTGCTCTAGTTACTTTCCCAGCAAAAAGAAAGAAAGCTAAGAATAAAAGTTCCGGAGCTTCTGTGCTCCAGGCTCTGGCTCCACCGGCCGAAGTTGGCTTGGGTGGACCATCAACATGGGATGATTAGTAATCGATGTTCATCATATCTGTGCATTATCGACTACTTAAGCTGAAGATGACATGTCCAAAACCAGTTATCATCTTCTTCATTCTGCTTCAGTTGTGCTTACTGTCTTCTGTTCAGATCACTCACATAGCTCACCTGTTCAGAGATATGCAGATATTTCAGCCTTGGAGGATGTATGCTACTTCCATTGCATTCAGTGGTTTATCAGGCATTACCTATCTTGATGTCACGGAAGAGGTCGATCATTATAGCCTGATGTCTCCTTCTGGAGAGAGTGTAAACTGTGAAGAGTGTAGGGACTGGAGTTGGTTCAGTAATTGTTGCTTTCCAGTTTTCTCCCTTGTTTCACCTTTAATTTGAATAAGATATAGATATTCTATATCTAGTGATAAAGAAAACTTGTACTGATTTGTTTTTTTTTTTTTATATTGTTTTCTTGCCCTACACCTAGGGGTGTGCAAAAAAACCGAAACCGAAAACCGATCCGAAAACCGAAAACCGAAAAAAGCGGTTAACCGATTAATTTTTGTGAAAAATCGGTTCGGTTAACCGAACCGATTTTTTTCGGTTAACGGTTCGGATACGGTTCGCGTTTTGAAAATTTTCGGTTAACCGCCGGTTAACCGATCCGAATTTTAAAAAAAAAAAAAAACGCTTGAAATTGAAATTGGAAAGGAAACCCTCGTGCGGAGGGGTGTGCAAACCCCTACTCGTGCCTCGCCTCCTCCTCTGTCGTCATTCTCGTTCCGCCTTCTCCTCTCACTCTCTTGTCTGCTCCTCTCTCTCTCTCCCTCTGCCTCCCCCTCTGTCCTCGTTCGCGGCGAGCAACCGGCGATTTGCCGACAATAACCGGCCCGGCGTCGCTCGTCTCACTCTCTTGCTGCGGTTCTCTTGAGTTGTCCGTCGCTCCCCTCCTCTCTCTCTCGCTCTGCCTCCCCCTCTGTCCTCGTTCGCGGCGAGCAACCGGTGAACTACCGGCGATCTGCCGACGATAACTCGGCCCGTGTCGCTCCTCTCACTCTCTTGCTTGTGGTTCTCTCGCCCAATTGTCCGTCGCTCTCCTCCTCTCTCTCTCCCTCTGCCTCCTCCTCTCGTCCTCGTTCTACGGCAATCGGCTACCTACCGGCGACCTACCGACTATTACCGGCCGGCGACGCTCGACTCGAGTTCCCCCTCTCTCTTTTTTTTTTTTTTTTTTTTTTTTTTGCGAGTCGTGTTTTTGGTGTAGACGGGAAATTGTCGTGGACTTCACTTTGTGTATTATAGCTCAAGAACAATTTGTTTTGCTACTATGAATCTATGATTTTTAGATTTAATTTTCTTTGAAACAGATTTTTAGATTTAATTTTGCAAAATTGAGAATTTTTTTTCAAATAACGGTTAACCGTAAACCGATCCGATTTTTCCGGTTAACCGGACTTTTCGGTTCGGTTACGGATCGGGAAATTTGCGATCCGAAAATTCGGTTAACCGAAATGTCGGTTAACCGGAAAATTCGGATCGGTTACGGTTCGGGTTTTTCACTATCCGAAATTCCGGTTAACCGATTTTCGGTTAACCGAAAACGCGGTTAACCGGTTTTGCACACCCCTACCTACACCAAGGATAATACATCTCTATTTTTAATTTTATATAATTGGTTTTAATTTTTAGATAGGAAGTTAGCCTCAGTAAGTGATAAGATCTACATTTGGCAACTTCAAAATGAATTGATTAGATGGCTAAATGAACTACTAGGCTAAATGGCTATTGATGTCTTTGGATACTCAAGAGAGAAGGATTTGCAGCTGATTCTTGATTTCAGAGCAATATAGCTTGATTTGGTCCTCTTGAAAATGACAATATTAGCTAATCCAATCTCTTCTCCACCAAATTGGATATTTTCCCACATTCACAAGCATTAGGCACAATCCCCCCCAAAAAAACCCCTTTAAAAAAAGCATTTTTACATGTAGCTGAGTGGAGATTTCTTGTCAGACAACTATTGCTGCAAAACTTGGGTCTATGACTATATGTAATATCTTCTAAATATTCGATTGTGTTATTTAAATAAATTGTTATTTAGGCAATCAATAAAGTGTTGATCGAGTGGTTAAAATTAAAATTCTAAATACATTAAATTTGACGTTGGATTCTCCCTCCCTTGCTATGGCTCCTGTGCAAAAGAATGGATTGCTTATTTAAAAGTTAGCTTATGATTCGCTGAGCTCTCCAATTACAAATCATCATGAGAGAGAGGATATTGGGCAAAAAAATTATGGCTAGTAATGCTCCATTGGTCTCTCTCTTCCCTCAATACAACCAAAACGCAAAATTTTATCCATGAAGAATCCACGTGGCACAAACCCATTGACAGGAATCCATCCATGAAATCCTCTTTCTCTCTCTTACATGATCCACATCAAACACACCCTGTCCAACTCGACCACTCCCTTACTGTTAGTCCCATTACAGCTTCTCCCCTACTTGCTCTATATCAGCCACATCCTCAGGAATTCAGAAGAAAATCCAAGCTGTAAGAGGGGAGAGAAAGAGAAATGGCAACTAACACTAGTTTTGCTGCCTCCTCAACTGTGGTTGGTCTTGGTACCTCCACCCTCTCTCGCTCCTCCTCCAAAACTACAACCCTCACTTCAGGTAAAAAGAGAATTCATCTTTTGTAGCATCCATGTTTTGGTCTAAATGTGCGTGTCGGTAAGCATAACTAATAAAGTATTTGAGAGTTGTTTTCGGAAATAGTTTATCTGATCGAACATGGCGTGTATGATTCTGAATTGTAGGATTCTTGAGATCCAAGGTAGCTGCTAGGAACCCTTTGAGGCTTGCCTGTGGTGCTTCCGGAGGAAGGTTCACATGGTAATTATTTTTTAAAATTATTATCGAGATTTATGTATAAGACGATCTCATAACATTAAGCTTTTTAAGTGGTGATGCCACTAGGTCTTATGATCCAACATTTATGTATATAGGCCACAATCTCAGTATCTTTTAAGATGAGGCAGTCTCACGCAGTATGATTCGTTGATACTATATAATGTATACATTTTGCAGCTTCGAGAGGAATTGGCTGAGGACAGACTTCAATGTGATCGGGTTCGGGTTGATAGGGTGGATAGCTCCATCAAGCATACCAGCCATCAATGGAAACAGCCTGACAGGTCTCTTCTTCTCCAGCATTGGTGAGGAGCTCTCTCACTTCCCCACTGGCCCGGCCCTCACTTCCCAATTCTGGTAAGTCCTCCCCTGTTTTGTTATAGCTTTGAAAACTATGATTAGCATAATTGAGCCAAGATGTATAAATCTTAGATGGTTTTTGACAAAATCAAAAAGCAATTAGAAGGGCATTGATGTTAAGTGCCATTCCAGTTATTGGAGTGCCTGGTGGACTAGTGCATGTCTAGATCAAGTACTAATCTATTAGTATTATGAGGCTAACCATGTTCCAAGTGTACTGGACACTCTAATAATTGGAGTGGTAGATGTCCATGATCTGTCGAGCTCACATCGAAATAGAGTCTGGAGAAAACTGATTCGACGTGATTATCTTTTGGAAACCGATACCAAATTAGGTAGTTTGGTATATATTTTCAACTCATTTTAGGCCTTGTGTGAGACCATCTAACTGAGAAGGAAATTTTTATGGCGACTTTAAATACGTAGAGCGTGATTAATAATTCATTTAAGGGTAATTTTAATAAAAGTCACCTCGTGATAAATTATTACATACTCTCAAATTAAAAAGCCACTTTAGTATAGGTTATTAATCATATTAAAACTTTCAAAAATTCTCCTCTAATAAATCCGTCTCACATTAACTTTTAAGTAAGACAGTCTCATATAAGAATTTGTGTTAATTAAATGGATTAACATATTTAACTTGTTCAATTAAGTGGATTAGGTTAATGTTGAGATTCTCAACATAAAAATACCTATGCTACCCATTTAACTAAATGGGTTAAACAGTTTATCATTGACCCGTCAACCCGTTTAATTGAGGATTAGGTATTTGAAGATAAAAATCAAAATCAAAATAAGTACGTGAATTATGATAATCTGGGGACTATTGGACAATAGCCACTGTGTATGGCCTCTAAACTTGATTTTTAATACTTTGAATTTTGTATAAGTTGAAAACTCTACAAGGATAAATAGTTGAACATGTAACATGAATTCCACCGAGTAAATAGGTTTTATTTAGATCAATTTGTTTAAAAATTAAATGGGTATCGCTTTAGGTTTTCCAATCCACCTAGTAACGGGTTCGGTTCATTTCAACTTATTTTCAACTTATTTTAATTTGACGAAAATATAAATCTGACCTCATCATACCTATTTGCCAGCTTTAATAAAAACATAAAAGTAAGAACATGAATATGATTGTAAGTACAAATTCTTGTGTACGCCCACAGCAAATTCTCTCACTCTCGCCTTACATGTTTGAAAGCCTTTGGGCCAAAGTTTTCTGTTTGGGCCTCTTCAAACTGCTTGTTTGGATTTTTCAACTGTTGGAGAAATGGGCCCAAACATGCCTTCAAAAATGCATGGTGAGATTTATTGCAAGCAAAATCAATATGGTCCTCCTGGTAATATAGACCGTCATGTACTCTTGGAGTTTATTAATGTACAATTATATATTAATTAGTGTATAATTATATATTAATTAGTATATAATTGTACACTAATTAGCCACCGGAGTACATGACGGTCTATTCTATTGTACACTAATTAATATATAATTGTATACTATCAGTATACAATTATACACTAATTAATTTTGGGAGTATATAACGGTCTGTACTTCTGGGAGTACATTAAAATTTTCAAAGCGAAATACTCCATATTGTTAAATTATTGTGCAAAATTTTCCTGAAATAATTACCCTGGAATTATTATAAATTACTGCTTTTAGAGATTAAAACTGTTTGGAAACTTGTAGTTCTTGGACAAATGGGTGAATGATGGTGATTGGGTCAAAAATGAGGGTTAAAATTCTCTTTCTTGAGAATCATAAATTTTTCCTGAAATTCTAGGATTTTCAATCCAACCTGTGGGGTATAGAGCTAGACCCTTTAAAAATTTAGATATTTGAATATTTTATTTTATTTTATGTGGTAAAGATGAATTGATTCGTGTTTGATAATTTTGCTGATGGGTATTTGTTTTTAATTATTTCTAAATATAGTGAAAAATAAAATCAATTTAAGACTAACACGATATGACAATTAGACATAAAACTCATTCAACTATTTGGTCGCCCTTTTACGAACTTAAAAGTAAGGTCTAAAACTTCAAAGAATCCCGTATTAAGAGCAAAACGATCCCATTTCTAGACAAGAGCAATTAATGTGACTCGTGTAGAGTTGAATGAACATTGCCTTGTTTTGGACCATAGCAAGTGCATAATATGAATCTTCCATATATTGTTGAATGTGGTTTTTGATGCATTGTCAAATAAAATTAATGGCCTTGTTTGGAAATTATTTTGATGCTTTCTATTTATACCCATTAATTATTTTTCATATTTCTTTGATTTGAGAGTATCATACCCTAATTTGGTTGATATTATGTTAATTATAAATATAAATGTGATGCAAAATACAGGTTGTGGATGGTGTTGTGGCATTTGGGGCTGTTCTTGTGTCTCACTTTTGGGCAGATTGGTTTCAAGGGCAGGACTGATGGCTACTTTTGAACAAGACCCGTTTCTCTCTCTTGTGTCTCTTGTTTCTCTCTCTTAAAAACCTAAAAATTAAATGTTATGTACAACACATTTGGCTCTCTGTAATGTACCTTGATGATGTTCACCACTTCCAAAACTCTTCCTTTTTTTCCTTTTAGTAGATCTTGTTTGAGAACGTCTCACTTAAAATTTATTATGAGATGAAAACTTTTATCCGGATTTTAAAAACATAGAAGATAACTAGTAATTCATTTAGTGAAAATTCTAATAAAAGTTACATCTTGATAAATAATTAGTCACTTCGAATTAAAAGTCATTGTAATATAAGTTATTAGTCATATTAAAACCTTTAGAAGTCACCTCTAACAAAGTTCGTCTTACAAAAGCTCTTACGGGAAACAATATCTTTGTATTTTCCTTCTCCCTTGTCTCTCTCTTTCTTTCTCTCTTTCTCTATTGAAAAAGTGAAATCGTCTCTTTCAACCTAATTGTCACCCAAAGCTCAAAAATAAATCCAGAATTTTGGCTCATTTTTTAAAAAATATAGAGATATTTTTAAAGGTGATTCCTGGCAGTTCATTGATCCAAAAAGTTTTAGGGACCCCAACCATGACTTGTTTGGGGTTTTTTGAAAACCCAATTCCCCATTTTATTTGCAATTTTATTGAACCTTTTTTAAAAAAGGAAAAAGAGAATATATTCTCTCTCTCTCTCTCTCTCTTCTTTTGATGAAAAAGAAGGAACCATGGAGAGAGCAATATGGAATGGAAGCAATAATACTAATTTGCATTTGTAATCGCTTTGGGAAGTTGGTTTTCAAACAAATAAGTGAAATTCTGCTTTAGAACCTTGAACAAGTACAATTGAAATCTTATGAAATAATGATTGATTGAGGGACTATCTAACCAATCAATATCTTTGCAATCCGACCTTAAAAATAAAAAAAAAATAAATATTATTTTAACTTGAATATTCGGTGATTTTATCGATAATTTAAACTTAAAAAGTTCCGTTTAAAATTACAACCAAATTATTCCTTTAATATAATCCATCGTACTCCCAAAATTAAATGACATCTAACATTACGTATCAGTTAACAACCAAATTATACATCTTTATTCATATTATATGGACTACAATAATAATAACAACTTTTAGTTCGGATCCCACTTACGTAGAGTCTAAGAAGGTCTAAATATATGTAATTTTTTTATCTTTACAAACATATTTATCGATAAAGAGATCGATTTTAAAAAACATATATTAAAAATACACATTATATATACACGAATAAAAGACAATATATAGTCATATAATTAACAAAGCTTAAAATCATCCTTAAAATTGATGCAATTTGAATTTGGGGATCTTTCTTTTACTACCATGTACGGTCCCTAGTCATGTTTTGGTCCCCCCTTTTTAGGGAGGGGAAAAAAGGTCTGTCAAGGGCATGGCAAAGTATCATCACCTTGCTTTAATTTGCTCACTATTTCTAGAGCACATCTGTCTAAAAATAATATTCAAATCAAGTTTAATTTGAGTTATATTACAAGTAATATTTACATAATAATAGATGTAAATAAATATGCTTAAATAAATAAATAAATAAATAAATATAAGAATATTAAGATATATGCAATCTTAATTTAATAGCATAAAATTTGTGTATGCACAATCCGTTATAAGATTGATTGATAATTAGTAAACTTACCCATTTTTAGTTGAACAAAATTCAATTCAAAATAAAGTAAAGATCGGAGACCAACAAAGTATTAATTAAGGTGCTTGCAGCATTATCTTGGTAAAAAGAAAATACAAGTTCAAATTTTCGGAAGCACATTTATTAATAGGGTTTTTATTTTAAAACACTCCCTGTTTGAAAGTGATTATACCTTTAAAAGAGAGAAGATAATAAATTAGGTTAAAAGGCTTTTAAATAAAAGGCTAATAATAAAAGGCAATATAGGATGAAAAGGAAAAATAAAAAACACCAAGCCAAAGGGACTCATGTGGTCATATTCTCTAATCCATGGCTTTACTTGGCTTGCAAACATTTCCTAAAAAAAATAATTTGATGACAAATTAAAATTGTGAGAAGCTGCATATGGTTTGGGGATTATTTTAATTTAATTCTAAACTTCAAATTAAAGAACATTCCATTATTCTCTTTGGAATGAGGTTCATGTGGTCTGTGGTTCAGTGAAACCTAAGGAATTATTGCACAAGAAAAGCCTAGGCTCTATGGTAATTAATTAAGTAAATTTAGATTAAAAAATGATTAGCATCATAATAATATCATACTTTTAATTAATACAATGACAAATTTGATAATTATTGATAAGTGAAAAATTTTCTTAAGGACATCTTGTTTTTAATTTTCTTAAAATTAATAAATTTCTGTTAATTCTTATACTAGTGTTTTTAAAAAATAAAATTTTATATAAAATTTAATAATATTTCTCCTAAATAAAATACATTCCTATAAAAAAATATCGTTAATGTTTTGAATATAATCTCTGATTACAATCAGGAGAAATTTTACCAGTTAAATTAATATACCCCTACATAAAATACGATGATAAGAATATGTAAGATAATTTTTTTAAATAAAATGCATGGGCACTCCACAAAAAATAATTCATAAATGATAATAATAGATTTGACTCTAGTTTTTGTTGTATGGTCTTTACAAATGTTACTGATGTTTCACGAGCTAAAGCCTATGCATAGGGAAGATGCATGATAGTCGATCTCTAGCTCCCCTTTTTGTCTATGTAGGTTTTAGGAATATAGATTAATATATATTATAGGAATATGACCATGAATTATATAATATTCATGAATTAATATACCCCTTTTTCTCTTTCACAAAAAAGGGTTATAGGAATATATATTAATATTCGTAGGCTTTCAAATTTGGGGTCATTATTAATCTTTTTATTTTTTCACTTAAATGTTGATCAAAGTTCTTTTACAATCACTTTATTAGAATAAAAATAAGAAAGAATCATACAGCTTACTATGACAAAGATATATATTAAGTGGATTCATCAGTAAAATAGAAAACTTATGAAAGAAAGAACGTAAACTCTTTTATATGTGTACCTGGTTCAAACCTTCTTTTGAATTGATTAATAGGTTATAAGAACTAACTAGAAATACAGAATTGAAAACTCATTTATAGAAAAGAGTACAGATTAGAAGAACGATATTGAAACATTAGAAGGATTTTTTAACAAAACATGTCTCCCAGGACAAACCTGTTCTATTTAGTTCAAAAGGTTCTAAGGTGTTGTAAGCAACTATAAAGAATTGTAAGGAGTTGTAAATTAGTTGTAAAATTAGTTATGAAAAACTATAAGGAACTATAAGTAGTTGTAAAAAGTTATAAACAACTGTAATAAATTATAAAATTATAAGTTAAAGTTTAGTGAAACACAACCTAACTTCTAGACTTAATAATCAGTATTTGATAGTTGTTCAAATTTTCAGTGACTAGTTTGTTATTATTGATGATTGATATATTAAGCTAGTATTTTAAAAATCTTTTCATAAAACAAAATAATTTCACCCAAAAAACAAGATCGCAGTATCTGACAGGATACAGCCACCAAGATCAGCAGCAGAAATCCTCACAAGCATCTAAGCGTAAGGAGCCCATAAAAAATAAAAAGAAAGGTCAGACATGAGCAGTGCCCCCTGTACAACATAGAGCAGCAGCTTTCTCAATGCCTATTTTTCTATGACGTTACATAATTAAGAATGAAGAAAACAATGAAAATCATGTGTGCGTCTCCCCCAGTTCCTACTTCGGAACTTCCTTTTTGCAGTTTATCTTGTGTACATGAATATATTTGAGAATTAAGTCGAGCAATGAGAAAGCAATACCCCAATATTCCCATCTGAAGATTCTAAAGTATAATACATGAGTCTCCATTATCCTTACTTCATAGTTTGAAAGTTACTGCACATAGCATACATCCAAAATAACTTGTGTACAATTTCCTGGACCACTTAACAAGCATATAGCATTTACTAAAATTATTAAGAGAAAGAAAAGAACAAGTGGATATTAGAGCATAAACCTCAAATGGCTCTGCAATCATAGTGGAAGAGGCTCCTCTTTCAACACTCCTCCAGTTTCCATCCTCCATGATCGATCAACCAATGGTGCCAGCTCTCTGTAATCCATAATACACAGGATCACCGTATGTAACCAAACAACAGAGATAAGTTAGGACAGATCATACAAAAATAAAAGCTTACTTGAGGTCATGGCTAACAACAAGTAATGTCAGCTCTTTCTTCAGATGCTTTAGTAGTTTGGCTACATCTGCACGTGCCTTCCAATCTATCCCGACACAAAGGATATCCGAAACCAAACATTTCATGGATGAAGAAAGCTATGGCGGTCAGGTGCTAGCTACAACTTAAATTCAGTAGACAAGAGAATAGGCTCTATAGGAAACAGTATGACCAAACAAGATACATAAACATATTGTAGTTATAAATCAACGTAACTGTTGACCACCAACTAAAATAGCCACAACTAAATAGCCAATGCATATTTATCTATATCCTATACCCTTGACATGCCAGTGACACAAACTATTGAAAAACCAAAACAATATAAGCCAGAAATTCAATATATAGACAATAAAAGACCTACCAAGACCAGCAAGAGGCTCATCCAGTATCAACAAATCAGGGACTTGTACCTGAATGATCAAGTTAATTTAGTGAAGAGTAAGGTCCCTGCAGAAACTCTTGACGCCAAAGCAGTATTTTTGGGGAAAGTACAAAGCAAATACTGAAACAAGGTTCTTACCAATTGTATGGCAAGAGCAAGCCGGCGCTTGTAACCACCACTAAGGGTCTGAGGGTCTTTGTCAAACGGCATATCATTCAGCCCAACCTAAAAAAAAATACAAATGCGTGTAAGAGATATCCTACTGAAAGTAATATTTCTCTGAAAAGACAGCCGCAGCACATGGAAAGCAACAATTGACAAGTTTAGGAGATTCTAACAAACCCAATTGGTGAGAACAGTATGAAAGAAAACAAACCCAATTCAAAGCCCGGGCAAGACTTGCAGCCAGATCTTGCCTCATTTGAAGCCCTTTTTGCTTCGGCCAGCCAAATGTAACTTCCTCTAACAGAGTATCAGCTACAAAATACCTGGTACAGAATTGAATAGGCAGTAGATACCTTAGTGTCATTGAACTATTTCAAACTAAACACAATGAGAGGGAGAAAAATCACTAGACAAGGGGACAATTCAATTTAATACAAATCCATCATAGTGTCATTGAACTATTTCAAACTAAACACAATGACAGGGAGAAAAATCACTAGGCAAGGGGCAATTCAATTCAATACAAATCCATCATAGTATATATCTTTCACTCCAAGCTGTAACCTAGTCACAGTCATAGCAAGCAAACGCTTGCCAAGCAGAGCCCATGAACCATGGAGAAAAATCACTAGACAAGGAGACAATTCAATTTAATACAAATCCATCATAGTATATACCTTTAGCTCCAAGCTGTAAATTAGTCACAGTCATAGCAAGCAAAAACTTGCCAGCAGAGGCCATGTAACCATGAAAATATTTCTAAGAACTTGACAAAAGGTAAGTAAATTAAAATTTGTCTTCCTTCCTCATACTATTCTTCCCTTTGTTTCCTTCCCTCCAATCCTCCTTTGTGATGGAGTAGGGAAGGGAGGAGGAGAGAGGTTGGTCTCACTCTACAATTGTACATTTGTCACTGCAGAGAGCACATTATCATAATAAAGCTCACTATAACAGGATAGCAGATAGGTTCGATAAAACCTCAAATTCACAACTAAGAGATACATGGTCTCTCTCTGATACAGGGGAAAGTTCCATTGACAAAAGAGAAGTACCAGCAGATAAACATAAACTCTAATTCAGTTAACATTGCCTACCTCTCTGGGAACTGGAAAACAATACCAACTCTCTCTGGAGGCAACAGCTCAGGATGCCGATTTGGATTACCATCTTTCCCATATCTTTGCAGAAGAATAGAGCCTGATGTTGGTTTGCTTAGCCCAGCAAGTATCTGCAAGAGGAGAAAAGCACGTTATCACACACATCAACAAAAAAATGACTAGGTTATAATCAATAACAGAAGGAATTCCGATTGGTGTCACTGTATTAAGGGCAAACCTATTAGGAGGACACCTTTTTCAAAAAAAAAAAAATTATAATTCCTAGTAGATATTGAAGGAAGAGGTGTGTCCCCAAAACAGATTTTCCCCTTCTAAAATCTAGAAGGGCACCCAATGAAATCCCCAAACATTACCTGCAGCAGTGTTGTTTTTCCACTACCACTCCGTCCAAAGATCAAGCCAAAACTGAAACAAGAAGATGTCAAATTATCAAATTCATTCTTTCATAATTAAAAGACCAACTTCAACTTGAGGACAAATAAGTACTCATACAAAAAGAAAAAAAGAAGCGAGAGCTCATCTTCTCACATATTATCACTAAAAAGCATCAATCTCTATGTAAAGGAAAATATTGGCTGAAAGTTTCACTCTGGTAACATCAGATTTAGGAAAATTTCACGCCCACTTATCCAAGCCTTCGAGCAATACCGTCCTAAAGCTATCTATGATGGATAATGTTCCTATATTAATAAAATCTGTTTTGACAGATAATTCTTCGATCATTGTAGTGAACTATTTATGTATAGAATCAGATAACAATGTGAACCTTCTTAATAGATGTTTAGTAGAAAAATACACGTTTGTTGGCCAATTCCATATTCGTATCAGAATCAGTACTTCAGCAAATGATGAGTGTTCTTAAAGAAGAATATTGTCGCAGTTCTATGTTCCTTAGAAAAATGAACAATTATCTTTTAAAATCTTTGATCAGGAGCAGTAATTTACTTAAGAAACTGCAAAAATCTGAAGGGTCAAACTAATATCCAAAACTGAGGGCATTATCTTGACTAGAAAATTAAGGATGGCCCTTGTTATTGTGGAAGGTACAAGACATGAAAATCAGAAACCAAATACTAGCAGAAATTCCTGAAACGTGACAGCACCAAGATTTCCCATAAAGACCCCAGAATGGTCAAAAGATTGGACATCAATAAGTTCCTCACCATCAAAGGAGTTGTCTTATTGTCACTCCGCCCAACTTCCTTCAAGGTGTGGGGTTAATCCCACTTGGGGAATTTTTTAAGAAAAAGGCTCTCCTCCTTATTTCTCAATCTCCCCTTCCAAGCTTTATCACACTAACGTGTCCATGAGCAATCGGTGCCCTAATGGCCATCTTACTCAGAGAAAAAGCGGAAAAAAGGGAGGAAAAGGAGATTTTATTCCTTTAGGTATTTGGCAATTCTACTGTCATTTAAAAACCTATCAAACTCCACGGCAAGCCTTTAGGAGATTAAAATAACTTCCACAAGTAAACACTGATTCCTAGCTCACTGTAACACAATGGGAGAGTATATAACACTTCACAAGATAACTCTTCCACACTCACATTTTCCTCCAACCGAAAAAGATAATGAACTTGTTGTGAATGCTTTGCAGAATTTTATGACTGAAGTACAGATATCCAACAGAACTTTCAGAAGTCAAGATAAAGCCTACTCCTCAAAAGTCTCAGAGTCGTATGTCAAGAAATTCAACATATGTACATGGAAATAAGCAGTCATTTTAAGCTGTTAGGAACCGAAACTGTGACAGGATGTAATTACTTAGATTAAGCTAGAATATCTATAATTTATGACGTGGACAAAGTACAAAACAGGCAAGATGGTAACAAGGAGAACCTTCTATCCTGTGAAAAATATTCCAATAACCAATGTATTTTACTGAAAGGCAACTGGAGGTTTCTCCATGCACATAGCTTATTTATTTCTGGCTCCTAAATATCAGAAAATCAAGATGAGAATCGCAATGATGAATGCTATAATATAGCTGCAGACAGCTAGCAAGCATCTTAGTTTAAAGGGCGCGCCTACGCTCACAAAAGCCCAAAGCCCACCCCCTTGCGCCTTGCAAGGGGTGAAGCCCAGCCCCTCCAAAAGCCCTCTGAGGCACGCCTCAGTCTGCTCCTCAGCTGGCGCAACCCTCGTCTGCCTCACGTGCCTCAATGGGCTTTTTTTCTGTTTTTTTGCTATTTTCCTGTCTCCCCTCCCCCTTCTCTTTCTTTTGTCTCTGTCTTTGTTAGCTCGTGAGTAAGTGGGTTAGTTGCACCTTTTTTTCAATTGGTGCTATTTTTTTTCTTTATTTTTGTTTGCTTTTTCAGTGAATATCGTAGCGAATTCATTGTGTTATCACAATCTAAGACTCTTTGTGGTATTTTTGTTGTTACAATGATATCTAATTACTTATTTGATGTCATCATCTAGTATATTTGACAAAAAATATTGCTTGGTAATGATTTTAAAGCATTTTTTAGTAAGTGTGCCTCGTTCCACCAGAGGACCCTTTGCGCTTTTGTGCACCTTAAGCTTTTTAAACTAAGAATAGTAATCATGAAGGTCATCTAAATTCATAAAGAGGATAGTGTTAACATCCCAAGTGGTTTCAGAGACATAGTGGTCTAAGTAGTAATCATCAAGATCATGTAAATTCATAAAGAGATTACCCTTAATGTCTCAAGGGGTTTAAGAAGCGTAGTGGTCAACTCCTTCCAAGACCCAAAAATGAATGCTATTATCCATGGTTTTTGCAATTTTTGGAAAATTTTCAGAAAGTTGTGAAATAATATTTTAATAAACCTAGTGATGGTTTCAGTCTGTTGGAACGAGATGATGCTCTCAAAAATAACTTTATCTATTTTGATAAGAAGCCACTAGTTATGCACCCATGGGCTATTGGACAGCCAACTGAAATGGATGAAATTGCGAAAATAATGAAATCGCAAAAATACCAGTGTGGGCAAGGTTTCACCATTTGTATCTCAAATTCTGGAGTATAGAAGAGTTAAGCAAAATCGCAAGCTTAGTTGGAAGACCACTAGCAACTGAGAGGCACACTCAGAACAAATCCAAGGCCACCTTTGCACGAGTACTCATTGAAATGGATTTGAGCAGAAGATTTCAAGGATGAGATTACCTTCATGGATGAGAAATGTGAGTTAATACATCAGCTGGTGGAATATGAATGGAATCCGGTTAAATGTGATTGCTGAGAACAGTTTGGACACGAAACTAGCTAGTGCAGGAAGGGGGTTGTGAGGGTATGGAGAAGGAGAGAAAAAGCACCTGAGCCCCAGGGTGTAAAAGACCCTCAACCAATACAGAATGTGACGCAGCAGCCAGCACAGAAGGAAGGAATGAATGAGGAGCAGCAATCTGATGCCACAATAACAAGCATAGTGCAGGTAACTTCAATACTACCTAACACTTATGCCACACCACAGAATATGATGTCAATGCAAAATAGATTTGGCGGCCTCATTGCATCTTGATGATGGATAGAATATGCTTTTGGAACATAAGAGGTCTCAATGGACCAAATAAGCAAAGTGCAGTACAGCACATGTTTAGATGTAACAAAACACTGAAAAATAAAGAGGATGAAATCAAAAAAGCCCTCGGGCATGGAGTGGAAGTACTCACAAATGCTACTAGTACTGAGAGAAGTAGAATTTGGCTGCTCTGGGACCCTAGATTGTTATCCATAACTACAGTGATAGTACACAGGCAATTTATTCATACAAAAGCAAATGCTTATGGGAGAAGCTTTGCCATCACAGTAATGTATGGTGATAATGATGCTGAGTGTAGGAAAGAACTCTGGGGTGAACTACAAAAAGTACAAACTCAAACGGATTGTCTATGGATTATAGGTGGGACTTTAATGCTTTATTGAGAATTGATGAGAGAATAGGGCGAGATCAAGTACCTGAGGCAGAGCCAAGGGATAACCAACGGATGGTGGATTGCCAACTTCAGGAGATGCAACACACAGGGCATAAGTTCACATGGAGCAATAAGCAGGGTGAAAGAAGAGTTTTCTCAAAAATTGACAAGGTCTTTATAAATGAAGATAAATTGCTTCAATTTCCTAATGCTAACTATCTGGTACTCAATGAGGGGGTCTCAGATCACTGCCCATTGCTGGTCAATTTGGAGGAACCAAGAAACAAGAGGAAAAAGAGATTCAAATATTACAATATGTGGAGTACAAGTGAAATCTTTATGCATACTGTGAAGGAACAATGGGAGAAGTATTATGAGGGATCAGCAATGTTTCAGGTAACAAGAAAGGTAATAAGAAAGCTGACTTACAAGAAAGCTGAAAAACCTGAAGAAGCACTTACAGGCATTAAAAATTCAGAAGTTTGGAGAGATCCATCTGAAGGTGCAGGAAGCTAGAGACCAACAAAATGTGGCACAAAATGCAATACATTGTGGTCCACTAAACAGTGAACTATACCATAACGAAAGGGAGGCAGCAAAGGCCTATAATTCCTTATGCAAGGCAGAAAGGTTGCTCTTCCTACAGAAAACAAAGGAGACATGGCTTCAAGAATGGGATCAAAACAATAAGTTCTTCTTTGCTTGGTTAGCAAAGAGGCATTATTCAAATGGACTCCAGGCTTTGGAAAAAATACAGATGGCACAATGGAGTTTGACCAGGAGAGGATTGGGGAGATTCTAGTTGACTACTTTGCAAAATTTATGGAGAAGCAGGGCACAACACAAGTAGTATCCCTGGAGGTAATATTACAAGGAAAGTGCCTTGATACTGAGCAACAATGTGAGTTGGAAAACCAGTTGAGTTGGTTTTTTCCAAAACCAGTTACTGATGCTGAAATAAACCATGTTCGACATCGATAGCACAAAGAACCCGGTGCCACACGGTTATGGGAGTGGTTTCTTTAAGAAAAGTTGCCAAATTGTTGGGAAGGACATATTCAATGTTGTGAAAGACTTCTTCACATCTGGTAAGTTGCTGAAACAAATTAATGCAGCAGTTTTAGCAGTGGTACCTAAAGTAGCTAATCCTACTAACCCTGCAGATCTACCCCCACGCCCCATTGCATGCTGCAAAACAATATATAAACGCATAACCAAGATAATCTCCAACATATTGAGGTGTGTATTACCAGATTTGGTAGATAAGACAAAGGGTGCATTCATTGGAGGGACATTAATCATGCACAATGTACTAATATGTGCAGACCTGTTGAGATACTACAAGAGGAAGGGTGTAACACCACGATGTATGATGAAGATTGATTTAAAGAAAGCATATGACTCTGTGAATTGGGAATTCATTGAAAAGTTGATGATAGGATATGGCTTCCCCTACAGATTTGTCAAAATTGTAACGTGCTGCATAACAACTCCTAGCTTCTCAATCTAGATAAATGGAGATCTCCATGGATATTTCCAGAGTGGGAGGGGTTTGAGACAAGGAGATCCCATGTCCCCACTTATTTTTGTGATGGTCATGGAATATCTAGCTAGATCAGTTAAAGTTGCCACTACTGAAAATGAGTTCAATTACCATCCAGGCTCCAAGAGGATGGAACTTAGCACACTCAGGATGACTTATTGTTGTTTTGTAAAGCAGATTAAAGTGTGAAAATCCTACAGGTTGCTTTCAAGCACTTCTCAGAGGCCTCAGGGCTGGAAGCTAATTTGAATAAGTCACAAATAATGATAGCTGGTGTTGAAGCGCAGATGGGTGACCAGTTTGACAGGCTACAAGGTTGGGGAAATACCCTTTAGGTACTTAGGGATACCTATGAAGGCTCAAATGATTGTCAAGGTCTTGTTAATAGAATCACTGCAAAGCTGAGATCATGGCCACTACAGAGAGTGTCCTCACCTTGCCAATAAACTCAGCACTACTTAGCATGTTCACATATTGGAGCCAGATGTTTATAATCCCAAAGGCTGTCACCAAAGAAGTAAATGCAATATGCAGAATTGTTTGTGGAACAGCACAAATGGAAAAGGTAAGATGGCACCAATAGCATGGAAGACTATATGCTTACCTAAAGAAGAAGGGGGAATGGGGATTAAAGACTTCTATGCAAAAAACACGGCCCTTGTGTTTAAACTGATTTGGGCTATTGCCCAAAAGGAGGACAATTTATGGTCAGATGGGTACACCATTACTACATGAAAGGAGAATCTATATGGCAATGCACCCCCAAAACTAATGCTAGTTAGTACTAGAAAAAGCTACTCAAAGTGAGAGATGAAATGAGGACTGGAGTTGACACAAGTAGAGGGGTATGGAGACTAACTGGCAAGCACAAGCACACATACACAGCCCAGCAGCAGGGCTATGATCTGATTAGGGGGCAACCTGTAGAATGGCACAAGTTAATAAGGAGCAAACCAAACATACCCAAATGCTCATTCATAAACAGGCACAACACCAAAAGCTCCTCACCAAAGACTGATTGGAAAGGGTGAACATGGCAGTGGACAGGTGGACAATGTATGCTGTGCAATGATATGGAGGAGTCTCACAAGCACCTATACTTTGAATGTTCCTAAACAAAAGCTGTATGCCAAAATGTAACATATGAGCATACAAAATGGAGACTTCGCAGTTTGGCTTGGGGTGAATGGCAAAATGAGGTGATGCAGGCAGGGATGCCAAACAAAACAAAAGGACTGATGAAATTATGCTTCGCAGTGTGCATCTGTTGGAGAGAAAGAAATAGGAGAGTATTTGCAAATGCAAGCAGGACTGAGCACTATCTGGTACTAGAATGTGGCAGAATGATACAGTGTAGAAGCACAAACCGAAGAAATTTTAATATAGCCAGGGTATGCCCTGTGAAGGATTTAATGTTATGCTTCAATGATCAATAAAAAGGCGTAAACTTTTACTAAAAAAAATAAACCTAGTGATAATTCAAAAGGTTCTTGACTATTTTAGGCTAATTCTAAATCATTTCAACAGCATTGTATACTAGGAAAACATTAAAATCTTCCTCATTCTTGGTTGCTTTGGGATCACTTTTTAAGATCTAAAAAACAATAGCAACGTCATAATAATCATCAAGATTATCTAAAGTCATAAAGAGAATATTGTTAACACTCCAAGGTGTTCAAAAGACACGAGTGGTTAACTCCTTCAAAGACCTAAAAATAAAAGCTATTATCCATAGTTTTTGCAATTCTCGAAAAATTTTCGCAAAGTTGTCAAATAATATTTTAACAAACCTAGTGCTAATTCAATAGGTTCTTGGCTATTTTAGACCCATTCTAAATCATTTCAATAGCACACCACCAAAACAATAAAATCTTGCTAATTCTTGACTACTTTCGGATAACCTTCTAAGACCCAAAAGACAATAGCAATGTCATAAGTAATAATCATCAAAATCATCTAAATTTATAAAGAGAACATTGTTAAAGTCACAAGGGGTTTCGGAGGTGTAGTGGGCAACTCCTTCTAAAGCCCAAAAATGAAGGCTATTATTATCCATGGTTTTTTTTTTTTTGCAATTTTTGAAATTTTTGTAAAGTTGATAAATAATATCTTAACAAACCTATTGATAATTCATAAGGTTAAAGGCTATCAACACTAAAATCTTGCTCATTCTTGATTGCTTTTGGATCACCTTCTAAGATCCAAAAGACAATATAAACATCATTAGTAGTAATCATCAAGATCATCTAAATTCATAATGAGGATATTGTTAACGTCCGAAGGGGTTTTAGAGCCATAGTGGTCGGCTCCTTCCAAGACCCAAAAATGAAGGCTATTATACATGGTTTTTTACAATTTTTGGGAAATTTTCGAACAATTGTCAAATAATATCCTAACAAACCTAGTGATAATTCAAAAGGTTCTTGGCTATTTTAGGCCCATTGTAAATCATTTCAACATCATTGCACATCACTAAAACACTAAAATTTTGCTCATTCTTGACTGCGTTTAGATCACCTTCTAAGATTCAAAAGCAACAGACAAAGTCATAAATAGTAATCATCAAGATCATCTAAATTCATAAAGACGTCCCAAGGGGTTTCAAAGGCATAGTGGTCAACTCTTCCAAGATCAAAAAATGAAGGCTATTATCCATGGATTTTTGTAATTTTTGGAAAATTTTCGGAAAGTTGTAAAATAATATCTTAACAAACCTAGTGATAATTCAAAAGGTTTTTGGCTATTTTAGGACCATTTTAAATCATTTCAACACCATTGTACACCACGAAAACACTAAAATCTTGTTCATTCTTAACCGCTTTCAAATCACCTTCCATGATCCAAGAGGGAATGGCACAGTCATAAGTAGTAACTTAGTTTTAAAAAGTGCGCCCTCACAAAAGCCCAAAGCCCACCCCCTTGCGCCTTGCAAGGGTGAAGCCCAACCCCTCCTCCAACAAGTCCTCTGGTATATCTGCGCCTCCGCCAGTGCCTCGCGTGCCTCAATGGGCTTTTTTCTGTTTTTTTGCTGTTTTCCTTCCCCCCCTTCTTTCTTCTCGTCTCTATCTTTGTTTAGATTTTGAGTAAGTGGGTTAGTTGCACCTTTTTTCACTTGGTGCTATTTTTTTCTTGCTTTTTCAGCGTAGCAAATTCATTGTGTTATCACAATCTAAGGCTCTTTATGGTATTTTTTTCTTAGTTACAATGATATATAATTACTTATTTGATGCCATCATCTAGTATATTCGACAAAAAATATTGCTTGGTAATGATTTTCAAGCATTTTCTAGTAAGTGTGCCTCGTTCCAAAAGCCCACGCCTTCGCCTTGAAGCCCACAGGGCAGCACCCTTTGCGCTTTTGTGCGCCTTGAGCTTTTTAAACTAAGCTAAGCATATGATACATATGTGTCTCATGAAGTCATACCAGTCACAAGCAAAGAAGATTTTGGAAGCACGTATTTCTTTCACATCGGAGATAAAGTAGGAGTAGATTCGGTAGATGATAAAATGAGAGAAGACTTAGATGGTTTGGTCGTTTCCAGAGGAGGGATATAAATGCATCTGCAAAGGTGTGAGACAATTGATATTCCGGAGCATAAGAGAGGTAGAGAAAGACTTAAGAAGAATGCGATAATTGAGACTCACAGAGGACATGGCTCAAGATAGGAGTTTGGAGGTCTAGAATTAGAGCGATATATATCCAGTAGTTTATGGGTTACTTTTTGCCTTTTCATCACTGAGCGAGTTTTGATGTCTTAATTTTTATAGTAGGTTTTAATGTGGGCATAATTGCTAGCTAACATCGTTACTTAACAATGTATTGCACAATTCCATGTACTACATATTGCATATTTTACCCATATGTTATCCAAGGTTATTACATTGATTTTTTTATCCTTTTTATTTGTTATGTTAAAGCGTACCATTTTATTTATTATTTTATTTGTATTTTTATTAGTTTTATAACTATTTTTTATCCCCTCCTTTTATTTTTATTTTTATTTTGTTATTTATTTACTTATCTTTTACTTTTACGTTTTTCAATTTATTATTTTAATAACAATAACTATCATTATTATTACTGTTATTTTTAAAAACCTCTATTTTCAAATGCTCCAAAAGATTTCAACTCAACAAAGGTTTTCAATTTTTTTCACTTTGGACGATAGCCGAAGAAAATGAATGAGATCAGGAAGAAAATTTCCTAGACGAGGAAGAGAATTCATTTCCTAATGCCAATGCTACTTCTGATAAGACGAAACACAGAAGATTTCAGTAAAGGGATTGACCTTGTCAAACAAATGCTACAAAATTGACGTATTTGACAACAGCCTATCTACTTATTAGGATGAGAAGCATGGAATATCTTTACCAAAACAACACTAGGAGAGAGGGAAGAGACAAAGAATAGAATACAATAAAGTACTTAGAAATATGAGGTTACTACTCAGGTTAGCATACGAAGCACACTAACATATATGAGCAGTATTTAGAAGGATACTAAGTATACCTTTTCTGTGGAAGGGAAAAGCTTATGTCATTCAATAGATGAAGCTGAGTCCCTGGAGGTCTATAGCTGAGATTCCTAGCCTTGCAAAAGGCACCACGTATATCATACAATGTCCAAATATGTGAATGCAAAAATCATCCCAATTAAACTTTGGGACTCCTTAATGCAGTTCATATCAACAGGACTGAACTCATAATAGTAGGAAACAGAGATGGAACTAATTTTCGCCAAGAAGCACAAAAATAGTCATATGTCTCTAAATGCAAGACTTGGAGGTCACTTTTTATTACTTCAAGAATCAATTAAACGCAGAAAGCTACATAGCTCAGAAAGCAAAGCAAGATACATAGGCTGGAAAGTTTACATGCTAAGTCTATTGTATTCTAAATACACAGCATAATATTTCCACATTTAGGGTCAATATCTAATTATCAGCCACAATATCGTTCTCAATAATATCCACAAAGTGCATCATCTACAAATTTGTGTAAAAATTTGTCTAACTTTTCGAATAAATCATTAAAAATTAATAACCACAGCTAAGAATCTTTAAGTCCATTTCTTTTAAATCCCTTTTAACGACCTAACAGTCGACTTTTCCTTCCTTTGCGTGAGAGTGGGAAGGTAACATCCAGTTTTTTACCTTTATGTCAAAAAGTATACAATACTGCTCTTTGTTGAGGTATGCCAATCTAGTTAAAGGTTATGAGAGCATTAAAAATAACATAATAATTTACCTTTATGTCATTTTGACTCTTTATTCTGCCTCAAGTACCCGTGTGAGATACTTGACACTCAAACACAAGTGTGAAAACTTGATCCTTCATTTTGGACCAAAAATGTGCAAGCTTTTTCAGAAAATTACTGATCAACATGAGACCCTCATCGGACAACCAGCATTTTAACATGGATATGGCCAACTCTAAGTATCACCTAAACCCTCCACAATATTAAATTACTATGGAGGAAACTGACATCCGTGAATTGAACTTGAGAGGCAACATAAGCGGATGGTCCCAAGGAAATAAAATTGCCAGGGTAATACTATAACAAATCTCCCAAAACTCACATAGACTAAATTCTTTGATCATTGAGGATTTTGGTAACATAAATCCCAGCTTGTAACTTCAAGTTGAACAAGGGTCCAAAAGCATAGTTACTTGATCTTACACTCTTATAGATATCCTGATTTAAATTGTGAATACAGGGCCCATTAGAACTTCAATCAAAAGTATTGAGCTCACAGACACTTGGTACTTGAGTACATTAATCAGGTTCTTATGCAATTTAGGGTTTTTTTAAAGGATAACACATCAATGAAACTTCATTGTAAAAGAAAGTTCATTCCTTTCCTTTTGCATCAAATGCCACCGTATTGTAGGGGAAAAAGTATGGATTTGATAGGTTATGATTCACTTCATTTCCCATAAATTTCTTTCCTATAAGTTTGTTTAACAAAATATACAATGACCAGATTCCTTCACCAAAAATTTTGTTCTTTTTCCAATAATTTCTTCACAGTTCATCATGACCAAGCCAGAAACCAAATAAGTAATAGCAACAACAACAAACAGCTCTAAAAAATTCATGTTGCAGTTAAAAAACTAGTAAGAGAATAAATAACGCAGATTGGAGGTAACTGCTTACTTCAATGCATGTATAATAGCAGAAAATCCTTAGCGTCCGGGACTTCCTTGACTTCAATCTGACAAAGAGAAAGTGCGATAGTCAAAATTTCCAATTTTTAAAAATCCCAGAATTACAAAGAAAAACCATTGGAAACCTCTTTACAACTAGCTATTTGTTATTCAAAACTTTGCAAGTGGGAACCCAAAAACCTGAGTTTTGGAAAGGGGGAAGAAAACATATTACCTGAAGTCATAGGAGAGAGGAATTGGTCTCTTTTCCATGAACTTCGCTCCTATAAAGGTCGTATGTGCAAGCGCAAGCATGGAGACCCCCATTTGAATGTCAAAGCAATTTTCTCTCTCTTCCGATATATAGTGGTGTGGTCGTTTGGCGCTACAAATCAACAAAGAATTATGAGTAGGAAGGAATAAGTGAGGGAGTGGTGTACTAACAGCTCTTAGCTCACGAGGTATGGAAGTGAGTTTCCACTCTCCATCAGGGCTCGAATCCTTGTGGCCTAATTTAACATTTGGCCTCCGTTGGGCCTAATCTACTCATTGCGCACCCCTTCCCCGCCTGGGAACCACTAGGCTTGTAACCTATAGACTGCAGAAGCGGCCAACAAAGAAAAAAAAAAAAAGAAAAAAGTGATTGGTATTAAGTGCATTTCCATTATGCTTGAGGTAATTAATTATTTACCCAGATAAATCCAATTATTACTTCCTTAATTAACTTACTAGAGTAATAATTTTGTATGTGTATTAATTTCATAGGCGAATCCAGAGGAAAAAAGGCCAAAAAAAAAAAAACTAATAGTTACCTTAAGTTATAAGTCATCTATTTTTGGACTCAAAGTTATCAAAAATTATATTAAGACGCCTTAAATAATTGGCCAACTATTTCTTGGTCTAATTCCGAGCCGGAGCAAGAACGGAGCTGTTAAAAGTTCAAAAGCGCTTCCTTCTTCTTCTTGTGGAAAGGGTTGTGGGCAAGGATTACGGAGGTGGCAGAGAGAGTCTTGGGTCAATACCTTCCATGGTTTCTGCCCAGAATTCCAAAAGCGCCCCTCCCTATCTACCGCATGAGGAATTCCCTTTTCTTTTCCAAATTTTTTGAGGGGTTGAATTTAATGGCTCTTGGGTTCTTCACATCTGGAATCCTAAATCAAGAGAGAGAAATAAAGGGGATAAAGAAAGAGAGAAGACAGTCTCAGACTCTGAGGCCAAGGCAGAAAAGGAGAGGAAAAGGCATCTTCTGGGTTTCCCATTCATTCAATTTTGCCCAGATTTTGATACGAAAATCTGCCCTTCACTGTTGGTGTATAATTTTTTTGGGCTGTAGAAGACGTAACCAAACACTGATTACATTTTTCCCATTCTCTCTCTCTCTTTTACTGAATTAATTTAAATGCACCCGTAAATTAATCAATGTAAATAGAAGATAGATATAATTTGAGCCTTCTTGTATCAGAAAGAGCCATCCTTTGTAAGACCCGCAACAGCGGTCTCGAGGAGGAACGCAGAGTTTGTAATAAACGGAAATGTTCTCCGGAAAACAGAGCAGTTGCCGATGATGAGGGGAGGCGGAATTGGCAACCATGAGAGAGGGAATTGGGTGGGGGAGGGTGTAGCGATACTCCATTTCAAACGAGCGCCATGATGAGCAGACGCCGCTGATTCTAATGTGATCGGAGACGGATGTGATTCGTCTGATGACCTCAGACAAAATATCGGGGTGGAATTGATACCAATCCACCATTTTTGAAGAGCAGAGCAGAGCAGAGGTGAACAGAGGAGTTGAAAAAACAGAGGAAGGAGGTCGTTTATTTGTGGAGGGTATTAGTGGGAGAGTTGAGAAGGTCGGATTTCGTTTGCTCTGCGAATTCATGAAGAAAATAAACCTGGGTAGAACCAGAAATATACAGAGTAGACATCAACGTCCTCAATCCAAGGGCTGAGTCTTTATCAAAACAACGCCTTAATATAATTGAAAGGAAGAAGAAAGATAATCAAAAACGTAAATTCAAGGGTAAGAAATAGAGGAGAGAGAATTGAAGAAAAAAACTCATGGATATGATGGAGGTGGATGGGGAAGAGGAAGAAGAAGGTAAAATGGAAAATTTAATTCACGCTTTTTTATTTTCCGCTCAAACGGAAAAGCCAAGCTCAAGTCCGAATTGGACAAAGAAATAGTTGATCCAATTATTTAAGGCGAGCTTAATATAATTTTTTATAACTTTGGCTTCAAAAAATAGATTACCTCAAACTTTTTTAAAAAGGGCAACACGTAAGAGATTAAACACAATAGCTTGGAAATTTGAAAACTAGTCATATTGATGTGAATTGACAACCAAACACAGAAATCAAATTAAACAAATAATAGGAAGAAATTGCACCTCCTCGGACTGGCAATGGCAGCGGAAGTAGGTGGTGGAGGCGCAGACGGGCGCCCGCGACCAAAGGAGAGAGAGAGTGAGGCAGATAGCAGCGAAGGCAAAATGAGAGTGTAAAAATGATTCAAAAAATCAAAATCTAAACCATTACTTGAATTAAAGAAATAACTAATTGAAGGAAGAAATCGCATTACATATCACAGTGGCGGGGGAGGCGGGCTGTGGGAACCGGGCGGGCGGCGGTCAAGGCGGCGGTCGAGCGGTCAAAGGAGTGAGCCAGAGAGCCACTGGGGTTCGGAGAGAGAGAGAGAGAGTCTAGACGGAGGGAGTCTCGATTGGGGTTTGGAATTGAGGAGAAGAGTACTACTTCCAGCCTGGGTCCATCTCCAGGATCTAAATTTAAAGATTGTGGGCTGAGCGTAGGAGGTCCTCTCTCTTTGCCATTTTTTCACATGTGCAGTTGCACCTGACCTGGCCCACTTCATATTTTATAGTATATGACGAGAGAGATTCATATTTTAAATTGTACATAATCACATGTTCTAATATTATTCTTTGGGTAAAATTTTACATAATTACGAAAGTGAACATGCATTTATTATATATATGTTCATTGAAGATTTAATATTGTTTAGCTATTTCCTATTTGTCTTAAAACTTGGTCACCAATAAGGTGGGCTGGTACAAGTTAATATATCACAAATTAAGAATATCAAAGTGTGCATTCATAACTTGGGTGATGTTACATCAGAAACTCGTCACAAAAGACAGGTGCAGAAATTTGGAAACTTAATGTGTACAATGTGAAGAGATTAATGAAACACACAAGCATTTGTTTTTTTATTGTGCATATACCAAGATGGTTTATAACAAGACATTCCTTCAATTGTTTGGAGTATATATAACAGAATTTACATAAAATGAATGGTGGCATAACTTAGTGACAAACAAAGGGATAAGGAAGGAATAGAACACAAGGTACATGGCAGCAACAATCTTAGTATATCAATGTTAGATGGAGATAAATAAAAGGATCTTCCAATCACTAAGCCAAAATGTCTTAGATTAAGTGTAGAATGTGGTAGAGTGATTGGAAGCAAAATTAAAGGCATCACACTGATTGGTTAAATTGGAGAATGCCCAAATGGAACACATGTAAGTTTTTGTTTTGAATGAATGAAATGCTAACCTTACTATAAAAAAATTGGTTGCCAATAAGTAAATAAATGTTCTTGGAGAAAAAATAATACGAATCACTTAACGATAAAACATACATATAGATATATCAATTGTTCAACATAGAAATTTCGGACCAATAAAATTTGCAGTTTAAGAAAACTCAATAGTAATACTAGTACGTTATCTTTCAAAAATGAATAAAATGTTCAAAAAATACGTTTCAATAAAACAGATAGTATTAGTCCATTTTCTTTAACGAAAATGAATAAGAGGTTCAAAGAGAACCACTCTAGATAATATCCCAACTAATGCTATACAATCATACAGAAAAGTGAAAACCTTTGACCCAATAAAACAGATGATGTTAATAGTGAATGAAGTGATGGACGTGGGTGGGAATACGTTAAGTGAAGCCCCCATGGCAAGAGGCTTGCACAGCTTTCATCACTTATGCCCATGCCCCTGTTTTCTTCTACCTCCTCCCTTTCGTTTTCCTTTTTCACCGGGATGTATACTTATCTACCATCTTAGTGCAATGGTTAAAATTGAGGCCTTTGAGATATTATGTTAAAGATTTTTTTTACTCCAACATTATATTCTATCTCCGACACACCTTCTCAATAAGATACTCTTTCGCATCCGAATAGGGGATGAATATCTTCAACCTACTTTTCTTCTGGTTTCTTGCTGGGGTTTCTTTGCTCTAGGAGTTCATTACTTTTTAAAGATTTGCAAGGTGTGTATATATAATACTCATAAAAAATAGAAGAGTACTTGTTCAACAAGACCAAATGAAAGCAAATACAATAAAAATCCCCTTAGAATAATATGTGTCAACATTGATGTTTCAAAAGGTGACAGTAATTAATTTATTTTCTAGGGTCAGAAATTCTCTATGACCAAGAGTTGATAACTTAATTGGTATTATAAGATAACCCACAAAGGGGAGTTTTAAGAAACTTAAGCCTTAAGAAGATAGGCATCAAGGTCATGGAAAGTCTTGACAGCAAACTCCTTGAAGAGGTCAGGGTCAGGGGTGTCCTCCTTTGCCTTCTCAAATTCACAAGACCACTTCACCAGGCTACCCTCTCCCTTCGAAGCCACTGCCGCCTGGGCCTTGAAGGTCTTGTAGAAGCTTATCAGCTCACCATCGATCACTGAGTAAGAAACTGTCTTGTTTGCCTCATCCACAGCTTCAATTTTCTCCTTTGATATGGTGATCAAGGGCAGTCCTGTAAGTTGGCAAAACTAAATATATTAGGTTCTCGTTTGTTCAATTCAAGAGCAAAGAAACGGTCAAAGAATTGTCTCAGGCTAGTTGCTTGGGAAAGTATCAATGTGTACCTTGAAAAACTGACGCATATTGTACAACACAGATGAGTATAACAGTGCAATCTAATTAATCTTGAATTTAACATGAATTTGGAGGTGGGCATAATGTCATTTTGGAATTGGGGACGACAATTATAATTACTTATCGGCATCTAACATGCGAGTGCACTTGTATACCTGAGAAGAATTACGCAGGTTCACATTTTGGACTGCAGGGCACAAGGTCTACTTTCGGCGCAAGAATTAAAATTAATGTCAGCTTATAAATTCTTCTGTCGAAACTGGATCTTGTGCCCTTAATTTCAATTTTGAGATCTCTATTTCTCAAAATTTTCTCATGGTACACTTGGCATCGTGAGATCTCAAGTCTCATTTTTTTCTCATGTTAAAACTTCCACATATAAACATTACTCTAAGTGGATAAATTAATAGCAAGCTCAAATGTCACGCAAGACACGAATCAATTCGATCCAAATAAACAATGAACCCAATTTGCTGAGATTCCAATCAGTATTACTGAAGTGACTTTGTTTGCTAAACCTAAAACCATGGAACTAAAGGCCAAGTTTGTATACATACATTGAGTGATCATAGAGTCAAGAAATTAGCATTACCTTCAGCATACTTGACAAGGCGAACAGATCCAGGAGCTTTGCCATCACCTTCAAGGATTTCAATGCTCTTGAATTTGTCAGGGAAAGCAGCTGGGAAGACCTTGTCAGAGTCACGAATGGCGGTCCAGAACTTGTCTGCGTTGCTCTTCGTCTCCACCTCCACTTCAAGCTTTCCTGGAGTAGCCATTTTTCTCTCTAATGAAAAATCTATAGATGTGGAATTTCAATTTTCAAGTGATACACACGATAAGTTTATACATAGCATGTATTTATAGGCAGAAAATATGAGCTTTATGAGGTTGCATAGGTGAGATCTGATGTGAATGGCCTTTAATTTAGAGGCAATTGGCTCAACTGCCTAGTTTTACTAATAAAGTGGTGCGATATTAATGTCACCCATTTTAGTTATCAGGATTGGAGCGTGAAATCTGTTTGATCTGCTGGTTATGGTTGATAAATATTTGACATTGACATCCTATATTACTAAAACAGGGTGTTAAGCAAAATTATTTGTTTAGCTAATCTTAGAAACTACGGCAGTAAGATAGTAAGAAGTTCGCTAATGGAAGGAATAAACATGGACAGTTGGAGTATCACATCTGTATGCTTCGCAGTAAGTTAAATTTTTTGCCCGCAGTTAGGCTGATTGTTCAAATGCCAATAGCAACAGTAAAAAAGTGGGACGAAGTGAATCCTAATACCTTAAGAAACTGTAAAATTTGATTTTCATACATAGTTATTAAACTAAGTACTTCACGCACAAAAAATGGGGAAAAAGGAACAAGAAAGATCAATCAAATTGTTACTATCCACGCAGACAATGAAACAGCAATGAATAAAAAACATCTTCCCTCCCCTCCAGCAAGCTCAAAGTTGATTTTTGGGTTATTAGGATCAAAACTTTTTGACTAGGTATTGATATTCCAACTTTAATGAAGTGGGCGATTGGAAATAATAAATTGAGAATAGCCCACCACAACAGAAGAAGTTAATTCTGGACAGCAAAGCTTGGTGGGGGTGTGGAGTAATGACACTGCCCAAAATGGTCAGCTGGTATGGAATTATAAGGATCATGGTTGGCGAAAATAGAATCATCTTTGGAGCTCATTTATTAAGCACAAATGATAGCAAAATCCAAAAGCCCAATGTTAATCTTGGGCAGAGGCAGGGAGTATGGGCTTTTGGGTGTCAACATTTACTGCTCTACATACGATACAAGGTCCATACAAGTTCCAAAAATTTTTGGTTTAAACTTTTAGCTCAATTTTAAGTAGACAATTAAATATCGAGATCTAGAGAAAACGGTGGGTAACCAAAAAAAAGGATTCAACTGAAAAAACAAAAAGCCAGTTTCACATGAGTTCGTTTATTGAAAATTAGGGGTTAAGCTTTACATTGTTGGCACATCAATAACAATAGTGAGACGTTAAGTTGGATTTAATGTAATGCAATCATCTTGTAGAGGTATCATGATACATAGTTTGCGGTAATCATAATTGCATAAAAAATATTTGATTGTCATACTCTCATATAACCAAACAAAGTAATGAAAACACGATTCCAAACTTGTTAGCATTGATTACATGCCTAGAAAAACGCTAAATTATTTATTACAATCTATTTTTAAAGTTACTGTGCAATTTGCATTCTTATTCCTTCTTTGCTCCTTATTTTCTGATTTTAGGAAGTTTTGAGGGTTTTATTTTGTTGCTTTTTTATTTTTAAATAGGTTTTTAGAAGATATTCTTTGTTTTTTTCTTTTTTGAAGTTGGTAATGATCTCAATTATTTATTTGTTTTCCCTATTTCTTATTCATAGTTCAATTATTTTAACTTTATTTTTTCTTTTTTTCTCTAATTTCATCATGCTTATACGTTTTCCATTTTTCAAATTGCTAAATATATTTGGGTTTTCATAGAAATGCTAACTTCAAAACCCCCAATCAATCACCTAAGCACCTTAGCTCGTGCTTTTGAAACACGGGGACTAGAAAAAGGTTCCCACTAAACTATATAAATAGCTCCACGTAATATTTCATATTCTGGCACTCTCCCAACCCCACCTCTCTACCTCCCCGAAGGAGCAATATAAATAAAAGGAAAAAAAGAGGTGTTCCATACCTCCTTTTCATAAGCTAAATCGAAAAGCTGCGTGAATGTATCAGCCAACTAAACCATATAATGTCTCTCCACATCATAAGTGTGTATATTATCCCATAACTGCAACACAGCACATTTGTCAAAGAGGAGAATTAAAAATCAATTCTTTTCAAGTCTGTTAATAACAAAAAGCACCAGTTTAACATCCTTGTGAACCTCTCTCTAGAAGGCACATCTAGAGAAGCCTACCATGGATCATTTGCGTATGCAATGCTAATCATGCACAAACTTCACATCTCTTCAAAAACACAATGTTGAATACATACAAGTACTTAGCTAAAGTCCACATTGGAGCAATATGTGATTAACACATAAGTGCAAGTGCCAGGTGGATCACATAAGTGTGCGCACAAGAACCAGCACACATATACACTCTCATACTTATGCTTGGAATTGCAAAGTAGATAAACGAGGACATGTTGATTACAGGTTAACTAACAACTGAGTCTCCATAAGGTATATCCCACCACCCCCTCCCCAGCAGGGTGCAGGCACATGACCCCAAGGACAATGAATACACTATTCAATTCCAGGGATATTCTACTAGAAGAGAATCCCTGAGAGAATCCTGTTCTCTAGCCAAATGCGCCAAAAGACCACCACAAAGCCATGACACTACTAAGCCTACAACTTCTCTTGGCTTGAAATTAATATTCTGTTGTGAAATCGGAGTGAGTCCAAGTATACAAAGAGCTAAAGTGTTTTGGGGTGGGAGGGGGAGAGGGAGAATTGATCCATATGTTACAAACACCCTATCTTAAAAAGGGTTAACTCAGACACAACAGCAACACAAATCAGAGCAGGATAATACACATTCTTAGACCATACAAGTACAAGAAAGTAGGAGCCCGCGAAAGCGGTTAAGCCTTAAATATTCAATGGACAGGACAAACATATAAAGGAAATGCTAAGTTTGTAGCCCATGTTACGGTAACAAATATATTCATTAACAACCCACTTCAGAAGCTACCTCATTCATAATTTTTTTAAAAAAAAGAATAAGAAGCTTTGTGTCCCCCCCGGCCCCCCAAGGCATTAGTACTTACTAACCACCAGGATTGAAGATATTGGGTACAAAGAATGTCAAACCTCCAGCCAATAACTAGACCAAACCATTACCCTGAACTCCAGAATCCCGCCAAAGAGGGGTGCAGGGAGGTCATACGTGTACATTCTCAGAGAGGATGTTCCCCTTAGACCTTGGATTGGAAAGGCATTTGCAGGCTACCACTGAACAAGAAATGAAGCACAGCAGTTTAGTGAGATATTTAGGCTTAGTCTGCTAAATCCAGACCCAAAACAATTGCAATAATGATTTTCAGCGGGCATCAACAGTGCAAACATCACTCTTGAAGCAAATGCTGAAGCTATGTTTGTACTTCAACCTCCAACTAATGATCTCCTGGATGCACTAATCTGAAGTCCCAAACACTTATGAGTGTCATTCACTTCTTTTCAAAGAATTATAAGTCAAGATTCATATGTGTACTTCTGACATTTGTTGAGTCAACTCAAGCCCACAACATTAGCCTATTTGCCTGGGGCATATGACAAAGTACTTTTACATTAGTCATCATTAAAATAGTAATGAAAGTAACAATGATGAGAAGCTAAGACGATAACAATAAAGAGAACCGCCACAAAAACATGATAATTGCTCTTATTTAGCTCTAACTACAAACAGTAGCTATTTCTGTAGTTATTAGCAGTTTCCCAAGAAAGAAACATGTTCGTGCTCTAATTGAATAGATTGTGAAGATAAAGATTTCAGCTAATAGGATGATTGAACTACCCTCTAGAAGATCATAGACTGATTATGGGAAGTTCATAATTTCAAATATTACAAACCAAAAGCAACAGACACAATGAAGCCACCTGCACAGACATTCAGTATACTTCAGAGCACAAATAGAAAAATAGCTGGATAATATGCTTGTACAAAAATCCTATCAACCCCTGTATCCAAAAATTGTTTTAAACAAACATATACATGTGGAGAGAAAAAATGGTGGCTTTAACATCAGACAACTGAGACTTGCAAGAAAAATTATAGTTTTAGAAAAGGTAGAAAGAACTAGTTAACAAGTTTGAGAGTACCTACCTCCCGTACATCATGACAAAAAGCTTCATGTGATCCCCCATAGGCCTTAACTGCCAATTTGCAATCAATAGTCCTAAAGTCGAAAGGACAAAATATCGACGATGAAGAGTCACATATTCCATTGGAGAAAAACTTGCAGAAGCTATCAAACAAAGAGGCTATGTGACGTGATACAATCTGGCACAGCTTTGAACTGATGTCAGGCAACGATAAATTGTGGTTCTCATTAGTTTCACTATGAGGATGCTTTTTCACACGTTCACCAAGCTCATATTCCAGCACAGACAACACAGCCCTCTGCATCAATCAAAAGCAACATACAATATATGAGTGGATGTGCAAGTAGCAAATAAAGCATCACTCAAGATTCCATTCACAAGCATGGTAAATCAGAGTTAGGCAAGCAGAAAACTGAAGCTTTAATTCACAGAAGTACAATTTCATGCTCAAGAAAAGTAGATTCCAGAGAGTAGAACAGAAAAAGGGAGGAATACTAACTAACATGGGGAAAATTGTACAGAAAGCAAGCTAGTCAATTGAGCAGACACACACAGATAATTGAATGACCAAAATCTTAGCACATACTGGTCACATGCTTTTAATGATAGAATTACAAAATCAGCAGAGCTAACTCATAGATATTGACTCAGACAACACTTAAGAAAATTGATCGAAGTCATGAAAAAAAGGATCCCGGATATGCTTTGTCTCAAGGGGATCGAGAAACCACTATTAAGTTATAAGGGCTTGGGAGGTTGAACTTTTGGTGAATACTGAATAGGAAGGCACGCTGTGTCATGAAAAAACCGGGGACGATGAGCAAGAATTTGACCAAGAATGCAACAAATGAGCTCATGTTCAATGCAGGCAGCTCTAAAAATGCCGCTCTTTAGTGACTTTATGACGAATGCCTAAATGGAATATCAAACTGCCAGTAAGGGCTACATCGGATTGAAGTATTTCCAATAAGAATCAATGGCAGTTAAATATGGCTAGGAATTTGAGTTTTCCAATTTGTGGGGCCAAAGAAAATGCGGAAAAGAATTCTTTTATCCAACTTTTCTGTAGTGGATCTCTTTACCTCGAAAGGCTTGCTGGATGTGCGTGCATTATCTTGTGGGCTCATTCCAGTTTTGCTCCTTTCATTTTCCTTTATGAAACACACTCAAACACCCCCCGCACACACAAAAAGGGTTAACGATTATTTGAACCACATCAGATACCTCACAGAGATAACTTTATGATTGCCCTCCTATATTGAGGAAACTTCGTATATATATGATTTAGAGGGGGGAAGGAATTCCTTGTCCCTATGATAACATATGCAGACAACAGCAGGAAACACCTCAGCACCTAAATCAGATTTTCATGTTCATATAAGTGCATTACATAACATATCTATATGCTTAGTTTGCACTTTTATGCAAACAGATAAGTATTCCACCCACAGCTACCAGTAATTCTTAAGAGTAGAGACCCCTCTAGAACTCACACGATGATAACAATAAGCCTCTAGCTATACTAGAGTAATTCTCATTCCCCCTGCCAGACCCGTGCCATACAGACAACATGGACATAGGTACAACATTGAAACTAATAGGGCATTAGAGATGTAAATCATCATTAATTTACAATAATATCTCTAATACCCTATTAGAAACATTTCATGCCAGGCTGGAGACCCGTAAATTTTATCGAAGATAGCCGAGTGTGACACTTGTACCCACGCCCAGATAACTTTATCCATGCAATCAAACTCTCACACGCTACCTTAAGCACGACTAGAAAGAGCCAAAAGAAACCAACGGAGGTTGGTTCGGTTTAACTCATTTGACACTTGTTCTCCTTAAGCAAGATTCCAATTAAGTTTGAGTTATATATATAGATGAAAAAAATCGGACCCATGTAATTTAGATATACTACCTTGGTAGGACCAACGACATTTCCCTTGTATAGTTGCTAACTGATTGAACGCTCAAGTCTCTTTCTAGCCCTGGCTGGAGGGTTCTTCTCCAGTGCATCATAAACACGTTTTCTTATCCTTGATCCAACATTTGTAGGCATATGACGAACAGGTGATATTGCCTCCGCCCACTCGGGCAATTCACCATTGTCGCCCATCATCAATTGATCTCCGCCTACATCAAGATTTAAGCATAATTATGAGCATGAATTTGAAATAACCAGATCACAGAAAGAACTCAAAACAGCATTTACCCCAGAATTTCAAGATTTTTCTATCTAAATCTACCCAATTAAAGTATCAGCTTGGGTTGATTGACTGTGCTGACTAATCCTCTTCCCATTGAGTATGATTTAACCCACAAATAAAAACCCTAATTCCAAGAAACTGGCGATTAGACATTCCAACATCGAGGGATCCTAAATGCTACGTATATCGAGGAGCCTGAGAAATCGAAGGACTGACCTTGTTAGAATTGCGAGCTTCAAGAGTTTGAATGAGAATTTAAACTTGAAAAAAGGAAGATTTACAAAGATGGTGTAATTTACAATCACTCCCTCAGTCATTAATTTTACACTTTAGTTATCAATTTAGAAAGTAAAAAGACAACTACACCCTCTCTCTCTCTCCTCCCCTCTCTCTCTGTCTTTCTCTCATTTCCTCTCTCTCCCTTACATTTCTTTCTGTTGTTTTAAATAAAAATAAAAAGTTAATTATTATTATAGATAAAAAAATTAATTATTTATATTATAGATAATTTTTAAAATTTTTTAATAAAAAATTATTTTATATTTTATTATTAAAAGTTTTTTAAGTACCATTATGTGTTTTGATTATGATAAATAGATTATTTTTTTAAAATAAAAAATAATATATTTATTTTTATGATCTGATTTTAAATAAAATTTAAAATTTAAAATTATTTTTATAAAATTTTTATTTTTATTTTAGTTTTCTTATTTTAACTGAAAAATATAAACATTTTAAATTTTATAATGATAAATTTAAATTTTAAATTTTATTTAAAATAAGATCATAAAATTGAATATATGATTTTTTATTCAAAAAATAAATTAATTTATTTATAATAATCAAAACACATAATGGTATTAAAAAAGTTCTAATAATAAAATAAAATTTAAAATATGAATAATATTTTTATTGAAAGTTTTTTTAAAAAATTTATAACATAAATAATTAATTTTTTATCTATAATAATTAATTTTTTTATTTTTTTAAAAAAATAAAAAATATATAAGAGAGAGAGGGAGAAGGGGAGAGAGAGACACAGAGAGAAGGGGGAGGAGAGAGATAAAAGGGGGAGGAGAGAGAAGGAGAAAGACTAAAAGAGAGAGAGAGAGGAAGGATTGAGAAAAGGAGGGGGTATGGATGTCTTTTTAGTTTTAAAAGATAATAAAGTGTAAATTTGATGATTAAAAGCGTAACTGTAAATTAAAATGTCAGTTCTTTGTAAATCTCCCTAAAATAAAATACTATCTGAAGATCTCATTGAATCCTCTTTGGATCAAAAATTGTCAGATTCCCCCGCCCCCTGGTGCCCTGTAAATTTCCTGCCATTTTGTAACTTTGTATTCTTCCTATGCTGTTCTCCACACTTAACTCATATACCAAAATTATTATTAGATATGAAGTTTAAATTCAATCTATATTTATCATATGTTATTTTTATATCAAACTTTAAATATGGAAAACAAATTGAACAAATACATAAAAATGATGTATGATTACGAAACAATACTAAAGAAAACAAATTAACAATTAATATAAGTTACAAATTTTTTCCCTTTAAGAAAAAAATATATACATATAAAAAATCGAATAATTCTAGATATATTATCCATACTTTTATTTTGGTATCCATTCTTAAACTCCATTTCATATAAAAAATTTTTAAAATGTTATTATAGAGAAAATATGCACAAGAATTTAACCACTTGTAATGTAATGTATGATTGAATGTAATCAATCCTATAATATAAACAAATTTATAATAATTATGTTTGGATTATCTTGAATTGTATGAGAGTATTGTAATTAAATAAGTAATCATGATCACCGCAAAACTATATGATGATGATTGCTTCACATGGCTGATTGTTGCATTATATTGTCATTACACTAATTACATCTAACATAACATCACATAAATATCGAAACTGTGGTTAATTGTATTATATTAACATCACATTAATGTAACATAACATCATATAAATATCCAAAGTATCATGATTCATGTCTACCGTATGAAAAATACGCTTCTTTTTGTGCACAACGAGGTACAAAGTCTATTTCTAATAAATTCAAGTCTAACTTTAGATATAAATAGATAGGAAATTGACAATATAGATTTGGAATTTAAACCCAAACATTTAATAAAGGCCACAATACCAGTTTGTTTTTATTGAAGCATATCGCTTATAACTACTTGTCGTTCTTTACTGTTTTTTAGTATTTATTGTTAACTTCTTCTCTACTTATAATTTCTTACCACTCAGTAATATTTATTCTGGTATTATACATATAATTTTTTTCATACTTTCAATAAATATAATCTAGAAGTTCTTAGAGAAATACGTGGAGCCAGGCTCAATCAAAACCCTTCCCCTCCCCCTTCGCTCACGTGTATGCCACGTCCTCCTCTTCTTTTTAATTAAATTAAACTACAACTCTCTCTCTCTCTCTCTCTCTATATCTCTCTTAAACTTGCTTTGCTTTCCCTCTCAAGACGTCCAAAAACAAAGCAAAGTACCAAACCTTCCAAAAAACAAAATCAACTTCACATCTTTCCACTCAAATGACTCATTAAATCATCATCTCCTGAGTTTCTCTTCTTTCATAAAGTTCCATTGTAGGGTAGGCTAAAGGCTCAGCAGTCCATCCCTCTCTCTTTCTCTCTCTCTCTACCCTATTTTTTTAGCAAACCTAGGTTTGATCTTCTGCACTTTTAATGCAAGATTGTACTCGTCTGTAATCTTACCCTCTCTAAGAGTTATACTCCATAATCACACTTTACTAATAATATAAATACCCAGAAACAGAAAAAGGGGTATGATCATCCCCATTCCCATCGTCATCATCACCAACTTATTATTCAACCATCTTCCTCAAAGACTTCGGAGGAGATTTGAAGGCTGCCCTGTTTCTGCGTGTGTTCAAAATCTTAAGAGAATCTGACAATGCCAAGGCAAAAACCCACCAAATCCCGGAAAAAGAACTGGTGGGCATTGCAAAATCAGAAAGAGAGTGTCATCTTCTTCGTCCTCATCGTCAGCAGTGAAGAATTACAGGCTCAAACGGGCGATTTTGGTGGGGAAAAGGGCGGGTTCGAGTACGCCAGTGCCTACTTGGAAGGTGATAATGGCTTCAGGATCAAAGTCACCTGTGCAAAAGTTACAGAATTTTGAGTATGGAGTTAAGTATCATGGAAAGGATAGCGGTGGGGTAATTGGTAGTGGTAATCATAAGGGGAAGGACGGGTTTTCAGCAAGGAAATTGGCTGCTACTTTGTGGGAGATTAATGGGTTGCATTCTCCAGGTGGTGGTGGTGGTGGTGGTGGAGTGAGAGAGGAGAATTTTGAAGAAAGGAGAGAGAAAGATAGAGGGAGAAAGAGTTCTGACAGAGTTGGGTTGCTGGATCAACACCCTCATAGCCCTGTTTGTGAGGTCAGTTTTTTTTTTTTTTTTATAAAAAAATTGAAGCGGGATATTTGGTTTACATTTTTGCTTGAATTATTTTTGTTATTGGCAGAAGTTTGATGGATCTAAAGTGGGAGGTCAGAGAAGAAGATCTTCAGCAGCTTCACAGAAGCTTCAGATCACTGAGTACATTGCAGGAGGAGAGCCAGACACTGCTGGCAAATCCAGCTCCATTGAGGCAAACCCTTCACTCTCATCCTTTTTATTTTTGTTCTGTTTTACAAAATCCCTTTTGAAACGAAATGCTTGTTTTTCTCACTCTGATCTTCTGTATGACTGAAAATTACTTGTATTTTGATGTGATGTATGCCAAATTTGGTTATGTGGTCACAAATATTGTTCCCCTGCTTCCATGGACGTCAAAATTCTGACTGTCAATTTTTGTCAAATTTAAGGCAAAAAGTTGGTGGTTTTGGGACCATAAGTGAAGGCTCAATCACCTTTTGGTTGATAGTGAGAGTGGAGAGGATGAAAGAGAAAATGTTTGTTGATCTGAGTTCAGTTTAATTTGCAGGTGGCCAGCCACTGCCCAGGAGAGAATAATTCGAGCTTCAAGACCCGTTTGAAGGATGTCAACAACTGCCTACTTGCCTCAAAAGAACTTGTCAAAGCCTTGTTCCGAATTCTCTCCCAGGAGGAGCAACATTCATCAGAGATAACCCTGGTTTCGGCTTTGAGGGTTGAGCTGGACCGAGCTAGGCTCCAAATTGATCAGTTGATCCATGACCATCGGTATAATTCCAGTCAAACCGATACCCTTTTGAAGCAGTTAGCTGAGGAGAAGGCGGCTTGGAAGAGCAAAGAGAAAGAGAGGGTTAAAGAAGCTGTTTCATCCATTGCAAGAGAGCTTGATCTGGAGAGGAAGTTGAGAAGGCAAGCTGAGAGACTAAACAAGAGGCTCGGAGTGGAGTTGAGTGATTCCAGGGCTCATTTGTTGAGGATAATGAAGGAGCTTGAGGGAGAGAAAAGGGCAAAGGAGATATTGGAGCAAACTTGTGATGAGTTAGCACGAGGTATTGGAGAGGAGAGAGTTGAGGTGGAGGAGTTGAAAAGAGAGAGGGAGAAAGTCCGCGAAGAGGTGGAAAGAGAAAGAAAAATGCTCCAACTTGCTGACGTGCTTCGCGAGGAGAGAGTTCAGATGAAGCTTACAGAGGCTAGGTATGAATATGAGGAGAAGAACGAGGCTTTAGAGAGGTTAAAGACCGAGCTTGAAATGTACTTTAATAACCAAGGAAGGAATGAAAATGGAGATCATGGGCAGCCTGATTTTGACAGGAAAATAGACTTTGTTAGGAAAACACACCTTGGGTCATTCAGTAATGGGGAGAATGAGGGTGGGGTGGATGAAGACGCGGGAGAAGATTCGGGGAAAGCGAGCTTCACTCAATAGAGCTAAGCATGGACAACAACAACAAGAGCTTCAAATGGAGCTTTGTTTGTGATGGACCGAATCAGGGCGAGTCAAGAAGACCCTCAATTGATGAAGTATTCAAAGGGAGGAGATCACTTTCAGAAAAAGTTCAGTGGGAAAACATCTGTTTGCAGAGAACAACTTCTGATGGGATAGAATGGGATTTCACAACTGCTAAAAAGCAGGGAAATGTTGATGGGTTTGATAAAGGAATTAGGTCATCCTGTGAAGGATCTGCCTGTGAAAGTCCAGCCATGTCTAGTGGGAAATCCTCCTGCCTTAGAGAGGCCTGCTCCACGATCCTGCAAGATTTGGCTTCAAGGAGAGATGGACCAATTTGAAAGAAGCAGAAATTGTAGACCTGACAAAACTAACCCATACCCATCACCCAACTTCAACAACCACCTGCTGTCCTAAAATGGGGCAACCCACTTTCAACAACCTATATAAACTGAACAACCTGAACTCATCCCGATTTGAGATTCATCCGTGAACACGAGTGATCTAAAATCGACTACTTGAGTCGAACTTGAATCAAACAAACCTATTTGTCAGGTGTACAACTATCAGTAAGGAACAAGGGATGCTTTGTGGAATTCAGCAAGATATGGAGTTGATCTCTGTTCTGTTCTCTGTCTCTTCATCTTACAGTAAAAGTGCTGCTTGCATTTTTCTTCCAGTTTAATTGGCATTTTAAAAGGACTTCTTATCTTTGTAAAATCAAAAAGGAGAGAAAAATCTTTTCTTCTGTATTTCGACATACACTAAGAAATTTTGTAATGTGACATCGTGTGAATACAATTACTACACTTACATGTAATGTGACACCGGTCTTAATTTATAATCACTGCTTATTTGCTTTAATTCCAATCTTAATTATATTATCGACTCTGTAATCTCATCTTTATTAACGTGAGTCCAAATACCCAATTAAAATTTTAAAATATATCATTATATTATTAGGCCTATAAACTTATTCTTTAGGGAAACAATTAAATAAATTTATAATTATGATGTAATATATGTAGCAAATGCTGGAGGAGGAAAAAAATAGAGCAAGAGCGATGTTGAGTGAATGTCAAGTAAAACATTATTCAAAGATTCGGTCTAATCTGGATGAATGAGCATCAGCCGCTGATTTCAACTACCTTTCCCTAAAATTAAATTATTTATTCAATAGAGAAGTTAATTAAAAGTCGACATTATTTCTTCACAATCAACAATTAAAAAAAGGATAGAAATTTCCATTGTGCATGTGATCAGTAAATTAAGATAAGCACTAGAGGTTCCTCATGTCTTAGTTGGCGCACTAATAAAATAGGAGAAATTGGAACAATTAATGTACTCATGTTCTCCCTATTTATTTTTTATAAAAAATATTATTAACAATTTTATTACACGATTCTAATAAGAAAAAAAGTTACAATTTGACAAATTAAAAGTCTACTCAGAAGAAAAGTGTTATGTTATAATGGAGAAAGTTATATTAATCTGTGAGGGGTTGTAGAGAGTGAAAGAAATCTATACAAAGGATATAAATTGTCGTAATTGAAACATCCAGGAAGATAAAGTGGCAATGATGATGTGAAAATTGGGGATTGTTTGATGAGAGAATTTTTATTGTCAACTTATTTTTTAGGTGGAACGTCTTTTTGGAGAAATTAAAAGAGAGTTATGAGGAATGGTAGAGGAGGATGTCCGGTTTTGTTCCTTCTTTCCTATTTTTTGTGTCCAATTTATCTACCTTGGTGACATCAAGATTTTATTGTATTTAGTTTTCTGCATTTTGTACTAGTGGACTATTAATTATATAAAAAAAAAACACACAAAGTAGATACGTAATTCATCAAGACAATCGTTATTAAATTGTTTCGATATGATTTACTTTCCCAAACTCGAAATATAAATATCACAACTTTCCCTTGATTTATATGTACTTTGTGCTCAATTCAAGGATCAATAATGTTACACGAGAATCTCACATAGAACCTTAAGGATGGGGAGGGATGTGCAATTTCTTCGATAAATGAAGTATTCATTTTACTAAATTCCTTTATTATAAAACTGTCTAAAGACGTTACTAAAGAAAGAAAACACATGGATTATAGTCCGAACAGGAGGCAAAGAACATACTCAAATATTTCCCTACCATTTTTGACCTTTCTATACTATTGAAACTATGCTTCTCCACAGATTTTGAGCTTTGATTAGTTAGGTCAAAATAGGCTAAAAATGATGACTTTTTGAGTGGCTAATCATAGAATCATGTGCCCTATAACCTGGAAATTAAAACTCAACCAGAATCATTACTGAATCATTTGCTTCCTCTCCCTAGGTCTACACCTAATCATTTTTCATACTCTTTTATTCTATTTTTTTAAAAAGAATATAAAAATTAAAAAAAAAAAAAAAAAGGAGGGGAAGGAAAGAGGAGGTTGAAGATTGGGAGAAATCAGGTGGGCATGTGAGGCAATGGAATGAGGTTGGGATGTGCCCCAATTGGATAGAAGCTCATGTGCTTATTATGAATTTGCATAATTGCTTGCACCCAATTTTTGGGGTCTCTCTTTCTTTCTCCTTCCTCAAATAATGCCCTTAGCTTCTTCTTCTTCTTCATCAATCAATGTTTTAAGGGCAACTAATGAATTATTGGGTTGTGGGACAACAGAACTTTTGGATGGACTCCCCTTTGGGGCCTATGACTGCCCGTGGTCAAGATCACATTTTTATGTGATTAGCCTCGATAATTTATAGATGCGTACGCGGTAGCCTTTTATGTTACACGGGTGGCTTAATAAGGGCTGATGAGTTTGGAATTAGGATTTCGATATCTAATCTAACCATTAGAATCAATTTAGCAAAACTCATCACTTAAAAGAATCCTTTTAGTGGTGCGAAAATGCAAAAAGTGTACTTTTGAAAAATATGTTAGGAGTAAGGTTGACCATATGGAAGATATTTATGATAATTCGAAAAACATAAATCTTAAATATTTTGTTAGAATACGAGTTAAAATTTGTTATGATTGGATTTGTTTAATTCTCATGACATAAATCCTAAATATTTTGTTAAAGTATGAGTTTGTTTTTGTGCCCAAAAAGAGGGTGGGACTCACATATAGAATCATGCTATAGTGTAAAGGGGATAGAAACGTTAATGCAAATGAAATTCAAACCTAAATCTCTTATAACAAATATCATATACTTTATATTAGTTAAAACAAACATAACACTTATATCGTACTGAGTAGGTGTTTCAAAATAATGTCATACAATAAGGTGATAGCACTTGCTAGAGGGAAAAGAAAGAGGTCGAAAATGTGTTATGATTACAGATTATCGTTTACTTGAAATAAACCCAATTTAATCTAAGAATTAGCATCTTAATTCTTGAGAAATGATAACTAAAAATCATGAGGGTATTGGATTTATTAAGAAAAAATCAACCAAGAAGTGATGATTAATTGGTTTGGGGGCGGAGCCTCTTAAATAGGCTTTCTTTATTCAAGCAAGTAGACTGTCGATATTAGTAAGGTTGCAGTTTGAATTAATCAATGTTTTTTTTTGGTTCTACGAATTTTGGTTGGATAATCTCTTTTCAAAAAGATGAACCCATTTTTTTAAAAAAATAATAATATAATGTTGGATAGAGTGCAAATACAATATAATTTAATTTATAGACAATAATTAAGAGAAAATTTTATTAATGATTAATATTATATGCATCCAACTAAGGTCTGTTTTTTTCATTGAAAAATTGAAATAGAATGTAAGAAGGAACGGAAAAAAAGAAATAAAGTGAGTTTTTTTGGAAGGAGTGAAAATAGTGCGATAACGTGACATTTATAAAAATGGAGTTATAAAACAAAATGTAAAAACTTTCAAGAAGTGGAAAGGGAAGAGATGGATGGGGCGGGAGTTTTTTTTTTTTTTATTTTGGGAAAAAGTGAGATGAAGTAGGATGAGTTTCAATCCCTACTCTTATTATCAATGTTTATTAACGTTTTTGGTCTTATTCCAACAATGTTCACTGCTCCAAACAACTACCATATTCTTATGATCTTCAATGTAGTCCTAATATTCAAACTATATAAGAAACCCTTATCATCAAAGTCAAGATCCAATCTAAGATTCTATTTGCTATGATTAATTCTGTTATCAGTTTCTTGTGTGAGTTTGATTTGTTAGTAGGTCACTTGTTAGAGTTGAGTAGTGGCTTTGTGAAATGTGGCTGGGCTCATGTAAAGCGGGAAGAGAACGCACTGGTCCATTTGCTTGTCGGACTAAGCTAATTAGAGTCTAAACAGATCTAGTTGGGCATTTGCCCTAACCAAATCGCTTCTGTGGTTTCTGCAGATTTATCATCAATGAATTACCTTCGTTGTTGACCCGCAAAAATTAAACAAACAATCTAAGAATACTAATAGTCATACCTCTCGACATCCCATCGAGAAAAAACTATAGGTTCCTTGAATTTGAATGTTTACATTACACTTCCATTATCCCTGTATGGCCTCACTCTACCTTAGACAAGACACCAGACAAATTTAAATTCAAGCAATGAAGAAGTAACAACTCCTCCTAGAGTGAATCCTATAATCCTAGGTTATAAAGAGAGCTAAATATAAACATTCTTATCCCTCCAATTACTTGCGGAAACACACACGAACTCCTCCCAAAGTGAATCCTATAATCGTAGGTTATAAAAAGTAACTAAATATAAACACTTTTATCCCTCCAAATACTCGCGGAAACACACACAAACCAATTCGATGTGATGGAGAGAGACAATGGCATAATTGGCCATTATGTGATTCATTATTGCTAGTTTTCCCTAGTGCATTGTCAGCAGACTCATGCTTGGCAACTAAGAAAATTTTTCTAAGACAGCATGATGAATGTGGAGAGATTAAAGTCAAAAATTCCCCGATAACACGTCCAAAAGAGGCGGTAGTTCCCTCGATAGGGGCAACAATGACAACAAAACAGAGGTCTCCTAACTCAAAACAGTAAAGTATTGTTTCCGTAGTCTAAGAAGACCCCTACCTGACTTACAAGTTACTAGTGCAGATTGAGAACATAAACCCCAAGCTAGTGGGGATGCCCAAAATGATGAACCCTGGAAATTATTATGCAATGAAGTCAAATAGATATGACAGAAAGGAGCACAATTTACTTGGCGAACGGGTTCCAAGGTGTCCATGAGGTTCCCTTCTTCCTGGCCTACCAAAATAATGCTAAAACAATCCAGTATGAATCCTGCATGAGAAGAGATTAGGTTAGTTTGATAGGATGTAGATCTAGCCCTACGAAGTCGTTCATATTCCTGAGAAAAATGTTGACAGTGGTTCGATAGCCTATCGATGAAACAAGGTAGCTTGATTGAAAAATCTTTCTTTTCATGCATTATTGCTTCTGCAAAACTTCACATATGCCACAATCTATTGTACGGTCGTACCATATGACGGAAAAGTAGCTATAGTGATATCTTCCAGAATGCAGAAGGCAAATGTAAAAGTATATGCTTGAAACTTAGAAATTTGGGCAAGATTATGCATTGAACTCTATCTTTAACCTTCTAATATGTTGTCCTCACTTTTTCGTTACAAACACTAGTTTCAAGCCTCCGGTTGGTGAAGTAAAGGACAGAAAGGCGGCACATGTTTAGAGTTAAAAACTAAGCAACATAAACAAATAAATGACATGAAGTGCTTGTTAGAAAATAGAAAGTGAACTCCAGTAAGAATCATGTCGGGTTATAGCACTGAAGCACTTCAGTTTCAGTCGATTCAAACATAATGGTTAGTGCTCCTATCGCTAATTGATATATGTTTTTCTTAATATGGTTATCTGATTCAGATGATACAGGCACCTAAGTTGCATGTACAGTGACAGGCTACAACAGGACAGTGGCAGATAGTGACAGATCATTTCAGGCACATATGACGGCATCGACTATGGAAGGAAAGTAACATAAAGCTATCATATAGAGTCAAGTAGAATCACGACAGGTTATCATAATGAGATGAAATCGCCTTCATAGAAATCTGTCAACTGCAACAATGCTATGCAGTAACAGGTGAATGAAACTGGACAAGGTTGTCAAAGTATGTAATACAAACAATGAAACAACAGCAACTTTTGGAAGTAATACATCAGAAGGATTATATTCTGGCTCTATAATTAGCATAGATATCAACAGGGCATCCAATGTACTATCACTAACCAAATTTCGAAACAGTGTTCAAGCTCTACATGGGAGCGTGGGGCAGGGAGAGAAAGGACATGCATAAGCATCTGGTGATACCATGTGATTGCATGTCCAATATGAATTATCTCGGTTGTTCAGTTTTTGTTTTGTTTTACAGTACAAGTGAAAATGACTATGAAGAATCATGGGAGATGATTAGAAGATGACAAAGACATCAAAACGATCCAGATATGAGAACATCTCCAGCAAGTTGGTGCCCGATTTAGATGCTTCTACTGTGTACATTGTACATTGCCCAAGTTAAGAAGCTGTCATAAAGGACTGAAAGCAACACCAGGACATACTTCAGGGTTGATGTCAGATTTTTAAAGATGGTTGGCCTCGTGCACAATAAACAGTACATAGAAGCGACAAATGGCTGCATCTCATATTTCTACCATGGGAGATTTTAATTCAAAAGGAGAGCAAGGAAAAACGAACAGAAAGGAAATGACAATGTGAGTAAAAACAAACAAGTTTCATATCTGTTAGATCAAGAGAACCTGCATCACTTGGTCCTGCATCATGTACCCCATTTTACATACATTTTTCGATCAAGAAATATCAACTATTTGAAACTAGGTTTTTCATTAGGTTCAAACAATTAACAGACCGGAGGTAGCATCAAGTAAAAACAAACAAGTTTCATATATATTAGATCAAGAGAACCTGCTTGGCAATCACAGTGCATGAGTTCCTCTTATTCAAACTAATCAAGAATCAGAAATTTACTTGAAAAACTTAATACAGAACTACAGCTGAGTGAGTATTTACTGCATACAACCAATTATTTAGGTCCCAATTGAGACATCATCGTGACTTTCGGATAATTTATTTTTCAAGTTTCCGGTATCTTGGCCCCTCTTGAGTTGACAGGGATTAACGAATAGAAATTAACATCCATAGCAAAGATATGTTGTATATTATATCCTAGATGTGAACATATGTAGGACAGGTAAAAGAATAGGCACATTTAACATATGGCCTCCCACCCCACTTAGGTAAGACTCCAGGATATAGATGTCAATCGGGGTTTGAATTTGGATTAGGGGCTAACCATGGATCCGCATCTAAAAACAGTTAGAACTTTACATTTTCCCCTGCATACCATGCTTTGATGGGACTCTGGTGTATGAATTCGGATTTGGAAAACTTCACAATTTTACCTTTTACATCTTTGCAGGTTGTCGTCTGGCCACAAAGCACAAGACAATCAATGGCAATATGGGCTCAGATCACATAGATATCAGAAATACCCCCAAATAGTATCCATTTCCAGAAGCTCTCTTTCTGCACGAGCTCTGGGATTCACATCTACCCATGCATACTACTATCCCTTCCCACACTTATGTATTGTCATCATCATAGTACCTTATGTATGCTATGTTCACTAATAAACAAATATTAAGTTTATTACTCTCTAACAGTCTCTCTCTCAAAAATCTAGAAACATTAATTCATAGTTATAATACGATAAAATCAGATGAAATGATGCTATATCTGCACACAACCTTTTCTTTCTTAAGATGAATGCTTTCCAATGACTCTGACTCTTACAGAGCTACAGCTTGGAGTTTGAGAATGGAAGGACCTATTGAAATGGTCGAAATGATGCTATATCTGCACACAACCTTTTCTTTCTTAAGATGAATGCTTTCCAATGACTCTGACTCTTACAGAGCTACAGCTTGAAGTTTGAGAATGGAAGGACCTATTGCAATGACGACCATTTCGCAAGTTCATTATTATGGTAGGTAGGCACTACTATAGGATTTTGACAGCAAAAGGAAAAAGGCAATTTAAATTCGGGGAACTCAATTAAATTCATTATTACTTGTATGTGGAAGGGTCATTACATTTATGGAATCTCGTGCTATGTACTATAGCTTAAATTAGTGGAACTCAACCAAAGTCCTTATTACGTGTCTTTATACAAAATGTTCACTCTGGATCAAAACCAGTTCAGTTCATGTCGGGTTTGTTTTTCCCTTGATAATTTTAGGTTAGGTATTAGTTGTGTTATTGAGTCAAATGAGGTTTTCCTACTCTTCTATATAATAGGATGTTCCCAATGCTACTGAGCTGAAAACTCCATAATCAGTCGGTGCATTAAGTGAAAAAATGGACACGCTTATCATCTTCCGGATTTTCCTGAGCAATCAAGTCGAGATGTAACACAAAGTATATACTAACCAATGTGAAAAACAGAGAATAGGCGGAAAGAAAATGGGAAGCCTTGTATACAAGTCAAAGACAAGAAGCAAAGCAGTACTTGCTGATTTGATTTCAAGGATAAAATTTATGTACAAAATCACTCTCTTATCAGTCATTACAACAACATTGAGAAAGCTTCATACTCACAAAGGGCAGATTGATATACGAAAGGAACAGCAGTTTTGACAGAATGACCCACTGGCTGATAAAAACAGACATCTATCTTTGAACGTGAGGTCCTTCGGATTTTTCAGTTTTTTCAGATTCTGAAGTGAATGCAACAGGGGTCGCAGGATGATCCCTCACAGTCAAGCTAAATATCTCCGGTCTTGAATAATGACCAACCACATCAAAATCAAATTTTGCACGTGCTATCTCTCCCAAATCTGTGATCATTAAGCATCAAAATATCAGCTTACCAATAGTACAAACAAAGAATACATCATTAAAGATGGTTACTTTTAGTAAAGCAACAGGATTATGTTGTTAAAATATGTTACCTAGGTCTGCTAATTTACAGAGGAAGATATATGCTCATTTGTAAGATATTTTGCTCATTTATACCACTGTCTATATAACTTTAATTGTGCCTTAAGATTAGTGCACAACAAAGTGCAGGACTTCAAAAAAAGAAAATGCTGAGGATCTGAACATACCAAGGTCAGCTGAGATAAGCGCCTCCCCTTCGAAATTTGGTCCAGCCAGGACAGTCCCTGATGGTGATATTATTACACTGCCCCGGCACATACAACGGAATCAGGGTTGAGGTCTTCTTCCATACCAACAAATACATATTCAGGAGGAGGCGGATAATCCTTCCTCCTACAGAATTGATTGGCTGATAAAACAAAGCATCCACCCTCAAGAGCAATATGAGTCATTGATGCCTGCCAAACATCCCTCGCATCAGCAGTTGGAGCGCAGTATATTTCAACACCTAAAGTCATGAAGTCTAACAAGTTAGGTCCTATTAACAATGTGTAAGAATATAAACTGAACTACATGTGAATGATCAGAAGATAGACAAATGTGTTTGTAGATTTCTATAGACAATCTCCACCAGGCACAGGGTTATGAATCCCTTCAGAGGGCAGGTAAGGTATGGGCATAAGTATGGACTACAAGAGCCTTGCGCTTCATAAGTGAAAAGGTACTCTGTGAACCCTCCCACATTCAGATTTCTAAACAAATCTTAAAGGTGTCTGAATTAACATAGTTCACTGCCAGAGAAGGTTACTGTCAGTAAAATTCCCAACAGCGAACACATACTAAGAGCAGATAGCACACAATCCCTATTTATCATAAGGATCCTTCCGAAAGTGAAATAATAAAGCATAAAAATGGATAGCTGCTGCATTGAAAAGCATTGGATCCAACCTCCAAGCTTTATGACTAGTGAAATATACGACACATCAAAATAACCATAGTTACTTTTATCTATATGTCTAATTTTATTTTGTTTACCTATTAATCAGCGAAATTAGTGGCTAATAACAAAATTTCAGCTCTCACATGCACATGGATGAAAAATAAGACAAGAACAGAGAGAACAACAATCTTTGCTTATGATGTAAATTCTGAAACCTGTCTTTCACTTTGGTGCTTCTATTTTCTAAACTGTGCAGTCAATAGGTTACATGAAAGCAAATAAATGAATATAGGCGCAGGTTGGCTCACCTTTAGCATACATTGCCGTTCGCAGAAGAGGCATTCTGTTTTCCCAGCAAATGGCAGCACCGATTTTGCCAACTGGGGTTTCATAAACAGGAATTGTTGATCCATCCCCAAAGCCCCAAATTATACGCTCAAGTGCAGTCGGCATGATTTTCCTATGCTTACCCAGGTAATGTCCTTGAGAATCAAAAAATAGAACTGTACAATACAATGTGTATCCATCTCTTTCTATCACACCCATCACCAAATATACCTTGTACTTTCCAGCCATTGTAGCCAAACGGTCAACTTCAGGACCTGCATTCATGTGATTCACAGCAAACAAAACATATTAAATTCAAAAACAAGATTGCAAATACAAATGCAGAAATTACTGCAGGTAAATTTGTTATAAATTACAGATACTTTGTAGATTGTGAAGCAAAAGAAAAATCTAACTCTCTGCAGCTTAATCTCCAAAACACGTTCTAACAAGTTTGAGCCATGATGGGCAGGGGATTAAATAATGAATAAAGAAATCAAGAATTCTTACCAGGGACATCAATAGCAGAAGCATGATATCTTCGAAACTCTTCCTTACCCTTTGCTGTCCTGTTACCAATTGTGACACCAAAATTTGAGCCACGTGGATAACCACCAATAAAAGCTTCAGGGAAGACAACCAGCTGCGCTCCATAAGAAGCTGCCTCGGCTAACAACCTTTCTGCCTTATCTGAGGTAAGGTAACAATGGCATCAGAATCAGCACATTATCTTTCACTCATTTAGTTCCAATGTAAACTTCATTATGCAATTGCTCATCAGATCCACCAGTCAATCACAATAACACTTTCCCCTATTGTTATATCTCAGACATGAAAAACGAGAACACATATAAATTTCCATTAGAAACAGGTGTTATACACGTACTACAAATGCTATGATCAGACTCCGCCTAACATTAGACAATAAGCTCAGACAATGAAATGTACAACAGAATGCCTATCATTTGAAAAGCTGCCACAACTAATATTACGCTCACTTCCTTACAATCCTGTCCGCGATCAGCAGCCAGTCTATTTCTCATCCCTCTCCCTCACTTTATAAACCGATTCTCTTTCCTCCACCTGTCTCTCAGGTTTCTCTCCCTTATATTTTCTATTTTCATTCATCTCTCATAATTTTCTCCTTTTCCATCTTCTCACTTTATGTTCTTGGCTCAATTTTCTCGCCCTTTTCTCTGGTCAGATGACAATACAGATGTGCGCCTTACTTATTGGCACACTACTACCTAATACAAAGAGTTGCATGATTTTAAAGTTATCCATTTCCAACTAAATGAACACATCTAAGTGGAAACACATAAATTACCAGAGCACCATAGGAGATATCCTTGCTCCTTTAAGACAGCAAGTAAGCATTCTTTCATCACATTCATAATTTACTTGCGCGCAATCCTCCAACATAATGTCACTCTCCCAATTCCAAAAGTGTATCTTAAATACTTCCATTGCCAAATCCAGTTCCAGGACTTTAAAATCATGCAACAGAAGACAACAATGCCGCGAAAATTTCATAATCTGTTCTGACTTTTAACCAAAATGTAAGCAACATTTCCATTGAATAGTCAAGAATTCATGAACTTCCAACAAAATTTCTGATTACGAACCTTTAAACTTATAAATCATGATTCATGAACTTACAACCCCTGATATGAAAGGTAAGAAACCCTAGCAACTACTAAAATGCGATAGCTGAAGAATCAAGGTCAAATTGACTAGTTTTTACTCTCGATTATATAGAACCGGTCATCCAAATTTGAAAATCATAGAGAGAGAGAGAGAGTACCTAGGGTGGCGGGAGTGTCGTAGAAGACAGTAGAGGCTTGGACGACGGTGGCGCGAACGACAGGGGCGGAGGAGTCGGCCCCCATTTCAACTTCGGCGAATATGGGCCCGTCGGCGGCGGCGGTGGTCGGAACTAAGGCCATTTTTCTCTCTCCGGCGGAAGCTTCAACTTCGACAGTGATAGTTGAGTTGGCAGTACTACTCCCTTGCATACTTGGAGTTTGAAAGGGAGAATCCTCGGGCGCCTTCTAGAAGTTTTTCATTCGTTGGGATATGATAGAGACGCCAGTGGTGGGCACTCCTCAAGGATAACGGCCCATTAAGTGGTCTCCATGTGTCGAATTGGTTTGGGCCTTTGTGATGTAAAAGGTATTACAGAAGCCCACTTGACGCACCCAGACGGCCCAAATACAGAATTCCACAGCCCTAAAAACAAACATGCCTTTTATGGAAGCTAGAAGCTGAGTAACTAATCCAATTGGAGAGCAATCGGAGAACTCTAATATATAATATAATGCAATTAATCTTATAATATATAGTCATAATTATATAATTTATATAATTTATAATTAACAGCGTAATTTTTTATAAAAAATTACAATATTTTTATACAACGGATTTACAATTTTGAATTTATTTGCGTTACAAAATGATTGTATCATACCATACCTTACGTAATTGCCCAAAACAAGACATTTGTCAAATAGCACACAAATCACATGGAAAATTTGCAAAGTCAATTTTAGTGACTCTCTCATATAAGAAACGAAAGGAATAGAGAAATCGTACATGTGAAATGGTGAAAGCTAGTTTGACACGTGTTCCATCGTAAATAAAATACTTCCTCCGTCCCCAAAAAGTTACATAATTTGACATTTTACGATCTTTAATGTATCACTTTGATCATCAATTTTTAAAATTCTATAATAGAAAAAATTACAAACATATATTATAATGAAAGTATGTTTTAAAATAAATTCATTTATTATAATTTCATATTGTAAATTAATGTATATTTTGATTAAATATTAGTCAAAGTTTACAAATTTTGACCTAAAAAATAAAAATAAATAATTATTTTAAAACGAAGGGAGTATTTTATGAACAATTAGACTCATTAAATTTATCAGAGATAGAGACTTAATTGGCGTCCAAACATTTTATATATATAAATACAAATCAGATCCGATTGTAATGGAGTTTATATCTAAATATATCTTTAGTAAAAAATTAATATTCTTATCACATTGATTCATGTGCAATTTTAATTTTAAAAAATAACATTAATAATTATAATAATGTAATGAGCGGATATGCAGATCTAGCGTAATAAATGAAGTTTATATTCAAATATATTCTTAAAAAAATTAATTATACAAAGCGCATGGATACTTGGTAATCTAATATTATAAAATATTTTTTTAAATGGTTACTTGCAACACATTGAATCCCGCTTAAATGATACATCTCAAATTACTTCTTTCCTTTTTTCTATCCTTTTGAAATTCAAACTAAATTGTTATTATCAATATTTATTTATAAAAAAAAATAACCATTGAAAATATTATATGGCTAGAAATAATTATGCAGTTACTAAGTTTAAAATTATCATTTAAATAAAAGTAAATCTAACTTAAAAATTAATCCGTGATTAAAAAAATTAAAAAATTAATTCCTTTATAAATATATAACATAGATAAGTTTTTCCTCTAATTAGCTCTTAAATTCCATTTTCTTCCAAATTAATTTTTTTACTTCAAATTAGTTCTCCCTTTAAATATATTAGTATAATCATATTTATCTCTTACTGTCTACATATTAATTAGGCCATTGTTGGGATGAAATCTCTTTGTGTGTAAAAATGATTTATTTTAGCTCAAATTTCATATTGTTTTAATTAGAAACTATTATATCTTTTAATACAACTTAAATTATAATCTTTTCTTTTTTTCATATTTTACATCATTATTATGCCATGACAACAATCCTACAAGACAGTATTTAAGTGGGTATAAAATTTTTCATAAACATAATCATGATATTGTATAGTGTTTCATCATTATATTTAAATATTTCAATTTTTATAAGTGAATATTTTGACTAATTTTTTTTTCATTTTTTGGTTTTTTTTATAAGTATTTCCAACCTTTGATATACTTTTATATTCTAAAATTTTAATATTCCTTACATTTCTCTCCAAATAAATCAATGGATGTAAAAAGAAAATTGTTAATGGAACATTATTTTCTAATCTTTAATTAATAGTTGATATTTTGACTTTAATGGATCACAACATATATTTTCTAATGCCTGTCGTTTGTGTCTTATTAATTAAGTTTATTTTTTATCATGGCATTTGAGTTTTCGTGTTGGATATGAAGTTTATTTTTGTTTAAAACTTAACCACTTTAAAATCAGAAATAAAGGCAAAACCTTTGTCATCTCTACAAAATCATCTGTAAAAATGTTATGGACACTTTAATATTTTATGGTATCGAAAAAACCTAATCTATATATCAATCTAAAAACTCAATCGAATTTTCATAAGACATGTTTTATTTTTTGTCTAGAGGAATTAAAAAAGAAATATAAAAAATTATAACATTGAGTTATAAAATGATGCGAAAATAATATAACTATGTAAAAATCTTAATAAAAATAAGAAATTATTCCATACCTTTGATTAATTTAATATTATTTTATTTAAAATTTTTTAAAACATAACAATCCCTTGATATAAATTTTTTGTTTTATGCATGTGATCGAAAAAAATTTAATAGAAACGAAATTTGAACCGATTTTTTTTATATATAAAGAATTTCTAATGATTCACATGACAGTCATAGGGTAGGGTGTGGTTGTCTATTATTTCATTTCAATTACCTTAAATGCTGTTGAGACGTATACGAATTTTTTACTTCCTCCGCCCCGTAATGTTTTCTCCATCCCTTAATGTTTTTTAATGACGATTTTTTGTATAATATTATCTTTTTTAAAAATAAAACAATAATTACTAGATAAATTTATCCGTATAAAGCATATTATTGGTATTTGGGCACAAATAATGTAAGTGTAATTTAATGAATGCATTATACTAATATTAATTAACTTTTTAAAAATGTGTATTTTAGTGGTTTAGAAAAATAATTATGAGACGGAAAGAATATTAAACATAATTTCTTGTCACTATTTACTAGTCAGTCGGAATTATTTATAAAAGAATGTCATGAAAAATAAAATAAATAAATTCTTTATTAGCAAACAGATCTTCAGAAATCAACTAAAATAGGACTTATTATCGACAACAATCGTCAATGACAGCTCCTCTATGACGGTGGGTGGAAGTATTTTGTTTGTTTTTTTAGGAAAAAAAGTTTATAGAGAGGGGAGAGCATGAAATTAAAGAGAGCACAAATAATTTAGTGGTGATCCAACAAATAAAAAACACTTGAATTATTGGAGTAAAAAATTATTTAAAAGGAGGAGACATTACTTAGTGGATGTTTAGTTTGTGTGAATTAATAAAATTTCAATTTAGATGAGCAATTTGAATAATTTATATTATTTTTTATTTTATTGAAGTAAATTAATGTAAGTGCATGTAAAATAGGGTCCGCTAAAATAATAAGCTACTCCCTTGGTGCCATACTGTTGTTTCTAAATAAAAAAAAAAATTAAAATATTGACTAAATAGAGAGTATGTTTGGTGCAAATAACGGATTGTGATTATTTCATTTGTCTAATTCATAGAAATAAAGTATAAAAATGTCTGTTTAAATTTATAATCATATTTCTTTTTGTATTATAATGATTTGATTTGATATAATACAATACTGTGACAATTTTTTCATATCGATAATCACTTGGCCTTGTGATTAATATTAAGGTATGAGTATATTATATTTCTAGTTTAATTTTCGACTTCATTATATCGTATTCTTTTTTTAGATTTTTAAAAAAGAATATATGTTTTATTTGTTAAAAATATATTTATAATTATTAATATATATAATTTATCTTAAACATTCAATTATCGGGACAATTGATTATTAAAGCAGCTCATACTAAAGGAACAATTCCATATTAAATTATCGATATTGACAACGAGATCCGTTGATATGACCGGTCGTATAATAATATATAATTTGTACAACATATATATTCGTACAATATCATAATGCGTGGAATAATTAAGAATCAAAAAATAATTCTCCACCAATTTTTGCCTTCTGGAGATTGAATATAAAAGCAGGATACTAAGATATGCACATCATTCTAGAGAAGAAAACTAGTACAAGCCAAGGCAGCAGGTTCAATATCAATCAGTCATGGCAACTGCATCTCTTCTCTCTGCTGCTGCAAGAAGGTGAGCTTAATTAGCTTCTAATCCTCTTCCTTTATATGGTTTGGTGCTCTAAATGCTATTCTTGATGGTATCAATTTCAAGCTGTTTTTATCGACTCTTGAGTTTATAGATCCAAGATAATTACGGTATCCCTTAATCTTTCATTTTTTTTAATATTAGATCGCCCTGAATCTCTCAGATCTATGGATCCAAAGTCTTGGTGCTAATTTTAATTTTATTCCAGGCTTGAAGGCAAGGTGGCCTTAATCACTGGTGCAGTTAGTGGCATAGGTGAATGTACTGCTAGGCTATTTGCCAAACATGGAGCTAAACTCATACTGGCTGATATCCAGGATGATCTAGGCCATGCTTTGTCAAAAGACCTCGACGGCACAACCTCGGCATCATTTCTTCACTGCGATGTCACCAACGAAACTGACATAAAAAACGCAGTGGACCTTGCCGTCTCCAAGCATGGAAAGCTCGATATCATGTTCAACAACGCAGGCATTGTAGGGGCTCCCACCACGAAAATCTTAGACACCGAGAAGGACCACTTCGAGAAGGTGGTCAGCACAAACCTAATCGGGCCATTCTTGGGCACGAAGCATGCTGCTCGAGCCATGATCCCGAGTGGCCGAGGTAGCATAATCAACACTGCTAGTGTGGCTTCAGTGGTCGCTGCATTAGTAGGCTACCCTTACACGTCCTCGAAACACGCGGTGGTTGGGCTCACCAAGAACGCGGCTGTGGAGCTAGGCCGCCATGGAATCAGGGTGAACTCCATCTCTCCTTATTATACCCCAACCCCGCTTACTAAGAGGCTTTTGGAGATGAAGGAGGATGAAGAGTTTCGTGCCTTGTATTCCAACATCAAAGGTTCTATGTGTACGAGGGAGGTTGTTGCAGAGGCCGTGCTCTATTTGGCCAGCGATGATTCCAATTATGTTAGCGGACATAATCTAGTCATTGATGGAGGCTTTTCCACTATGAATGCTGGGTTTTGCATATATGACTAATGGTTTGCATGTCTTGTTACTATCTATAAAGACGCTTGTAGGAATAAAGTTTCCTATATTTGAATCTGCTTAGACCCTAAACAAAATTTATATTTTAGTTGCGATGTTAGAATTTGTGTATTTTTGTATTCTTACCATTGTCAAAGTAATATACGTTGTATATCGACACAAGTGTTATGAATAAAATTTCTACTAATTCAATAAAAAAAAAATATATGCGAGATGCAATCCAAAACTAAACCTGTCAAGCTAGGCATATTATCAGAAAGCAGAAGACTTTTTGTTTTGAAAAATAATAACCACCTGCAAAGTTACTTATAATTTGGATAATTTAATTTTTAACTAGGATAATAACAAAAGAAGAAAATTAAACTAAATAACACGTACTGATTCATGTTTTACTAGTTATTGGTCCTATGGCTGGTAGTAAAAAATATTGAGAGGAGATATTAAATAATTTATTTCATCTGAATATGTTTGCTTCATCAATCATTTTTCGGATTGCTTCTTTTATTTTGCCAAAAGCATCTCTTGAATCGTTTTCTATTTACTTATTTCATTATTTGTGCCAAAAACATTTCAAGCATAAATCAATTTCTATTTGCTTATTTCATTAATAGTGGCAAAATCAGCCTCACACCGCTTTAAAAGCGACAAGCGTTACAGAAATGTCATTGAATGACCTCAAATTATAGAAAATATTAGACAATGAAAGAACGATATCTCATCGCCTGGGGCATTAATGTATAGACATGGGCGAATCTACACTAAAGTTAATGATGTTCATCGATACCGTTAGCCACTTCTATAAATTTTTGCGTTAAAATCTTTTAAAACTTTTGCATGAATAATTAGAAAAATTGGTTAAACATTTGTGAAGAATATTAGAATGTAAAAATGAATGTTATCCCAGACAGATAAATTAAAAGGCCTTGAGTTTATATAGCCCGAGTCACCGTTGGCACCTGAGAAGATTTTAGATTTTGTGCGACTCACCCAATATGGGAGCCCTAACGCTATATATATATGAGAATTATACAAAATAAAATTATATTGTTAGCTCTTGTCCCTTATTACACCCTATTAATCCGTACGGGAGGAGAATGAACGAACATATTGGCTTTAAGAAATAAAAATTAGAAGAAGACAACCCTTTAGTAAAAATACCGCCAAATGAAAACTAGTAAGAACATATTTGACAATAAGATCACCATCGACGACTCGTTCGCGAACGAAATGATAATCAACAGTAATGTGCTTGCTACAATTATGATGACTCGGATTAACTGTGAGATATTGTGCACTAACATTGTCACACAACACCTTGGTAGAGCAGCAAGAGAGATCCCTAAGTCATAGAATAGCTTGCGGAGCCGGATAATTTCAACAACCGCGTATGCAACTACACGGTATTCAGCTTCGATTGAAGATTTGGAGACCGTAAGTTGTTTCTTCGAGCGCCAAGTAATGAGATTGGGTCCATAAAAAATAGCATAACCTCGTGGTAGAACGACACATATCCTTACACCCACCCCGATCAGTATCGGAATAGGCAACAATGAGGGAAAGAGTAATAACATGATGAAGAAGAATCCCATCGGTGATAATACCCTGCAAGTATATGAAAATACACTTGACAGACCAAGAGATGAGTGGTATGGGGGCATGCATAAATTGAAAAACTACATGAACTGCATATGCAATATCGGGAAGTGTCATAGTCAAGTATTTTAGTGCACTTACCATGCTTCGTACTTAGTGGGATCCGTAAGTAACTCGCCATATGAGAGCGAAATAGTGGTACGGGGAATAATAGGGGTGCGCATAGGTTTACAAGTATGCAAGTAAAACTTTCCGAGGATATCATAAGTGTACTTATGTTGAGACAAAAGGAGCCCGGACGGAAGACGAGAAACTTGCACACCAAGAAAGTAATGCAAATCCCTAAGATCCTTCATAGCAAACTAACGAGAAAGTGTGTCAACAAACGAGAAAAGAAAGTGTGTGGAGCTACCAATAAGAATAATGTCATCAACATAAAGAAGGAGAACCAAGTGTATAAGAGGAAGAATGGAGAACAAACATGGATGGGTCGGATTGATTGCAGGAGAAACCATGCGTGAGCAAAAACTATCGAAACGATGAAACTAAGCTCGAAGAGCTTACTTGCACCATAAATAGCTTTTTGCAAGTGACACACATGGTTGGGATATTGAGAATCAGCAAAACCAGGGGTTGGCGCATGTAGACAGTTTATATAAGAAGGCCATGAAGAAAAACATTCTTTACATCCAGCTGCCTAATACACCAATTATGTGAATTTGCTAGGGATAAGACAAGGCGAATTGTGGCGGGACGAATGACATGGGAGAAGGTCTTATGAAAATCAATACCTGTTTGCTTGGTGATTACTTGCAGCAACCAATCTAGCTTTATAACGTTCCACGGACCCATCAAAATGATACTTGATCTTATACACCCACTTACTCACTACAAGATTATGATGTGCGGGAAGAGGAACAAGTTCCTATGTATTGTTGGCAATTAACGCATCAAACTCATCGATCATCGCTGCTTTCCACCTAGGATCCCTAATGGATTCTTTAAAGAAGACGATTCTGTTTCTAAACAACTAGTTGCTAAGGACGAGAATCCGCTTGGGCTTAGTAATCCCATATTTGGACCTAATTTGCATAGGATGGATATTAGCGGAAGGATCTACAGGTGTACGGACGAGCATGGGACACAAGAGGATGAGGCGACACACAAGAAAGAGAAGACACAGGGACGAGACGCCAATGGGGATGAGACATTAGTAGAGAAGTGAGGGGGATGGGTAACGAGGGACACACAAGGAGACCCAAGGGAAGGGGAGGGGACCGTCGATGAACATGCAGAGGCGAGGAGAATGAGTGGGCTCAAAAGAGACAGGCAACACCGACTCGAGAGGGACAGAAGACCGAGACGGAAATGACAAGCTGGATAGAAGAAATAGGAGGAGTAGACATCGAATTAATATGAGTGATAGATAAAATATCATACACTAACTGCGTGTAATCACGTGCCAACGATGAGGACCTAGAGGTCGAGTCCGAAAGGGAAAACTGTTTTCATCAAACCGAACATGTTGACTTATATAAAGTTTCCCTATAATTGGATTAAAATAACGGTAGCCCTTGTATTGATGAACATACCCCAAAAACACGCTGAGCGGACCTAGGTTGAAGTTTATTGGCGGAACATTTCGTAAAATTTGGAAAACACGCACAACCAAAGGTCCGTAAAAAGTGTAATCGAGCACGACAAAAAAGCTTTTCAAAAGGACTTCGTTGTCAAGAACAGGTGTGGGTAAACGATTTATGGTAAAAGCTGCAGCCAGAGAGGTTTCAGCCCAAAAATGAGAAATAACATAGATTGAATGAGAAACGTACGTACCATCTCCAAAATGTGTTTGTGTTTATGCTCAGCAACACCATTCTAAGCCCGAGTATCAGGACACGGCTTACGAAATAAAATCCCACAGGATAAACAATGTTCCTTCAGGGAGCGTTATCAAACTCCTTCCCCCATTAGATTAAAAAAATTTTAATTGTCTTGTCAAACTGATTTTCAACCAATTTTTGAAATTGCAAGAAAATATGTAGGACTTCGATTTCCGCTTCATTGGATACAACCATGTAAAGCGAGAAAATTCATCCACAAAAATTACATAATAGTAAAACAATTTAACGGAATCACTGGGAGCTTCCCAAACATCGGAATAAATAATATGTAAAGGAGTATGAGAACAATGTTCAACTAAAGTAAAAGACAATTTTTGGGACTTAGAAAGTCGACATGCAACACAATTGTCCTGAAAAACAAAACTAGTAATAACTTTATTTTTCTAAGACTATCTAGGGTACGAAGGCCACAGTGACCAAGTCTTCGATGCCAAAAATCTCCTGAATCATGCATCGCAGCCTAAAGCGAGGATGACCGTGGGAGGACAGGACACGAAGGGGATACACATGACCCTGGCTAGAACCCCGTAAAAGGACATCATGGGTTTTGTTATCCTTAACAAAAAAGTGGAATCGATGAACCGAACATAGCAATCATTGCCACTACACGGACGATGCACGGACAACGATTGTGTTTCAAATGAGGAACATGAAGAATAGAATGAAGGGTAAGCGGACGACTTCGAGTTTGAATACGAAATTTTCCAACATTAGAAATGGGTAATAGGTCACCATACCAACAACAACATTCTCGGAACCGAAATAAGGAGTTTTCGATGAAAGTATACCTTTGTTAGGAGTCATATGAGATGCAACGGGGAGTTTGCAAACCAAATGGTATCACTAGGTTCGGTAGGACCAAAGGTAGCAAGAGGAGGAAGAGAATTGTTGGGGCGGTTATGATACCAAGCGGGGCATAGAACAATAGTGTGACCCGAAGAATGGCAAATCGACACAAAATATTAGGAGCGAACCCAACACCCCCTAAATGACTCATTACTCGCAGTACAAATGTTAGTAGCGAGAAACGGAAAGGAAAAAATACGAGATGATGAAACATTTGAATTGCATAAAGTAGAACATGGAGGCATACCCTTAGAAGGAATTGCGGTTGAGGCGGATGTGTTGGAGGATTTCCCTTTGTTGTTGTTGTGATTGTTATTACGACCATGGTTGTTCCGATGATTTCGGCCCTTTCCCGATTAGCATTGGAACCAAAAGAAGCACCATCCGTAGCAGTGGTAGAAACAACAAGTCCCAAGTGGGAGAGAGGCCTCGAATTGTGATGTTTCGAAACTAAATCCGCAACTCACGAATTAGAAGCTTAGTATGAACATCATCGAATGTCCAAGTAGACTAGGCAAGTGAGTAAGTGTGTCCATAAAGCCATCATAATCAGCATCTAAAGCATGGAATGTATGCTAAATGAGGTCCATATCGAAACAGGGGACTAAATCGCAGCAAGAAATGGAGTCAGCAATCGTTTTAACACCACGTAAGAAGACCTCCATAGACTGTCTCGGGTTTTTCAAGATTCATTAGAAGATGTTTAAGATCCGTTGCACGTGCCAAGCTGGAAGAATTGAAACGTGACTCAAGTCGTTGCCATATAAGTGATGCATGGGGCAAGTCTTTAATCTTAGTAAGATGATCCTTAGAAGCTGTAGAAAAAGCCACGCCCTAATGAATTGATCCAAACGAAGCCAAAGGCTATATGCGAGGATTAGGTTGTTGCAGCCACGAAGACAGGGCGACAAAGGGAGGCGGTTGAATAACGGACCCGTCCAAAAAACCAAGCAACTTATGCATCACCAAAAAGGAGACAACTTGCGTCTTCTAGGACAAAAAATCATCAATAGTTTCAAGAACAATAGTAACAAAGGTTTTGATATTTAGAGTCCACAAGTGAGGATTAATTGGAGGAAGACCTAAGTCAACGGTGTGGCCAACGGACCATAAAACATCACCATTAAGCCCGGATGTCAAGTTGGGCGGTGGAGGGGCATAGAGACCGAACTAACCGAGAGGGTGGGGCTGCCGCCCAAGTGCGGGTGGGCGCGGAACCGAAGGAGTACTAGTCGGTCCCGCCGAAGGGAAAGAGAAGAGGACGAGAGGCAGCGACAACACGTACGGTGGGGCAGTAACAACCGAGGAAGAGACGAGAAGAGAAGAGATGGTTGGGGAGAGTCGGCGGCACTGCACGGGCGACAGGCCGGCGGTCGCCGAAGAGGAGAAAAGAACGTTGGGGAGGGAGAAGCCAAGATAAGGGAGCGAGCAAGTGCTTGAAGCAATTGTGAACGCAGTAGTGGGAGCTGTAGCGGAAGGGGGATCGGAGGTGGCGACGCGGCGACTATGGTGGCCGAAGGTCCAGCCGCCAACGATTGGGTGGGGTGGTTGCCGTGTGGAGGAGTTGCTAGTGGAGACTCAATGGATGGCTAGGGTTTTGAGAAAAGAAATTGATTTGATTTTTGAAAAAGGTTAAGGAATCCTTGGCTACGATACCATGTGAAGATTTTAGATTTTGTACGACTCACGCAATCCGGGAGCCACGGCGCTATATATATATATGATAATTATACATACAAAATTACATTATTAGCCATTGTCCCTTATTAGCACTTATAAAAATTAGTTAAACAAACATGAAAAGCTCGATATCATGCTCAACAACATGGGCATTTTGTGCCCTCAAAGCCAATACATTTTGAAAATTGAAAAGGCCCGTTTCGAGAATTAAGGTGATAACAACGAACACAGTTGGACCATTCTTAGCCACTCATTGAGCATGCTGCTTGAGTCATGATCCCAGCTCGCCAAGGTAACATCACCTCACCTAGCGCTCGTAAAATTTTGTTTGATATGAAAATTTGAATTTGTCTGAGCTGAATAAAATTGGGCACGAGTTATCAATTATTCGTCTAAATTTTAAATTTGGACACAAGATTTTTCTTATTTTTGTTGTCCAAAAATAATTTTGATCAAAATTTAGACTTGTCCGATTTGTCAAGCCAGAAAAAATCGGATATGAAACAAAAATTTTCGTCCAAATTTTATACATTGACTAATTTTTGAGTCAATTTTGACTCGAACCCAAATTTTTCAGCTCAGACAAAATATTTAACTAGTGTTTGCTCCGATAATTATGATGATAATTAAAAGTGGCTGAGTTAAAAAATATATTTATTGGTGTTCCCTTTTTAGTATTCGTGAAATTTATAAGTATTAATTATATTTTATACATGTACACTTTAATAATTTTATAAATTTTAAAGATTTTTACATATAAATTTTAACAATTTTTTTGCCACTATATCCTATGTCACCGTTGACAATAATAGAGTCCCATCGCTCATAACTAACACTTCATTTACGACATCCATAAGTGGATTATTACCATCTCGATTACATCAACACAAATGAGCCATAAAATGCTAGTTAATGGAAAGTAAAATGGTGTGCATCTTGACACCTCTTAAGTTACTTCTCTTAACTTAAAAGTTACATTATTATATATAAATTGAAAAAATATGTATGAAGATTGTCATAGTATTAAAACTTATAATTTATTCATATTTTTCACGCATAATTTTTCTCAACTATAAAATCACATATATAATACTTTTTGCGAGATAAGGTTGGTCCGATTAAGATATCATTGTATTCTCGTTGACGTAACCGATAGACATAAAACTTTATACTTCATAATTAAATATAATTATTGAAAATTCGATAATTTAATACTTTATAACATATTAAGTTAGGTTAAAGCAACGACATTTAAAATATATCTTGTTATAAAACATGTACCATCACCTCGGAAATCATATGCGTTTCAATAGTAGGCCGGTGAGTATTGAGGAAATTTAAGCCCTAAGAGGAAGAATTTGGCCCCGACCTATATGTCTCCAAGAAGTGAATGATTGTACCTGAAAAACATTTTTTGGTGTTGTCTTGTCACAAGGCTATGGACCATCACCTCGGAAATCATATGCGTTTCAATAGTAGGTCGATGAGTATTGAGGAAATTTAAGCCCTAAGAGGAAGAATTTGGCCCCGACCTATATGTCTCCAAGAAGTGAATGATTGTACCTGAAAAACATTTTTTGGTGTATGCGTTTCAATAGTAGGCCGGTGAGCATTGAGGAAATTTAAGCCCTAAGAGGAAGAATTTGGCCCCGACCTATATGTCTCCAAGAAGTGAATGATTGTACCTGAAAAACATTTTTTGGTGTTGTCTTGTCACAAGGCTATGGACCATCACCTCGGAAATCATATGCGTTTCAATAGTAGGCCGGTGAGTATTGAGGAAATTTAAGCCCTAAGAGGAAGAATTTGGCCCCGACTTATATGTCTCCAAGAAGTGAATGATTGTACCTGAAAAACATTTTTTGGTGTTGTCTTGTCACAAGGCTATGGAACACAGGCGGCTTCTACCAAGTCCAAGATATCATCCTCCTGATTGTACCAACATATGTATTTGATGGGCAAACCTTTCCTCATTTAACATTTGAGTGGACATCAAAACAAATCCTTTCATAAGTAGTAATACCCTTCTACTATTTCATTATATTATTTTTTAATTTAATATATTGTAATATAAATTAAGTAAAAAACAAGACGTCTAAGAAATCTCTTATAACAAGACATGCATCATTGGCTTAAAATGATTTTTATTCAAGGGTGACTTTTATCCGAGTCACTTACGAATGAACTATTAATCATCCTAGCTATTATTAAAAGTTCATATAAAAATGTTCATCTCATGATACATTTTACATGAGACGGTCTAATACAAGATTTATTCAAAATGTGAAACGGTATGTGTCTTGTATAAGACACACATGAAGTGTCTTGTATAAGACACACACGAAGTGTTTTCTCTCGATTTAAAAATTATTATATTATGTAATAAATTAAAAAAAATGGTATAATTCAATAGAATAATTGTATTGCAACTTACAAATTATATATAATCGCCACTTTATTAATCATTTTTCATATTTGTAAAATTATGTGTATGACAAAATCTTATAGGTAAAGTTGATTCGATTAGGACGTCATTTGATACTTGTCGTGCAAAGCCGATGATTATTAAAACTTTACCTTCACAATTAATCATAATTATTAAAAAGATAATAATTTTAAATCATTAAATACATTAATATATGTCAAAAATAAGATATTTTAAGAGTGTTTTCATACAAGACACATATCATCATCAATTGAAAAATAATCAATTGTGTACACGTTATAAGCCTTGTCTTTTGTCTCATATTAGACTAGTAATAGTAATCTATTGCTTGTTCTTCATCATAAAATGGCCCCAAGAGGAAGTACTGACAATGAAAGAACATATTGGAATCCCATGTAAAATTTATGTGACTGCCTGGGACAACTTTTTCCCCTTTTAAGCAGTGGAACACGTTGCGATGGTGACCAAGGCAAAGAGTAATTGGGAATAAGAAGAGCCGATCACTTCACAATGGGAAGTCTGTCTCTGCTCTCTGCTGCTGCTGCAGCAAGGTCAGCTCCTAGCCCTCTTTTGCCTTTTCTTTTTTTTTTTTTTAAAAATTTGTTTCTTCTGAACATTGTATAGGATAATCATAAATTCGTCATTCAAATATCATATTTCAGCATGAAATTATGTCAAACCCGAATATTATTGTGCTAGCTAGTAACTAGAAGGCAAACCCGAATTGTAATAGGGTTGCCTATAAGTTTGCTTTTGATTTTATCTTGTAGACTTGAGGGCAAAGTGGCATTGATCACTGGTGCTGCCAGCGGCATAGGCGAATGTACTGCTAGGCTATTTGCTAGACATGGTGCTAAACTCATACTTGCCGATATCCAAGATGACTTAGGCCTATCCCTCTCCAAAGACTTGGACGGCCCAACCTCAGCGTCGTTTCTTCACTGCGATGTTACCAATGAAACTGACATAAAGAATGCAGTCGATTTTGCTGTCACCAAGCATGGAAAGCTCGATATCATGCTCAACAACGCGGGCATTAGTGGACCCCACGACCTGATTATAGACATCAAGAAGGCTCAATTCGAGGAGGTCATAAGCACCAACTTAGTTGGGCCGTTCTTGGGCATAAAGCATGCTGCTCGAGCCATGATCCCAGCTCGTGAAGGTAGCATTATTAACATGGCTAGCGGGTGCTCGGTCTTAGGTGGGGTTAGAGGCTGCCCCTACACAGCCTCCAAGCACGGGTTGGTTGGGCTGGCTAAGAATGCTGCGGTGGAGCTAGGGCGGTACGGGATTCGAGTGAATAGCATCTCTCCCTACTTCGTTCCGACCCCGCTTACAAAGAAGTTTCTCGAAGTGGACGAAGAAGAGAAGTTTCGTGAGCTCTACTCCGTTCTCAAAGGATCTTATTGTAGGAGAGAAGATGTAGCTGATGCGGCTGTTTATTTGGCAAGCGAAGAGTCTAAGTATGTCAGTGGCCATAATTTGATGGTAGATGGAGGCTTCTCAATTATGAATGCTGGATTTTGCTTATATGATTAAATTGATGCCCTGATTTGTTTCTTGGAGTGGCATATCATACTAAGTTACCAACGAATTTGTTACATATGAATAAGTTAAAAAAATTAATGTATTATAAACGAAAGCAGGATTATACTAAATCGTGGTTAAATGACTTAATTTAATTGGATGAAATTAAATTAATTTTTAAGGTAATTGGACGAAAATAAATCATTTTTTTGACGTGAACAATTGACCTTTAAGGGATATTTTTCTATCAAACTGCCATCGAGTTTGACTCAACGGGAAGCTAATTTGGTAAACGTGGATGGTGATTCGTTGTATTTATGTGACTTCTTTTGATATCTAGTAGACGGATCAGACTGAATTTATTACATTGCACACTTAAATTGCTCCCTCTTGCAAAAGTTGAAAACCTTAAACCAAATAAAATCCCTTTTCAACCAAATTAAAAGAAAGAACCACCAAATCTAATAGATCTATCATTGAAGTGTTCAAAAGCATCATCCATATCTTCTTAGTGAATCAAAGTTGGTCAAATTTGATGGTAGTTTGATAAAAAAATTACCCCATAAACATCATAGTGTTCATGTTCAAGAAATAAGAATGTTTTATTTTCATTCAATTACCCCAAAGATTGATTTATTTTCATCCAACTTTCGTAATTTTAATTGAGAAAAATTAATATACTAGTTAAGACTTTTTTGATTCTTTAATTTTTGGCTATGTATCCAAGACTATTTAATGAACAATGTAATAGAACATCAGGTTAGATATGTAATTTAACTATATTTTATTATACTAAAAATATAAGCATCAAACCTCCAAATTAGTGAACCATTACATTATAAATTTTACATGACACCAGACTCAAATTTTAATATTCTCCAGCCTTATCTTCCGCCCTCATAGAACACCCCCCCAAGTTTTCTCCCTACCGTGTCCTGTGATGGCCTGCAATGTTGAAGATACTCCACCAACATGCAGGGGAAGACCCAGTATGGGGTCAGTGACCTCCCTCTCAAAAAAATAATAATTTATATAATATATTATCATAAAAAGAGGTAATAGTTGAGTTAGTAAGTGTGCTTTAATTAAAACGAGAGGTGGGAGATTCGACCCCCTTTTTAAAATTCCTAAATTTGTCACTACCAAATGCACCAGTGACCACTGCCTGCATTTCCATATTGACGACAGTAAGGTTGTCCTCCCTGACGCCTCACAACCTCCACGTTCTGTGACTTCCTAGGTCTTTTTCCAACTTTCACTACTAAAGGAATCTCTTTTAACTACGGTTAAAAACGACATTTAACAACGGTTAACATGCGTCGTGTATGTGGCCGTCGTTGTATGTATAATTTTTAACTACGTTTCAACAAACGTATTAAAAGATCACCTATGAAGACGGTTCTCATGTAATAACCGTCGTCATAGGTTCCTATATATTTACATATGACGACGGTTCTATGTGACGAACCGTCATCATATGTCCTGCCTGCCAAATTGTTTAACGAGGCTTATGGCAACGTTGTAATGTAAGAGCCGTCGTAATAGGTATGTATTTTTTAATAGTTTTTTTTTGTATTTTTCGTCCCCTTGTACAAAATACACTCTAAAATATATCACAACTTATACAGACAACAAACCAACAACCTCAATTTTTCAACATAAATACAAGAATTTCCAATAATACAAGAATTTCCTTTTGTGTATTCCTTTTTAGGAAGAGAGATGTGGTATGTTTTTATGACTATATTGCTTGTTTGGAGTTATTACAGAGGTAGCCTCGCAAAATATAATACATCATATTTGCAGTCCACGTTACCTCTTCATGAACTCAAAACAAGTAATATAGTCATAAAAAATAATACCACATCTCTCTTCCTAAAAAGGAATAAACAAACAGGACATCTCATCGGTAATATCTTCTTTTTACGTAAGTATTGAAAAAGGAATACACAAAGAGGTGGACAACATAAAAATTCAATGATCTCGCCCACGAACATCTCAAGAGTGAGCTCGCATAACTAAATCTATTACAAAAGGATCACTTTAGGAAAATAGATGACCCGAGAACAACGAAGTGCGGGAGAATAGCGAAGTGCCGCAGAAAGTGCGAGAAAGTAATACGAGTTCTTGGTTCTCACGAGCAATCTCTATTTTCTTTGTCATTGTCCCAAAGTGATGCTCCTCTTATGTATTGCTTGTTTGGAGTTCGTGCAAGGGTAAAGGTAGACAACCTCACTTCTTCCGAGGGAGGTTCCTCTTTTTTCCTTAGGAAGGTTCCTCCGCTTCTCATTGGATAAGTTCCTTCGGACCGGAGAAGAACGAGAGAAAGGGCCCTCCACCAATTCACTACTCTCCAGGGGGACCGGATGATGAGCACATGCTTGAAATGGCGCCTCCGCCCGCCGCTTCACTTGCTGATAAATGCGAAGGAAGTTCTCTATAACTCATTTTCTCTATGATCGAAGGACAGATTTATGTCAAAAATCATTCTTACCAACTTCTTCAATAAAACCTCTATCCCTCTTCCCATTCAAAGAGTTTTTAGCTTCCAATTGTTTATATATATATATATATATAGGGGAGGGATCATATGAGCACCCCTCTTTAGATGAGCGCCTTTTGTTAGGTAAGCACAACTAATCCCGACCATCCAAATTTAATATGATGGCTTAAATTAAAAATTCTTTTTAATTAATTAAAAAAATAATTTTTGGAAGGGAGGGGGTTTCGGTTTGAAGTCTCATTTCATCCTCACCTTCCTCCCTCTCCCCATTCCCCTTTCTCCCTCTTTCTCTCTATACCTATCCTTTCTCTCTCATTGATCCGGCGAGCTCCCCAGGCACCGCGTTCTCTCTCTCGTTGATCCGGCGAGCTCCCCTTCCCTCTCTCGTCTCGTTGATCCGGCGTTCTTCCCCTTCCCCCTCTCTCTCATCGTTCTCCCTCGTTAATTTGCCCAGCCGCTGGCGCCACCAATGGAGACGAAAATGGATATGCCCAGCGGCTCGCCCCGGCGCCACCAATAGAGACGAAAATTGATCTGCCCAGCCGCCTGCCGCGCCGAGCCCTCTCTCTTTCTCACTTTCGTCACTATAAAAATCAAATTAGGAATGAGAAATTGCAGGTATCCATCTTTTTTTTATCTCTCTTGATTTTCAATTGATTCGATTTGGGAAGGAGAAATGGAATTGGTATTGGATTTTTCAATTGATTTTGATTTGGATTAATGTTAGGAGATTTTGATTCGTGGCTGGGTTCTTGAAGCTGTTATTGGAAGACACATAAACTACCTATATAGTGTATGACTTGGTCTAGTAGTTTGTTCGATAGAAATAGCTTATCATCAAACAAGGGACTTGTTTCTCCGAATTCTTTCCATTGTTCTTCCGAGTTGAATTTGATGCTTGTTACCATTGATCTTGTATTATGTTGTGCACTCACCTGTCAAACCTGTCAAATAGGTCATTCTTGGTCAATTTAGTGAGCTTTAATTTTGGATCGGGTTTAGGTTAAGCCATTTCGGACTTGATTCATGTTCGAATTAAACATCATGCTAGTCTAATTATTTTGTCAAGAAACCGACCATTTGAAGTAGGAGAAGTGATCCGAACCTATTTTAGCATGCCAAGACAGAAATGTTTTTGAGTGCCATGTAACAAAGAATCAAAGCATAGCTGCACTTGTTGCATTTGTTTAGATGTTGTGTAAATGCAACTGGTAAAAGGAAAAAGTGGATACAACTCGGTATTGTTGGGTCCGATACAACTCGGTTTTCACTCTTTGGTGTTGTGTTGTAGTTGTTGTGTAAATGCAACTGGTAAAATTAACCTTTGGCTCTAATTTGTTTAGATGTATGAAACTCTCATGTGTTGGTTCAACTGTTGTCTTCTAGCTGTTACGTGAAACTCTCATGAGTTGGTTCAACTGGTAAAATTAGTTCTAGTTGGTTCAGTCTGCTGCTGTTATGTGAAGCTCTTCTATGCAAACTCACAATTGTTATGTGGTTTAGATGTATGACTTGTTTTAGCCGAACATAAATGTTGTGGAATCAAGGTGGAACTTTTAAGCCTATTAGCTCAAAGGCAGAGCAACGTGCCATAGTGCATGGAGATGTGGGTTCGAATCCCACCTAGGCTTTATAACTTGATGTACGTAGAAACTCATGCAACTAAGCCTAATACTCAATCCATAAAGCCGAGTTCAAAAGCCAAGACTTGAAGCTTGAAACGCACACGAATATAACTTACATACAACATCTTGAAACACACGAATATAACTCACATACAACTAATGCTCAAAGTAATCCTAACGTCAACTAAGCGAGAATGCTCAATCCACAAAGTCAAGTTCACAAGCCAAAAGCTGATGTCACTCCTAGCAATGCAATGATGTTGGCAACAAATTATTTTTGTGTCGTGTTCTTCATTTCAAGGCTAAATTTGGTTAACCCCACCCCCAAAACCTAACAACAAAAAAAGAAAAATTCCAGGCTTTTGATTTATGTATTTAGTGATGTAATTGGTACATGATTGTTCTAATATCTAAAATTTGGATGCTTTCAACATGAAAATTTTCTAGATATTAGATTGTCACCAAACATGACGAAGATAGTCTTTCTACCAGGCTGCTACCATTGAATTTCCAAGTGAATAAAAATCTCTACTAAACTAACGAGCACAAATGTATTCAAGATTCAGTTCATAGTGTTATTATAAATACTACTTGGTTCATTGTTTCTACCACCTTTTGTTACTCCAACTCATTGTTGGTCTCGTGTTTTGTGATTCGGAAGGTGACAGTCTCAAAAATGCAATTAACGTTAGATCACTTATAATAAGAGCGTCTTGTGATGGAGCATAGAACCATACGCTTGTCGGTAATTGGGAATAGCCAAGAGCGGAGGGGGAACATGGTAATTGATTGAAATGAGCACAGTTTGAAAATCAACAAAATGAAACCAAACACTATTGCCTATGTGGGATTTGAACCCACATCTTTATGTAATAACACAAATGCTCTACCGGTTGAGCTAATAGGCTTCCCAAGTTTTACCAAATACACAAACATGGTCACCAATGTTCACAAGTTATCACTACAATACCAACTCAATTTGAATGCAACACTATAACTCCAATCAATTTTCCAACACAATGCAATCAAGTAATTCACTTTGAATGCAACACTACCGGTTGAAGGTTCTCTTTGAACAAGGAATGAATTCAGTTAACTAATTCACTCAACCCAATTCAGGCCATTCTTAGTCAGCTGCTGTGCACTAATTCGAGGCCATTTTCAGTCACTACAATGCACTAACCGAGGCCATTTTCAATCACCGCAATGCACTAATTCGTTGCATTACTTTAGGCCATTTTTGATACAACAAAAAGACAACTACATTGCACTAATTCAGGCCATTTTCAATCACACCGAGTGCACTAATTTGCTACACTACTTCGGACCATTTTTGATACAACAAAAAGACAACTACACTCGCACTAATTCGGGCAATTTTCAGTCACTCCGAGTGCAATAATTCGTTGCACTAATTTACTGCACTAAATTAGCAATATACAACACAAAATCCACAAATTCAGTATTTTTGGAAATAACCAATTCAATTCACTTGAAAAATGACTAAATTCAAATCACTCCACTAGCAATATACAACACAATACTCCCTCAAAAAATTCAATCAACTCAATTCAGTTAGCTAATTCCGAAATCCACAAATTAGCAATGCGGAAATGAGCAATTCAAAAAATAAATTGAATTCACTAAATTCAGTTGCATAAAACACAAATTCAACTCGGGACAGATTAACAGAGTGAGATTCGAGAGAGGGCATCAAGAGTGATACCGCCAGTGGGGAGTAAGAGACGAGTGAGAAACAGTTAACCAAGCCCAGGCAAAAGGAAAGGAAAGGAAAAATTTAGTCTCAATTATACAAAATCCTAAATCTAATTTTGAGGAGTGGGAAGAGATAACGAACCTAACCGTGGCGGGGAGGCCGGTGGCTGGGCGACGGAATACGGTGGACGGGCTGGTGAGGACGACCACCGGGAAGACAGGTATCGGCGAGGAGCATGAGAGAGCGAGAGAAGAGAAAGCGAGGCTGACAATTGAGCGAAGAAGCGACGGATGAACGAGAAGAAATAGCACCGGTGCGACGAGGCCGACGGTGGGACAACGACGACAGCGTGAGGCCGGCGAAGTAGGGCCGTGCCGAGTATTTCAGGTAATAGAGAGGTTCTGCGAGCGAGAGGTTCCATGAACGAAAGGAGCCTGATATCCTTGAGAGAGAGAGAGAGAGAGGATAGCTCGGGGAGAGGGAGAAGCAAGACTAAACCGAATTACGAAACACCCCTTTCCCCCAAAAAAATGTGTTTTCTTTTTTTTTAATTAATTAAAAGCCTTTTTAATTTGAACCATCAGATTTAAATTGGATGGTCGGGATTAGTTGTGCTCATTTAACAATTAGTGCTCACCTAAAAGAGGGTGTGCATATGAACCCTCCCATATATTAGTTCCTTTTTGCTTCCAAATTTGATGTATTATAGATTATCATAAACTAGACATGATTTTATTTGAAATTTTACATATGCATTGGACAAATTAATATGAATAAAATGTTGAGGTCATCCCTTTAATTTACTTTAACAACTCAAAACATAACTAGAATCGGAGTCCCATGACCCTTATTGACTTTAGCAATGAGGTCGGAGTCACTAGGTGATAAGTGCCATATTTGTATAAGATTTCATAGGAGGTTGCTTGTCAATTTTGGGGATTTATATTCATATTTATGTACTTTATGCCTCATTTATGCTTTACACTTGGGTTTTGCGTTTTGGTCTATTTCTATAGCTTCCTAATGATTTGGACCTAATTTTTAGTCATATTTTCAGTCCAAAGCTATTTTGAGTCTATGTTTCTAACTTCCTTATTGAAAGAGCTTTCCGATGACATATTATAAGCTCAATTCTGTTGAGGAATGGAAAAGATATGAGCTAGAAAGTAAGAAGGGTGCGGTAACGAACACTTATTTACTCTCTGAATCATGTTTTTTACCATACTTATGAAGCAAGCATAATGATGAAAGAATTAGAAACTAGACTTAATGAGCTTTCCGGAAAATCAAGAATCGCATCATTTGGACATCGGACGAGGAAGTTATAACTGAATCAATTTGACGCGAGCCTTCCAAGCAACCAACATGGGCAGCCCGTTTCGGAGGAAACGGCCCGTGTTGGAGGTCGAGCCTTTGAATCGAGCACGGGCACCCCGTGTTGGAGGTAACATATGCCGAGACGATTCGGTTTTGACGGTTTCGGCTCTTGATTGCTTCTTAATGGCTTATTTAAGATGATTTCGGCCATTTCCTGCATCCATCCAGTCGAGAATCCACCATTCATCCTCCATACTTCATCCTCCATTATTCATCCATACCTTTCATCCACATCAAACCAAAAACTTTGAAGATCGAAGAAGAAGATTGAAGCAGTTGCGGGGTTCCATTTGAAGTCGAGAGATTCAAGTGGAACACTTCAAGCCTATCATCTACTTGTTCATTTCTTGTTGTTTGAGGTTTGATTTCAATGTATTGGATTTTAGTTAAGCTTTCAATAAACATGTGTGAGTAGTTTAGTTTTTCTAGGGATTTGTAATCCGAAATAATGTAGTTTGATTAGTTTTCTATGATTTGTGCTTGAATTCTGATTTTGATTCAATAGAAGGTTGTGTTTATCATGTTCATGAGTGTTTTGAAGGCCTAGGATACTTATGTTTAGAGATTAATCTATCATGTATTGAAAAGTAAATAGAATAATCCAACAGCCAAACTTTCCGCCTAATTTATGAAATTTGAGAAAAGAATAGTAAATTAGGGGATCACTTTGATAATTTGAAATCCTTAACTTTGATTAACTTAAACGCATACGAAAGTTGTTTGATAGGTTAATTGAAGCAATTCTATTAAGCATTGAAAGAGCGAGTAGAATTTTGTGATTATCGATCCTTGATTTATTTGAATGAATGATTGCGCAAATTATGTTTAAATAATCAAACTCATTGTTAGAAAAGCAAATCCCTAGATGTTTTTATCCATTGATTTAAATCTAGATTAATTTTAATAGTTAATCTAATTTTAATAGTTAGAACTAGTTTAGAAAGAACAAACTCCAAAAATCTAATTTTTTAGCAATTTAGTAGAGGACTAGTTTAGTGCGTTGCTAGATCGAGTCATTGTGGGATTGATCTTGACTAACTACAACTTAAATACCGTGCGCTTGCGACTGTCACTAGGTAAGACATAGAGTCTATATGTAGTGTGGGTCGGTACACGAAGAAAGAAAAAAGGGATAAAGGATTCATCGGAGAAAAGGTGATAAACAATCATAAAATTAATAATAATTCCCTATTGTTTATCACATTTTTCTCTCGATGAATCCTTTACCCCTTTTTCCTTTATTCGTGTACTCCATCACGCTACACATATACTTTATGTCTTACCTAGTGAATCCGACCTCATTATTAAAGTCAATAAGGGTTATAGGAACTCCGGTTCTAGTTATGTATTGGGTTGTTAAAGCAAACTAAATGAATGACCTGAGCATTCCATTGATATTCATTATTGTCTTTATACATTACGTAAAATTCAAAAAAATTAGGTACTCTGTTTTACGATCATGTATAATACAACAAACTTGCACCCAAAAAGAAAAATGAAAATTTAGGTAATTGGATAAAATAGTCCACCCCCAACTTCAACTCATCAAAATAAATAAATTTGATAGCAAATTTATGTTTATGATAAGTATTTAGGAAGATCCATATATCCAAATACCTCTCCAATTTTTTACATTTTCACATATATATTTTCGCCATTTTCATCCTTAAACCCTATATATATATATATATATATATATATATTTCCCTCTATGGTTGTGTAAGAAAATTGTTTACGTATATAATATATAATATATATAGTTTCCTTTTTACTTCCAATTTTGATGTATTATACATTTATCATAAATTAGACATGATTTTTTGAAGTTTACATAATTCATAAGATAATAATGAAATTATGAATGAAATGTTTAGACCACCCTCTTACTTTCCTTTAACAACCCAAGATATAAAAGGAACCAGGATTCTCTTGTTGTGAGTAACAACGAAGTTGGTTTTACAAGACAAAAAATGGAGTGTACATGCAATATAGGTCGATCTACAAATAAAGGTAGAAGGATCACGAGTCAAATGGAAACAAAAGGTCATAAACAATAGTCATTTATGTTTATCACCTTTTGTTTCCATTTGATTCCTCGACCTACTACCCTTCTTTGTAGATTGCCATATATTGCATGTACACTTCATGTTTTGTCTTATAAAACTAACCTCATTGTTAATCACAACAAGAGAATTCTGATTCTCTTTATATCTTGCATCGTTAAAGGAAATAAAAGGGGTGACCTTAACATTTCATTCATATTTCATTATTGTCTTATGAATTACGTAAACTTAAAAAATCATGGCTTCTAGTTTACAATCATGTATAATACAACAAACTTACACCCAAAAAGGAAATCGAAAATTTAGATACCCCCAACTTCAACTTATCAAAATAAATAAATTTGATAACAAATTTATCTTTGACAGGTATTTGGGGAGATCCCTATATCTAAATACCTTTCCAATTTTTTACATTTTCACATTTATATCCTTAAATATATAACCACAAATTTTTCTATTTCCTCAAACTTTAAAGTATAAATATTTTTATTTCTCTAAACTTTAACCATATTTGGATACTAATTTTGATAACGGGATAAATGAGTTCACCCCAACATCAACTCATTAAAATAAACAAATTTGGATACAAATTTATCTTTATGAGAAGTTTTTGGGGATGACCGTATATCCAAATTATCTTTATATTTCTCTAAAATCCTAAATAGATTTGGATGCACTCTTTTGATTTGCCATCCTTACATATTTCGTTATAATTACCATAAATCTTAAACTTCTAAACCCATTTCTCAAAATCTCGAACATTTGACGAATTTTCAATTTAATAAACTAAATAAATGTTACCCACATTCTCAATATTCATCATTTTAATAAAGATTCAACATTTCAACAATCTCAAACATTACCCACATTCTCAATATTCACATAATTACCGCAAATACATTCAACAACTAATTATAAAACAATTTCCTAAATAACTTAAAGCAAAAAATAAGAGAGGATAGAGATTCATACCTAAAAACCGACAATGGCGAGGGTGGAGAGGCTTGACGAGAGAGAATTTGAAGAAATCTACACTTAAAAAAACGAGATGAAACTATAAAGAAATGAAAGATTAAGAGAGAGGAGATCTAAACGGAGAGATTAAGAGAGAGGAGATCTAAACGGAGAGAGTAAGGAGAGGCTTACTAATTTAAATCGATCGACGGCTAGGAACGAATTCCGGATCCGATGATGATGTTCGTGGAGGACAAAAAGGCTGTAAAAGCGATAAGATCGAGAATTGTAAGTGGGCGTGGAAATAGCGGATTGCATTTTTAAGCTTATCCGAAAGATATAGACCTGGCAAAACCGAACCGAACCGAATGGGTCAACCCGAACAACCCGAAACCCAAACCGAATCGACATTCGAAACAATTGAACCGATTTTGACCCGAAACCGAAATGAACCGACCCGAACCGAACCGACCCGAAATGTAATGAACCCGATTCGGACCCGAACCGAAACGACCCGATTCGAAACCGAACCGACCCGAAACCGAAACCGACCCGAAATATAATTGACCCGATTACGACCCGAACCGAATCGAACCGGATCGAATCGGACCCAAACCAAATCAAACCCGAATTCGGATAAAAGTGACTCAAACTCAACCCGACCTGAATTTGAATTTGACCCAACCCACATTTTTTGGCAAGTCTCTCATAAGAGAGGGAGCTTTCCCTTCAAAATCTAGTTTGTTTTTTTTATTTATTTTTGTTCCTTTTTTTGACAACTAAAATAAGAGAGAGAGCGTTCCTCCAAAATCTATTTGTAATTTGTGATAAAAATTTTGATTTTTACTAGAGTAGAAGTAGAGATGAAAATCTTGATTTTTGTTAAACAAATAAGAGGAAAAAAAAATAAAAGGTGGAAATTTTAATATTATAACTTTATAAGATATCATTAATAGAATTTAATTTAATTTAATTAATAAGTTTAGAGAATTTACATTACAAAATAAGTTATTATTTTATTCATGAAAATGAAATATATAATTTAAAGAATAATAAGAAGTGTAAATATATATGTAATTTAAAGAATAATGAAATATGTGTAAATATATAAATAATTTAAAAAATAATAAAATATGTGTACAATATGTAATTTAATTTGTATAAATAAGTTCAATTCGAATTGTAATAGTTTTCACTTTGATTTAGCAAGTTTAGTTGGGATTATATTGATTCAAACTTATCTAAGTCGGGTCCGTTTAACGTTAAATATAGTCATTACATGAATAAGTTAAGTACTTAACTAATATCGATGAGACTTGGTTTAGTAAATTAGTAGTCATTACCATGTCTCGGTATCTTACAACTCTGTTTTTATTAATCTGTACTAGTTTGAATTTGACCAAATTGATATTAAATTTAGCTCTAGATTAATGTTCAAATTAGTTCAATTAATTGGTTGGAAAATTATAATACAAGACGATAATCGTAAGTCGAGTGCTTATGAGTTGAGCAATAAGTGATTGACTCGACTTACTAGATATTCTTCTTAGTTGGTTATTATGACTAGTGGTCGATGAATATTCAGTTTTCATTTTGATTTATCAAGATCATTTTAGATTATATCAATTCGAACTTATCTAAGTTATTCTAATATTATCTTTATAAATTTAACATCAAATATAATCATTCTAAAAATTCGAATTGTTGCCATTTAGTCTATTAGTATTGTTATTATGTCGGTATCTCGTAATTTTGATTTTATTAATTTATGTAGTTTGTAGATAAGTTCGGTTGAAATTGTACTAGTTCGAATTTGACCAAATCGACTTGGCATCGTATAAAATTAAGCGTCAAATTATGGTTCACATTAGTTCAATTCATTCATTACAAATTACAATTCATCACTTCGATTAATCCTAACTCTTATATCTATCGATCTGTTGTTGTCTTACGATTTCGTTTTTGATACTCATCAATAAGTTTGAGTTGGATTATACATATGTGACGTATTGGAATATCAACTTGATTTATCTTGTTTTAAATTTAGAGTCAAATATTCAAATTTTGCTTGTTTACACTTATAAGTTATATCTCTTAAAAGTTACTAGTATTTTTTTAATAAACAACGTTCCATTTTTTATCCGTGCAGAAACAAACGTGTAAAATAAAAAAACTAATATTAATAATATATTAACTTTATAAAATTTTATTTTTTTCAACTCAAAAAGGTTTTGTAAAAAAATTTGACACGACACGACCGAATATCAACCCGGCCCAAAGGTGACCCAACCCGATTTTAACCCGATCTAAAGTTAACCCGAAATCATACTTGAAACTCACCCGAATTGACATTGACCCAATCCGAACCAAAACCGACCCAAAGTTGACCTGATCCGAAATTAACCCAAACCAAACCCGAACCCGAACCGAAACCGAACGAACCCGAATGAAATTGACCGAAATTGAACCGAACCGAAGTTAACCCGAACCGAAACCGAACGAACCCGAACGAGATTGACCCGAAGTTGACCCGAACCGAACTAACCCGAACCCGAACCCGAACCGAACCCGAACTAGATCGACCCGAAGTTAACCCGAACCGAACTAACCGGAACCGAATCCGAACCAAATGACCCGATTGGCGGGTTTAGAAAGATGTATGATGACGGTATGTGACAGAACCGTATGATACGATTAAAGACGGTTCTCTTAGAAGAACCGTAGTTAAATGTTTCAAAAACCTATGACGACGGTTCTTACATTAGAACCGTCGTCGTATCCGTTAAAAAGTACTGTTATTTACAAAAATACCACCGGTCCATTTTTCATGTCGGGTTGTCCTTTTAGCGATTGTTAAAGACCCGTTATTAAAAGTGGTTCTTGTAGTAGTGTTTGATTTTCGGCCATCGTCATTGCCTCCTTTCCCTACCAGGTTTTTGTCACTCTTTGTCCCCAGTGTTCACTTGGAAACCTACTTGGTCTCCTGGTTTCTGTGGACCACCCCTAAATTTCTAAAACTTGTTCTCTAAATTTCTAAAGGTATATTTTGCCAAATTACAAAAGGCCATCTCCATTGGAATTCCATTCGGAAGTTCGTCAGCACCTTTAGAACTTCCAACAAATTTTTTTCAAATGACAAATCTGCCAAAACTTGCATTCCCACAGGACACTTTCTATTGAAAATCGGCGTAGAATTTCGACAGTGCCTTCCATTGGGGACCAAAAACTCGCTGCCTCTATCCCATATTACTTGTTCCTGTTGAAGTTAAGAAACTTTTTTATAATAAAACTCTTATTTTTAAGATGAAAAGATAATATGAGACAAAAAAATTTGATCGGGACTCAAATTTTTCTGATGTATTAGATATATTGTTTGCGCAATTTGAAAGTATGGTACAAGTTTTTCTAATGTCAGGAAAATATATAGAGCATATAATATGTAGAAGCGGAAAAAAGGATGTAGATATTCCAGAAATATAGGCATGATCAACACGATATAAATGATAACAAATTTTTTACGTGGAGAGGAAATCACGGTCGTCAATGATATAAAATCCACTATACTAAGGTGAGAGTAAAAACGATATCAAAGTGATGTGGCTAATAGAGATCAAATAAAAAGAGAAAAAAACTTCAAAAACAGCTTAAAAGATCAAACAAAGACCCCCTTCGATTCTTATTAGCAAATCTTATTAGAAGCAATCATAGACATGTCTTTTGCAATTAATATTTTCCAAAAAAAATTCTATTAATCTTGTACGAAAGCTTTGGGAATTGAAAGCATGCATAGTATGTGTTGGGAGAAATTCAAAATTAGACTGGATCAAGACTAATCTTCCAATTTTAGATAATGTACTCGCTTTTCAAAAACTTAATTAGTTATTAGCTCTATCAATGACTATAAAAGATTGAAATTTTCTTTCTTCCATAGATAAATAGGCAACTCAAACACGTTCCTTGAGATTCAATAATAGGAATATGAAAGATAGAGGATGTTATATCCCTATCACTTTTTAAAATGTTGCTGAAAAAAATCATGGATAAATTGGTGAAAATTGATAAATTGGCTAAAAAATCATCCATGATTGAAGGTGAAAAAAGGAGTCCGTTTTAGCTTTAAGGAGCGCTAACTATCGTTGGTAAAGAAAAGACAAGGGATCAAAGAACCCTAACACATGTTGACCACAATTCGAGCAAGAAAATCAAAAAAGGGAAAGGTTATGCCATACTGTGCTAGCTTATTGTCGATGGACTTTAAAGGGAATTCACCAACGAGTTATAATTTTTGTGGGTTTTGTGTTTATGTATCCCTCTGTGTTTTCTAGCACTAAAAAAAAAAGGGTACCCTCCTGTTTGTACCAACCTCATGAAATTGATAGCACAGATTACCAATCCTTTGCTCAGAGGATATTAGGGCAAAAAATCTGGAATCAGAGGGAAAAAAAAGTGAACTTTAGCAAGGCAAGACAGAGCCAGAAAAATATCATGGAATCAAATTATGGGAGGTGTATGGAGGTTAGTCTCTCTGGAGACCCTACCCCCCCCACGCGGAACCCTGAAAGAAAAGGAAAAAATGTTCTACAATCTGATTTTCATGGTACAGATCTTCAATTGGATATGTGTTGATCTTGATTTGAAAATGGAAATACTTGTGGTTGATTGCTAACAAGTATTTGACTGCTATTAGGAAAGTTGTTAGTAAGTAGTGTTTGATTGCTATTAGACGATCTAGTTTGAGACAAACTTAAAGTGAGATCAATAGTTTGAATATGAGTAGTCCACTCAATATATAAATATGCTTGTAATAACACCCACAAGAGGTGACACACGAAATAAATCAAAAACAGAACATAAAGTTCTTTTCTCAAATTATACAGTTTATCATGGTATCGAGTTATAAGATTGTCATTACAAGTCATCATGTCAAAGAAATTTGTGATCGACAATACATTACCTTACTATCTACATCTATTTAATGGATCGGGAATATCAATCGCAACAATAGTGTTTGATGGAGACAATTACGATCTTTGGGGAAAAGTTGTGACAACAAGCACTAAGATCAAAAAACAAACTTGGGTTTGTTAATGGTAAAATCACATTACAAAATGAAGCCGAAGAAGCTGAAAAAGATGCATGGGGTATGGTAAACTCTACCATATGCTCATGGCTTTTGAACATAGTCGATCCCAAGATTCGGTCATTAATTGCGTATGCAAACATAGCTAAAGTAATATGGGAGGACCTCAAAAAAGATACGGTACATCAGACATACCAAAGAAGCACAATATGAAAGCAAAGATTGCAAATTGCAAACAAGAAACGAGAACAGTCGTTGAATACTATTCAAAACTAATGGGATTATGGAGTGAATCGGACAATGTGAATACTCAACAACATTGTAGCTGTGGAAAGTGCACATGTAATTTCGGGAGGATGCTCTCAAAGGATGCGAGAAGAGGAGAAAGCTCATCAATTTTTGATGGGTTTTGTGTGACGAAAAATATTCAACCATCCGAGGTCACTTACCGACCATGGAGCCCGTCCTATCTCTAGAAAAAATCTTCGATGTCATTCGGTAGGAAGAGTATCACAAGAAATTTGTGATAGCGCGTGAATTGAAGCAAGAAGCCACTACCTTTGCCGTGGACTCAAAACCGGCGAGCACCCAATATGGAAGAACAGGAGAGAGAAGCACATGTACTCACTATGGAAAAATTGGACATGAAGAGTCCAATTGCTTCAAAATTGTGGGATACCCAGCCAATTGGGGAACGCACAGCCGAGGCGAGAGGAGGAAGAGGAGGAGGTCATGGCGGCCAAGGAAGCCGCGCTGGTTACGATAGAAGGGGAGGAGGAGGCAGAGAAGGAGCACACACAGCTGTAGTCATCACCTCAACGCCCGACTCCGTCCCCGGTGGCCGAACGAACCCAAAAATCGGCGGACCATCTTCAAGCTTCACCATTGAATAGAATTAGAAGCTTCGTCTCTCGATTGAAACGCCAAAGCTCGAAGAAAGCCTCACGGGTAAATCACAGTGGTTGATTGACAGTGGGGTATCAACCCACATGACGCGCAAAGTAGATCCGATGAGGAGTTTGGAGAGAATTCCTCCAGGTGGTAATAGATCTTCCTAATGGAGAGACAACCATAGCCACAAGAAAAGGGACAGTGAATTTGACAAAAGAACTTACTCGCATAACACTTTACTTGTTCCCTCTTTAAATTGCAATCTTGTATCGGTAGCTCGTATGTGTAAGGACATAAATTATACGGTGATGTTTGACAAAAATTCTTGTGTTATACAGGACTACACTTCGAAAATTTCGATTGAGTACGGGTAAAGAGCGAGATGGGGTTTATTATTATGAAGAAAAAACGAAGAAGTTTCAGGCAAATGCAGTCAACACCGAGCAACTCTAGCATAAGCGAATGGATCATCCTTCCTTCGAAGTCATGAGTTTGTTTTCTAGATTTTTAGCTTGTTCTAGAACACAAAACTTAGATGATGTGTGTGAGATTTGTCTTCGTGCAAAACAAACAAGAAATAAATTTTCTTTAAGCGAAAATAAAGCTGAAAATTTGTTTGATATCATTCATTGTGATATTTGGGGTCCCTATAAAGTACCATCGTTATGCGAGTGCCCATTATTTTCTTTCAATAGTTGATGACTTTAGTAGAGGGGTATGGATTTACTTGATGAAGGAAAAGAGCAAAACTGAAAAACTTCTCAAAGGTTTTGTGGTCATGGTAAAAACCCAGTTTAATACCCTTGTCAAAGTCGTAAGAAGAAACAATGGACTTGAATTTAAATCTGGGCCCATGAAAAATTTTTATGTCGACCAAGGAATAATACACCGGACTAGTTGTACAGGAACACCCCAACAAAATGGGAGAGTAGAACGGAAGCATAGACATCTTTTAAATATGGCCCAAGCCTTGAGATTCCAAGCAAGTTTACCTTTGATTTTTGGGGAGAATGTATATTGACGGCATCATATTTGATAAATAGAACACCAAATAGGCTCCTAAACGGAAAAACCCCATATGAGTTGATCTTTAACAAGATACCTTCCTTTGATCATATTAGAACCTTTGGGTGTTTAAGTTTTGTCAAGACTTTGGGACACCATAAATTTTCTAGTAGAAGCGGAAAGTGTATTTTTGTGGGCTACCCATTTAGGAAAAAGGCTTGGAGATTGTCCGATTTGGAAACCCACAAGTTTTTTGATAGTAGGTATGTTGTGTTTTTAGAAGAAGTTTTCCCTTTTGCCAACAACAATTTAGAAAAAGAGAAAAAAAAACTCTAATCTTTCCTCTTGGGCCAACTCAATAATCTTAAAATTCTATGAGAGCCCACTTGTTTCGGAGGATGCAAGACCAAGGGGAGTAATAATGGGTCGCTAGAAGAAGCCGGGCCACGACAACGAGAGAAATAGACAAGGGCCGTCTCGGGCCACTTGGAGCGAGGGACCGAACAAATCTTGACCGCCCGCCTAATCTAGCTCAGCCACGGCAGCAAGGAGCTGGACAAATTTTGATTGAACCAGCAGCCATGCCCGGCTTAGAACATGCGCCTGGGCTAGAAGAAGGGCCAGAAAAAGTAGCAGTCCAAGCAGCAAACATCCGAAACTCGGAATCCGGAATAGTCACATCGAACAAAGAGGCCGCCTGCTCAACTGAATAACTATATTTGCTACAATGCCATGTTGAAAAACCCCGTCTCGGCTACAACCCCATGCCAAAAGGATATTTCAGGTGCGTGTTACCCTTTACATAAGTATGTCACATACACTAATTTTTCTCCTTCACATCAAAAGTTCTTAGCAACCACTATGAAGATTCGCGAACCTCGTTTTTATCAAGAGGCAGTAAAAGACAAGTCTTGGAAGAAGGCAATGAATGCTGAAATTGCCGCCTTAGACAAAAATGAAACATGGGACATAGTTGATCTTCCCGCCGGAAAGAAACCCATTAGCATCAAGTGAAGTACAACTTATACGGTAGTATCCAACGCTACAAGGCATGCCTAATAATACGGGGAGATCGCCAGGTGGTAGGAATTGACTACAAAGAGACATTTGCACTTGTGGCCAAAATGACCGAGTGTACGTTGTTTTCTCGTTGTTCGCTGTTGCAAAAGGATGTGATCTGCATCAAATGGACGTTAATAATGCATTCCTGCATGGAGACTTGAATAAAGAGGTATATATGAAATTGCTGCCCGGGTACACAGCGTCCAATCCTAACAAGGTTTGCAAACTAAAAAATCATTATATGGGCTATGTCGGGCACCTCGCCAATGGTTTGCCAAACTATGCTCCAAACTTTGTGAATACAGATTCACCAAGTCATATGCAGATTACTCTCTGTTTACCTATTGACGAGGAGATGTCTTTATGGCACTCCTAGTGTATGTGGATGATATAGTCCTTCCAAGCAACAATTCACAAGTATGTCGGAATTTCAAGGACTATCTAAATAGATGCTTCAGCATAAAAGACCTTGGTCCTTTGAAGTGTTTTCTTGGAATTGAAGTTGCAAGAGGATCTCGGGGTCTATTTCTAAGTCAAAGGATGTATGCCTTAGAGATAGTAGATGAGTGTGGACTTTTAGGAGAAAAACCTATAGAATTCCCTATCGAGGAGAATCACAAACTCGCCCTTGCAAAGGGAAATTTGTTGGAAGACCCCTCTAGTTATCGTCGCTCGGTGGGACGCCTAATCTATCTAACTATTACTAGACCTGATCTTACTTATGTAGTTCACATTCTATCCTAGTTTATGCATGCACCCAAGATCGAGCATATGGAAGCTGCACGTCGTGTGATGCGCTACCTAAAGGGATTTGCTCGGACAAGGTATTGTTCTCCGAAAGGACTGCGACCTCCAACTAACAGGATTTCGATTCGAGTCGGGAGCATGTCCTCTCTCACGAAGATCTTTGACTGGGTATTTTATGTTACTTGGAGAGCCACCCATATCTTGGAAAACGAAGAAACAAGCTACCGTGTCTCGATCATCAGCTGAGACCGAATATCGCTTAATGGCCGCTACCACTAGTGAGCTAATATGGTTGAAGACCTTTTTAGCCGCCTAGGAATCTTTCACATTACTCCTATGCGACTATTTTGTGACAGTCGCGCCCCACACATCGCCAACAATCCAATGTTTCATAACCGAACAAAACATATTGAAATTGACTATCATTTCATATGTAAAAAGGTTGAAGCTAAGATACTCAAATTGGTCGAGATTCACACTTCGCAGCAGACCAACCGATATCTTCACAAAAGCCCCGGGACAGGAGCAGTTCAAGTTTCTAAAATTCAAGTTGGGCAGTGTCAATCCACATGCTCCAACTTGAGGGGAGTGTTAACAAGTATTTGACTGCTATTAGGAAAGTTGTTAGCAAGTAGTGTTTGATTGTTATTAGACGATCTAGTTTGAGGCAAACTCAAAGTGAGATCAATAGTTTAAATAGGAGTAGTCCACTCTATGTATAAATATGCTTGTAATGACACCCACAAGAGGCGACACACGAAATAAATCAAAAATATAACAGAAAGTTCTTTTTCAAATTATACAGTTTATCATTAATTGTTGTATTGAGGGTTGAAATTAACGTTGATTCGTCCTTATTGGAGACATCTGTGTAACAGTAGTCATTCAGTGGTGGTTTGTCAAGTGCATTTGGAGCAATTGTATGTCACATTATGATTATTTGCTGTTTTAGGCTGGATGGCAAGGTAGCCTTGATCACCGGAGCTGCTAGCCGTATAGGCGAATGTACTGCTAGGCTCTTCGCTAAACATGGAGCCAACGTCATAATCGCTGATATCCAAGATGACTTGGGCCAGTCTCTCTCCAAAGAATTGGATGGTCCAACCTCAGTATCGTTCCTTCACTGTGATATCGCCGATGAAACCGACATAAAAAATGCAGTGCACTTTGCCATTTCCAAGCATGGAAAGCTCGACATTATGTTCAACAACGCAGGCATTGTTGGGCCAACTAACTCAAACATCCAGGACATAACAAAGTCCCAGTTTGAGGAGGTCATAAGCATCAACTTAGTTGGGCCATTTTTGGGTACAGAGCTGCTCGAGCCATGATCCCAGCCCCTGGAGGCAGCATAATTACAACAGCCAGTGTGTGCTCTATTTTAGGTGGGGTCTCAAACCATGCCTACGCGGCTGCCAAGCATGGTGTGGTCGGGCTCACGAGGAATGCAGCTGTAGAGCTCCGGCGATATGGGATCCGGGTGAATTGCGTATTTCCCTCCGGAGTCTTCACTCCACTTATAATGAAGCTTTTCCATGTAATGTCTGAGGAAGAGTACCGCAACACATTTCCCCAAACTTTGCTGTCATGTAGTGGAGATGCTGTAGCACAGGCAGCACTGTACTTAGGGAGCGATGAATCTAAGTATGCTAGTGGGCATAATCTGGTGGTGGATGGGGGATTTACCATTAAGAATGACGGATTTAATGTCTTTAATTGATTCTACATAAACCCAAATGGGGAAAATGTTAAATAATTTACATATTTTTCTTCAGTTGAGGTTTCAAGTTGAGGTCAATGAGCAATTGATGGTGAGAAATCACTATGAGTAAATAGCGATTTATCATTGAGGCGTTGGTGGTGGTGTTTGAGATGTGTGAGAATAGTCATAGTGACAAGGCCTCCTGTACTCAATATATTAGTTCAGGGGCACATAATGATTCCCAGAAGTACTGATTCAATGCAGGGTTTCTTTTCATCACTTTGGAATTTGGGTTTGGTGAGGTTCTAGGTGTCTACTTGCATGTCTTTTGGCTGTTAACGCTTCGGCCTATTCCAAGCATACACTACTTTGAATCTGCATTTTGTAAAAGATAGTGTTAGTATTAAAGGTTTATCGGGTGATTTTACTTTTTGTGAAGTCTTTGTTGGTTATTCTTTTGTTGTAAGAGAATTATATGGATTTATTTTGCCTCTTGACTAATATTAATTAAAAAGAGTGGAAGACTTTCTGATGGTGGTGACATGTAGTTCAACCAGCAACAGGTGGCCGGTTGTAGCCGGTGACTTCCCGATCGACAACAATGGCGTGTCAACTCCCCACAACTGCACTATGGCGTGGTAAAATCAACAATGCTTATTGTGAATCCACTTTGAAGGTAAAATCAATCACCCAAGAGTTGTATTTTCATGGGTTTTCTAACTATGTATCCCTCCTGTTCTCTAGCACCCAAAACAAACAAACAAACAAAAGTACCCCTCTTTTTGGTACAACATATATACTATCATGTGACCCCACACACACACACACACACACATATATTGTCAATCCTTTGCTTCAAGGATATCAAGACAAAAAACTTGGAATCCAGTTATGGTTGGTCTATCTTTGCTCTCTGCTGCTGCAAGGAGGTTATTTTCTCACAGCTCCCCCCTCCCTCCCCAAAAAAATTCCCCTTAAGGCATCTTATTAGATAGCTTATATTGGATATATGAAAATCTTGATTTCAAAATGGAATATTCTTGTGGCTAATTATTGTGTTGAGGGTTGAAATTATAATAGACCCCTTCTTATTGGAGATTGGGCATTGCAATGTGTTGTTCTTTATTGTCGCACAATATTTTTATCTTTTAGGTTAGACGGCAAGGTAGCCTTGATTACTGGTGCTGCTAGTGGCATAGGTGAGTGTACTGCTAGGCTCTTCGCCAAACATGGAGCTAAAGTCATAATCGCCGATGTCCAAGATGACTTGGGTAACTCTCTCCAAACACTTGGACGGTCCAACCTCGGTATCCTTTCTTCACTGTGATGTCACCAGTGAAACCGACATCGGAAACGCAGTGGACTTTGCCATCTCCAAGCATGAAAAACTCGACATCATGTTCAACAACGCGGGCATTTCTGGGCCAAATGAACACAACATGCGGAACATGGACAAGTCCCTATTTGAGAAGATCATAAGCACCAACTTAGTTGGGCCATTTTTGGGCACAAAGCATGCTGCTCGAGCCATGATCCCAGCCGGTCATGGCAGTATAATTACAACTAGCAGTTTGGCCTCTGTCTTAGGTGGGCTTGCAAATGACGCCTACACGGCCTCAAAGCATGGCGTGGTTGGGCTCACGAGGAATGCAGCGGTAGAGCACGGGCGATATGGGATCCGGGTGAATTGCATATCTCCCACCGCAGTCGTCACTCCAATGCTGAAGAAGTATTACAATGCAATGTCTGATGAAGAGTTGCTGAAGATATTTCCCCAAAGTTCTGTATTATGTAGTGCAGATGCTGTAGCACAGGCAGCACTTTATTTAGGGAGTGATGATTCCAAGTATGTTAATGGGCATAATTTCATGCTGGATGGTGGATTTACAATTAGGAATGACGGATTTAATGTCTTCAATTCATCGTCTTAGATTGTACCTCAAGTACATTAACCCCAAAAGGGGAACCACCAAAACAAAAAACAACCAAGTGGAGAAAAATGTTAAATCAATTACGAGTATTAGTTACATTATTATTGAATATTGGGTTTTTTTAATGTTTCTTTGATTGATGGACGTGAAATGTTAAATCACAAAGGCTATGATACCAAATACAAAAACTATCTCATTAACCAAACATTTCAGCTAACGATTAAGGTCTAAGATATATTATGTACTCCAATAGTAGGTAATTCATAAACAAAGGGTACACACAAAGCCGAAATCTATAAAAATCATATGTTGTGGTCAAGAGTCAAGATACTTGATTCTCTGCATTCCAAATTAACTACTCCCTCCATGTCAAATTACATGTAATTTTAGTTGGGTGTGAGAAAATCAAGGTTAATTAAAATCTTAAATAGTTAAAAAGTAAATTATCTAACATGCCCCCACTTTCTCTATCTGTCATTTTTGGTGTTTCGATGAGTCATGACACCATTATTTATTTACATTATTCTCTAGAAAAATCTGCTTTTGAATCTATTCAGTACATTAAAATTTGGTCATTAAAACTCTAAATTATTTATTCAAAATTAGTGAATCGTTTAAATAATTATCCTAAATAAACTCTTAAATAAATTTCTTCACATTTTTTAACATCCCAAGGAGTTGGGTTCGTGTCCCAAATTCCTATTTCACGTTCATGTTCAAAGCCTATTCGTTCAGTCAATTTATTTGTCTTGGTGTCTTGTGCAGTCCAGCATCTCTCATTTGCTCCTCCCGAGTATTTTCCCTCAATTTGGTTTATTTTGTTGCTCCAGATATTGACCCGTGTTTATTCCATAGCCCGTGACTAGTTATAACTTTTCATTAGTGTTTAAGAAGAACCAATTCAATTTGTGGGCATTTGATGAGGTAATTTGGAACCGCCCTTACTTCTTCGATTCCACTTTTTTATTGTCTAATTGAAAGGGAGAATTTGTATTCTCGTTTGATCTTGTTTGGCTCATTCTAATCTCTCTCTTTTAGAGTGGATTTTGTTGCTATTTGCCGCCTGTGGCTTTTCCTATTACGGTTTTCAATGTAACCCGGTGTCCTTTTGACGAGTTGGTGAAACCTGTAGGACTTAAGAGAGATGCCCTTTCGACGAGTAGTTAAAATATTGGCACCACGGCTTGTGCCTAATAATCAGCGTCATGAATGGCAAACTTGAGGTGGTGGTGCATTTCTTATGTATAAAATTTCAGGCTGGAAGGCAAGGTGGCGTTGATCACCGCTGGCGCGAGCGGCCTAGGCGAGTACACTGCTAGACTTTTCGCCAGACGCGGAGCCAAAGTCGTCATCGCTGATATCCAAGACGAGTTGGGCCACTGCCTCTCCAAAGAGTTGGAAACTTCGGCATCCTTTATCCACTGCAACGTCACCAATGAGGCAAATGTTAAGGAAGCAGTGGACTTCGCCGTCTCCAAGTATGGAAAGCTCGACATCATAATTACCATAACTGATACTATCGAAGATAAAATGTCATCACAGTTTGGTAGGTTTAGTTACGTTTGCTTTGTAAACTTTTGTGTTCATATCAATATATATTATCGTAGAGAATTCAGATATTACTACTTGAAACATGAGATCTTGCTAATGCAAATTAACTAACATCAACTATCAAGGGGTTTTTTTAATCATTAGTTGGGTAAAATTCTAAATAGAGAAACAAAAGCTGCTCAGCTAAACAAGTAAAATAATATGTTAAATATAAAAAGTAAAATAATCGGTTAATTAACATCAATTACGATATTTTAGTTGCTCAGGTCTGTTAATATTATTAAGTACAGTTATTGCAAGCTACTTATCTGGTAGAATATTATACATATTTGCCCAATTAGATGCCAAATATTTCCATTTTGAACTCGTCATCTTTTTCATGTTTCGGTTTAATTGCAATCTTGGGGTGTCTGCATGGAAAACACTTTCTTTTTCTCCTTTAATCGCTCCATATTTAGCCTCTGTTTATTATTTCAGTATTCAGTAGCGTTAAAAGTCGCTAAAACATCATGGACAAAAGGGTTAGCACATATCGTACACTAATTGATACCTAAAAATAAATTCCGCGACATGTGGGCTACTCCTCCTATTCCTCCTCTAAATTTCTCCAAAGTTTATCATAATGACATTGACACCCATGTAAAATAATAGAGTGTTGACAATTCACATATGATTTATTAGGCATGTTGATTTTACATCTGTGATCCACAGCCCCTATGAGAAAAATCAACAAGAAAACTTATGTGTAGAAGGAGTATATCTCTGCTATTTTAAGTCACAGCAGTCAATCTTGATATGATTGGGGGATGTTATATGTTAAATATATACGCCTCTAATGTTGAAAATAAAAAAAATTATGAAATTTCCCTTCTTATCAGGTTGAGTAGTTATCATCTCAATAAATACTTTGTTGATTATTGAAAAATTTATTAATCTAATGTAAACTTTAAAAACTGATATTTGAAAGTTGAATTATAAATTTTCAATCAATATATCATCATACAAATATTCTTCAAGATTGATGCATGAGGTAACACTCCTCTTAACCTTGAATAAACAAATACAATATAAAGATTGTATCTAGTATTTGAAAATCAAAAATATGTTGTGGAAAAGCTCACCTTCTAATAAGTCAATAATAGCTTAACTTGAAAAAAAATGACAATTAGATAAAATTCTTGTGAAAATGATTATATAATATTTATCTTTTCAAAAAAAGATATTTTAAAAAGGATCTATGGTTAATTAGATTCAGGTTGGTTTCGATTTTGATTCGAGTTAATTTTACATTAGTTAAATCTTTAATCCAATAAGTTTGTCTTATAAAGTAAAATAATTAATTTTAAAAAAAAAAGATTGGGTTAAACTTGAACTAGTGTGGACCTGTGCTATGCACGGAATAATGTTATACAAGTATATACCTTAAGAAATTATTGAATCATGGAGCGACGTTGTACTTGTGAGTTTTTTTCTCGATCATTTGATTTTATTAAATGACTTCACATTCAACAACATTCTTGTGCATGTTATCCCCTCACAGTGAAAAAGCTTTCGTGACTCATCAAATTTATCGGAACCCAACACATAAAAATCATTAGAGCCCAACACACATTTATCTTTCGATCATTCTAAATTTCTAAAGAATAAATAAAGAATCTAAAACGATAAATAAAAAAGAATGTTAAAAAAATATCATCAAGATACTCGTGATTTGGAACATTAAGAAGCCAGACCCTTATAAAAATCAAAAAATTTAAATAATGTGACAATATGTTTGGGTATCAAAAGACAAATATTAGTAGGAAAAGGAATCATATATGATTGGTAGATATTGAATTAGATGACCTATAGATAACAATAAATATCATTATGTCACAAATTAATATTACAATATGTAAAAATCCGACCCTAAATCACATTATTCATTTTATTAATTACAATATAAGTGAGCGCGTGCACTTCAATTCGATATTTTGCATTTACATTATCCTTATACATGTGTTATGCAGCTAAGGCGACGAAGTGGCCCTAATAAAAATCTCATAATAAGATTATAATTTGTGAACATTGTTATTAAAATAAAATTAAAAGTAACAATAAAAGAAAACAAAATAAATAAAATAAATAAATAAAAATAAAATTTTCAGATTTTTTGAAAGAAAAATCCGAAACGGATTTTTCGGAATTTTACACAAAAAAAAAAGGAGAGAGGCGGTTAAGACCCAAACAAATCGGGACCTCGATCTGCTTCCCTGCTTCCTCTCGCTTCCGTCCCTCGTCCCCTCTGCCTCACGCCCTTCGCTTCCGGCTCACAGCCCGGCCACCGGACGCCACCAACGCCGGCCGAAGCCGGCGCTAGGCGCCGCCCGCAGCGCCCTCTCACTCTCTCTTGCGCGATGGCTCTCTCTCTCCCTCGCGTTCCCCCGCTTCCTCTCCCCGCCTCCACCTGCGGCCCTTCTTTCGGCTCCCAAGCGCCGCCGACGCCGGTCAGCGGCGGTGCTGGCGTCGTCGGGAAGACGCCCGACGTCTCTGTTCCGCGCCCTCTCTCTCTCACTCTTTCCGTCGCGCTGTCGCGCTTCCTCTTTCCGCGTGGCCTGCCCTGCTTCCTTCGGCCACTCGGCGGCCAACCGCCGCAGCCCCGACGCCGAGGCACATCGTCGGCCACTCCCAGCGAGTCGCCATAGCAGCAGCCCGCACACCCAATCCTCTCCTTCCTCTCGTTGACTGGTCCTCTCGTGAATTTGAGGGTAAAACCCTAAACCCTAAATTGTCAAGTTCATTATTTATTTAAGCAATTGTAATTGTAAATTGAAGTATATGATTTAGGAATATGTTTATGGTGTGAATTCAAGGTTTGAATTTGGGAAAATCTGAATTGTTGTGAATAATCGAGTTGTGGCATTTTGATAGATTGGTTGTGTATGAATGAGAACGAATGTGATTCTCATGGGGAGATTTTGAATTAGTGAATGAGTTTGGGAGATGTTTTATTATAGAATTGGGTAAATTGAGGGATTTGTTATATGTTGGAAATGGTTATATTGAACAAACGAAGGGGAATGCATATGTAGAAGTTGGAATTCGATAATGTACAAGTGTACAGGTGTGAGGAAATACGAGTCTGTAAATATACCTAATTGTGGTTGTGAAGGTGAATTGTGTTGAGAGAATAATGTTCATCATCTTAACATGGTGTATGTACGGGTTTTGAGCAATTCGGTAGATTATGGAACCTTCTTAGGGGAAGGCATTTGATGGGTTAACTAATTACTTAACTATAGGTTTTGAATGTAATGAAGGGAGAAGGAAGGAATAAACTAGGAATAAGTGTTTGAATATATATATATATACACCATTTTCAATCCAAGTTAACTAATGAATTGAATTACATGAATGTCATTGGCTATTTGATTAGCCTAATTAACTTCCTTAATATGCGTTGTAGTCAATGTTCGAAATGGAATTAATGCGAGTAAAGTTATGTAAGGAAACGTAGTTTAACCGATTACGTAATAAATACGGAAAATGAAATAATTGTTAATGCTTATACAAATTCAAATATTAAAACTCAAGAGATACATTATTAACAACAACAACCTATTTGAAAGCAGAACTCGAGCCACTTACATTGCTCGACTAGCCGGTAACTTGGATTTTCATAAAAGGGGAGAAACAAATATTCTCGGTTCGAGTACGTTCATTGCTCGTACCTTTCGAAAACTCACATGTTTCATCAAATCTCAACATTTCTCATATATATAACTAATAATAAATCATTTGCAAATCAAGTTTTGCCACCTAATCAAGTGGTCCCCGCCCAATTATCAATTATCAAGGCTTATGCCCATCAATTATCAATTATCGGGGCTTATGCCCAACCCGCACGGCTTCAACTCGGGTTCTTGGTCGGCCCGGGAGGTGTGCACCTTACTAAGATCGTATCAATTATCAAGGGTTCCACTTCCGGATAATAACCGGCAAGCAAATTTTACTTATATTCTCTCCCCCGATTTCGAACTAAAATGAATTGAAATGCGCGCGCTCAATTAAAATATTTTTCAAAGTTGTTTTACGATGCGGGGATGTACGTACTGAGTTTCGACTCATTCTTCGAAATATTTTACTATTTTTGTTTTAGGAAGAAGCATTGGTGAACTATCAACCACTTACCAAGTCCGACAAAGGCGGACCCTAGTCAGCCACGCTGCATTTGTAATTCGAAGGTGCATAGACGCTCACGGTGATTTTACCCTCAACCGGGGTTTAGGTATGACCTTGGGAATTATTGTACGTTGTATATTATCTTGTGGAATAGACAAAGGTCTAGGTTGTATAAATATTGTGTTGCTAAACCAATGAAGCTGTATTTTGCGATGACCTAACTACTTGGGTAATAAGTAATTACTCCTAACAGGATCATTGGAAATATAACAGTGGATGCACCAATTGTATTTCATTTTATTTCAATTATTTAGCCTTGTCCTATTTTTAGGACGGCGGTAACGTCTTCAATCGGTACCTTCCGCTGCGACCTTACGTATTAGTCCCTAATGAAGGGATTATTAAGTAATGGTGATTGAGGGCGTTACACAATACAAATTACATCAAATCAATAAAAGAATGGCAAACTTATAACTCATGACTCTCTACAAAGTTATTACTAATTTGACTTAATTGACATCTAGATAACATATAGATGGCGAGATGACACCCTAGGTAGAACCCTTATGAGAAGGGCTACCTAGCGGTCTGCCGCATTATTTTCATTTACCACTAAAAAAAATCTAGATAACATATAGATAAATATCTACATGCAACCTACTAAAACATCGTTGACTCAAATATTACACAAACCCTTAAAAAGTATACATACACTCATAATGGGATCTCATTTTTTAAAAATTATAGGGTGAATATGATGATTTACCTATTCTTACCTACCTGTGCACACAAATGTAATCCCTTTTCCTCCTATAATCTTCGAGTCATCCTCAAAAGGTTATAGACAATAAAAGTTAATTATAAATAATTTCAAACTATGACTCCACCTCTTAATCATAAATAAGTTTATATTGAGACTCAACCCCTTATCTTCTTACATTTGAATCCTTAAATCGAGTTGTATTTCCCAATCATTTGCCTAACATCCAACTCAACTTGCAAAATAGATTCACATATTTTAGCTTAATTTCTGGCACTTTTGAAACTTAATTTGCAACTATATTTTCTCTCTAAAATTTATAATATTCTAATCATTTAAAAGGAAATGAGAAAATTCATTAAAGAATAAAATTTACTGATCTGTAAACATTCACACGCAATGATAAAAGTACGGTAAAAGAAAATTCATTTTGCAAACTTACCCAAAAATTATATAGACACTAAAATCATTTAAAGTAGAAATGTAGTGAGAAAGAATGACAACTTCACCTATGCATAAATTAGCAAGTGACGCACATAAAATTTAACTTAATAATTACCAAATTAGGCTTCATAAATCATATTAATGATGAAGTAGGTAGTGAACTAAGAAAATGATTTCTAAGAGAGAATATATGCAAATCTTAGAGACATGTAACTTAAGACCATGATTTCTAAGAAAATGAAGATATCTCATATATTTTAGGTAAGCTATTGAAATGCCTTCAATTTATTTTAAACATTATATGATAACCTTGATCATCTAATTTCTATTCTTTGACCCTATATTTGCGAAGAAAATGTGGATAAAATTAACTGCAAGGATTTATTATTAATCGAAACATCATCTCAAACTCTTCTTTCCCAATTTAAAGTACACATTGTTATTCGATTAAGAGGCAAATGAAGAAATGCTTTAATACCAAAGCTAAACTACCAAAGTAATCAATCTTGCTAGAATTAGACATCTATAACTCAAAGCCACATACCTTCGACTCTGCTCTCCAAGTATCTCTAAAACTTCTTTCTCTTTTCATCATAACAAATATGTCATTTTTTTGTTCCTAAATTTTATTGATCATAAACGACGACTCTATTATGTTTATATCACAAACAATTAAAACTAAAATAAACTAAATTAAGATTTTGAAGTTATAAAAAATAAACGTGAAAGGTGAAATATTAACTCCACATAAGCTAATTACCATTATTCAACATTTGTTTCAACATATGAAGAGAAAAAAATACTAATAAGATTATATTATCACACACACACACACAAAAACGGAGAGGAGAATCCACTTATAAAAGGAATTTTTTTTATTTGGGTAAATTATATTTTTATTTATCTAATTATTTATATCAACGACTCATATTTAATGTGTAACAACCCTAAGACCCACCCTAGGAGTATTACATACCAGGATTCCCGAGAGGAATCCCTAAGGCTACTTATGATATCGACTTAAGGTAAATAACCCTTTCTTAGATTGGTGGAAACGTGTTTATAGGTTTTCAAGGTTTTTCGGAAATTTCGGCATAATTTTCTCTTTAATATGGCTAATCCCATAGGCTTAAAGTCTTAACCCTACACGAAATACATTCATAAAACTCAACGAGCCACACGCTCGGAGTATTCACATAGGGCTTTTATAATCATAGTCAAAACTTAAGTTCACATACAACCGATCTTTACAACATGAAAACATAAAGTACATAATAAGTCCGAGAGATGTTCTATCCGTTGGTTCTCTTCTTCTAAAAGCCAAAAGCAACTACAGCTAGGTTTCACTTTACACATTAATTCATTAACAACGACATGTAAGTTCACAATTCATTTATAACATGCGATTCGGATCATACATGTTTAAGACACGCGAGATACTAAACTTACCAACTTGTCGAGCGGCACATATGACATCAATTACTCATGAATTCAATCAAAACATACTTCATTCGTCTTTCTACACAAGTAAGTCATAGAATCATTCATCATGTAAATCATTCATCACGCAATTCATATCTTACATCTTATCGTATTAATTTCTTATGAAGTCTGGATTCATTCTTCTTCTCATTCTTCTTCTTGAGTTCAATTATGCATTTCATCAATCATTGCTTATTTCTTTCTTATTCATCATGCATAATCATTCGTTTCTTCGTATCATAATTCTTAAGTCATCTTAGTTTCGAATAGAAAGAAGATTTATGTTACGCTCTAAAAACCCAGTTTTGGGGTCAAAACAATTCGTGGCCTTGAGGCAAGCCTCAAACTCGAAGGACGCATACTCGTCAGGAATTCGTGGAAGCAATTCAATTCGTGACTTCGGTTTGATGAGACACTTCTATGGCCATAGCTTCATAGGGTTCTTTAATTCGTGGGGTCTTAGATCAATAACACAATCCTTTCTCCCTTCTTTAGTTCTTTATGTTTCTTATTTTCTCATTATCTTCTTATTACTTATTAAAGAGATGCACTTAATTCATATAATTCATGCTCAACACGTTTATACGTAATTTCTTCAAAACAAGCAATTCACATAAGCAAATTCCAACTCAAGTACAATCAATACAACTCATATAGGCATGCTTATTTCACTTATAATCCATATACTTTAAGATAAACACATCTTCACATAAACACATCAAATACGATTTCTAATCAACGAACTTATTGTTTTCATGATCGCGTAACATCGTGCATAGGTGGTTTATGGTTCTATAACTTTCCTTGATCATTATAATCTCTTAATCTAGCCATATAGTTTCTTAAATTTAAGTTCTTAACTCGGTTACTTACTTAGTTCCGATTTTGCCCAAAACAGCACATTTTCACTCAAAAATACATATCTTTCGATCTACTCATCCAACGCATACCAAAATTTACAGGAAACTCACATAAATTCTCAGTAAGCTACAGTAAAATTTTCAGGAATTTCGGATTGCACACGAATTCGCAATAATTCAGACAGCAGGATAGATTCATGAAAAATCTGCACTTAAATCATAAAATTCAATTTTCTGATTTTTCTCACTAATTCAATTCAAGCTAATTTTATTAAATTCTCTATCACACAGCTCAATAATCATGTTCAACAATGTTCAAATATTATCAAATTCATGAACTAGGCATAAATCGCAACATGCTTTTCAATTCGTGAGTTGCTAGTTTTGTGAATTTAGGCCTCTAATTTCTTCAATTAACTAAGGGTTTCCAATTTCATACTTCATTCAAGTTCAATCCACCTAATTCATTTTAATTATAGAGGATGGATTCAAATTACTCACATTTGATTCTTAGAAATTCTAAGAATTTCAATTTTGAAAGGTTTGAATTGGGTGTTTGATATTCGTACTCGCTTCTTGTTCCGGGTTCCCAACCTTTCGCGCTCCGCCTCTTACCCTCGCTCTGTTTTTTGCCCGGTTATGGTCTCGTTCGTCCACCATCTCCCCCTCTGTTCGCCGGTCGACGTTGCTCCCTTGCTCGCCGGCCACCCTTAATTTGCTCGCCGGCCTCGTCTCGCTCTCGGTGTTCCCGTTTGTTTTCCCTTGTATCTCCGTCTCCCACTTCTTCTCTCTCGCTCCCCTTCCTCTTCCTCTCGCTGCTTTGCTCGCGTTCGTCGGCCGCCTTTCCTTCGTTCGCCATTCAGTTCACCGGCCTCCGGCCGCTTTCCTCTCTCTCGCTCTCCTCTCGTTTCTCTGTTCCCGTTCTTCCGTTTCTCGCTTCTTTCGTTTCTCTTTCTTCTTTGTTCTCGATCGCACTTTCTCACTCCTTACTTAAGTTCTACACCTAATTCATTTTGTCTGTTAAACCCCATTGGACCCCTTTCTCTCTCTTGCTTATTTATTGCCAGCATTGCCACTAATCCTTTTCTAATCCTCATCTCTTTACCAGCTCCTCTAAATCCAACCGACCATCCCTTTTTCATTTTCTCTTTTTTGTGTTTTAATTTTCTACTTTGGGCTTTAAGAAATCGGGCCCAAATTTAATTTCAAGAGACCCATCTAAGCTAACCCATGCTCGGGTTTCAGTTCTCGACTTTTAATTCCGACTCGGAAAAATTTCAATTCACTTAATTTAATAATTTAGAATTTTCACTTAAATTTTAATAATTTAATTCATTAGTAAACAAGCACTCGAAATTTCCAGGTCTTACATAATGGACAAATAATTTTTATGGTTAAGATTACCCTAAACTCCTACCATCACTCCCGTCGCAATATTTGATCGGTTTAAAAATACTACTATTATATATTGTATAGATTATTATTATTATTATTATTATTATTATTATTATTATTATTATTATTATTATTATTATTATTATTATTATTATTTTGGTAAGGAGTAAAAGAGAGTCCATATATGAATAAAAACTTTTTTTTTCAAGGATAAATTATCATTTTTTTATTGGACGAAACTTTTAAATTCACTCTCATGCCACTAATTCATACTTTTGAAAAGATTGTTATCATATATATATCGTATAGATACTCTAAGTTTCAAGTCAATTTTATGTCAATTAATTCAGAGTTAGTTTAGATCTAATTTTAGTCGTTAAACTCAAGCCACTTTTATCTATGTTATATATAAAGGGAATAGTAAAGTGCTGTATAAATTTTAATTTTTCATATTTATCCCTTTTTAACTTAAATTTTAAAGATAAAAGATACTATTATATTTAATATAGTTACCCTCTCTCTCTCCAATTACCCACCCCTCTCCCCTCTCTCTTTCCGGTTAACCCCTCTCTCTCTCTATCTTTCTCTCTCTCTCAACATTTACCCATACCCAAATCCCATTAATTTTTTTATCAAATTTATTAACTATTTTTTTGATGCAATTTATTAACTATTTTTAATCTAACATAATTATAAAGATACATGAAAATTTTTTTTTATATAAACTACCCTTGATAAAATAAGAAAATTAAACTACCTTTAAAAAAAATTAAATACATAAACTCTAAATTTAAAGTTTGGACTTGGATAAATAAATAAATATTATTGATATAAATTACCTTTATAACATATAGAATTTAGCTAATTTATTCCCTTTATATATCTACCTATCTATCTATTTTGTATATAAGGCCAAGACTTCTCTTTTATTTTATAACTTTTACTTTTCTTTTTTTTTATCCTTCATATAACTTATATTTTAAGGATAAAATAGTCACAAATTATTAAATCATTAAACTTATCTATGTTATATATAAAGATAAGGCTTTTTTATTATTATATAAATTTTAATTTATCAATTATAATCTTATTTTGCACAAACTTATAGGGATTAGTTACTCATACATAAAAATAATTATTTAAAAAAATTAAATTAAAAAACCACTCACGTCGAACATTTTCAAAGCACATGTATATATGATTCAATTTAACAATGAGTTAATGAAATGATTGGTTTATTTATTTATTTTATTGTTTGATAATTGTGTATAATTTCTCTCTAACTCTCCTTCGAATTTGTTGAAAATTTACGTCAATGCAGACCAAGCATGGAGATTATGATGATGTGCATAGAGAATTTGATTACTTTCCAAGTAAGTGTAATACCTGTTATTAAAAATTCAATACATTTTGAGCTAAATTTTCACATATGATCCATGCGTGCTAATATAATCTACTATCTATTAACGTCGCAGTTTTTTTAAAAAAAAAAGAAAGAAAAGATGAAGATGCATAATGTAAAGTGGAACTTTATAAGAACACATTTTTATTTCCCACATATCTATCTATATTTATATCTATATCTATATTATATATCTATATTATATACAAAGGGAAGAAGAATTTAATGTTATATAAATTTTGATGTTTCACATTTACCCTTTCTTAACTTAAATTATAGGATTAAAATTGTCTCTTATAATTATTTTATTGTCATTTGCCAAAAAAATTATTATTTTATTTTTTTCTCTCTTCTCCTATCCTTTTCTCTCCAGGTTACCTCTCTCTCTACGCAGTTACCTTCCCCTTTTTCCATTTTTTCTTTCCCTCTCTGCAGTTACCCACCTACGCTCCCCTCCCTCCCCCTCTCTCTTATCCCCTCTCTCTTTATTTTTTATGGACGGTAAACAATTATTACATTGATCTTAAAATTAGTATAATTTTTTTTCCAATTAATATAAGTTACTTTGTGATTTGATGGCAGTCTTTTTTATCAATATACCATTGCTCCCTACTCAAACTTTGTTTTCCTCTTTAAATGTTTCCTTCCTAACACTGTAAGATTTTATACATTTGTTCAATATTTTGTAAAATCATTCTAAATACACAAACAATAGATCCTAAATTTACATTAATATTACCCATTTTAAGTATGCTCACTTGTCAATTTAATAATTATATATTATTGTCTTAGTCATCATAAAAATAACAGATTACAAGGTGTTTGAGAAAAAAAAAGAACAAACATGACTCTAACGATTAATATATGGTATTCAAAAGTTAGAAAAATCACATACTTAGGGGAAGAATGTTTGATATATTGTCATGAACTTCAAATCTTATTGATTTTGTTCTTTTATAATAAAAATAAAAGTTTATACTTGATTTATTTAATTTTGTGTTCTTTTTTCATCTTCTAAATATTATAGTCATGCAACGCTTATCCTTTTAAGATTTCATTCTTTATTAGTTATTACGCAAATATTATTTTAATTAACTTAAACTGTCGTTGTTCTCTTTTATTTAATTTATTAATATTTACCACAATATAAGTTCAAATACAATAAAAATTATTATATATCAGTCGTACACTAAAGCCAGTGATGTCTAATTGGAATGAGGTTGATTACTGAGGCAATAGTACTGAATACAGCATTGAATATGAAAGAGACTAGAAGGAAAGCTCCAGCTGCCAATGACACTTATAGACAGACAGGCAAGAAAAGCAGGGCATGAGAGGTCAAAACTTGCCATTGCCCATCAACTTCCCTTGCTCGTATAATTTGGGCGAGTTGAGAGAAGAAGAATTTCCATGGGAAGTGTCGCTCTGTTGTCCGCCGCAGCGAGAAGGTATGTATTAGAGCTGGCTAATAGATCAAGTTGTGTTATTTGTAACAAATCTAACCAAGCCAGGAATCCCCGACTTGAATATGACTCATTTAATATGTGCTTTCATCTTTGTTCCACTTTCTATTGTTTGTTGTCTTTTGGTAACATGGATAAGATTCAAAACTACTTATTCAAAATTAGTGAATCACTTAAATAATTCTCTTAAATAAACTAGTAAGTAAATTCTTCGTATTTTTAGATCCCAAGGAGCTGGGTTCGTGTCCCAAATTCCCCTTTTCACTCTCATGTTCAAAGCCTATTCGTTCAGCCAATTTATTTGCCTTGGTGTCATTTGCAGTCCAACATCTCTCATTTGCTCCTCCCGAGAATTTTCCCTCAATTTGGTCTTTTTTGTTGCTCCAGATAATGACCCGTGTTTATTCCATGGCCGGAGGCCAGCTATAACTGTTCATTAGTGTTCAAGAATCAATTCAATTAAAAGATAGATTTGAACTTGAGATAAATCATGTTCAAGAATCAACTCAATGAATGTTGAAGGCGCAAAAATAAATTAATACTCTAAGAAAAGTTTGAGAGGTGTTTTTTTGTTATGGCACCTTTCGCTCATCCAGTTTGCCCACTTGTCTAGACGCTCTTTCTCTGAAGAACTTAGGAACGGAGCTCTTTGCTCGCTGACTGACAAGAACGGCAGCAAATTTTGAGCATTTCCATCATGATTTTATTGTGGGTCATTATTCGGCCAAGTTATCTCACCTTGCGGCATTCGGGAGTGCCTCTAGATACCTCCCTTTGTGGGTATTTGATGAGGTATTTTGGAGCCGCCCTTGCCTCTTCGATTCCACTTTTCAATTGTCTAATTGCAAGGGAGAATTTGTATTCTCGTTCGATCTTGTTTGGCACATTGTAATCTCTCTCTTTTAAAGTGGGTTTTATTGCTATTTCCCGCCTGTGGCTCCACGACTTGTGCCGAATAAGCATCATTATGAATGGCAAACTTGAGGTGGTAAGTGCATTTCTCATGTATAAAATTTCAGGCTGGAAGGCAAGGTGGCGTTGATCACCGGTGGGGCGAGCGGCATAGGCGAGTGCACTGCTAGACTTTTCGCCAGACACGGAGCCAAAGTCGTCATCGCCGATATCCAAGACGAGTTGGGCCACTGCCTCTCCAAAGAGTTGGAAACCTCGGCATCCTTTATCCACTGCAACGTCACCAATGAGGCAAATGTTAAGGAAGCAGTGGACTTCGCCGTCTCCAAGTATGGAAAGCTCGACATCATGTTCAACAACGCGGGCATTGTGGGGGACCGTAACCTGAGCATCCTAGACACTGATAAGGCCCACTTCGAAGAGGTCATCCAAGTCAACTTAATCGGTCCGTTTTTGGGGACTAAGCATGCCGCCAGAGTCATGGTCCCAGCCTGCCAGGGTAGCATAATCACCACGGCCAGTACTTCGTCAGTGTTGGGTGGGGGTCGACACATGCATACACAGCCTCCAAGCACGGTGTGTTGGGGCTCATGAGGAACGCGGCCGTGGAGTTAGGACGGCATGGGATACGAGTGAATTGCATATCTCCATATGTGGTTCCTACGCCATTGGCGAAAAGAGTGTTGAACATAGAGCATGATCAAGAATTTGATGCCAAGTTCTATTCGACTCTCAAGGGGTCAGTGTGTAGGGCAGAAGATGTGGCCCAAGCTGCAGTTTATTTAGGAAGTAATGAGTCGAGATATGTTAGTGGCCATAATTTGGTGGTTGATGGTGGCTTCACCATAATAAATACCGGGTATTGCATCTTTGATGAAAGTGGTATTTGATATGAAAATATTGTTTTTTATGTATAATTAAATTGGCGGTAATAAAGGTAAAATTTTATAGTTTAATTAATCCTTTTATTTGATTTTACAAATTTTATACTTCAAATGTTCAGTTATTACCATAAAATGTACACTAGAATATTATGCAAAGCAACAAACATCAATTGGTCAAGCGTTGGTACAAAATGGCTTAAGCTTGTAACATGTGTGTGTCTCATAAGTAGTAGCTATTTGATTTGATAGAATCTGCTATTGATACTAGAAATTATATTACTTCAATTTTACTTACTTTTACTTTTGAACCCCATCATATACCTTGGATGTGCTTTTCTAAAAAAGAAAACAGAAAGAATTGAATAAAAAATAGTACTGCGATGTTGACTTCTTTTGGGTAGTCTCATGGTAAACTGATTTATTTTTAAGAGGAAGATTAGGGAGCGACTCTCCCTAAATCCTATCCCAGCCTAAAAAATTACCCATAAAAAAATACACTCTCTTCATCCATGAAAGATTTTCCTAAACAATTTAACACTTTTTAAGGGAAACTAATCAATACTATGACATATAATTAATTATTCAACATATTTAGTGCTGACAAAATTTCGTCCGACCTTAAAAACAAATCGGGTTCGGATATGACTTTTTGTCCGAATTTTAAATTCGGGCATAAAATTTTTATATTTCTATTATCCTAACCCGATTTTAACCCAAATTTATATTTGTCCGAATTGTCCGACTCGAAAAAGAAAATATCGGACAAAAAATTTCGTCCGATGACCGACTTGATTTCAACTCAAACCCGAATTTTTCAAGCGCTAAATATATTCCTTAAAACACCCTTACATTATTTATGCCCTAGGCGCCAATAACATTTTTTCCAATACAACTTTTAATGATAATATTAGTGAATTTATATAATTATTATTAATAATATTTTTCGAAAAAGATAATGCTATGAATACCAAAAAAAATTTAGAAAGATCATTAAAAAACGGAGCGAGTATATATTTATACCACGAAGCAGGAAGTAGGTGTCAAGTCATGATCCTGGCCCAATAAGGCAGGATGACAAAGCCCATCAAATTGTCCATAATAAATAAAATAAATAAATAAATAAATAAATAAGAAAGAAGAGGCATCTTTATCAGAAACTTAACACCATTTTTGCAGTGTTTGTCGTTGTCCGCTTAAACCCCCAAATTTCTCATAGCAAACCACAAATTCCAATCCCTTCCCACAAACAAAATTCAATTTTGACAACGAAAGAAAGAAAACCCATAATTCTGCATAGACGGGCATCAATCGTGCAAGATATTCATTTGAATTGCAGTTCTGGGAATTTGCTTCTGATTGCCCGATTAGATGCCGGCCATTTCCGCTCCCAATTCGTAATCTTTTTCTTTCTCTCTCTTCTTCTGTTAATTCAATCGCAAATTAGGGTTTTTCAAATTGAAGGTTTCTGCAATGGGCTAGTGTTTGTGTTCTGCGATTCTAAATTAATGCCCTTTTTTGGGGGATTTTTGATGAGGCAGGTGGTGTAATAGAGTGTAGTAAGAAGCAATGTCGAGGCCGATGTTGCTGATGTTCTTGCTAATGATACTGATAATCACTTCCCAATTCGAGTGGAGGCAACAACTGGTTACCGATGTTGATTCTAACCACAACTTGTCCCAGAAACAGCAACGTATCTCCAAGAGGGAAGAAGCTGTTAAAGAGAAGGTAACACTAATTTATTATTTATTTCTGTAGTAAAATTTCTGCCCTTGATTGAGGAATCGGATGTGAGCTCATTTAGCTCTACAATTTTAGGTGTCTGGGCATTCTGATTTATATTTGCCATGTTGGAAAATGTGTTTTGGTGTGATATTTTGTAGAAACTTATCTTAACATTGATTGGCTTGGGTGCTCTGAGACAAAAGGAACCAACAATTAGTGCAAACCCGGATAGTGGTTACGCTAATGCGTTTCGTTTGAAGCAAAATAAATGCAAGAGGAGAACGGATTCTACTTCTTTTGGATAACTACGATGGAGGAGAGGGGGAAATTTTGATTCTGGGGTCCTTCCTGGATATTGCAGTCGTTCAAATGATGCATATGACTTGACATAATTTTCGTCTAAGTCGTTGCTTTAGATCGCTGCTTTTCTGTCGCACTAGTTATTGTTTATGTTGTGCAGGTGCTACTAGATTCTTTGAGCTTTTCTGGAGGGAAATTTTCCGTGAAATTTTCTATTTAATGGCTTTTGTTTGGTTGAATCAAAGAAAACCTGGAGTCCTACCAAAGGCTTTTTTTTTTTTAGGGTTTTGTTGGTGAGGGGGTGGGGGTCTTGAAGGTCAGATGTACTGTAATTCAGTGGGTTATTTGCTTAACCAAAACAAACCAGATCTATATCATGGATTCTCACCTATCCAATGATTTCTAGAGAAGTTGGGAGGACAGTCAGACCCGCACAAGCTTAGTCAATTGTTCAGTAGTAAGTGGGAATGGAAAGTAGCCGCTACTGAATGTTACGTTTAAGCATCTCAAATGATGCTAAGAAATGCTTTCTGTTCCAAGGCAATGCATCTCATTTCAACATGCAATGTTTGTCTTCGGTTATTATGATACAGCTCATGTCATGTTTACTCTTATTGTTGGTGACATGGATACAGGATCAAAATCTATTAGTCATCTCATGCTATTCTTGTTGCTACGTCTGCCCCACCCCCTACCCTTTCCCACTAAAAAACGGCACATGCTTAGGCAGGACTCCTACAATTAGGTATGGATCCACAAATCTCTTAGTGTTGTTCCCTAATATAAATAATTTTTTTGAAAAAAACACCTCTTTGGTTCATTCGCTCTTCAAAATCACCATAAGGCTTCTCACCCTAAGTTCTTGGATGCACTCTGGCTACAGGTTCATTTGTTCCTGCCCTCTCCCTCCCTCTGCCAGGCTAGAGTCCTTCACATTCACATCCATCTTTCTTACGTAACATTTGAGTCTTTCTGCGTCGGTTACACTTTCACCCTGTTGGCTGTTGTTAGAATAAAAGCATGAAAAACATTTGTCTTTATGTTCTCATTTTTAAAGTGTTGCAGCCGTAGCCTGCCATCAAATCAGTCCGACTAATGCATGTTTATAATCTAATTAGTGTTATCTCAGCATATAATGATAGTTGCTGAGGTGATTAAATGTCAGAGAATCATTTCTTGTTCCTTATATATCATGCTCAGTCCCATGGTTTGGTTGTCCGGCACCTATATCTCAGTGTCCTCCCTGGGGAGGAGAGGGGAGTCTATTTTTCCCTTTTTGAAGTGCAGGTTTTTTTTTTTTTTTTTGAAATGACAAATATTGTTCTGGACTTCTGGATTTTGGTTTTGGCTTTCTCTTGTAAAATCATATTATATGTGAATGTTGTTGATTTGTGGCATTCTGTTTTCGATGCGGGATTAATGGTTGTTTCACCAAAATGACACGGGAATAAACTTCCTGGTGACATGGAGTTTGTTAATCGAAATATTTTGAAGTTGGGACTATTCAAACTAGTACCCTGGATCATTTGATAATAACTCCAGTCTAAAGGATGATTGGGATCTTCTGTGCTATGGAATACTACTAAATGAACTGCTAGTGTTTTGGGTAGTCTTTGCACGTTCTGTTTTATTTCTGTAGACATTGTGTGTTCATGAGAAGTACGATGATGCTCATTACAAGATTAATTGGTATCTTGTATTTGTGTTCTATTGAATTGTGTATTTTGTTATATTCTATTGAACTATGGATACATAATAGGTGCTTCTTTTAGGCATATAACATTGGCACTTAGTTTATCTCCATGTTGGTCTGGCTGTTATCGTCCAGATTTGGGGCTGTGCATGTTATGCCCCTTTGATATGTTGTAGATGTTTTGAATGGCTTGAAATATTTCTCATCCCATCCTCTGCTAATAAAATTCTCACATCTCAGCCTGAAGCTGTCCTACTGCCATTTCAGGATGGTCCAAAATGTTGTCATTTTTGACATTTTGGCATCCGTTCAATTGATTCACCAATAATCTACATCTAGTCATATGATCATATATATCCTTTGAGAATTTGTGGTTTGCAAAGCTTGACAAGTGTCAAATATTAAAGGACTTCTTATGTGCTGCACAGGTTTCCCTGGTCTTGTACTGATATGATGTTATTGTCCCTTTTTTTATGTCTTTTAACCTGAAATCTTGAGTAGGTATATGTGATGTCCTCGTGACGGAACTTTCTGAATTTCTTCCCCTGTTGCAACAGATAATTTTATCTCAAGAGAAGAGCATCCGGAAACTCAACGACCTTGTGAGGAGTCTTCGAGAACAATTGTCAGAGTGCCGAAGTAATAATCGAAGTGTAAACAGCAGTTTAACCAATTTGACAGAAAGTATCATAGAGCTTGAGCGGCAACAGTTTTTAGAAGATTAAGCAAGAGGATATACTAGGGTGAGTGCTCTTTGTTCCTCACATGTGTGTCGTGAAGTTTCTCCCAAGAACCGATAGCCTTTCCATGCCCTTGTCATGGTATTTGCTGTCAGAATTCATAGATGCACAGAGTTTACGTGTTCATATGAAGAGAGTCCTATACCTGCAAATGATGATGAAGATGTAATGGTTGGTTCTAATTTTATACATAGAGCTTGTTAATCATGAAAACTATTGTAATATATGGATTCTTCTCAGAAATTTATGGGAGCGAAAGAGGACAAAATGATCTAAATCATTCCTTACTAGCTCATGGAATCTAATTCCCAGTATAATTCAACGGAAAGGAGATTTTTCGAGTTTAAAAATGATTGTGTGTGTATTCGTTTTCGTTTGATATAATGCTGTTAGGTGCTGTTGATGTGGATCTTCTTTTTCTTTGATTCTCCATCAACGGAGTTGAGCTGCTATTGGCTTATTGATGTTAATATTTCCTACCATAGGCTTTATTTATTCACAACTTAGAAGACACCATTCAAAAGGCTTATTGTAGCCCTGTTCTTTTTAGTCGTAAGTTGTTAGATTAATTGTAAGATTAGTTATAAAAAGTAGTTTGTAATCAAGCTGCAATCTAAAGCTGAAAAGATCTGCGCTGCTGCCTCAATAAACGAAAACTACGTTGGGCCTACCTTGTCATTTTGAACTTCATCTGTGGGGTACCTTAGGAAAGCCCATAATGTTCCTAGCAAACGAAAATCGGACCTGACTCTGACATGAACCTATCCAAAAATTTTGGATTTTAAACATGAATCCGAAAAAATTGTAAATTAACAAGTCAAATTCGATTCGAACAGATTCGACCTTTTAGATCAAGCCAACAGAACACAACAATTTAACCTTTTAATTTGTTGATTGAATATCTTATGTTTGTTTTCCTTTCAATTTATTACTCCTTTTATTAATTACTATTTATTATATCATATTATTTGAAAATATAAGTATAACTATCACAATGATTTACAAACAACACTATTACTCTTTCCTTTCTCAACTTTTTCTCAGAAAAAATATTATATATAAAAATCATACATAATAACATTTCAATAAAATTACATATATCAAACGGCACCATGAGAGAAGCCCTCCCGGCGAATGAGGCAATTTGACGAACTCCACTCGCCAGGTGCTGGAAGATGGGGAAACGCGAGCGACTGCCGAAACGAAGAAGATTGCGAAATCGAGTGTTGCTCGAGGAGATTCGTGGTTCGCTGTTCACAAACGCTAGCCCTGTCCCGAAACGAATGAGCTAATCCCTAATCCTACACTTGTAGAATCGGATCATCAATTGAGTTGGTCCGATATGGTGGATGAAGAAGTTGGTGGAAATTCGGGCCTAGATGCTTGGTAATAGCGATATCGTAGTCAATTCATTTGTTCCACATGAAAGCCGTGAAGTCGAGCACAATCGGTTAGGAGATACGAGGGGCAATTTCGATCCAATTGTTCCACAGGAAAATTGTTAGGGTGTGAACAATCAATTAGGAGGTTCGGTGGGAAAGCACAAAAGCTATAGTGAACTCTTTGCTAGGAATCGTGATCCTTGTATGGGATTGGGACTTCATTATGTTGAACCGCAAAGGGACGGGGAGAAGCAAATAGCACATATTTGTCTTGAGGATATTCGGGAGGAAATTAACTACTCGGAATTTTGCTTTGATTGGGTATATTATTGGACCAATGCCGAAGTTAACCGTAGTGCGTAACTTTGTGGGAAAACATTGGAATTCTCGTAGCCGGGCCGGAAATCCATTGTCACACTCGCTGGCCGGTACGTCTTTCGGTTTGGCTCTCGGGGTGATATGGATCAGATTTTGAGATAAGGTCCTTGGACATTGGAGGAAAATCTTTGTTCTTCGAAACCTTGGTCGACTGATTTTCACTTTGATTCACTACTAGTGTTCCAAGTATGGGTGAAATTTCCAAGCTTAGACTGTCACTTTGGTATGTTAATAGGTTAAGCAAGTTGGCCAGCATTGTTGGTACCCCGCTATATGCCGATAAGTGTACTCGCTGCAAAGTCTAGAATCTCATATGCTAGGGTATTAGTGGAGGTTGACGTTTCACAACCTCTTCCCGACACTCGTACTCGTGATAGATCATGTTGGCTATGCATTCAACCAAGTTGTGCACTATGAGTGGGTTCCCTTTACTTGTCACAAGTGTAAGAAAATGGGGCATGAGGAGTTTGAATGCGGGATGCCGAGAGTCCGACAAGTATGGGTACCAAAGCAAAGCAATGTTGATAGTGATCCTAAAAGTCCCGAACAATCCGCACCATTGGAACAAGGTTCAATTGATAAAGGTATGGTAGAAAGTGAGGAAACAAGTCTCCAATCGGAGGACAATGCATTAATGCCTAGCAGGGAATCATCCAAAGAAAGAGTGTTCCTTCGAAAGGGCTGCCCTTCAAGCTCTACTCCGAAGCAATCAAAAGGTAGAAGCCTAGCTCTGCGAAATACCTTCGAGTGTGTTGGTAGGCGGGCACTCAGCGAGGCTCGGTAGAGGAGCAGGTATGAGTAAATTTGACAAAGCTTGTAGTATGGGGAGGGCCATTGCTCGGACAAAAAATGAGAATCTTCTGTTGGAATGTACGGGTCTTAATGACTCGAATAAATAGAGAGAAATAAAAAAGGTTGTTTGTAAAGCTCAACCTAGTTGCATCCGCTTGGTGGAGACACATGTTAAGGAAACTAATGCGCACTCCGTTGCTATAAATTTATTTCCTCAATATAATTTTGTAGCAAACTATTCTTACCATCATAATGGTCGAATTTGGTTCTTTTGGCAATCCACTACGAAGATTTCGAGTTCTTCATAAAAGTGATCGACTCATACACTCTGCAGTTTTGATAGTCTTTCGGGTTTCTCGGGGTATATCACACTAGTATATGCTTTCAACTCAGGTGCAGCGAGACAAACCCTTTGGCAAGACTTGGATATGCTAAATTCTCGGGTTCATGGCCTTTGGATAATCTTAGGCGATTTTAATGTGGTTTTAACTCGGGATGAACGATTGTCTAGAGTTCCTGCCGATCAAAGGGAGGTTGATGACTTTTATCATTGTCTTGCTAAGAATGATCTCAACGATGCCCCAGCAACATGTCACTTTTTCACTTGGTCAAACAGGACAGAAGGGAGATTCTCGCATCCGGTCAAAGCTCGGATAGGGTGCTTGCTTAACCCATGTGCTATGCAATGCCCTTGGAAGATTAGAGTGGAGTTTAAGGCTCCCGGTGTTTCGAGATCACTGCCTAATTGCAATCGACATACAAGATGATTTTGAGAGTCCCGGAAAATCTTTCAAATATCTCAATATGTGGTCGGAACATGTCTCATTCAAACAGGTTGTGAAAGACTGTTGGGAGATGTCGGTTGTAGGATGTCCGATGTTTCAAGTGGTCTCCAAAATGAGGACATTGAAGGGAAAACCGAGAGAGCTCCATGGACATCACTATAAAGGTATTAGTCTTAAAGTTAAGCAACTTTATAAGGAGTTGATCCATATCCAAGATGAACTTCAACAAAATCCTCATTCCAAGCACCCTGTAACAAGTTGAAAAGACAATTTTGGGCAGATATATGCAGCTAAGGAAGTGTGAGGACTCGTCCTTAGACAACGAGCGAAGGAGCAATTTATGAAATTTGGAGATGAAAATAGCAAATATTTCTATGCAGCTTATCAACCGGAGGCAATGCTCAAATACAGTTCACGAGTGATTGACCGAGTATGGAAAGGAGCGGACTACAAAGGTCGGGATAGCGAGATGCTTTCATCGACTTTTATGTTTCTCTAATGGGAAACTCAGTTGCAACTCACTCGAATAGATAAGAATTTGATTCTTAATGGCCCTCTTCTCACGAGACAATCACACTAGTCAACTGAATGCCACCTTTTTAGAGGAAAAAATAAAATCAGCCCTATTCGAGCATGGATGTAAATAAGGCCCCGGGGCCTAATGGGTATACAGACAAGCTTCTTTCAAAATGCTTGGGACATTATTGGCACGGATATTAAACGAGGCTTTGCTTCGTTTCTTCCAAAACGAGCAACTACTCAAGCAATTGAATGCCACCTTGATCACTCTTGTACCAAAGAAGGCGAATCCTACTAAGGTAAAGGACTTTAGACCTATTGCTCTATGCAATGGTTTATACAAAGTTATTTCCAAAACTTTGGCCTCTAGACCGCAATGTATCTTGCCCGACATAGTTAATTTGAGCCAAAATGCGTTTGTCAAGGACCGTAACATTACGGACAATATCTTGCTTGCTCATCACCTGGTAAAACACTATGAAAGGAAGAGAATCTCACCGTGAGCTATGCTAAAAGTGGACATCCGGAAAGCCTATGATACGGTAAGTCTGGACGTTCTTGGAGAATATGCTATTGAGTTTTGGATTCCCTGGAAAATTCACAAGGTTGATCATGACTTGTGTTAGGACTGCAAAGTTTTCGATTAACATAAAAGGAGAGTCACAGGGCTACTTTTCGCAGAGTGTGGATTGAGACAGGGAGACCCTTTGTCTCCTTATCTCTTTGTATTGTGTATGGAGGTCCTAACTCGAGGTCTCGACTTGACTCTTCCGTTGTCCTCCTTCGCATACCACCCCGGTTGTGCTAGGATCAAGTCTGTCTCATCTCATTTTTGCGAGACGATGTTCTATTTTTCTCATGGGGTAATCTGTAGGCTATACAATGCATTTGGCAATGTTTTCAAAGCTTCTCTAGAATGTCCGGATTATCGAGCAAACCTTGACAAATCGGAAATGTATATTGGAGGAGTTAGTGAACTGGAGCAGACAACGTATAGCTCAACGAGATGGGATTTTCATTAGGTACTTTCCCATTCAGGTACCTAGGGATGCCTTTATCTACAAAGAGGCTGAGCCACGGCATGTGCCAACCATTGATAGATAAAATAAAGGCAAAAATCTCTACATGGTCTCGTGAAACTCCTCTCTTATCTTCGGAAGAAGACTCTTAATTGATGCGAGTCTTATCGAAGTAATCACCTTTTGGTATCAAATCTTTCCCCTACCTCAACATACTATTCATTCTATTGAGGCATTCTGCAGCAAGTTCTTATGGAGTGGATTGCTAGAGGGGAAGAAGATGGCCCTAGTTAGTTAGAAAAAGGTCTGCCAACCATACCTCAATGGAGGACTAAAATTCAAAGAACTGTTGTCATGGAACAAAGCTCTCTATGCAAAGTGGATATGGAAGATTATGTATACTAATTCTATATACACCATTTGGGTCAAAGACTATATGCTCCGAAACAAGGACATATTTCAAGTACAAGATTGATGTGGGGATGCGTGGGGGTGGAGGAAATTGATTGTTGTTAGAGATGAACTCATCCACTGCATCCGGGAGATGAAACCAGAGCTAGATCATGGATGCAACGACAGAGTCCGTATTCTATTAAGGCAAGTTACAGCTTGTTCCATACTACAACAGACCAAAGTGTCTTGGTGGAAGACGATGTGGAAGAGTTGGGCTTGGGGACGTCACAAAATGATATTATGGTTGGCTTACTTGGGGAAACCGACTACAGCAGAATTTCGAATACAAAGGGACTACAAGTGGACAATTCATGCCTGTTTTGTGTTGAGATTGGTAAGGATAGTTGTGAACATTATTTTTTTATGTCCTTACACCTGCAGCATATGGGAGGACATGCTTCATTGGGCTAAAATGCATAGAAGGGGTCGGGAAACGAAGCAAGGTTTGAAATGGGTTGAAAGAGTTTGTAAAGGGAACTCTCACAGCAGACAAATGGTGTCGTACTATATTAGCCGGGCCGGTTTATGAAATATGGAAGGAGCGATGTACAAGGAAGTTCCAAGGTAGGGGTCGAGCGAAAGAGGTGATAGTTAGGCGGATCCAATACACTTGCGGCCTTCAGGCGATGCGCTAATGTAAATTGGAGTGACTTAGTAGTATAAACTCAGTCACTCCACCATCTACTTGTACTTTTGGGAAATTAATGATAGTTATTTACCTTTTTCCAAAAAAAACATTTCAATAAAATATATGAATTTTTGCCTAAAATAGGACAAAACGTGTTGTTTTAAACCTTAATTTTTGCCACTTATATGAAGAACATATTTTTATTTTTTTAGAATAATAAATGAATTTTATTAATTAAATATCATACGACATTTATAATAAAAATCAAACTCAAATAAATTCATAATTAAAATAATAAAATAAATGTTTCGATTAAATAAACTAATTGAAACTCTTTTAAACGTTGTTCTTTCACTCAATTGTTGTTTCATCGTATAGCCTCTAACGAATAGATCCACAAATTTTGTATAGTTTTCCTGTCGAATATATTTATTTGTTTCAATAGTTTGAATTTGAAAAATTGACGCTCGTTACACATCGATCCGATAATCAATCAACAGTTCGACCATATACAACCATAATATTATGAAAAGAAACCGATAAAATCAATTCAAAAATTAGAGACAACATCACTCATTAAAAGAGAGTAATAGAGACTCTCACAAATAGAGGGAGAATAATTATTTGTAGAAAACATAAAAGAAAAGGAGATTGGGGTTTATCATTAACAAAAAACCGATGACAAACCCTAGGAAAAGAAAGGAGTAGAATTTTTAGATAGAAGAGAGAGAGAGGAGGAGGATGAAGCTAGGGTTTTAATTCTACTCATTCGGGACGAAGAACATATTCAAAGAAGATTTGGCTTATCAAAATGGAATATATACTAATAAGCTTTTCTTGCCAGTATACGTTCAAGTGTTCCCACCCAGAGAAATAGAACATTTGGACATCACTCTAAATAGAAATGGTTATCTTCTCTTTTGTGTTTTTCCCCTTTTGGGTCATGATTCATCTTACATTGTTCAAAATCATGGTAGCTAAGCACTAGCTGATGCAAACAACTCCGCCTAGCCTTTTTGCTTCATTTGCATTAACAAAAATACAAATTCACATAAAAAATTACATTTGTGTCGATCTTTACAATTCATTCGCACCCTAACACAAGAAATCAAAGTAAATAAAAATAAAAAATAAAAAAATAATATTTGCATGAATAAAAGAAAATAGTACGAGGCATTGCTTGCGTGATCATGCTTATACATACATCGATCAACAAAGGTCTTCTCCTATGACACCCAACACTTCAATAAAATGGACTTAATTATATTTTTTGGTTTAATCTTTAGGTATCTGATTATATTTTGTTAATTTATAAATTAAATAAATAATCTGCACCAAAAATATATTAAAAGAAGAATCTCATCTAAATACTCTTTTTATGGGTGCTAGCTTATCTATATATATACATGTCAATAGTATAGTTGGAAACCTAGGAGTTTATAGTAGGATAATTTTTTCAAACATGATCCTAGCGAGCTAATTAAGAAAAGAATCTTATTAGATTATATATTTATAGAAATATTATGATTCTTAATTTAGAAGAAAATTTCTCACCATTTAAGAACAAAATCATCATATATAACTATTTAATATTATTTTTGCATGTACTGTTTTTCTTTTATTTATTATTGACAGCTTGCGAGAAGTGCTAAAACAATACTGATAATAAAACGAGTCGCATGATCATAATTGTCGTTAAATCCTTCCCCGTACCTACTCATCCTCACACTCCCTTTACTCCTTCCGTGAAATCTAGTCCTCCAGCAATAGAGAATCCTCTCGCTCATCCGCTTCTACATTCTCAGACTGAACTCTCAGTGCAGTTGCTGGGATTTTCAATCCTGATGTTTTCTTTTATTAAAAACTGATCCCTACTAATATTGGTCTTTCCTCGTATATGGGCATGTTTTAAATTTTGGTTACTAACGGTTCAACTGAAGTTTCTGGATTTCTCTCTCAACATGTTTTTTTGGTTTTTTTAATTCCGTGGTCCAAACCCTTTTTGCTTGTTGACCGCTTACTTCAGTCCCCCTCGCTATATATTCGAAGCCCCTCTCTCTCTTTCTCACTGTCATCCCTTCGCTGCCACAACCCTCCTTGTCCTCAGTCCCCACCGCTTTGTTTCTCGTCATCCCATGTTCTAATCTGATTGCTTCGCGTGTAAATTTCCGCACCCACAAATTTGTCTTGTCAAATTTATACCTTTGAGTGTCTAAATGCCCAATTATTGGAAAAAAAAACATCATCAACGGCCAGAAATGATGCTTGGTGTAGATAATTGATCTTTGAGTTGACGTGGATCAGAATTCATGACGCCTACGAGGTGTTTGATGAAAGTCCGCAGTGAAGTTTAGACCCAAGACACAAAGCTCTGTTTCAGCTTGCGTTTTCATAGAGGAATATAGTGCTTTTTATTGACTATGGATGGATCAATGAGCGTTGTGGATGGAGAAGTTTGTGATCGAAGTGGGCATAATGCCCAGAATCTGAAATGTTTAGATACAATTTCGTGTACAACTTTCAATATCCTTGCACCTATTTTCAAGCGGCTCGGTGGAGGGGTACCTGGTTCTGCCATTGGCCTTGGTTCATTTTTCTTTGAATGTTTCCTCTTTGTTTTGGGAAATTTAATACGTGGGCATACGTCAATTTTTAGGTACGTGAAAGTGAGTTTAGGGAGGTTTGGCATAGTCGGAATGAAAGCATATTGGACACACTGCTTCGCTTGAAATCATCAGTAATGTGCTTGCAGGTTGTTTCTTGATCCATCATTGGAGAAATCATATCAAAGCCCTTTTCTTTTTATTGATTCCTGAGTTTTAAACGTCATATCAGACTCTCTCTTTTTACTTATTCTTGAATAGTAAATTTTGTGCCTTTGATTTTCCCTTTTAGGAATTTTGGGTGGGCAATGAGGAACTGGCAGGGATGTACCAGAAAAGGCTTCATGAAGTTGGGTATCTAACTTACCAGCTTGCTCGAACAAACAACCGTGGTGATGGTAATATCCTTCCCTAAGTGTCTACATTTTTATGTCTCTCTTTTGAGCTCAACGATTAGTAACTAAGTTTAAGGGAAAATCTCCCGTATTATGATCAGATTGAAACACTCAGGGGAAAAATATCATATATTTGATGCTCAATGCAATTGCTGACTTCCTTTGCCCCTCAACAAAAAGCTTTTTTTGAGTATGTTCCTTGATGGACTGACGTAGGTATTGGGGATTTTTTTTTTCCCTGTTCTAGATTCTCATAATGGGCTGTGACTAGGGAGAAGATGTGTATCAGCGTTCTTTATTTGCTGTCCACTTATTAATAAGAAATCCCATCACTAGTTAATTAGTTAATCTTATTTTAAAAATGGTAGTGATGCTGCTACTGTGATTAGATGCTCATTCTCCACGTAACCTTTGAACGAACTTCTGAATTGTTTTATTGTAATCATAATTATAAGGTAGTTGTTTATTGCAATACCTTCTTACGATCAAACAAGGTAACAAAAACGTAAGTGTACACTTCTTTAAATTACATAGTTGATTACGTTCAACCAAACATTATTCACTGTTTATAATCGTTTAGGCCCTCATACGGTTTCATTATAAGGTGCAACACATAATTAATAAATAAATACATATGGTCTGGCTCCTCTTTTGGAATCGTTGGTTCACACTATGAGACCAGGAAATGAAGACTAAAAAGCTCTGCAGGCTCCATGATGAATAGGCATTTGAAGGTTTATTTTTTCTTTAAAAAAAAAGGTCCTTGAAGAATGTATATAATTGCATACTTGAACATCTTGAAATGCATATGTAGACTGTGGTACAACTATTTTGAGCATGGGAAAAGCAATATTCTATCTTTCGTTAGTAATTTGGTATATTACACTACTGTGAACTAAAAACAAAGATTATATGAGATTACGGCTTGCTTTGTTTTTGAGCCTTTATTGGTAGCTCCTTGCAGGTCTGCTAACAGCAGTGCATCAAAGCAAGTTCCGCATGTTAAACTATAGAGAGTTGTTATTCAATGACATTGGTGATCGTGTGGCACAGATTTTGCATGTTGAGTTATGTCATAAGTATTCTATCAACCATGCCACCAACGTAGTGAAGGAAGCGATTATTGTAAATACTCATCTGATATTTCCTCATGATTCTAGATACTGTTTCCTCCGGTTACAGCAGGTACCACTTGTTTCGTTAATAGAAAGTTATTGTATTAATCAACAAAAGTTTGGCTGCCAACAAATGTTAATTATATGGTGCTTTTTTTGTCCCCAAAGGTTTACAAGATTTTGCAGTATATTAGGTCATACATTGATAACTATGGGCTCGCTTTGCCTGTCATTCTTTGTGGGTATGTTCATTATCAGCCAAGAACTGCCCCATGTTTAGTTGCTTTCCCTGCAATGATTTTTTCTGGTAGGTTTTGGCCCTAATCTGGCCTTGTGTGTTGCATATATTTGAGTAGGGACTGGAATGGAAGTAAGAAGGGGCATGTATATAAGTTTTTACGATCACAAGGTTTCATCTCATCCTACGACATTGCTCACCATTGCAAAGGTGAAACTGAAGATTCACAAAAGGTAAGCTGATACAGCAATGAATTCCAATTATCTGGACCTCCTAGACCCTTCGGAAGCAGTGCCCACACTAGGAATTGTTGTTGTTATGGGTTCAGATAGCATTGTAGTAACATATTAAAAGGAGTACTTGTTATGTAGTGGATCAGTCACCGGAATCACAGAGGAAACATCTGTGGAGTGGACTTCATATGGCTTCAAAATCCCCAGACATTCCAGAAACCCTTGAAAGACAGCTTCATGGAAGCGATTTTGGGAAACATGAAGGTATTTCTTTTGAAGGAACTAATCATGTTTGGCAATTACTCATTTTTTCATGGTATGGGCAAGCTGGAAAACTGACCACCTGTGTTTTCTTAAATCCAAAGAACCTGTTACACAAGGTTATCACAGACAATGGCAGCCAGATGCCAGAAATTATTAAAACAAAGGGCAGTAGCGTAACCTACTCTGATTTCTCTCAAGCACTCGTAGAGGTAAAATTTGCTTCTTGTGTTGCCAGATGATTCTCTGCTAGTAGGGGTAAAGTTGCTTACATTTGGACTCACTAGACCCCCTCAGGTTGAATCTATATTGGATGCTGTTTTTGTTGCAAGATAAATGAGAATTTGTCTCAAGTAACTGGAAATAAATCGCCTGCTTAAACTTTGTATCGCTTATTATTCAATTACCAGTTGGGCATAAGCGGGCACCCTCATGGAGGCCTAAGTGATGAGGATGTTAAGGAAATATGGAAGCAAATAGATACAGATGGGAATGGGATTGCTGATGTTCCAAAATTTGTGGTAAACTCTGTTCCCTTACTTTATCCATTGACTTTGTAAACTACATTTTTGCTTGTCATTAATACTTTTCGGTTAAACTGGCAGAGGGCATGGAACCTTTGTGCTTCATGCCAACATGAAGAGCACGATAAAGAAGAGATCAGTACGGAAAAAGAAGAAGATCCAGATCAGTGTTCTGCACTTACAGTCGGATTCGTTGTGAAGAAGGCTACACTCTTCCCTCCGGAGGCGGAAGAAGGGATGTGGCCAGAGAACTACTTACTTTCTGATCATGCACTTCTGACTGTTGAGTTTAGTGTTGTTGAGATGCATTGTGTTTTAAGTAAATGTAAAGATTTATCTATGTTATAATTACAATGGTAAGAAAGGTTAGTCTTGATGGTATCATTTCAGATTCATCCACATTGTGAACTCGAGGTTTTTCTATGAAAAAAAAAAAACTTTATGATGTATAAATGAACACGAGGTTGGATTATCCTCTTTTCAATTATTGTATGCAATTTTTCGACCCTCAAATGTACACAATGTTCTACTGCAAAACGTGCAATGAAAATATATTACCGTGTATTGAATACATCTTCTCAGCCCATCTATGACAAAATTAGTACGATGCTCCTTATTAACACGATAAAGAAGAGATCAGTACGGAAAAAGAAGAAGATCCAGATCAGTGTTCTGCACTTACAGTCGGATTCGTTGTGAAGAAGGCTACACTCTTCCCTCCGGAGGCGGAAGAAGGGATGTGGCCAGAGAACTACTTACTTTCTGATCATGCACTTCTGACTGTTGAGTTTAGTGTTGTTGAGATGCATTGTGTTTTAAGTAAATGTAAAGATTTATCTATGTTATAATTACAATGGTAAGAAAGGTTAGTCTTGATGGTATCATTTCAGATTCATCCACATTGTGAACTCGAGGTTTTTCTATGAAAAAAAAAAACTTTATGATGTATAAATGAACACGAGGTTGGATTATCCTCTTTTCAATTATTGTATGCAATTTTTCGACCCTCAAATGTACACAATGTTCTACTGCAAAACGTGCAATGAAAATATATTACCGTGTATTGAATACATCTTCTCAGCCCATCTATGACAAAATTAGTACGATGCTCCTTATTAACATGAAATGTGAGGCTTGATCTTTAAAAATAAAAAAAATAAAAAAAACTACAAAAAAATGTGAGGCAAAAGAAAAAGAGAAATTAGGGCCCAACCGGGTTCGAACCGGTGACCTCTTGATCTGCAGTCAAATGCTCTACCACTGAGCTATGGACCCATTGATATTTATGTACGTATTATTTTAATTGTTATTAGATGCTGAATGAATTTCTTGAGAACCTAGACGAAAACACAGTTTTGCAGTCCCTCATCTGTTCTATCATACTTGTCATTTTTGGATAGTAAGAGAATACTAAAAAATATAAATTTATGATAAAATTTATGTTAAAAGAGTTAAGATCAAATTATCCCTAGATTTCACTAGAACAAAGAAAGCCAATAAAAAAAGAGAGCCAAAAGACAATTAACAAGGATAAAATTCGATTAAACATATATCAGTCCAATTTAAACTTTTTCTGCATTTAATTTTTTATTATTGTCATAACAAATGTATTGAGTGAATCATATTCGTAGTAAAGTGGAAGTCGACTTGAGCGATATAAAAGACAATCATATATATATTTGAAATTTCTTCCACTTATATCTCGACTGTTTTAAAAGATCTATTTTTTCAATGACTTCAATAGTATCTAGATAAAAAAGATATTTCGACCTCAAATCGACTTAATAAGTTATCCAAGAATGAAAAGCAATAGTGTAACATAAAATGTAACGAAGTCAAAATAGGGCTAGCTAGGGTAGTAGAATTATAGATTTATCCATATATAAATGCATCCATGTTCATGAACAATTGAACATGCATGTTAGGTTGGGTAGATGATCGAGACAACTAAAACGATGATTACATTCATAACTTTAAAAGTTAATGGGTTGATCTTGGGATCACGAGACTTAATTAACCCAAGAGACCCTAGCTAGATTTATTTAATTGAGATGCTCAATTGATTAAATTAGTGGTATAATTTGCAAATAATTATGCTTTTTAATGCCTACAAGGAGTTGTAATTTCCATATGAACACATGATTATATTATTAGGAATGAGATTAACATTAATTACAACATTAATGAAATCACCCTCATGGGTCAAACTTAGACACCTCAATATACCCTTTGACCTAGATTACGGTGTTGCAATAATTCCTTCCTCTCCAAATTCAGCTGTTGCTATCCTTCTTTCCCTTTGCCTTTACTCGACTATTTCTTGTCTCTAAAAACCCTTACAATGAGCTCAAATGAATCCCAACAAAATATTACATAATGTATTGGATCAAGTGTGGAAAATCGATTTGGATTAATTTAGATCTTGTCATATTCGGATTAATGTTGATATTTGTCGAATAAGTGTATTTCATACTATTAAAAAAATAATAAAAGCAATTTAGGAGGAAAAAATCAGACAAAGTTCATTTCGTATAATGTAAATTCGTATTTCATTGTCCAAATTGAAGCAACTTATTTCAACTGCTAATTTGAATATGAGTATGGATGATTCGAACTGGGTGACTATTTCCCTAGAGAGCTCACGATTCAAATTTCCCAAAATGCTTTCTTCCCTTCACTACCCTTGTGAGGGATAATACATGCTTGTGATCGATAACATAGGACCAATGGTAGTCCCATAAATTACATCTTCTTTTTGTATTTTGTAAAAAGTTTCTAATCCCTTCTTTTTATTCTTTATGTGACCAAAAATATAATACGTCATATCCCAAATATTACAATGTAACAACTATAGCCCGACCCCGAATATATACTCCTGTATAGGTTAATCCAATCCAATTCTGGGTATTGCAAAAAGAAAAATAATGAGTCGATTTGGCAGGAATATCATCACAAAGGGGAAGGAAAAAAAGAAAAAAATGGGGAATGTAATAGTGGATTTGATGTGGAATTGCCAAAAAAAAAAAAAATTACAAGTACTATTTTGCGGCATAAATTATAATACAGTATGCAGTACAGAGAAATTAGGCGGCATTAATTAAAAAAATAATTACAAGGAAATAATTAATTAGAGAAATGGTTTATTGGTATTCAATCAATTCGATTATAAAAGCTATGTTGGGTTAGTTTTATCCCCACACCTCTCTTTATTATGCAATCCCTGTTATGTAGCCGGAAATTATGAGTTTTGCTTTTTACAGCTGCCTTTCTTGTGAACCCATTAATATTAATATTAATTAATATTCATATTCATATTAAATTAAAGCCCCCTCTCCCCTCTCCCCCTACTTGTAAATTTTATGCTATAATTGTCCCTTCTTGGTATATTTCGTTTTAGATGAGAAATTATGGCCCTTAACTGTTTACAAAGCGAAACAACAAACGAGAAACGGGTGAAACTCATATTGTAATGGACAATGACTAATACAGTAATCGGCCTCGTAACAGAACTTACTTGATAACTGTATTGACACTAAAAAAATTACAATATAAATTTGATAATCAATCCCATAAAAAGAAAGGGGAAGGGAAAATTCACGCATCTTTTTAAGTTTAATAACAAGAAGGTGATGTAGGGGAGGGTGGTGTACATCTTCAATGGATTTAAGGGCCGTTGGATGGGCAGATGGTGACGTCAGGAGACGTGTGATGATGCTATATATATGATAATAAAAGAGGGGGTAGAGAGAGGGAGAGAGAGTAACTGGGTTTGATCCAATGGCTGCAGTTAATACTAATTAATGGAGGGGACGTTAGCTAGCTACTTGATAATATTCATTAAATTAAAATCCATTTCGGACAGATCCTTCTTCAATAATCTTTAATAAGGTTAGTTGTATTCAATTGATGAATCCCATAAATACAACCTCTGTGTACCCATTTAATCTCTCCTTTTTTTTTCTAAATTCTAAATATTCACTCATATACAATTTCAATTCTAAAAATAATTAGTTTTTCACATAAACACAACCAATAATACCAACTAAGCACATCAACACTTAATTATATCGAAGCTAACTCCTAAAAATAAATACAGTCTGCTGATGAGCCGTGAGTGACTCATGCCACCTCCAAAGATATAGTAGTTAATTTTAACCTTATATTAAAAATTAGAACATGAAAACGCCTTTCTTATAGAGAAAATATATTGTTTTATATTCAAACTTAAAAATACTATCGATGCAGGATCGATATAGATGAGATTCGTCTCCAAATTTTTAACAACAACTAATTTTAAAATTTAAATTTTACGAGTTGATAAATAACGTAGATGTTATAAGATGAAATGAAATTGCATGGTCAAACAATGATGCGCCACCATTGATAGGCACTACAATGCTGTCACCACCATATATGGAGAATGTAACTGCCCCCTTTAGTCTTTGCAATTATAGCCACATTTAATTACACCGCTGGCATTGAGAAGAGAAGAGGACTTCATCGCTAATTATATACCCAAATTTAAAATATCATCATTACTATATTATTTCAAGTCAATGAAGTATACAATCGAATAATCTCAAAAAAATTTCAATTATTTGCGTAATCAAATTATTAAAAAACGGGTACATTTTTATTTGTTAATATACTTAAATTATTTGCGAGAATTATGAGAATTGAATTTAAAACCTAAACATTATTTAAATTTGTATAAGAACACTATATTGGGTATCCCCTAATGTAAGATTTTTTTTTTTTTCAGGATTTGTGCATGGATGTCCCAAGCACCTCAAATCCCATGTAAGGAAAGAGTGTGCTCAAAGGGATAATATATTTATGAGGAGTTGACTCAAATACTAGCTAAACGAGAGCGAGAGTTCTAATGCTCTATGTATATATGTGTGTGAGCGTATCTGTTGTTAAAGTTATTTCAATTATCATACCAATAATTTATACGAGAGTTTGATTTAAAATCGCGGAGGCGGATTTGTGACACAACAATTGAAATAAATTATTAATTTAAAATATATATATTGAGAATAAAATATCAACATAAAAAATTTATTTAATTGATGTCTTTGTCTTGGAATGTAGAATAAGATATGAAAGATAAATATATAACCTTTAAAATGGAATGAGAAAATTATTTTAGTAGTTGAATCCTAATTTTAAAAATTAATGACCTTTTATTGCACCCCATGACAGAAAGAAATAAACGATTATATAGTATTTAGGTTCTCTAGCTCACATTTAATACGTAAAATTATTTTACAAAGTGTACATGCATACATGTGTGAAATAGGAAAATATAATATTCGCATAAATTTTTCGGAAAATCACTATTTCTTTCATAATAGAAATTATCATATAACATATGTCATATGTACATATAATGATATAACATATGTTATAAAAAAATAGTGATAATAATAAGATACACACAACTTTAGAAATACAAGGCAATGTCCTTAAAAATTTTTTTTTTTAATCAACTTAAAGTTTTTTAAACCTAAGTCTATAAACCCGGGTCTATGAACTCTGGTTAGAGAAAAATATTTCGTTTTAATTTTTTAATATATACACCTATTTTTATGATCTCTTTTCAAAAAAGAAAAGATTAAATTTCTTTTCCTAAAATTATATCATGTCATCGGTTTTATAAAATTTGAATCCATGATATAAATATTGGAAGAATGAGACGATCTCATTTGGCACACGTGTAACTAGTCGTATTGTCCACTGTTCCAAAGTCCATCTTTGCTTTAGACAACCATAGAAGTTATAATGCATATTTCGCTTGGTCATGGAAACTTCTCCTCTTTTTTGAATGCTAATTAGAATAAGTTCAACTTAATAAAATGACGATAGGCTAAAGTACCTAATCGAAAACTATTACATTATCGCTTCGTTTTACGATACATATCACTTTAATTAACTTTTTTGTTTTGCACTACCTGTCACTTTACAATTCTAATGACTTATTAATAATTAATTTATCAATTTTGTCCGTATTAACTGGTTTTTAGCCGGCAAACTAGAGTTGAACTTGAGGGAGAAAATTATGCGGAAATACATGAAATATAGGTGTGAAAGAGAAAAGGAGGGGCATATATAGGTAATTTGGTGTGTGTTGGGGGCGGGGGAATGAAGAAGTTGACTTTTCATGGATGTAGTAGTTGACTGTGGTACATGGGGAAGTATCCAAGTTGAGTGAAGGAATTTAAGTTTGTGGTGATGCGATTGACCAACAAAACCAGATATACATGTTAATGGCAATGAGCACTTGTAGTATTTCAGTTAATCTCGACGTTCCTCTTCTCATAAATCTCCCTCTCTCTCTCTCTCTCTCTCTCTCTCTCCCCCTAAATTGCATGTCTTCGCTTAAGACAGAACGTGCATGTGAATGTGAATGTGAATGTGAATGTGAATGTGTATATCCATTAACAAATATGGCATCTCTAACATTTGCATGACTTGCCTTCCCTTCTACTTTTATCAACACAAACACAGTAGTGCTTGTTTTAGGCTTACTAATTTTCTCTGGGTATTCAACCCGAAATAATAATCTCACTTTATAAATAGAAAATTGACATATATATATCCACCTCTAATCCTTTTTTTTTTTTTGGGATTATCATTGGGTGAATCCAACTTGTACATGGTCGAGTCCAAGTTATGTTTACTTAGTGATATTTAGGTATAATTTAGTATTGTTAACTAATTAAAATCTTAGTTCTAATTTCGTGTATAATAAAGAATTAAAATAAAAATTATCAGTATAGATCCTCAATATTTATACACGATCTTCTATATTTACACTCAAACTCCTAATAATATACAATACAAGTGTATCATAAATTATTTTGTTTTTGTTTGAATGAAACTTTTCTCAATCTACCAACTAATGATATCATAGGATAGAATAACATTTTGTTTGACAAGTGAGAAATGTAAAAATGAGGTGGAATTAGGGAGTAGAAATGTTGACAAAAAGTTTGTTGTGGACATATATATATGAAAGATAACTAAAAATAAAATTTGAAATAGTTTGAAAGAATATAATTGTAAGGATTATTCTATTCTTTTTACCCTTAAGTTTTGGTCCTTCTACTCCCTTGCATTCAAGTTGAAAACACAAGAAAAACCAATGTTCATATTTCAATTAGAGAAAATGGCATTTTCTTTGGTTTTTTTTTTTCATTTTAGTAGTTTGGCACATTCATATAATAAATTATTAGAATGAGTCATTATTACATACGCTCTTGACTCTTCTCCAGATTTTTTATACTTACACTCAATCTCCCGATATATGATACAGGTGCATCATAAATTATTTTGTTTTTATTTGAATGAAAAATTACACGATCTACCAATTAACGATATGATAAGATAGAACTAGGGATGGCACCGGGCGGGTTTTCCCCGATCCCGCTGGTCCCCGCCCGAAATGGAGAAAATTCCCGCCCCGTCGGGGCGCGGGCGGGATGGGGTGAAAAGTTAGTCCCCATCCCCGTTACCCCGAATGGGGAATTTTCCCCGTCCCGAAAATGACATTTATGTCCCTTATTTTTATGGCTAATTATGACTATTTGGGGGTAGAAAGGTAATTACAATGGAAAAACCCTAGAGTATTTAAACTCTCTAACTCTTAGGTATGCTCTCTCTCTCTCTCCCTTCTCCTTTCGTTGTGGTCTCCCTCTCGTCGTGCGCTCTCGCCGTCTCCCTCTTGCTCGTCTCCCTCTCGCCGTGGTCTCTCTCTCCTCGGTGGATGCAGGGAAGCAGTGGCCTCGGTGGAGATTGGGTACTCGGCGTCGGCGGGGCGGGGGGCCGGAGGCAAAACCATCCCCGCAGCTGGGACGGGGCGAGGGGTGTCCCTCGGCTCCGACCCGCCCCGCCGCCATCCCTAGATAGAACAACATTTTATCCGACATGTGAAAGGTGTAAAAATGAGCTAGGAGTAGACAGATACAAGGGCTTATAGAGTTAGTTGTGCACATATAAGTAATACGGACCGAATAAAACTTTACAACTTAACAAACTTATTACTCCAGTGAATTTCGACCAAATTAATTAAAATTAGTTTCGAAGTCTAATTTCTTAAATAAAATCTCACGTCGAATATCCCTTGTTTTTTCTTTTGACTAGAATTGCCATTCCAAATTATCGTGTAATATATATATGTTGGTTAATGATTGGAGAATTTAAAGAGAAAAGAAGGCAAAATAGGCGAGAGAGAGAGAGAGAGAGAGAGAGAGAGAGAGAGGAATAAATAAGAAAGATAGTTTTGACAAGGAATGAAAAGCTCGGAGAGGAAGATGTCAAACTCAATAATCTTCAAGTACACTGTTTGACTATCTTGCCTAGGATTTTCTGCAACTCCCCCTATTCCTATATTCATAGCCGTTAGATTCAAATCCTGAATTATTGAAAATACTTTCTTTTTTTATAAAGAAGCAAACCCAGTAAAGGCAGTAAGGTCTGGGTTAATTACTTAATTAATTAATTAATGTAGAAATTAATAAAATAAAATAATGAATTAATTACGTAAATGAATAAAAAGAGAGAGGGGGAAATGAAGGCAATAAAGCAGAAGCCAACAACATGTAATGAATGAATGAAGGCTCCCAGCACCTTACAGACGCACGCAATTACTCCTTAATCTCTCTCTCTTTCTCTCTCTAGAATTGCAATATTTTTATTTTTCCAAACTAACATTAAATATTTTTCTAAACTGCATTTAATTTTACACTCGTCTTCTTCTTCTTCTTTCTTCTTCCTGAGGAGTAATATATTTTCTGGATCTCTTTCTTTCTTTCTTTTTCTCTACTATTCAATTCAACTGAATTCAATTGAATTCAATTCAATTGAATACAATCCCCTTCCCACCTCCACCAGCTCTTTCTCTCTCTTTCTCCCCCAATTCCTATCCAATCTTTATTAAGAATTAAAGACACCCTCTTCCTCTTCAACCCCCTCTATATAATGACCTTCACATGAAACTATTCCCAACCCCTCCCTCTCTTCTTCTCCCTTTTCACCCTTAATTTCTTCTTAATTCGTCACCTAACCCCCCTCTTCGTCCCCTTTCAGTTTCTCTCTCTCTCTCTCTCTTTCTTCCCCTTCTCTGCTGTGTGCCCACTAATCTCCGATCCCCTGTATTTGTAAGTCAGTCTCTGCTTTCCTTCCCTTTGAATTGATTTTGCAAAAGGGTCGCTGATTCTAATTCTGGGTTTGAATTTGATCAGGTGATTGTGAAGATGAGTAGGAGGAATCGGAGGGGGAACAACGGGCAGGAGCTGGAATTGAAGCTGAATCTGGCGGCGCCGGCGAGGGGGAGGGCGTCGACGTCGGAGTCATCCGCGGAGGACTCGCCCCCGCGGTCGTGCGTGTCGTCGGAGGAGAGCCTGAAGTACTCGAGCAGCCCCGAGGCGACGTCGATGGTGCTGGTGGGATGCCCTCGCTGCCTCATGTACGTCATGCTCTCGGAGGCCGATCCCCGCTGCCCCAAGTGCAAGAGCACCGTCCTCCTCGACTTCCTCCGCAACAACCACCACCAAAGCGGCGGTGCCACCAATCAAAGGCGCGCCAGGAACTAATCCGTCCAAAAACCAAAAAAAGGAGAATTAGCTCTTTGTTATATCTTACAGAGTATGATGGCGGTTAATTCTCTCTCCTCTCTCTCTCTCTTAGTTTGTTAAGTAGTTAAGTCGTTTGTTTCTCTCTATCTCTCTATCTCTCTGTTTCTCTCTCTAGAGATGCTGTTTGGTTGCTTATAAGACGGGGAGGGTAAAAAAGGGGGTAAAAAAGAAGGTGAAAATGGGGGTGGTCGGTCAGGGTGAGGGTGAGGGTGAGGGTGAGGGTGAGGGGTGTAAAAATTTTGTTTTCCGTCTTCTTTGCAACCAAATGGAAATGGAAATGGAAATGGAAATTTCTTCATTATTAGTGCCTTTTAAAGCTCTCTCTCTCTCTCTCTACTTTGTGTTTCTTTGGTGTAGGTTGCCATAATTAAGGTGGTTGTTATCTTTAATTTTCCTTCTCTCTCTCTACAATCTCAATGTGGATGAGCTTAGGCTTAACATGTATTAACATTTGATTTTTCAACCCGACTTTTCATAAGCCAACTATGAGATCGAGATTCCAGTGTTATAGTTTCGTATTTCTTTGACCAGAAAAAAAAAAAAAAAAACGAGGTCTTGCATGAATGAGAGTAACACTAGTAAAGAGGTTTGTTGCAAAAAGTCAAATATTTTTTCCGTATTTTTTTAAGGTTGGGCTTATGTGGCAAGGTAGGGACCACAAGGAGAGGGAGGGGTCGTGAAATGAGGGACTCGACATCCTTTAAAACTTTCACTAATACAGAAAATGAGTGTAAGATTTCAAAATAGAATCAATTTAACGAGGTTTTATACTTACCATGTATGAATAAGTGCTCTAAAGAACTTAATTAGCATATAAAAACAGGGGGAGGAACAGTACACGTGAAGGTTTATAAATGCTAAACTAACTGGATTCAAAGCTCAATAATGGCGGGCAATTAGCATACTAATGGCTAACTAATTCAAGTCGGGCCCGTAATCAAGGGATGGGTTAGGGGCAATTAGTTCCGTAATTAATCACTAATTAATTACGTAATCGACTAAGCCAGTCCCAAGTACTGAGTCACCACCATTTTTGCTACACATGGACCACAAAATCATTCATCTGTTTGTTAGATGTACTAGCATGTCACTAGCTAGGCCCAATTCATCCAATATAGTCTCAAAGAGGGAGACTAGAGTCGGGAATAACACATCCAATTAGGCCCAAAGTTATGATCATAATAACAACAACAACAAACATTCAATGTGGACCCAATTAACATAGAATAAGATTTGAGAATGTTCAGATTAAGTTACGTGCTATTAAAAGGTGAATTCCGATCAAACTTTATATATCGATATCACCCAAGTGTATAATATTTTTTATTCAAAAATAGAAACAAGCACCCTAAGTCATATGCTTTCCAAATATTAAATGAGACTGAATTGTACTTTCGCTATTCATTCATGTTACCCCATAGCGGTCCGCTACCAACCTATGTTATGCTGATAAGAAAATTCTAACCAATCATCAGACTGGGCAGCACAAAAATGAAATACTAGTCCGTTATATGGTCCACCTTTTTCTTTTAGTGCACCAAAAATATGTCCAAGCATGCATAGTCCTCCTTCTACATTATAAATTATAATACAGTCTTCAGACTATCTTATAAGTAACTAGTTTTAGAAACATCGACATTTTTCTAAACTAAGTAGACTAGCTTATAAGAATGCAAATTTGGGATAATTTATTTTGTGATTTAAGAAGATAATTACGGGTTAGAAGGAGTAATTTTTTTTTTTTTATACTTTTTAACATGGAGTAACAATAAATTTAGAGTCTTAATTTTAACCACGAAACTAATACTTCTGCTCTGTTTCACTTAGATTTAACTTTACAACATTACAACTCCTTGCAACTTTATATAACTAACTTTACAACTAATTTTACATCCGTTTACTACATTTCTTACTACTTTCCTTACTAATTCGTTACTTCCTTACACCTCATTACAACTAAATAAAATAGGACACGGTGACAAATATGAGGAGTTATTATTATGGAGCAATAGACACACTAAGAGTGTCCCCACATCTCCATGTCAGCTACATATAGATCTCATGCCACTAGTCTAGGGCCACATTTTACGTGTGGTCTCGTGTTATTATTGCTTGTCTCACTCTACCTTCACGACTTTCATAAGTTTAAAACATACTTTCTTATTAAAAAGTATCCTTCGAATGATTGCGCCTCTATGTAGGAATAGAAGTATCTATATCATCTCTTTACATATATATAAACTACATCAATAGCGTGAAAGATAGACTAATCGAGTTGGAAGGAGTTGAAAACAGTTCTAAAAATGTCAAAAGGATTTCAAAGAAGAGAAAAATATAACTTCTAACATGATTTAAAATCAATTCTACTAATCTTCTCGGTACAATTTATGAATAATATTTTTATAAAAAAATCTCAATATTGTACAATTTATGAATATTAACATGATTTTTATAGGATGAATGGTGTAATGTTGAGGGGTTCACTTTCCATAATTAGGGTAGTTGGCTAACAAATTAAACGATTCCAACAAGGAGTTTGTTGAGCTAAAATGGCCTAAACTTTTTAAGTATTAGTTCCTTTCAACCATTTAATTAGTAATTAAATGAATTTAGTAGTAGACGATGGATTCAAATACTATGCTATGAATTAAATAATGGATATCCGTATATTTTTTTCTTACCAGTGTATCGTATTTTCAATATCAATAATTTATTATTATTATTAATTATAACAACAATTAAATTCCATCATTATTTTTGCGACCCCCTTTTCATTGATTCATATGCCATCTTTTTATCTACAAATGCAGAAAAACGTACCCACCATGATATTATTATGGCTAACTAGCTAGTGTATGTGTGTGTATGGATGGAGTACTACTACTACCTCTGCCCCCATTGCCCACCCCACGATTACTTTCCATCTAGCACATATCAGAGTTCCAACCTAACACATATTACATCAAATTAAAAGCCAACCATCTACATTCACTTTGGTCTTATGATCGATCATCATCACGATCCGATATATATCCCTAGAATCGATATGATTGTATATCCTTTTACAATCTTACATCATCATCATCATCGACTTCTCAAAAACGTGTCAAATACGTCGGGACGGGTCATGGGTATGTATTATTATATCAAAAAGAGTTACGTTAATTCTATTATTATATCGAAATTATTTGTAGTTTTTCTTTTTTGAAAAAATTGTGATTAATGTAAGAATGAGAAAATTTGCACATGTATGTTATTAAGAGGGGCAACAGTTAGCTGTACAGGCATATTTATAAAGATGACTTTATGGCCATGCAAGTCTGGTGGTGTATTCTCTTAAATATTGAGTCTATAAAAGGTTGCCTCCTTTAACACCATCTTTAATAATTTATTCAGAGCTCAATAACACCTAAGAAAAGAAGAAGAGTTTGTAGGAGTTATGTTGCACCTACTGACCAAGTTCAAAGCTACCCATCTGATTAATTCTCTTGAGCCTTTTAATATTTTTTTAAAAAAATAAGTTTAAATTCATACCCTAAAAATTATCATATTGTGTTAATATCGAGCATAATAATGAACTATTGGTTTTTAATTTGAAATTTAAAATCTTAATGTATGTGATTTTTCGTCTGGAAAATTCTAATTGTATATTAGTACATAATAGAGAATATTGGATATAATCTTTGTCCACTCCTTTGGTGGATATCGACAAATATTAATGCATCGTTACAACAACCATCACAAATGTTGGGATTTAACCCGACCCACACAAATATGTATATGATAATTAAGAGACGGAACACAAATTAATTTAACGATGAAAATTCCTCCACATTGAGGTGGAAAACAATGGCCTAGCAACAACTAGCACATTGACTGTAATAGAGAAGATATATTGCAGTCGAGTACAACCGTAAGTCATAACCTCTCACAGCCCAGCTTGTGTCTGAGTTACCCTGGATACTCCTGAATCTATCTTCCCTTCTAATGCATGTAGTTCAAAACATGGCCTCATGCCATCATTAAGAATCCCACAATGGGTTAATAAGGGGATCCCCCTCCCGTAGTCGTAAGGTTGTTCATCGATCCAAGATCAGACCAAATCGAATCGGACTGGATCGGTCTGGATCGAAGATCAAATAAGGGAAAAGTAAGGACTGATGACCGACTGAATAAGATTAGCCAAGATCGGCCTGGACCGGTTAAAACCGAACTGGACCCGAACCGAATTGTAATACACTGAAAGCGTAGGAGTGTTCTTATTTTGTTTTTTTAACATTCACAGTAACATACAAGTACAAATTCACAGAGAAAGGGACAGAGAGTCATGAAGAAAAAGGCAGTAAGAGAAGTGAGGGCGTGAGGCACAGACTTTAAAAAACAAAACCTTGCGTTTAATTCCGTCCTTGATTCGGAGTCCGGACCAAAGATAGAATAACCAAAATTCCTAAATCAAAGATCGGACTGAATTTCGTCTGTCCGCCAGTCCAGGCCAATCTTCAATTTGGTCCATCCTTGGACTGAATAATGCACAACTCTACTCAGTTGCACCTTGAATGATATAGGATACCTACCAGGCTACCATATACATATCTCTTATGTATTTGTAGAAGAACTGACCTTCAAGCTACTATTTCCAAGTAGAATTTTAGAAATAATAACTTTCCTGATACTACAAGATAAAATCTTCCTAAGATAAAATAATGTTTTTTAAAATTTCCAAACTTAATTTTCGGATCAAGCTAATTTAAAGCATAAGACTCAAATGTTGTTGCCGTAAATAGTAGTAGTAATGTAATATACTATATGCCAAGGTGGTGAGGACGGTCGTCAAGGTCCTTAGCGTAGTCTAGATCAAGAGAAGCAGGATTGATGTGCTTACACTACTATACAAATCACTTTTAACGACGGTTAAACGGATAAATCATTATAAAAAATGAACCGCTGGCATTTCGTAAAAAAAAAATACGGTTTTAACGTATATATGACGACGATTCAACAAAATAACCGTCGTCTAAAGTTTCTACTGAATCTTAGACTACGGTTCTTTGACGGGACTGTCGTCATATATTTATCTATGATGATGGTTCAAGTATCGAACCATAAGCTAAGTACTTTAGACGATGGTTGTTCTTATTGAACCGTCATCTAAAGTTCTACACCAAAATCCTTGCCCAACGCCGAGTCCGTATAGTTTCTCATTTTTTCAATCGCACACTCTCTCGCTTTGGTTCTCTTCTCTCCGCGGTTGCTGGTGGTTTTCGGCGCTTCTCTACGATTTCAGGTCGTTGTTGCACCCCCACTCGGCCTCTCTGTGTTTTCGGTTGTCGGTGGAGCACTCTCTCGCCAACCTCTCTTTCCGACCTCACTCTCTCTACGTGGCTGCACCTCTTTCGCCGACCTTTCTTTCCGACCTCACTCTCTCCACGTGGCTGAACCTCTTTGGCCGACCTCACTCTCTCCGCGTGGCTGCACCTCTCTTGCCGACCTCACTCTGTCCATGTGTCCGCACCTCTCTCACCAACTCCTCTTCCGGGCACCACAAGGTTTATCTCTTTCTCTTAATTTTTAGCATTTTTCCCTAAATTCCATTGCGGGTTTTTATTGTTTGCCTTGTCATTTTCGGCATTTTCATGAAACTCGAAAGTGTAGAGAGTACTTTCTAATTTCGGATATAAACTCGAAAGTGTATTTTAGGAGTCCTATTTTTCACGGTGTTTTAGAAAAAATTTGTAGATTAATCTTATATTTGAGGAATGTGAATGGATAAAATTATGAAAATAAAAGAAGAGACAAAAAGGGTCAAAATTGAGGAACTAGGGTTATGGGCAGCCAAGCACGGGCCGTGTCGGACTACATGTTTATTTATCAAGAGTTGTATAATTATTTGCGAGTGTAAGATGGATTCTTCCAAAAGTACAAAAAAATCAAGGGGGCAAAGTATGATGAACAAGGAGAAGTTGGTCCGGAGTACGGACGATCCAACTCTCCTGACACAAGTTGATTTTGATAGCCATGAAAATTCTCGTAGGTGAGAATAAAGTTACCTTTATGAGCCACGTTGGTACGACAACCCGCTGCCACGTGATCATTAACTTTAGAAAATGAGTCGACGTCCCTAATTCCATTAGGACAAGCTATGGAATGATATTCGGGTAAATGAATACATTTCAACTTAGTATTGCAACCGATATTGTAAATGGTTAATATATATATACTAATGCATATCATTCTTGTGTTTCGGAAAATGTTCAACTTGAACGTTAATGAATCTCAAATCCCCTCCGTGAAACACAAGACCCTCATGTCGGCGGCAGAGAAGTTTAGAGACTTCAAATATCGCATTGCCGCTATATGGGTCTACAAAATAAAGTAGATACAACAAGAAGGTAAACCTTGGGAGGTCTACAATTCTATCACCGAGGAGAACTGGAGATCATTTGAGTCACATGTCACATCTCCGAATACACGGTAATTTCATTCAATATTCAATCTTATATACATATAGTGTGAGTTTTCAAATTGATATAAAAAGAAAGAAATGTAAGTGTTATGCATTGATATTTTCGTTATCTTAATTACTTGCGCAGGCGATAGATGAAGTCAATAGGAAGAGGATTAAGAGCAATATGTACCCTCATGTGTTGTCCCGTGGGGATGCGCGAATTTGGAGGAGAGGTTGTACAAGTAAAAGCTTGAACAACTTCAAACCACATCCGGTGAAGGGTCCACCATAGATACTTCGCAGCTCGTTGTCGATAGGGATGAGTTGTGGATCGAAGGAAGAAAGAAGAAAGAAGAAAGATGGAACCTTCACTACGCCCAATGTAGAAGTTATATCTCGCCGACTCGTGAGTTTTTTACTATTTTTCTTTATTTATTTTGAGAACTTATCGGTTTATTTTCTGAATTTGTCAAATGATAATATTCTTTTTCTTTTTACTGGAGATCGACTTTAGATGCCGACACCACCAGGAGAAGGGACAAGCTAGCCTTGGCCTTACAAAGAGATTAGCATCCCGGTCATGTTTGGACAGTCGTTGGGCGGTTGAGGATAGTTGAACATTTTGGGACTAGGAAGAAGCACCCTGTCTTTTCAAGAAAGCACATATAGAGGCCCAAATGGCCAAAATGCAATCCCAAATCCCCAAATGCAGTCCTAAATGGTTGTACATATCGAAGAAATTAGGGCGCAGATGTGGGCGAGATGCGAGTCCCGGATGAGGGCATACTTTACCAATATGGGTATGCCGTTACCTAGCAACTTTGATGATGTACGTCCATTCTCACCCCACACACCGGCCAGCGTAACGCGAGCTCACCATCGACCAATTCGAAGTTACGGTGGAGGTAATTAAGATTTTGCAACCTAATTATATTTACATGCATATTTATATTTTGACTAATTAATGTATAATCTTGTTCAATAATTACTTATAGTATGTTTTTGTTGTTGTGTAACTTTGCCGTGTGGCCGCTGAGTAATTACTTATTTAGTAAGTTTGTGTTATTTCGGATGAGGGCCATTATCTCGGGAAAATGTTTACTTTAAAGGGGAAACTCTGTCTGTTTATTTTTAGGGTTTTTAAGTTATTTAACTTCTATGTCAAATATTTACTTATTCTTATACAGCTGGCAAATTGCAAGTTAGTTTCTCATCACCCTCCCCTAGAGCATGTTGTGGCATTGGGTGTTGTTTTCCCATGGAGGATAGATGTTTTTGTTCACGGGACACCCCTTACACCTGATTAGGTGAGGGTGAGTGTCAAAGAGGTCATACACGGGAAATGCGAGTGTGAGTTGCTGATACGGGGACTCGACCTCCACACTCGTTGACGACGCAGATCAACGCTTTTCTTCATTGGCCCAAGAGTTTGGTCATCCTACGATAATTCATTTTTATTAAAATATTAGATTTAGTTGTTGTTAAAATCACATATATATATTTCTCATCTTTGTATTGATTGACTAGGAAATTGGGGACAAAACCAAGAGTGAGATGAAGCGCACCAGTGGCACAAGCAAACATTCAGCGACGCCCGTTTGTTTTCCGAAAAGTCTCCTCTCAAATTCATTGAGGAGTCTTACACGGATTGGTGTGCTACTCCGGAAAGTTATATGCAGACTTTGTCAATAGAGGACGAGATCATCCGTAGCACGCCAGGTCACGTGTTTGGGCTATGTAAAGTGGATATGTCGGTCTTTGTCTTCCCGCACGACATATTACAATTTTTGCACATGGAGGAAATCGGCGTATCCGCTATTACGCTTGGCATGATGTGAGTTAATATCTTCTTCATCGGTATTTTTTTACTAATTAATTTCAATTTCTAACTATATATTAATATGTAAGGTGGCTACACGAGATTGGGAAGGACTAAGTTAAGTTTCGAACCCTACTTCCGCTATTCAACGAGTTAGGCTGAATCGTGACGAACGAGTCTCCTATATCTTCGACGTCATGAAAGATGTTGCGGATGATAAAACATTGTTCCTGGCGACGTTCAATGAGAGATAAGTGGACAAACAATGAACTAATTAACTCATGAAGTTTTTATATGGTATTATACATACTTATATAAAAATGTGTTATTTGTAGCCACCATTGGATGTTTGCGGTCATATGTAACAACCCGATCCTAAACCAAATTGTTTATCTTATTAATTATAAGATTTATATGATCGAGCGCGCACTTCAATTCGATGTTCTATATTTAAATTATTTTTATACATGCGTTATGCAGCTATGGCGACGAAGTGGCCCCGATAAAAATCTCATAATAATAATTATAAATCACGCATATGTTTAAAAGAGAAAATTTTAAATTTTACAAGAGATGGTATATGATTGCAAGGTCATTAATATTACATTTCAAGCGAACAATTATATTTATAATTTGTAAACATCATCAATAAAATTAAATAAAATTAAAAAGTAACAAAAATAATAAATAAATAAATAAATACATAAAAATAAGCATTAAAAAATAATAATAATAACAAAATAATAATAATAATAAATAACCAGATTTTTCAAGAGAAAAATCCAGAATTGAATTATCTAGAATCGAAAAAAAAGAAAAGAAAGAGAGGCGGTTAAGATCGGAATAATCGGGCAAGTTCAATTTCAATTTCCTCACTTGCTTCCTTCCTCTACTCCTCCCGTTCCTCTGCCTTCCCCATCCTTCCCCGCTTCTCCTCCTCGCGGGCGCCTCCTCCGACCACCAGCGTGACCGACGCCGCCGGAGGACCGGCGCCGGCCTTCGCTCTCCCTCCCTTCTCTCTCTGCTGCGCTCGCTACCTCCTTCTCCCTTTCTTATCGGTCCGCTCCCCGCCTCCCGGTTCCTCTGCCGCAGTTCGCTTGGCAGCCAACCCCAGCCGCAGCGGCCGCCGGAGTTCGTCGCCGCCTCGCCAAGTGGTTGCCGGTGCAGCCGCCGTCCATCACCACCTCCTGCTCGTCCTCCTCGACTTCCTCTCGAATTTGAAGGTAAAACGCTAAACCCTAAATTATCAAGTTCATTATTTATTTAAGCAATTATAATTGTAAATTGAATTATCTGATTTAGAAATATGTTTGAGGAGTGAATTTAAATATTGATTTGGGAAAATTCGAATTGATGTGGATGATTAAGGTTTGATATTTTGGTGTAGAGATTGTGTATGAAATGTGGATGAATGTGATTTATTTTGGGAAATTATGATTTAGTGAATTAAATTGGGGATGTTAGTTATAGAATTGAGTAAGTTGACGGATTTCCTTACGTTTTGAAAATGGATGTATTGGGCAAACGAAAGGAAATTGTACGCTAGACATTAAAATTAGATAATGAGCAAGTGTAGAGGCGTGGGGAAAATTTGAGCACTAAGTATATCCGATTGTGGTTGTGAATGTGAATTTTTGTAGAGAGAATAATGCTCATAACCTTAAAGTAGTGCATGTATGAACCTTAGGCAATTTGGTAAATTGTGAAACCTTCCCATGGGAGGGCATTTGATGGGTTAAGTAATTACTTAACTATGGGTTTTGAATGCAATGAAGGGAGAAATAAGGAATAAATTAGGAAAAAGTGTTTGATTTTATATATATATATATATATATATATATATATATATATATATATATATATATATATCATTTTCAATTCAAGTCAACTAATGAATTGAATTACATAAAAATCATTGATCATCCGATTAGCCTAATCAACTTCTTTAATTAATATGCGTTGTAGTCAATATTTGCAACGGAATTAAAGCGATAAAGTTAAGTAATACAAATGTTAGTTTAATCGATTTTTGTATAAGTATAAGAAAGGAAATAAATTGTCAATGCTTATACAAATTCAATTATTAAAACTCAAGAGAAACATTATTAACAATAAAAAATCTATCGAAACAGAATTGAGGCCACTTCGTTGCCAAATAGTCGGTGACTCAATTTTTATAAAAGGGGATAAACAAATATTCTCGGTTCGAGTACGTTAATTGTCCGTACCCTTTGAAAATTCACATGTTTCATCAAATCTCAACATTTCTCATATATACAACTAATAATGAATCATTTGTGTAATGACTCGACCTTAAATTACATTATCTTATCAATTACTAGACTAATCTCATTGAGCGCGTGCATTTCAATTCGGTATTCTATATTTAATTTATTTTTATCCGTGTGTTATGCAGCTAAGGTAACAAAGTGGCCTCCAATAACATTCCATATTAGCAATTGTAAATTTAAACGAAGCGTTACATTTGAAAACAGATCGTATAATTTATCTACAACATTATTAGCAATAGCACGAACAAAATAATAATAACCGTAACAATGTAAGTAAGTTACACAAAATCAGACGAGATAATAAGATAATAAATAAATGAAAACAAAATAAAAATAGTGACGCTAATATTTTGAAGGAAAAATCCAGAGAGAAATCTCTGGAATGTTAGACGACTTAAAAATACATTTCGAGCTCATCCTCTCTCTCCGTGCTCCTTCGTTCTCCCCTTCCCCTGCCTCCTCTGCATCTCCCCGCCTCTCCACGCCCTTTTTCCCCGGTAGGGCCGGTTCCGGCGACCGGCCGCCGCCAACGCCAAGCACCGGTCGGAGGCAGCCGGCATCCCTCCCTCACGCTACCGCTCTCGTCTCGCTCTACCTCGTGCGCCTTTGCTCTTCCCCTGCCTCCATCTGCGGCCTGCTCCCGGCCATCGGCGCCACCAACGCCGGCCGAAGCCAACGCCGGCGTCGTCGAGGAGACGTCGACACCTCACTCGCCACCGCTCTCCCTCTCTCTCGCTGTCGCTCACGCACGGGCGGTTGCCTTGCCTCCCCACCGCGGCAACCCACTCTGCCGCCAACCATCACCCGCAACACGGCCGTCGGAGCTCGACGCCAATGCTGCCCGCGATCGCCGGAGCAACCGAGCACCCCCAACATCCTCTCCTTGACTCCTCCTCTCGTGAATTCGAAGGTAAAACCTCAAACCCTAGATTATTGCACTTTGTCGTTTACTCGATTATTGTAGTTGTGAAATTGAATTATCGGATTTATAGACATGTTTGTGGAGTGAACTTAAAGATTAATTTGGGGAAAATTCGAATTGGTACGGAGGATTTAGGTTTGGTATTTCGATGAACCGATTGTGCGAATGTGAATGAATGCGACTCCTTTTGGGAAATTATGAACTAGTGAATGAGATTGAGGATGTTTTATTATCGAATTGAACAATTTGGTGGAATTGTTACATATTGAAAAATCGTTATATTGAGCAAACAAAAGGGGAATGTGTGCGTAAAAGTTAAAATTCGATAATGTGCAAGTGTGAAAAATAGCTAAGCATTAAGCATACCTAATGGTAACTGTGAATGTGAAGTTGTCGGGAGAACGAGTGCTTAAGATCTTAATATGGTGTATGTACGGGTTTTGAGCAATTCGATGGATTATGGAACCTTCCTGTAGGAAGACATTCGATGGATTAATCAACTCGCCTAACTATGAGTCTTGAATGCGGGAAAGGGAGAAGTGAGGAATAAATTAGGAATAAGTGTTTGTTAGGTATATCCATATATATAGATACCATTGTCAATCCAAGTCGACTAACGAATTGAATTCAGTCAAAACAATCGAGTATTTAGTTAGCCTAATCAACCTCTTTAATTAATATAAATTGTATTCAATAATTGAAACGGAATCAACGCAGTAAAGCTGAGTAATACAAACATTAGTTTAATCGATTTTCATACGAATATAGGAAATGAAATAAATTGTTAAAGCTTATACAAACTCAAGCATTAAACTCAAGAAAACATTATTAACCCTAGAAATCCATTTTAAACGGAACCGAGGCCACTTCGTTGCCGAATAGTCAGTGACTCAAATTTCTGCAAAAGGGGAGAAACAAATATTCTCGGTTCGAGTACGTTCATTGCTCGTACCTTTCGAAAACTCACATGTTTCATCAAATCTCAACATTTCTCATATATGTAACTAATAATGAATCATTTGCAAATCAAGTTTTGCCACCTACTCAAGTGGTCCCCACCCAATCATCAATTATCGGGGCTTATGCCCATCAATTATCAATCATCGGGGCTTATGCCCAACCGCGCGGCTTCAACTCGGGTTCTCGGTCGGCCCGGGAGGTGTGCACCTTACTAAGATTGTGTCAATTATCAAGGGGTTCCACTTTCGGATAATAACCGGCAAGTAAGTTTTAATTATATTCTCTCCCCCGATTTCAAACTAAATGAATTGAAATGCGCGCGCTCAATCAATATATTCTTCAAAGTTATTTTACAATGCGGGAATGTTCGTGCTGAGTTTCAACTCACTCTTCCAAATATTTTACTTGTTTTTGCTTTAGGAAGAAGCATTGGTGAACAATCAACCATTTACTAAGTCCGACGAAGGCAAACCCTAGCCAGCCACGTGACACTCGCAAATCGAAGGTATATAGACGCTCACGGTGATTTTACCTTCAACCAGGGTTAGGTATGGCCTTGGGAATTATTGTACGTCGTATATTGATTTGTGGACTAGACAAAAGTCTAGGTTGTATAAATATTACGTTGCTAAACCAGTAACCTATGTTTTGGGATGACCTAGCTACTTGGGTAATAAGTAGTTACTCCTAACGATATCATTGGAAATATAACAGTGGATGCACAAATCGTACTTCATTTTATTTCAAATTATTTAGCCTTGTCCTATTTTTAGGACGGCGGTAGCGCCTTCAATCATTACCTTCAGCTGCGACCTTACGTAATAGTCCCTAATGAGGGGATTATTAAGTAATGGTGATTGGGGGCGTTACAATTTGCAAATCAAGTTTTGTCACCTAATTAAGTGGTCCCAGCTCAATTATCAATTATCGGGGCTTATGCCCTTCAATTCCACTGCGCGGCTTCAACTCGGGTTCGTGGTCGGTCCGCGAGGTGTGCACCTTACTAAGATCGTATCAATTATCAAGGGGTTCCACTTTCGGATAATAACCGGCAAGCAAGTTTTAGTCATATTCTCTCCCCTTGATTTCAAACTAAAATGAATTGAAATGCGCGCGCTCAATCAATATGTTTCAAAATTATTTAAGCGTGCAGGAATGTTCGTGCGAGTTTCGACTCATTCTTCAAATTATTTTAATGTTTTTGTTTTTAGGAAAAGCATTTGTCAACAGCCCTTTGCCTAAGAAGCCTGACGGGAGCAAGACTTAGCTGGATACTTCATTATCATTACTCTATGATGGGTTAGATGCTCATAGTGATTCTCCTCCTCGTTAAGTTTGGGTTGACCGTGGACTGTAATTAAATATTGCGTATTGTTTTGCCGTTAATATCTCGTAAATATGTAGCAGGACTGTACTTTGGGATTGGTTTATTTAAGTTGTCGTCATGACAGCCTGCGACATAGCGTTTAATATTTCCCTTGACTTACGGAGGCATAACTAATAGACACGAGGTTATTATGGTACTTTATTTCAGCCTTGTCCTTTTGTTAGGGCGGCGATAACGCCTTCGATCGTTAACTTCACGCTGCGACTATACCTAATATTCTCTAATTAGAGAATTATTAAGTAATGGTAATTGGGGGCGTTACACCATATATCCAAGGGCTAATATGATCTACTTCCTTGATCCTCCAGTGCGTGACATGAGGGAAGATATCGGGGACGTCGTCGAGGTGTGAGTTCATATTTTTAATCATTTTATACTTGTTTTGTTAAGTAATCGTTCAATGATATGTATAAGTTGAATTTTATTTTTCCGATTGAAAAATAGTGCTCTAGTCCGTTATTATTATGGCGGCGGCATCAAGGACAAACGAGTGAATAAGAAAGCACAACCACTATTTGTCCCCGTCAAGGTGAGGTTCTCTTGGTTATTAGAGTCTACTTTAGATGTTTTTCATTTCATATCACTTGCTAGATACATAAGTAATAATTAATTCTCTATGTATTGGGAATATATTTTATTATTGTAGTGCCATAAACAACCAGGTAATGTGGAGTGCGACTTCTACATTATCCAAGTACATGAAAGAGATTGTGATCAAACTCGAAAAGAATGCTAGTCCAAAAGAGGTATAGTTGCACTTGTAATTGATTACTATATATTCTTTTTTCAGCTTGATTAACACTTGCACTAACCTAATTAATATATCTTTTACAGCATTGGTTACAATATTTCCCGAGAAAGAAGCCACCTACTTCCTATACGAGATGAAGCGATCCACGAGTTAAAACAAGGTTGGGCGAGTTTGTATACAACCGTATAAGGAATATGTATATATATTACGGTTATTCTTCATTATTTGCTAGGTCAAGTTTGTGATTTTAGTAGTTATACATAGTTATAGGTATAAATATGTACATAGAATTGTGGTTTCTATATGTGTTTATTGTTTTGTATATATATTCGGTGAAGAGGAATGCCTATATACAAAATGTGCTTGAGTATGTTGTTTTGTATATATTCTAGTGAAGAGTGTATTTGATTGTGGTTTGTATATGTGTTTGTATATGTTTTTTTGTACTTGTACAAAGGGTAAGCAAATATGAGAAAAAATATTTTAAAAAAAATCAGACTTATGACGACGTTTCTTAATGTAGAACCGTAGTCGTAGGCTCATCTATGACGACGTTTCAAATGAAGGAACCGTCATTATAGGTGCTCTGTAATAAGTTTTTCCAACTACGAGAGGACGTCCTATGACGACGATTAAGATGAAGAAACCGTCGTCATATATTGACCATGACTACGGTTTTTCCATCCGAACCATCATCAAAACCATAATCAAAAGTGGTACATACAACGATACCTAAATACACGACGCTCGTTAACCATCGTTAAATATAGTTTTTAACCGTAGTTAAAAGTGGTTTCACGTATTAGTGTTAGTGAATCAACTATATTTCATTGTTACCATGTGGAGGGTAGAAATCACCTCATTAGGATCGAAAATGTTTGTATGCGAGGGTCACTATTGATATTGCGTTATTATGAATTTGATGTGTGTGTCAGCAGTCTTCAATTTGATGTCGATCTTCTCAATATAGGCACCGTTGATATTACATTACTGCAAAATCGATGAGTACGTTTAGAGTCTTAAGTCTGATGCCATCTCAATCTGGACACTGTTGATATTGCTTTATTGTAAAGTCGATGGGAGTCTTAAGTTTGATGTCATCTCAGTGTAGGTCCAATTAGAAGGCTGTCCTTTTAAACATCGTACATCATAGCTGGCCTTCTGATGGTGGGGATTATTTGGGCACTTGTGGATGTGGGGTTTATGGCGAGGGAGAGTGGCTGGAATTTTATGAACCTTAACATGAAAGTTAAGGTCAAAGTTAATCTCACCCTCCCTCTTATTTAGCTGTGGAATCTCCCTATAAATCAACTTCCTGTTGCCATATTTCAAACACACCCATTCCTCCTTTCGCCTTCCCTTCCTTAAGATCACCCATCTGATCAATGGAGGCTCGGAGGCGTGAGTCAGGATCGATTCGGTTCTGAAGAGTAGATGGACTCCAGCCTTGTGGTGAATGCAGCTTACAGGATGAAGATCAAGAGGTTCCTGCTGCAAACTGTCTCTTGTTACCCACTGGTGAATGAGGGGGTTTCATCAGGCAGCATAGACCGAGCCTCCTCATCAGATATAAACATCTGCAGTCTACTCATCCATCTCCCTCACACACCAAATCAATTTACAGTTTACTCATTCGACAGTCAGTATCCATAACATAATATAAACTTAACTTGCAATGTAGGCCCGATATTATAGTTTCTAGAAAGCTACCCTACTTATTAACTCCAAGGGGTGGCACAAACTTTGACTTTTGGAACAAATAAAATAATCTTATGCTCTATTGTATCGACACATCAAATCAAATTTAGAAGAAGAAATATACACTATTACTTCTAACCCTATTTAATTTTCATACTTGTATCAACTACATAATATTTAATTAGCTAGTAATTATATATTTTTATATTTTTTGAAGGATCAAAATTTTTTTTTGTTAGAAAGAGAAATTTCATTAATAAAAAGTTATATGACATAGATAATTTATAACAAGAATAAGGCCCTGTTTGGTTGAGAAAAACTATAATAAAACTTGTATTCTCCGATTTTAAGTTCCTTTTTCAATTGTTTGGTTTACGTATTTTGAAGGTGAACTTGAAGTTTAGAAGTTTTGAGTTCCCCTCAAAACAAGCAAATTCAAATCCCCCACCCAAATACGATCAATTCTTGTAACAACCCGACCCTAAATCACATTATTTATTTTAAATCACATTATTTATTTTATTAATTACACTATTTATATAATTGAGCGCGTGCACTTCAATTCGATATTTTGTATTTACATTATCCCTATACATGTGTTATGCAGCTAAGGCGACGAAGTGGCTCTAATAAAAATCTCATAATGAGATTTTAAGTTGTGAACATCATTATTAAAACAAAATTAAAAGTAACGGAAATAACAAATAAATAAATAAATACACAAAAATAAACATAAAAATAAAATAAAATAAAATAGAAAAATAATAATAATCATTAATTAGATTTTTCTCGGAAAAATCCAGAGTCATCTGGAACCGAAAAAAAAAAAAAAAAAAAAGAGAGGCGGTTAAGATCAATTAATCGGGCAATGCAAATTAAACCCCCTCAGCTGCTCTCGCTATTCCCGTTCCTCCCTTCCTCCCCTGCTTCCCCTTCCTCTCGCTCTTCCTTCCCTCGCTGCTGCTACCTTCTCCGGCCACCGGCGCAGATGATGCCGGCGGGAGACCGGCGCCGACCGTCTCTCGGCTCTCCCTGTCTCGCTTCCTCCCTATCTCGCGCCCGCCGCCTCCTTCTCCCCCTCTTATCGCGCGCCTCTGCTCCTTCCCCGCCTCCACCTGCGGCTCGCTCCTCGGCCATCGGGCGCCACCAACGTCGGCCGAAGCCGACGCCGGCGTCTTCGGGGAGATGCTCGCCGCCTCCCTCGCCACCGCACTCTCCCTCCATCTCGCCCTCGCGCGCGCACAGTGCACGCTCCGCCTCACCTCGTCGCGAGCCACTCGTCGACCACCCACAAACAGCGGCGGCCGTCGGAGCCGGCCGCCGTCCCTGCCCGGCGGTCGCCGGGCAGCTACTACGCACCACCGTCTCTGCCACTCCTCCCTGGCTTCCTCAATGTGTACTTGAAGGTAAAACTCTAAACCCTAAATTATCAATTTTATTATCTATTTAAGCAATTATAGCTGTAAATTGAAGTATGATTAGAAATATATTTGTGGAGTGAATGCAAAGATTAAATTGGGGAAATTCGAATTGGTGTGAATAAGCGAGTTGCGGCGGTTTGATGGTCCGATTGTGTATGAATGTAAACGAAGGTGATTTTCTTGGGGAGATTGTGAATCGGTGGATGAGTTTAGGGGATGTTCTATTGTAGAATTTAGCAAGTGGATGGAATTGTTACATTTTGGTTATATTGAACAAATGAAGAGGAATGCATGCGTAAAACTTGAAATTCGGTAATGTGCGGGTGTGGAAAATAACTAAGTATTAAGCATACCTAATTATAGTTGTTGTGAATGTGAAGTTATCGGGAAAACAATGCTTATGGCCTTAAAATGGTGCATGCATGAGTTTGAGCAATTTAATAGATTATGGAACCTTCCATAGGGAGGCGTTTGACGGATTAGTTAATTACTTAACCAGGGGTTGAATGCAATGAAGGGAGAGAGGATAAACTAGGAATCGAGTGTTTGTTAGGTATATCCATATATATATAGACACCATTGCCAATCCAAGTCAGCTAACGGATTGAATTCCGTCAAAACAATCGAGTATTTAGTCAACCTAATCAACCTCTTTAATTAATATAAATCGTATTCAATAATTGAAACGGAATCAACGCAGTAAAGTTGAGTAATACAAACATTAGTTTAAGCAATTTTCATACGAATATATGAAATGAAATAAATTGTTAAAGCTTATACAAACTCAAGCATTAAAACTCAAGAAAACATCATTAACTCTAGAAATCTATTTTAAACAGAATTGAGGCCACTTCCGTTGCCGAATAGCTGGTGACTCAAATTTCTGCAAAAGGGGAGAAACAAATATTCTCAATTCGAGTACGTTCATTGCACGTACCTTGTGAAAACTCACATGTTTCATCAAACCACAACATTTCTCATATATACAAATAATAATGAATCATTTACAAGGCAAGTTTTGCCACCTAATTAAGTGGTCCCCGCCCAATTATCAATTACCAAGGGCTTAGGCCCGCCAATTATACCGCGCGCGGCGTCAACTCGGGTTATCGATCGGCCGGGGGTGACACCTGTTCAACGATCGTATCAATTACCAAGGGGTTCCACTTCCAGATAATAACCGACAAGCAATTTTACATATATTCTCTCCCCCGATTTCAAACTAAAATGAATTGAAATGCGCGCGCTCAATCAATATATTCTTCAAAGTTATTTTACGATGCGGGAATGTTCGTGTCGAGTTTCGACTCACTCTTCCAAATATTTTATTGTTTTTGTTTTAGGAAGAAGCATTGGTGAACAATCAATCATTTCCTAAGTCCGATGAAGGCAAACCCTAGCCAGCCACGTGGCATTCGCAAATCCGAAGGTACATAGACGCTCACGGTGATTTTACATTCAACCGGGGTTAGGTATGGCCTTGGGAATTGTTGTACATCATTTGTGGACTAGACAAAAGTCTAGGTTGTATAAATATTACGTTGCTAAACCAAGTGACCTATGTTTTGGGATGACCTAGCTACTTGGGTAATAAGTAGTTACTCCTAACGAGTATCATTGGAAATATAACGAGTAAATGAATAAATCGTACTTCCTTTTATTTCAAATTATTTAGCCTTGTCCTATTTTTAGGACGGCGGTAGCGCCTTCGATCGTTACCTTCAGCTGCGACCTTACGTAATAGTTCCTAATGAGGGGATTATTAAGTAATGGTGATTGGGGGCGTTACAATTCTCTATCTTCTAGGGATTAGTTTATGATTATTTTTTAAAAAACTACTATTGAAAATTCTCTTTCCTCTAGGGATCAATTCTCTACCAAATACTTGAATAAAATGTTCAAGTTCAATACTTAACCCCTCATTTATCATTTCCTAATTTCACTCCATTTTAATTTTCCACACCAAACAGGGCCTAAATCTAAAATATTAAAATAAATCTAACAAAATTAATGGTAAATATATGATTTCATTCAACTCCATATTTGCAACATCAATCGGCCGCAATCGATGTTTTTTGACTTTAATACGTCTTTCTCGAACATCGGTAAGCTATTGTATAATTTCATAGAATAGGTATTTGTGTGATATAATAGATCCAACCTAAAGGAAATATTACTTTGATCGATCCATATGAAATTTCATTGTTGAACCATTCTCAATCAAAATTAATGACGCTAATTGATAATAATATTAAAAATATATGCTCCAATCAAATCAACAACCGTAATAAAACTTACTTGTATTGAAAAGATAAATAACTCGCATGAAGGTAAGAAATAAGACTCTCACAAGAAAGAAAGAAACCTTTAATCTCACCAAAACGGAGAAAAACACAAACTCTCTCAAATGAGAGAAATCGAACTCTCACAAGAAAGAGAGAAAATTTATTAGAAAAATACCTTTGGGTCTTGATTTGATTAAAGAAATTGAGATAAGAGGAGCTTACCACTTGGTTATAACTAGGCCGAGTAGCAGCTCCAACAACCTAGAAAAAGAAAAAAATAATAGATATAAAATTAACGTTTAGAGAGGAGAAAAGGAGAGAAGAGAAGGGAGGGTTACGTATATGCATGTAGGATTGTTTTAGATGGAGTTTGAATCAAAATTTTTATCTATTAGAAATTAGCAGACAATAATTTAATAGAATTTATTTTCCTTTTCCAAGAAAAATGAAATAAATTATTCAGATTTCAAATCTGAAGTTATAATAGTTCATATATAATTTTTTTTTATTTTGCTTTGCTATTTTTAATTAGAAGCTTAGAACATAGTGCCCTGGAGGGGACCAAAATTACATTGATTGAGTATGTAAGAGAAAAGTGAAATGCGAAGTGAAGCATGCATTGGAAGACTGTATCAGAATTTACGACCAGCATTGATAAATGATGAAATTCATCAACCATTTAAAAAATTTACAGCTCCTTCTCGGGATTGGATAATTATTTTCCTTAAATGTCATTATTAATTCTGAGTTTTTCAGTCCTTATTCTAATTACTTACTCTAATTCCATTGATTAGACTCATCATACATGATCGCTAGCAACGAAAAATTTCATCTTTGACCATTAATCGTTCGTTTATAAAGCCTTTTAGCTGCGAAAACTTGTTCGGAGAAAAAGATGGTTCGAGACACCCATTGCATCGACCATCTAGGCACTAGGGTTTCACAAGCGTTAGAGAGAGACTGCACAGACAACACTTGTCGGAAATATTAGAGATAAACTAACGCACATACCTCACTGGTGGAAGCTTCAAACATGGTGAACAAGCGATGACAAAAGGCCTAGGGTTTGATCCAAAATGAAATTTGTGGGGGAGTTTGCTTTTTACTTGGCTGATGCAACGAAGAAGCAGAGACAGTCATTTCTGATTTTAGTTTTAATCAACGACGATTACTTTTCGTCTCTATATTTTATTTTGAAGTATTTTACCGAAGTAAAAGTACTAAATCGTCTCTAATTGTGTTTCTATAACGAAATTTTGTTTTTGTTGTGGATGGTATATTCGATCTTGATTCTGCCAAATTAATCATGCAGATCTCACTTTAATCATCCCAAATTTTGCTTAAAAGTTGTGTAGAAGGGATAATTTGAAGTCCCTTAGCCCATGAGAATGTAGGAGAGATAAGACTATGAAATGATGGTGACATGAGAATGAGACGAGATGAGATGCTCCACAAAGAGTGGCCTGGAATTTGAGCATCCACTTTGTAATTTCATTGCTGGATATCAGTTCTCACCCTCCACTTTTTAGATCGGCCCACATCAACTTTCCTCGAATCTTAACTCCGGCCCACTTTCTTCCTCTTTTCTTACATTTCATTAGATGCTCCCACCCACTCAATTTCCAAGAATGCTGTACAAATTCATATATTGGTATGAATGCTAAGAACCTATTTTATTTAGTTATAACGAGTTGTAAGGTGTTTTAAGGTAATTGTAAAGTTAATTATAAAAAGCTGTAAGAAATTGTAAGGAGGTGTAAGACTCGTAAGTTAAAGTCTAATTGGAACAAGATGTAACTGTCACAAAATGATGGGATTCTGCGTAAAGAGAGAGAGATATGTTTTAGGGTTCGAAAAAGACGTGAACAATGTAACTGGAGTAAGAAATAATACTACGATTTCATCAATAATACATCTAACGATCTTAAAATGAGCAACTTTAATATAACAATTTCAATTAGAAAGCGTTTTTTTGTTAGAAAAATGTTAGCTGTTAAAAATAAGTGTTTGTTGTTTGATTTAGAAAAAGAAAGAAGTGTTTATTGTTATGGAGATTGGAATTGGAGGGTGAAGGGGGAAAAGAAAAAGAAACAGAAAAGAAAAGAAAAGAAACTATTCTAGAATCCACCACGAAGAAAGAGAAAATAAGAAAAATCTTCTGAGGCCATTCCCAATTTATACAACTTGCTCCTTCGACCTTCACCTTTTCTTCGTCGCCTGTGCTCTCTCTCTCTCTCTCTCCTCCGGCGATCGTCTCATCCCAAGTACTTTTCGATTCCGATCTCGCCGGAAAATGACGATCGGTTCTGGAGGATCCTCCGTCGTTGGTGAGGAACTACCCCTTTCTTTTCAATTTTCATTTCTTTCGAACGCTCCTTCTAAATCTTTTTTTTTTTTTTTTTGGTCGAATTGAGTGCGTGCGAGTTGCTGTTGTGTCTGATTGTTTGTTGTTTTTGTTATGGAAAATTGTTTGTTTGGTCTTATGGATGATTTCGTCTAACTCAGATTTAGGGTTGATCGCTTGCGAAGTTATCTTCATCGAATTCAATTGAAAATTGGTTTGTTGGTAGTTGATGTTCTTAATCTTTCAGTCGAGCATTTGAATTATCTTAAGTCACCGATCCTCATGAACATCGCGGACAGCATCAGTTCTTGTTGGTTCTTTCAATTCTTGTTTGGTGATTGAATTGGAATAACCCTTTGAGAAAGGTATCCCTCTCTTGGTCGACTACTGCGGAGGTCGTCATGGTGATATATTCCACTATCCCTCGCGCCCCCCAAAAAAAATAAATAAATAAAAGGAACGGAAGTACTTTCTGGTTTTAGTTTGCGTCCTACTTTTGGCATTACTATTTTGTTCTTCTGTGTATTGCTTTTGGGTATTTAAGAATTTGATTGATCTTTCAAAAATGGCTGTCTCCTTGGGTCCACTAGCTATGGGTAAGACTGATATGTTTTTATTCTTGACCTCATTGAGCTTCTTGGGTGGTGCTTGTTGTTTTTATTCACTGATCGTTGACTTCCTTTTTAGGTGTTATTGTGTGTACACTTGTTTGAATTTGATGCACATTCTGATCATACTTTTTATTTGTGTGATCATATAGTTCCGAGGAACTTCAGGTTGTTGGAGGAACTTGAACGTGGTGAGAAGGGGATAGGGGATGGCAGTGTTAGCTATGGGATGGATGACAGTGATGACATTTACATGCGCTCTTGGACTGGTACAATAATTGGCCCTCACAATGTGAGTTGTCGTTTTGTTTTTACTAAAGTTGTCTTCATATCTACATGACTGCACTCAACTATTGTTTTTGCATTCTGTAGATGTTTGTGTCGGTTTATCCATATGTTTATTTATCGATTGTGGCTTCTCTGGCTGTATATGTATGTGATGCTGATTTAGCCTTTGTAATTGTGTAATGAAATTTCTTTGACTGGCTTTAAATCAACAACATAGATATCCCATTCACACCATTTATTATACTCTCTCACCCTGTCTTATGTGTAGGCCATGGAGATTATATACTTTTGCTTAAATGCTGGGTGGCTACTAAGTAATTGTCAAGAAACAGTATTATACCAATTGTTACTGAAATTGAATGTCTTTCATGTGCAATTGTCTTCGCTGCATTGTGGAAGGAACACAGTAGTCTGTCATCCCCGTTATCTTGAGAGTTTGCAACTTCCTCTATGATAAACTTCTGTTTCTACAACCCACCTGTTTATGGTTTCTACATTCTAATCACCCGTATTTGTGCAGTAGATTTTTGCTTTAGTAAACTTTGCTGTGTCTGATCTTTTTCTTCTTGCTCAACAATCAACTACCACGTCTGCAGTAACCAAGTGTGATGCACCTAATCACTTCATTGTATTTCATTTTCCATCGCATGCCGGTGCTTGCCAGATTGTATTGCTTTCTGAAGTGAAAGTATCTATGTCTTCTGTGGGTCTTTATGATTACTATTGGAGATGTCATAGTTTTTTGTACATGATAGGTCTCTTTTTTTAATTCCCCCTTTGCAGACTGTACATGAAGGCCGCATCTATCAGTTGAAGCTCTTCTGTGACAAAGATTATCCAGAGAAGCCCCCTAGTGTTCGCTTCCACACACGGGTGAACATGACGTGTGTAAATCCTGAGACTGGAATGGTAATGTTTGCGAACTTAACCTATCTAATCTATAAACATCTGTTCTTTTGTTTGAGGATGCCAAGATAGTTTTCAAGCATGTATATCTTTCTGATTAGGAGGATGATACATCTGTATAACATGGCTTTTGTGTAAGGGGAGAGAATATACTTCTAGTGTAACAATTTTAGTTGGTTATACGTTTTCAATGAGCCCCATATGACATTGTCTTTTATGTCATGTTTGGTAGGGTGTAATGTGGTGCATATTTTGGTCGATTTTCTTTGTTGATTACGTTTTCTTGCATTTGTATTTCACCCTACCAAGTGCAACACTAATGTTGTGCTTGAGTGAGTGGTAAAGAACTTGATAGGATATATATCGTAATAACATTTTTTTAATCAGTGTATCGTATGAACTGAGGTCTCCACAACCTGGTGTTCCAGGTCCTGGAATGAAATCAATTTGTTGATATATATCACACTGCTAACCTTAAGTACTCATTGTTTCCCTCCTACTTTTAAAGTAAACTAGGAAGGTGTATTTGTTGCGTGGATGTGATCTGCCTATGAATTGTACACATTTCTTTATTGGATTTAGTAGGTTTCTTGTTGAAGAGTAGGAGATCATCTTCTATTACAGTTTGAATCCATATTTCTTACTCTGATGTGTATCTTTAAATTTGATGAAATATTGAAATGATTGACAGGTTGAACCGAAGAAGTTCGGAATGCTCGCAAATTGGCAGAGGGAGTACACCATGGAGGACATTCTGACCCAGCTTAGGAAAGAGATGGCCTTGCCCTACAACCGAAAACTCGTTCAACCCCGGAAGGGACCTACTTCTAGAAGGCACACATTTGTTGAGTGTATTCATATCTTCCCAAGTTGGGAACCCTTAAAAGAGCACACATGAATGACCTTATAATTCAGTACATAGGTTAGTGATGTTGAGTCTTGGTTGTGGAAGTCCCTGGAAAAAAAAAAAAAAGGAAAGACGTGAGACCGACTTGCTTACCTCTTTGTAGAATTGAATCGTTTTTGCGTTACTTGTAAGACAGCCTTAATTTCTGAAACTTAATTGTGGAAAGCTTGTTTGACTAGTATTTACTCTGAAAATGCCATAAGCCTTTGCATTTCCGAGTGCTTCAATTCAAACTTGACCACTTGAACATTGTTTCGTTGCTCTTCCATTAGGCATAGCCTAAATATCAAAGCCTTGCCAGATTTTGGAATGATCGAAAGAAGGTTCCTTTCCTGTGTGGATGCTCATGAAAACTTAGTTACTTGAAGTTTTCGACTAAAGAAAAGTAATTACTACTTTTGTATCTATGAGAAGAAAATTTTAATGGTCATAATGAATTTTCTTTTCGGAGATCCGAATCAAAGTTTTTGACAAAGTTAGCACTGAGATTAGAGCTAAATTTAGGCTAATACTTGTAGCAACTTTATATATCACATCGAACTGGACTTCAAATTAGAAAACTTATTCAAATTTAAGTTCAAACATGTTTTTTTAAACTAATTGTTCACTTCAATCTAATTATGATGTAATTATGTTTTTTTTTTATCAAATTATACAAATTTAGATTAGAATTGACATTTATATACTGACATACTCCTTTTGTGTTTGTAATATTTAATAACTTGTAACAACTAACTGTTAACCATAATAGTTTATAATAACTAATTGCAGTTAATCCCAATAACTTATACCAACCCACAACAGTTAATAGATACCCGTAAGAGCTTTTAACGAGGAACGCATCAGAATTAAGCTTACGGATTTACCTCGTCCCCTGAGTATTTTCAAGCACTCTACATCCAAATTGATATGAATGGAAGAAGTTGATTGGACAAGATTAGGGTGTGCTATCATTATCAAGTTGGCTGAAACCAAGGTTACGACGTACCCTTCCCTCGTGACCTGTGAGGCATTTTGCTCTCACTACCCTCTCTTTCTCTCTCTCTCTCTCCTTCCTCGCGGAATATCGCCTCCCAAACCCTCTTCAGCTTGCGTCCCCTGTCTCCAGTGCCCACCCCCAATTCGATTTTCTTCTTCTTCTTGAAATGACGATTGGCTCTGGAGGATCCAGCGTCGTTGGTAAGACCGCCGCCCTTTTCTCCCACCCTCAATTTTTATTTTTTCAATGTTTGAGCCTGGAGCTGTTATTTCTTGTCGAATGCTTCGTGCTAAATTTTGTTGTTTGTTAAATTAAGCTAATGGGAGTTTGCTTTTGTTCTTGATCGGCTTTTGATTCATGTGGGTCTCTGCTCTTGTTGCTCATTCTGTGTGCTAACTTTTGTGATCGATTAACGAAGATCTTGTTAGGGTTTGGGTTAAGTAAGGGATGCTTTGGTTTGCTGAGTTGAATTGAGGATCTGTTTATTGGTTGTTGATTTTCTCGGATTTGTGAGCAGTCGGGGAAGTGGGTGACAAAGCTAGGACCTTGTGGTGATTGACTTGACTTGAATTAAGCACTTTTAGGATATCTCATAGTTTACCATATTTGAATACAGTGCCTCATGCAATGTGAGAGGTATTGTTGGTCAGTTCTAAATATGGGATCCTGTTAGTGTTACTACGGATGGTTTGTTGTATTGGTAGCTGGTCTGCTTGATATTTGGGTTAATGGTGAGGGCAATGTACCCTTCTTAATTGTAATTCACATTCTAGTATTTTCTAGCTTGGAATGAAGAAGCCTAATAAAGCTGGCATGCATTATATGTTCAATAATGATACTGAAGTGGAAGGCTTTGAACTGGTCTAGATTTTCTAGCTACCAGTTGGGGCTGATAAAAACCCTGCTGCTTTGAAGTGTCACCTACACGGTCATCCAATGACTCCCTAAAGGGAGGCCAAGGTAGGGTGTGAGATCTAGACAACCTTGCTGAATTGCGGAGCTTACCTATACAGTCAGTCAAGGAACCAAAGTGGAATGGCTTTCTAGCATATATTGATTGCTTGAGTAAACAGATTATAGCATTCATTTGTTAGATGTTGCTTAATTGGTGGGAAACAGAAGGCATTTTTGCTTTATGTAAGGGTTGCTGGGGTTCAAGATGAAGGTGGCAAGTGGTTGTCCAGTGAAAGTACCTATGTTGCCTCTATTTTTGGATATTGTCAAGAACTCTAGCATTTTGACCTCTCTCTGTGTAGATATGTTCGTGTGATTAATAGCTTCTTCCCCTATACAAGTTTTAATCTGGTACTGTGGAAGTGTATCAAACTATTAATGATGTCATTTAGGATTAGTCTAGTTGCTATTTTAGATGATGTGGTTAGGAGCAAGGGCCATCGAAGGCTGCTAGGCGAGCTTAATTGACCCAGATGCAGATTGTTCTGGAGCTCTAGTACTTTCAATGATTGTGTGGTAATCGCACGTGAGGCCCCTTTGAGATGGATTGTATTATTTATGAGCTCAACTGAACTGCATTTTTCTTCCGATATTTTACTTGTTTCTGGGTTGTGATAGATTATCTGTATTCTCCCTTGCAGTCATATTATAACCATTGGGTAATTGGCAACAAGGTTTACTTTTTAAACTTACAGCCTTACAGTAAGCCATATTAGCTGGTATATTTTACTCATTATTTATATGATTATACAGTCCCTAGGAACTTCAGGTTGCTGGAGGAACTTGAACGTGGTGAGAAAGGGATCGGAGATGGGAGCGTGAGCTATGGAATGGATGATAGTGATGATATTTACATGCGCTCTTGGACAGGAACAATAATTGGTCCTCACAATGTAAGCTGTCCATTTCTTGATCTCTTTAATATTTCCAGATAATGCTGTTGAGCACATTTATTTGGTCACTAGTCTTAGGATCACTGGTTAAAATGAAACCAAATGTCGTGTATTTAGGCTTGAGCACAGGATATAATATGCTTTTCTGGAGTCCTTGGTGGATGTGATCCAATATCAAAAATGGAATGTGGTATTGATGATGTAATTTCGAACCTTATCCATTGATGATCTTTGAATATTCCGGAATGTTTCATGTATGTATATATTCTGATAGTTTTTTTACTGCCTCTTACCAAACAGCTGGAGCATTACTCCTTGTCAATCTCTGCTTCTGCAGCACTTTCCTGATGACAGTTTGAAATAATCCTCATGTACTAGTTGTTTGCTGTGATGTGTTCCCATGTGTCTGCGATCTTCCTGATCTCATATCTACCTTCTTATATATGCCAACATCATCCACCTAGCAGCTTGTTTTTGGCATTCCTGTCATATAGAAATCTGGCATGGAATCATATTGTTTTCTGAACGAGTTATCTGTATCTTCACTCAACTTGTGGTTGTGACTACTATTGTCTTTTATGTTTCTCTATTTTGAAGCTTCATAATGGTTTTGTTTCAGACTGTGCATGAAGGCCGCATTTATCAGTTGAAGCTGTTCTGTGACAAAGATTATCCCGAGAAGCCTCCTAGTGTTCGCTTCCACACACGGATTAACATGACTTGTGTGAATCCTGAGACTGGAGTGGTAATTATTATCATTTACTTGTGCTTAAGTAATATATTTTAATGGAAGTATGTGAATCCTGCTTGTCTCCCTGTTTGGGGTTTTTATAATGCATCATGCGTTTCCATCTTTATAATTGTAGGTAGGCTGTAACTGTCTCACTGTAACCTTGTGGCCTTACTTCTTTCCTTTTTTTTTTTGGGTTGGGGGGGAGTGTGATTCCATTGGCTCAAGTTTAGTTGATGATGTATTGCCCTGCAGTGAATCATCAAAAAGGTCAAATATGTACATGGATTACGTCTGCTGGTGGATAGCCTGGTTATCTGCAGCTTTGGTTTCCTGTTACCATTTAGGGTTCATGGGAAGCATATGCATCTCTTTGATGATAGTGGTATGAATGTCACTGTGAATTTGCAGTTTCCTACTTTTTTTTGGGGGAAGCAAACGTATTTCACTTGCTGTCTTTTAGTTGAGCATTTATTACCTTGTTGTGAATCAAAATACACATTATTATATTGGTTTGTGTAAGCTGCAGCTGATAGCTCTGCTTTCTGATATGAGGTCTTCAATTGTGCCATTTTCGTAGTTTTTATATCTGACTTGTTTGGGAGAAAAGAAAAGGCGGACTGATTAAGAGTGGTTGAATATGAATATGCACAAGTCACACTTAGAAGACTCCAACTTATAGTATATACCTATAGGTCTGTGTGTATGCATGTGTCTATATATGCCCCCCTCCCCCTTGAATGCAGAAACCTGTTTATGCCCACTCCTCTTTTTTATAGGCAGCTTGAAAAAGTCATTTTTGGGGCTTTTGATTATATGTTAGACTGTAGACCCTAAAAAAAAAAACATGTTAGACTGAAGCGGATACCTCAGTAAATTGTCTTCCCGAATACTTTATCAGTGTAAAGTAATGAAAAAGCTGCAATTCAGAGGCAGAAGGCTGCTTTTCCTTGACCCTTCCATCCTCAAACTGTCCTCTTCAGTTTTCACACATCTTGCCCAGGTGGGAGGGACTTGGGGGGGGTTGGTGCGTTGGTTTGGTTTGGTGTGGAAAGCAGAAATTAATGTTTTGATATTAACCTAAGTGCAACATTCTCTTCCACCTTGTAAGCTCAAATCATGTAGCCTTTTTGTTTTGCTCATGAGCTAAATATAAACAATCAATGTTATGTTCGAAGTGTTGTGTAAGTTGGGTTTTACTTTGGGTTGTATGTATACCTTTTTTGTGATGATTATACTTCTTATCGTGCCTTTGATCTTAAGATGCATATCCTGAGATTCGTGATGAATAATGAAATGGGTGATAGGTTGAACCAAAGAAGTTTGGTATGCTCACAAACTGGCAGAGGGAGTTCACCATGGAGGACATTCTGACCCAGCTAAGGAAAGAAATGGCTGCTCCCCACAACCGAAAGCTTGTTCAACCTCCAGAAGGGACCTACTTCTAATTGTACCCGGTTGATCAATCACGTGCACATCATTTGAGGTTCAGATGGCTAGAAGAGATGCAACCTATAATTGCTGTACAACTTGATTGTTGTGTTACTGTCTTGTCTTGAATCTTAATTGTAGGAGTCCTGGAAGGAGGGGGCAAAAAGAATCCAAGACTGGCTTGCTTATTACTATGTAGATTTGGGCTTTGTGTGTGTAAGATGGAGTTTACTTGTGAGACTTGAGAATGTGAAAACACTCGTTTAAGTGAGCAATTGCCCCCTGTAATTTCCTATGCTTTCGTTTGTCTTGGAAATGCTCCACAATCCTCTGGAATTTATTTTATAATTCTACAAGGTTTCATAATGTTTTATAATATTCTACATTTGTATAGAAACTTAAATATTTGTGTAGAGGATTCTAGACAATAAATCTAGGCCGTAAGATCAAATTAATTTCCACTGTCTATTGAAGAGGTGAACAAGTATATATATATCCCAAAGATGCTCATTTGTAACCAGTCAAGAGAGTAATCCAAGAATTTTGAAACAGTAATCAAGCATTTTTCCAAACTCTCTCTCTCTCTAAGTGTTTTTGCTCAATAAGGGTTTCAAGTGTAGTTTGTTAGTGCCGGAGTTAAGTTTGAGTAAATTATCATCTCGTGACATTGGACGAGTTGATCCTTAGAATTTTGTTTGATAAGTCCGTTGCTATCTAAACCTACATGATTCATTTTATTGTACCAAATTTACGTGACACGTTAAAATGTTTAAAGACAATATAAACTAAATTAAAGTTAAATCAATGAAAAAAAGTTACATTAGATTTTTCTTAAATGAACCTTTTTCCATAATTAACTGGAAAATATTTTACATTAATATAAACAATATAATTATCGAAATAAATCTACCCGCTGAATAACAAAAAAATTATCAAAACAAAAAGGCAAAGATGGAGGGGTAGGGTGATACCCATAGAAAAGTCACGCTTTACTTTTTGGATGATTTGGATTCGTCCAAATCCATCCCTCCTTAAGAAAAACTCAAAAGAAAAAACAAAAGCAGAGAAGAATGAAGGATGCAATACTAATAATGTTGATATGGTCAAAAACTGCAAGATATATATAATATGCCGGCGACTGCGAGTGTCGAATATGTGGATGGTATGTGCGTGTTTATTATATGGGTCGTTCTGAACAATCATATGTTTGCATATCCGTGCCATGCAGTGTCCAGGCACCAATATCGGTGCTTCTTAGAGGGTAGAATTGTAGATGAAATATGTACATAAGATGGTACAATTTAACTTCCCTAAACTTGAGACTCATCCCATCCCAACATCAGAAATCGCCTGTACATCTGACTATGATTTCTAACACTCCCACCGCCCATGAGATCCTCCGTCAATTGAGCTCCCCAATTCGCATAATTTTTTCCCCAATCTCAAATTCTAGATTTAGGGTTTTCCTCCAGCAATGGGCATCGATGTCCTGCCTCAAAGTCCATTGGCGCAAAGACAAATACCTCGACAGAGCAATCAAGGACGACAAAAGATGGCGCCTTTGTGCTCGGGTCGTCAAAGAGGTCCTCAACGAGCCAGGTCAGGTAATGCCTTTGAGGTACTTAGAGAAGCGAAGAGAGAGATTGACACTCAATGTGACAGCTAAAATCTTTATAGAGCAAAACCCTCTTTTATTCGACAAGTACTTTGATCGAATCAGACCCAAATCAGAACCTGTTGCATTTATCCGCCCCAGTGATTTGCTTCTTAGGTTTTTAGAAGAGGAGAAGCGGATTTATGCTTTAAACGAGCCCTTGATTGTTGCCAAGTTGTGTAAATTGTTGATGATGTCGAAAAATAAAGTGATTAATGCGGAAAAATTAGCCCATGTTAAGCGAGAATTCGGGTTTCCTAATGATTTTTGAGCAATTTGGTGCCCAGATATCCAAATTACTTCAGGTTAGTGGGTGATTCTGAGGAAAAGTCATTCTTGGAGCTGGTTTCATGGGAGCCAGAATTTGCCAAGTCTGTGATAATGGCAAGGGCAGAGGAGGAGGAGAGGTGGACTGGCATTAGGGTTAGACCTTCCTTCAATTGGAAGCTTCCGTCGGGTTTTTCATTAAGAAGGAGATGAGGGAATGGGTTAGGGATTGGATAGAGATGCCCTACATAAACCCCTATGAGGATGCATCCCATTTGGATCCTGCATCAAGAGAAATGGAAAAGAGGATGGTGGGAGTGCTTCATGAGTTGCTATCACTGTCATTGTTTAAGAGGATTCCTGTGCCCATATTAGGTAAGTTCAGTGAGGATTATCGGTTTTCGAATGCTTTCTCAAGCGCCTTTACCAGGCATTCGGGTATATTCTACATGTCTTTGAAAGGTGGCATAAAGACTGCGGTGCTGAGAGAGGCGTACAAGGATGGAGTCTTGATTGATCAAGATCCGTTGCTTGAGATTAAAGATAAGTTTGTTGAGTTGTTAGAGGAGGGATGGAAGTTGAGGAAGGAGGAGCTGCGATTGAGGAGAGAAGCTGTTCAAAAGGACAAGGAGTTGGTGACGCTTAAAAATCGAGAATTGCAGTTTCAGTCAGGGGATGAAGAGCTTTCAAGTGAAGAAGAGAAAGACGGGCTGAATTTGGTATGATGGTGTGATCTAGTCAATTGTGGTGGGAGAGGAAGGGTAGACAATTGATGAATATGTGCTGCATAGTTGATTTTTCAGAGTCACTTGGAGGTAGGGTATTTGTTAGTTGTTGTATCAAAGACAGTGCATGGTTTTATGTTTACATCTTCATTGGGAATTATTCACTGCAATTTTTCTGATGCAAAGAAGCCTGGGTTTTTCTTGAATCTTTTATTTTATTGCTTGCCTTTGTATATGGGTTTCCCTTCATGTTAGTTATGAGTACAGTATCTGCTTAACCTGATGCAATGTGAAGCATTGGGGCTGAGGTGGTGAAAATGATCTACACAAAAACACGCCCACTGTAGCCCAGTTATAAAGGATAAGCAGTCTCTCAGCATATTTCATGACCTTTAGCACAGAGCAGAATTTTGGGGCAAAATTTTATGATGGGGCTTCTTAAATGTCAAATCTTTCCGTACCAATGTACTTATTCTAGTTAATGAAACTCCATCTTAACTGCATGTCTAATTGGTGATGGATAAGAATATTGAAAATTAATAGTACTTGAGGTGGGTTTTCTTCACAGGGAGCATGGGTATAACTCAATTTTGTTGGTAGACTGTAGACTTGTGTAAAAGACAAGTGTGAAAATCTCCTATCTCTGGATGACAAAAATTTTCTGAAAGCACAGGCTTAGTTTGTGGGAAATTACAATTTATGGTGATTGTTCTTTGTGATATTCTGTGTAAATTTGAGGTTTAAATGGGGTTGAAAATTGTCCAGGTATTCACACTCTTTGTTATTTATTTCCATTGCATTATTTGCAATACTGCTCACACATAATGAATGGTCATAAGTGGGCATTTCTAAATCACTCCCTTGTGCATTTCTTTTTAATATTGTTCCAAAGAAGTACCTTCTTGTGACCAACAAGAATCGCATGAATGCTCTACTATTTAAGTAGAAGATAGTTACCTTCCCCACCGAGTGGCCACAAGCACAGGCACCACCACAGGCATAGGCATGGTATTCAATACCAAGAAACTCCTGCAGAAGAAGATTGTTGCCGTTGGTTGAAACAAGTTGACACTCAATGTGTCTGTGATTTGCTAGTTTATTTTCCTGTTTTTCTTGCCAAGCCCAGACACAATTACACAGTTTCCGTTGCTGAAGATTGTTCTGTCACATACGAGTGTCCAAGCCGTGTGATTATTTGAAGTTTATCTTTGGTTTTACCATGTGAATGAATGCATAGACTAGAGAAAAGGGATTTAAACTTTTATTTGGTTATGTTGTGTTTGAATAAGGGTTGTTTGCACTACTTTGTATGAGATTTTCTTATATTATACTGGTAAGTCAGATCCATTCATTAGTTCTGTTTTAGTTCTAATTTTTTCCTGGTTAATAGTTTGTGAGACCTGGTAACTAGTAGCAGATAGAAAATTTTAGCTGGTTAAGCTTTTGTATTACAGTACAACTTAATTCAGCTGATAATTGCTTGCTTGAAATTCTTCATATTGTACTAGACGAGAACAGCTGTGTGTTGATCACTTAAACAATAACCCGGGTCGTTAAATGCTGCTCGTGGGACAACAACTAACACTGTAAACGAAACTATGAGCAAAGCTCTTGAAATGGTGATCAACAGGAAAGAATTCTTCAGAAAATGAACCATTTGTGCTGACTGGCAATGCAAAACTGCAGCTATCAAAGCGGAGAGGTAAATTCAGGGTTACTCATAAGTCATAAGTAGCAACTTATATGTCTGCATTTTCAGCCTTTAATACTTTGAATCATGTTATCAACTTTTGTAGTTTGTCAGCTGCAAAAGTTTCCACAGTTGGTTTGCATCACCATGCTTCATGTAAAGGTGTTTGTCTGTTAGATAAGTTTGTTCTGAGAAATTTGGTTGGTTTGAGTTTAACCATTAGATAAGGATTCATGTTTGAGATACATCCCAAACTGAGAAACATAGCATGCAATATGCATCAATTTTTTGAGTCTGACATTCATAATTCTTGTTGCAGCAGCAATATTCTATAATAACGGCTCTCTGAGCCGGCTTGCTGAGTCGTTGGGGCCTGCTTAGTTCGTTTGACTCCATCTTTTTCTTCTGCTGGGAGCTTGAACCATCAGTATTAACAGAGGTTCGTTTTGGCATTTTCACTCCTTTTTATCAATGTATTCCCATTTTCAACCCTTATTTCTTCAATGTATGAGTTAGTGTTGGATTAGGAACTTCTTTTCTAGCTCCAAAAACATAAAATAAAGACAGAATATCAATCCGAGCAATGCGCATCCCAGCCCATTCCGGGTTTAAGTGTCTCAAACTTGCCATGCTCTGAGCCTGAGCCTGAGCCTGAACCTGCGGCTTGATTACATTTACAGCTCTATATGTAATTGAGGGCTAGATTGATTATGACTGATTCTCTTTACATTACAGCTTATATTTTGGAAGTTCTGAGAATAATAGTGGACTCGCCTCCTTCAATTCCTGGCATCTTATTCTATAAATTGATTGCATCTCGCTCAATTTTCTGCTTCCACATATCTTTAAAGTTCAAACAAGACAAGGAACAGTGATGAGTTATTCTAACTTTTGAAGTGGCATATAATTCTGTTGGGCAATTTATGCTAGGGAGTTGAATGGTCCATGTCAACATGTTTAATATGCTTCAGACATGATTGATGTAGAAGTTTACTACCAACATCTGAGTTAGTTAATACCCACAATACCTCCATATTGTTAATCAAGGACGCTGCTCGAACAAAGGCAGAGTACAGATTTGATAGCAGCACTTTTAATTTCATATTTTGGATCTATTCGTTCAAGCATTATCATATCGCTTACCGCTGTTAACACTCCTTACCACTCTTTTAAACATTTTCGTTACAATTGTTTACCGCTGCAATGAACAGTTTGTCAGACCAAAAAGTTGTACTATAATTGTCATGAGCTCTATCTCAAGCTAATGAGGACACTCTTCTTCTGACCTCTGATTTGTCTAATTGTGAAAGTTCGAGAAGGCACAAATGTACTGAATGTATCTTATTTTAGATTTGATGGTGAAAAGCCTAGTGCTCATTATCATATATTCTCAGGTGATATTCTCTTTTATCTGAAAAGATTTGAGAACTCAGATGCATATGAAGAAAAGGGGAAGAAGATAGTTTGACAAAGATGTCTTTCAAGCACTTCAATGGATTCCTCTTTATTGGCTACCTCCTTTAGAAAAAGGTAATACAATTTGCTGATTCTGATCTCTGATCTTCTCAAACAAATTTGGACTTGCTTGTTTCCTGCTTTACTTGTCCTTAGATGGAGTAGTCATATATACAAAGAAGGTATTTAATTGTTTATATTAGTTACTTCCATATAAAAATGTTCGATAAATCGATTCTTAAAAAGATATAAAACCGAAAGCGAATTTTAAAAGGTCAGTGTTTTTTTTAAAAGTTTTTGCAAAACGGTATGTCATGACATTTTGAATCATATTTGTCAAACTCAATATTCTTTCTATTATTTTTCCTGATTTTCATTAGAGAATACCCTACAACTAAATCAAGAAACAAGGTCTAAAGGTATAATAGAGACCCATAATTCAGCTTATCAATAAGATTTAAGCCCAAAAAAAGGGGGGGCAATGGAAGGTCAAAAGATGTTGGCTGGATTTGAGGGGAATATAATCGATTTGTCTGGACTTATGGAGCCAATATTTGGTTTCTTAGATGGAATCGGATTGGATAAATAAAAAATAGCATCTCAAAATGAAAAGATTTTACCAACCTAAAAAACAAAAGAAAGAAAAGGTTGAAAAAGCTTTCATAACTATCGTCTTAGCGATGGGACTCAGGTTTGGAGTATATTAGATCTTATGTTCAATTTCTCCTTCTCTTATTGTATTGTCTTGTCTTTTGTGGCAGTTTTACACAAAAAAAAAAAATTAATAACTATCATCTTAAACATATCAATTAAAATAATGTTATATAGGTCTGATTCTTTCCCTTTCTCCGCTATATTGTATTGTCTTACTATGACTCATCTGAATAAAAAATATAAAACCTTAACATTGATATGATTTTCAAAATAGATAAGTTGATATTTTCAGTTGAAAACTCTTTAGAAATTCTATCATTTGGATCTTTTGGTAAAAATTAAAAGAAAAATAGTTGTGAGCTGTCAAACTCTAACGAGATATTAGACATACGTTCATTTGTGTATAGTAATGTATTTTATAATAAGCCAATTTTCTCATAAATAGGAGATTATTATATTTATATATTTTCAAATTCTACCTCAATGAAGATTGTGGTATTTATACCAAATGGCATCGTTTCATTATGAGTATATGGCCATAAATATACTTCTAGTTAAATAAGTGTAATGACAAAGATGGTTTACATCTATTAACCAAAATATCAATTCAGACCATTATTAGCGGTTCTATGGACAAAGACTACGAGCTCTCAAGTGTGTCATATGGTTTGCTTATCGATAAATACAAATTTTCATATTATATCGTCTTACGTAAGAGTTATTGTGAGAATGATTTTGTTAATAATAATTTTTTGAAGGTTTTAATATGACGAAATGAAAAGTTAGCTATAAAAAGATGTAAAAAACTGTAAAAAGTTGCAAGGAGTTGTAAGTTAAAATTAAATGAAACATAGCTAATTGGGTTGATTCGCACAATTTAAAGAACAAGTAAATTGATAGTGGTTGCATTATAAAATATACTAGTTTAAGTACATTCATCAAATTGTGGACAATTAGTTTTAAAGGAGAATACAAAAGAAAAAAAATACTCTATGTTCAAAAGTATGAAGTTTACTAATTTTTTGTAAATTCAAGGATTGAAAAAATGAGTTCTAAAGTTGGAGAAGAGTGATACTTCAATCAATGGAAGCATGAGGCTGGTGTATTGCAGTCTAGGGAGTATAATGTAAATTTCATAAATTTGGGGCTATATATCATTAGTCAATGTGTATATATCGCTCGCTCGTGTTACTATATAGATCGGTAGTTGCTACATAAGACTATCTCCAATTGTAAGAGTTGAGGCATAAGTTACTCTGAAGTGGAAGAGAGAGAACGGAGAGAGAAAATTAAAGAGCTCCTCTAACAAAGTCCTAAATAAGGTGTTGCATTGGTTGAAATGTAAGTGATTGATACAATCAATCTTTCAAATATCTCCAAAACATGTAGAACCAAAGGCGCGGTTTAAATGTACTGGTTGTACGTTCATTTACCCCTTTACCTAAAATAGTTGTAAAAAAAAAAAAAATCGGAGTGCAATCAAATAGTATTTGCCAACAAAGCTTCAAGTACAAATTCAAATAGTCACTCAGGTTATTGATTGTCGTAAACAAAGGTTTGTATGTAGAGTTTGCTGAGAAGAGATACAAAAATTGGAGGGTGGGATTCAAGGGATTTTGCCTATGTATGTAGTAGTGTGGCGCTGTAGACATTCTTTTTCTGGTCACTTTTTCAACTTTTCTTGGCAAAACTGCGATATAAGTTATGCATGAAATGGTAAAAATTGCCTCCCCACAGTTGATCAACATCCCATTATCCGTCGTCAATAGTTAGTTAACTCGCACGAGAGCGAATCAATCAATCAATGAATTAGAGTATGACTCTTAATTCAGAGACTTGGAACAACCATATCCTCCACATTTCTTCTAATCACGCTCCTTAATGCCATCTCTCTTGAAGAAATACCATTGGAAAGAAACTCACTGACGGCCTTTTCCGACCGTCTCACCACCATATTCTCCCACGCCTCATCGGCCCGGTCTTTGCTCCGCCGTCGGAACACCTTGGTGGCATCGATTTGGTTTAGGTCCCACCCCTTTAGGTGTTGAAGCTGGTAGATCTTCTCCAACTGCCTGCAAACTAGTTTACATGTGTTCTCTTTAATCTTCTCAATTGCCCGTTTTAGCTCCTTTGCCCGACCCGCTTCGTCCAGGGTCTGCTCCGCCCGGAAGTACTGGTCGAGCTCGGGGACCCCTATGGCCCGTCGGATTCCCGAGAGTAGTCCATTTTATTCGGGTCAAATAGCCCCGGACCTCATCCACTAGGCCGGCCTCGACCATTTTGTCAACCCTTTGTGACACGAAGTTATGAAGCATGTTCACTGACACGTCCACCCATAAAAAACAACAATCATACCGCGACCCAAGCCCGTATTTCGGGTCCGAAACCAAGGACTTGATGTAGGAGTTGGACCCCCAACGATGATTGGGAGCTTGCCTTTTTGGTGAATACATTCCACGGCATGTGTGGCCTTACGGCAAAAGTCCTTGGCACTGAAATCGTCATTCGGATTAATTATGCCAAGCAAGTGGTGCGGAAATCCACATTGCTCTTCTTTGGTCACTTTGTTTGTGACAATGTCTAGGCCCTTGTAGACTTGTATCTTGTCGGAGTTGATTATTTCGGCTGGGAACCGAGTGGCTAGGTCGATCGAGAGCCGGGATTTTCCGGTGCCCGTAGCCCCCATTATGAATATCACCTTCTCTCTTGGCAATCGCCATGGATTGAACAGTTCCAATTTCAAGGGACTTGTGAGGATTCTAAGCAATGGTTGTGCTTGTTTCCACATTTGCGTGGGACTTCTCATGATCTTTAATTAACCTGGAAAAAAAAAAGGAAAAAGCAACCCCAATCAATACCAGTATAGACTTATAACATTTCTCACTTTTTTTAATTATTTACTGTTATCTATGTAATATGTTGTGTTGACGCATCATCAAAGATATCACTCGGTTGATGACTTATTTTACGGGTTGTACTATTAATCATATATATGGACCCTTCGCCAACTACTTAGGGGTATAGCCCATTCCCTCCATTCTCGTCAATCCGACTAATAATATTTTAGGTAGAACTCTTGTAATAAGGGTTATCTAAAATTGCCATAAAGTCATTATTTACCCGTTACAAAAATGTTATATTGACGCATAATATATGTAGAGCAACCCCCTAGACCACTACAATCAGACATAGTTGTGTACATTAAGGGGCGGGTCTATTATAAAATTTAGGCGCGAGAACATGTTAATTAGTCACTTCTCGTCACCAAAATAGGAACAATAATGATGTTGATGAACAAGTGACAAAGATGGTGAAAAAGGACTGACCTCGGGAGACTGGGAAGGATATATGCGAAGAAAAGAGAGAGAAACCGAGAAGTGATGACAACTAATAAGCTTATGATTGGCATGGTGTTATATATAGGGAATAGCATGTATCATAGTAGCAAAGTGACAATGTTGTTTGACAATAGAAAATTTGTTTAATTTGGATCCATAGCTTTAATATCACGACCTCTCTCTATCAAAATTGGGCTTTTTGGGCAGTCAACGCCCCCACCTGGGTGGTCCTCAGCACTAACCAGCCAAAAAGTTGATCCCTTGGTTTATAAATCATTAAAGCTTTTTGCCCAACTTTTAAACCCCTCAAATAGAAAAAGAGGGTGGAAAAAGCAAATAACTATTAGTTTTGTGGCCATTTCTTAATGAGACATAGCAGAGGGGTATATTAAAAAATTAAAGGATATTATGCACGCCCACCATCTTTCCAGGTTGCATTATAAAATTAAGATACAAAATATGGACCAATTTGTTTTATTTTCGAAATTTAGGCCTTCTCATATCTTGTCTTCATTTTTATGTCTCTCCTATAACCCTTTTTCTTTTTTAAACAAAAAAATAAATTTGAAGAATTTATTAATTTAAATTATTAAGATATGTTAAGAAAAATGCTAGCATATGTTCCTCCTCTTTTCTCTTTATAAAACATTAGCTTCTTCTTTGGTGGAGTTCTTGCTTGAAAATACCATTTTATTTTTTACAATTTAAAAAAAAAAAAAACTTAACTTTTCTTTTTTGTTAAAAATACCATTGAACTTGCTTAAAAATAATAGAATACACCACTTAACTTTAAAAAAAAATAAAAATATCACCGTCTTAATGACATTTTTAAATATTTAGTAAAGTTTAAAAGCATTTTTACCAGTTATTATTAGCTTCTTTTTCAATGATAAATCCTAATCTTTTCATTGGTTATGTTCTCTATAGTACTTTTTTTCCCTCAATAAACTTTTGAAAATATCTTCATCTATACGAATTTATGTGTATTCTTTTTCGTTCTATTTTTGGAGGGTTTTCATCAAATTAGTTTCACATCATTGTGGCTGCTTGGCATCGGTTTTTAAAATAATTACAATATGATTACGTAGTTGGTATCAACTTTTAAATTTAAAATGTGATAATTGATAAATCTTTTTGTCGAGAAAATTTTTAAATTTTTTGTGAAAGGTTATAGGAATTAAAGATATAGATCCTGGGAATTTCTACTATAGGAATGTCTAGCGATGACTATTTGCAGTAAGTTTTTTTTGTGATATAAAATTTTTGGCGGCTGATACCCTTTAGAAAAGAATTAAGTCAACATGATGCTGTGTATTAGTACCTAGTAAAGATGTTTATTATAGTTAATTAATTACCTAATTAATTAATGATCATAAAGTTAGTATCGTACCAACAAATTAGATTGTAGTTGTTCATAATGCCAAGTTGCTCATCACTTTACATTTTAAAAAAGCAAATTAAAAAAAAAGTTGGTCCATCATTACTTTTCTCCTTTATCTTTTTAATCGCATATTAAACTTTTAATTACAAGTTTTGTTTGCCCAAACCAATTTCATGATTCATGCTTCGATCAACATTTATACCATATATTCGGGTCTGTAGACTCGTTGATAAAACCCAATTTGAAAGAAAAAATTTTATTTTGTTTAGAAAATTGACCATAAAAATAGGATAAATTTTAAAAAATTAAAACAAAATACTTTTTATGGTAATTAGAGTCTATAGACCCGAATCTATAATATAATTTGTGCCTACAATATAATACATAGGATTGTCACTTTGTTCGACACCTAAAACTTGCAAATTTTTGGATGAGAAGGTTAGTTATCTTACACGACGCCTAGAACTTTCAATATAGAGGGTGTCATTGTCAGAATTGCTCCCAAAGCAATGCTGGATCTGCTTGCATCTCTCAGCAGTTGAAACTTCCAAAATGCATAATTCTCTTTTCTATCGATAAATATTTAGTCAATAGACTAATGAGTATAAGCTCCATGAACTAACTTACGAGAAACTATTCTTATAAGTCCGATTGAATTTTGAATGTCTAACGTAATCCATCTTGAATTTTTCCATATGGCGGCGGACCATGCACTTGTACGTCTCTCATTCAATTATTATTTCAATATTTTATTTATAAAATTCAAAGTTAAACTTAAAACATTAAAAGAGAAAGTTAAAATATTTACTTAAGTAATTTTATATATCTAAAATAATTTGAATCAATATATATATTAATTTTAATATTTTATATTTCTAATATAAAGTAATTTAATAATTCTATTTGTATTGCTATCGTATAAAAATATAATGTAAGGTAATTTGATCTAAAATAACCTAGAAAATTGATTGTGATAAAGTTTGTGATAAAAATACTATATGCATTAGCTCACCAAAAAGAAATCAGTAAAGACCACTAGCAAATAAATATATATTTTTGTTATCTATTTTTGGAATTGTATGAGATATAGTCACCCAAAATCAATGAAAAATCTAACACTAGACCTACAAAAAGAAAAAAAGAAAAAAAGAAATGAGCTTGAAAAAGACTATGTAATATCCAACCTTCAAAATCAAGCTAGATTTACACTTATCTTCAAGTGTTTGTGAACTTACCTTGAATATTTTTTTTTTTGAAAGGATAAGTACAACAACTAATAGATAACCTTTTTCGCGAGGGTTCTACCTAAGTTGTCCTCCATTAAAATGGAGATAAAAGAAGAAGAGGGAATAGTAAACCAAACTAAAGTAGAAGAAATACATTGACCAAACTTGCTACCCAATCGCAGCTCTATTCCGTTCTCTAAATGTGTGAACTTACGTTGAATTATCCAAACCTAATAAAATATAAATAAAAAATAAAAAATTCCCCTAACTAATTTTTTTAAAAAAAGAATAGAAGAGGGAATAGTAAACCAAACTAACGTAGAAGAAATACATTGACCAAACATTGCTACCCAATCAGCTGTTCTATTCCCTTCTCTAAATGTGTGAACTTACGTTGAATTATCCAAACCTAATAAAATATAAATAAAAAATAAAAAATTCCCCTAACTAATTTTTTTAAAAAAAGAATATGGACCCTACCATTAATCCATGATACACTTAAAAAGGGTCATCAATGAAAAACGTGCATCAAATCCTGAATGAGTACCCAATTGGAAAGTGGATTAATCAAATTAAAGCGAGATTAGTAGTAATTACTACTCAATTAAAAGCGACAACTAGCAATTAGAATAGTCATTAATTTGGAATTGGACCCGACCCGTTCCTTTTCCCGGTTCAGTTACTTCTTCTTTGTCAAAATACAAGCGCGTTGAACTTGGACCCCACTCTTTCTCTCTCCTCGCTTCCTACTCTGAATTTCCTCTCTCTCTCTCCCTCTCCCTCTCCCTCTCCCTCCTTCCTCGAACCGACATTGACGCCTCCGACCTTCCCCATATATAAAAACTCTCTTGCCTCTTCTTCCTCTATCAGACTCATCATCTTCTCTCTACTGCTTTCTCTCTCCTGATAACATTAAACCCCAGTCAGAACTCGAGCTGTTTATGCAAAACCCACATCAAACATTCAATCACTCTCTCGTCGTAAGAATACCCAGATCGAAGTCCAGAAGCCATGTATACCCACAACCCAGAACGCAAATCGAAGCCAATCGTGATCAGGGAAGTATGGGCGGCGAATTTAGAGTCTGAATTCGACCTAATCAGCAATTTAATCGACAATTACTCTTTTATCTCCATGGATACCGAATTTCCCGGCGTGATCTACCGCCCCCACAACTTCAACCACTGCCGGCCGTTGGATCTCTACCGACTCCTCAAATCCAACGTCGACGAGTTGAACCTAATCCAGGTGGGCCTCACCTTATCCGACGCCGCCGGAAACCTCCCCGACTTGGGGACCCAGAACCAGTTCATCTGGGAGTTCAACTTCTCCGACTTCGACGTGAAGCGTGACGCCCACGCTCCGGACTCGATCGAGTTGCTTAGGCGCCAAGGCATCGACTTCGAGAAGAACCGGAAGGAGGGGATCAACTCGGAACGATTCGCCGAGTTGATGATGTCATCCGGCATGGTATGCAACGACTCAGTTAGTTGGGTGACGTTCCACAGCGCGTATGATTTCGGGTACCTGATAAAGATCCTCACGCGCCGCCGCTTGCCCAGCCGTCTGGACGAGTTTCTGGCGGTGATGCGGGTGTTTTTCGGTAACCGAGTTTATGATATTAAGCACATGATGAGGTTCTGCAATAGCCTCTTCGGCGGGTTGGACCGGGTGGCCAAGACCTTGGAGGTGAACCGGGCGGTTGGGAAGTGCCACCAAGCCGGTTCAGATAGCTTGCTGACGTGGCAGGCATTCCAGAAGATGGTGCAGCTTTATTTTGTGAACGATGCTCCAGAGAAGTATGCTGGTGTTCTCTATGGCCTTGAGATTTACTAGGGATTAGTTGATCAATTAATGATAATATTAGTTGATTAATTCTTTATTAATTCTAACATTGCTTTGTGATATGGCGATGTAGTTAAATCTTGTACATTGGCCCATAACCTCCGCATTCAATTCAATAATAATCAAATTCTTTGAGCTCGTCTCGAGTTTCTTCTAGGTTTTTATTATACAATTTCTTATCATTTTTACAAATTTTTGTAGCCTTATAGTCTTACAGTGCCTTAAAGATAAATGAAATAAGGTGTCAGAAACTAAGTTCATAAAGTTTTCTAAGATTCTTATTTAAGTATCATACCTTATAGTTTACTGTAGTCTTACAGCTTACAATCTTGCAATAATTTTATATTGTTGAGACAGCCGCCATCTAACCGTCACGTTTTTATTTTAGTTTTAATGAGAAACACGATGATTGAGAGTGAGAAGGTAGAAGAGAGAAGGGAAGTCAATCAGCCGTCCATCTCTCTCAAACAGTCGTTGACTGCTTGACATTTCAACCTTCAAGTCGGACGGCTTGACTTTAAATACTCTTGCTTGTGTGTGTCACCTTTAAGTGTATAAAATAAAAGAGGCAGCTTCTTTATAACTATTGGGCCTTGGGCTGAAGACTTAGTTTATTTCTCGTTAGAAGTTTGACTTGAGCCAATGAATAGCTCTTGGGCTTCAACTTTTGTTTTACTTGTATTAAAAAAAAATACACAGCCCATTTTCTGAGAATTTGGGCTATGTAAACTAATCTTTCATGGAAACTACAGGTGTCAATAATGGACTGGATCAATAATAAGTTAGCCATTTAAAATACGTCGGAATAAATCAGGGCGCTTAGTAACCAATTACTTTATTTTTTAGTTACTAATTATACAAAGCACATGTTACATTTGGTCAAGTTTTATCATGTAAAATAGTCAGTGTATTGCTGTGTTTTATGCATATTTACTCATTTTGTAAAACGGGCTGAAAATGGGTCAAGTCTGAGTCAACCCAGTTAAACACGTTGCTTTACATGGAAATGCCTATTGTATTTAATGGGTTGACTCGAATCCGACATAATTTGGCTCGTTACCACCACTAGTGGACACGATTACGGAGAAGTATAATCTGAAATTATTATTTGGTGCGAGCCACCAAAAGAGCCCGAACCAGAAGGGTTGCTTCAAAAGAATTTCCACAAGCTATGTTATATGATGCAAACCTGAAATTTTCATGATGAGTTGAAAAAAAAAAAAAAAAAAAAAAAAAAAGAGGAGGTCCCATTTTCATCAAATATTCTGGAAAAGCAATGATTAATTGGGTTGGATGTTTATGGTTGGTAAAATTTGCTCATTCACGACATGTAAGATTTCAACATAAAGCTGAAAAATATTCTATCGAAAAAGGAGCAGCAGATTGGTGAAAATACAAGCAAAGTTCTCCCTTTTTGTGTCAGAAGCTAAGGGATTATTGCCTGTTACAAATTTAATTATCAATTTGCCAAATAAAATTTATATTTTATTGATATATTTTGCAGCATGCTTTTAACTGGCCTCTTATGCGAATGTCCTTTATGTTAGAAATGTCGATGTTAAAGTTGCCGATACTTTGGACCTAATATACATTCTCAGTGTTCTTACTCATAATGGCTTGACGTGTAATACCGAAATTATCTCGATTAAAAATTTAAACTTTATAGATGAAAACTGGAGATATATTTTATTAATGTGCTCTAAATTGATAGCTTGAGGTTACCTTAATTAGTCTCATAGACTTCAATAACTTAGATTAAATTATCCAAGAAGGAAAGGAAAGAAATCAAGTCCTTAGCTATCCTTACCTAAACCTAAGCTGACTTTAAAAATCATGATTTTAAGGTTAATTATTATTTAAATACGTAATTAATACAAAATTATCAAAGTATCTTATAAATAGATAGGGTTCCTAATCAACAAAGCCTTCGATCCCAACCATTACTTATCAACAATTTGATTATTATTTCAAGTCCATTTGACAAACAATATTTCGAGGTTTTATTTTTGTCTCGACACGACACTTATGTCATACTCATGTATTTTGTAAACATAATCTTTTCAAGCTACCATGAAATGTGGCCGTTGAGCTACTTTTAATTATAGGAGTATAATTTACTAGTATTTGGATAATGAATAATTAAATCTAGAGCAATTAACTTAATTAATTATGAGCCACTAGATGACAGGCCGCCAATTAAGTAGATGAAGCAAGCTTGTAAGAGATCCCCAACAATGGTGATTAATTAATTAATTTCATTATCATAATTACTTAATTAGCTAGGTGTTATATTATGGTAGCTTCCCTATTCAAGTCAATGAAGAATACCACACTCTAAATTAATCGAATAAAAGACTTGGATCAGCTATAATTATTTATAATTCTGGGGATGATTCACGAGCTGGATAAAATCTTCAACTTAATTATATTATTGAATACTTCAAATCTTACGCTAACTTAACTTCGAATTTGGTATTTCGTTTGCGTATCTAATGTTAAACTAATCAAACTGTAACATCGATTCTAAATTTTTTTATAATAAATCTCGAAAACTTTACCAGCTGAGTTAACTGAATAATCTAAGATGGATTATTTTCAAGGAAATATCATAATAGTATAACAATAATAACATAGAATCCTTGGGTTTGTGAGTCAAAGGTTTCTTAATTAAATTGCTATAGTAGAGTTGAACACACTAATTAATTATTGCTTAATTAGGTTGCTTAATGATCCGCTTTTTCCCTGTCTGTCATTTCTTGAAGTATATATGTTTCAGAGAAGAGAGGCATAAAAGCAGTTAGACAAACTTTTAATTAGTACCAGCAGTAATTATTATCTCATTATCATAATCATTACATATATCTGATAAATTCCTGTTCTTTAGATGCATGAGTTTTGGAAGTATATATAGGAAGGATATCGAGTGATTTAAAAGAGTTGTCAATCAAATTATCAACAGTAAAAATGTTGGCTTCTAATTGATTCATAGTTAATCTTATATGTGAAATTTTGAGGTCGAGAGAGATTATCCTGTTAGTTGTATTGTAAATTTATTTAAAGTGAAAGTTTTTTGTTTTTTAATAGAAGGTTAGCATTTCCATTCACTCAAACTAGGAACTTACATATGTTTCATTTGGAGCATTCCTCAAAATACATTTTTCAGTCGCTCTCACTGTGATGCTTTTAATTTTGCTTCTAATCGCTCTACCGCATTCTATACTTACATCTAAGGCATTTTGGCTTAGTGATCGGAAAATCCTTTTGTTTCTCTCCTTCTAGCATTGATACACTATGACTGTTGCTGCCATGCATCTCATGTTCTCCTCCTTCTTTGCCCCTTTGTTTGTCAATAAGTTATGTTGCCATTCATCCCATGTGAATTCTGTTAGATCTGCTTCGAACATTTGAAGGAATGTCTCTCTATAAACCATCTTGGTGTATGCACAATCAAAAAAATAAATGATTGTGTGTTTCATCAATCTCTTCACATAGTACACATTGAGTATTTAAAGTAAGAGTTGATATATATTAGAAATTAATGTTTTACGCACTACTAATTATTCTTCATGTTTTTCTTCCTTGATCATTTAATTAAAAGTTTTCACATAAATTAATCTAATACTTCGCATTTAGTTGAAGAGTTTTGTTAAAAACTAGCTGTGAAATCAAATTTAGAATGATACGGTTATTACAAACATGTTCGTTTTAGTTGTTAATAAAAACTATTTGTTAGTTGTTACAAACTGTTATGAGTTATATTATAAATAATTATAATTAAATAAAATTAATTATTATGAGCTATTATACTTAACCTTTTACGAACTATTATGAACTATTAACTATTATAAATACCTTTAATAAGCTAAGATACTATGGTTTCGTGCAGTTTCCCTTCCGCCAAGAAGTACTATACTTAGGACACACTCCAACTGACCATAACTTCTGACAATGTCAGAGGGATTTTGTATTATACATCTCTCTCTCTCCCTATACTTTCTCCCAACCAAACATGGCCTACCAATACAACCCTTCTGATTGCATATTTTGCCATTATTTGGAGTGGCGTTTCAGAAATTTGTCCCTTCACTTCACATTTTGTGTAAAAAAGTTACATATGTTTTTAGAGTCTTTTTTTTTTTCAGTAAATCTTGCTCTCATAATGCATGTGGATTATTCTTTTTTAATTGTTAACATTGTCGACAGACAATATAATAATATTTACATTATCTTAATCACAGTAAACTCCAGTGTAAATAAATAATTTCATATAAGAAATATTGTCTCATATATATTGAAGAAATTATTAAATACTTCGTCACGTTAGTGAAAATATATAATAATTTAGTTTGTTATCTCAAAGGCTTTTGCCTTCCATTCAAAAAGTCTATTCTTAGTAATAAAATAATACTAAAAGTATATCGATTCATTGTGATTAATTAATCTAATTACGTCAGTAAAAATTATGTATCTATTTGATTAATATATCTGAAATGGTCGGACTTTCATTACCTAACTTCTTCTCAGTGTCGAATCCTCGTAGGCGAAATTGGTCAATGACTTCAGCCATTATATTGTTAATGTCAAAACCCGTGAAGCTAATGAGGCTTTTAGGAAAACAACATTAGTGGTTTAGTTGTACTTCCACCGTGTTTTCTTCTTACATCAAAGTTTGAGTTTGACAAAGCCATCATTCCAATTTCCTAATATATATATATATATATATATATTCTCCCTATAATCATAATTAAGTTAATTACAACAACCTTAAATTTTATTATAAGTTATAAAATTTACTCAAAATTTGCTCAAAAATATATATAATTATGAATAATTGGCAAAAAAATTTAATCTCATAAAATTTTTTCACAATGCGGTAACTTTTTCAGACATATTATAATTAATATCAAGTATATATACACGCGTAAAATCATCTCATATAAGAATTATCGAATGTAATAGCCTCTACAAATTAAGTATGACATTTAATCGGAAGTCTAATTACTAGTAATATTAAAAAAGGAAAAAATCAGCATCACCAGGGGAGGGTGGCACGTGAGAAATGAATGCGATCACATGGAAGATGATGAACTCTGTTCACACGTGCGATGGAAGCCGGCGGCATGAGGGTCGGTATCGGAGACGAAGGAGTGACAAACGTCGACGAAGGCGCGGAGGATAAGGGGGCGGTGAGCGGCGGAGTTGAGGCGGAGGAAGCGGCGGAGGAGGTGGTGGAGATCCTCCTGAGAGAATATCTCCTTCTCCATGATCATCTGCATCATTGACTCCCTAAAATCCTCGTACGGATCCTCCGACTCCTTCACCACCGGTATGCTGTCCTCGATCTTGTTCGACGGCGATGAATTCTCCATCTTCTTCTCGGAGGGCCGGGATGGGCCGGGCTCGTCGGAGCAGTCCAGGAGCGTGGGGAGAAGGTGGTGGAGGTCTTGCCCCCGTCGGAGGAAGAGGAGGAGGGAGGTGGATCAGGCTCGGGCTCAGGCCTGCCCTTGGGCTTGGACTTGGACCTGGACTTGGGCATGGGATGGTATACGTTGGGGAGGGTTGGATGGGTGTCACTGCAGCCGCAGCCGAGGCGGCGGTGGGCTGTGAGGAGGCTCTTGAGGAGGTTTTTGCCCTGCTTGGCTGAGGACATGGTGGGGGTAGTATGGAGAGGGAGAGAGAGGGAAAAGAGACAGAGAGGGTATTATAGGTGGGTGGGAGTGGAGGAGGGAGATCATGAGGGACATTTGACTGGGAAGCTGTGGGTATTTAAAAAAGTAAAGGCTTTAATATGAATGTGTATGTTCAAAGTTGTTCTATTTAATAGGGTTATATTGTTATCACTTATCGACACACTATTTTTCATTTTTCAGACACCAACACCAACATGCATGTCATCTACCTTTCAGTTTTTTTGGGGCCGGACTCCTTGACGGTTTTATTTTGATCAATAATAACAACTCTCATTATCGATCCCGATATAAATAGATAAATCTATCATAGACATAACTAATGAAAAAATACAGTCTTGCATGTTAGAGCAAAAATGTAGACTATAAATGCAATTAACTTAACTGTAAAGTATTTTATTAAAAAAAGTTAAATATTACGTTTACGGAGACATATAATATCGTCTCACTCAAAAATTTTAACGTGAAGGATATTTAGAAATATATAAAATTAATGTAAATACAACTTGAATTATATAAAAATTAATATTAACAACAATAAATTATAGTTAAAAAAGAAAAACCAAAAGTTAACTGACAAGAAGTTAATCAAGGACAAAATGCACGTATGGGCCTATTTAAAATAGATCCTTAAAATAAAATTAAAAAAACGTTGGCAATTACATTAATTAGTATAAAGAAAACATATGGAATTATTTTTTTATTTTTTGGGTCTGAAGGGAACATATGGAATATTAGTACGTAGCAGGGGGCGACTTTATAAATATAAAATGAAAAATAAAAATGGAGCTACAAAAACAAAAAGGGTGAGGAACGCGGAGCGGCAGCTGACCCGGCCGGCTTAATCAAAATTATCAAAAATTAAGAAATAAAAGATTAAATAAATAATCCTACAAATATTTTGGCTGAACTTCTCTCAGAACTGGAGTTGCACAAATTCAGCACTACCAACTGCCTTCTTATAATTATAAAATTGAAAATTATAAAATTTGTCACATCAAGGTCGCCACAGCAAACATTTAATGTAAAATGATAAATTTCTTGCTAGAAATATATTTTTATGTCTCTTGTTTGAGTTTAAAGTTATATATATTCATACAGTAATTTTTTTAAAATGATTGAATAGTGAAAATTATATATATATATAATCACCATATCTAAAATAATGAATATGCTAATTATGAATGCTCGCAAGGCATGCATGGTTTTAATAACTGCTCTGTATGTACATATTTTTACAGCTAATGTGTATATAATGAGTTATAATTATTTTATCTTTAAAAGATTTGGTTGAAGTTGTGAAGACATGAATTTGAGTAGGGGGCTAGGCTAGGGCTAGGGCTAGGGTTAGGGTTAGGGTGCCCAATAACCACGTGAATTTGATGGCTCCTTCGTTTTGTTGGTGGGGAGATCTTCTAAAAAGTTGCCTTCTCTTGTACTTTGTTGTTGTACTAGGTGGTCTTATTAGCTTTTAAGTTTTCAATAATTTTTTTATTTTTAAGTATAATTATCAATTTTATAGTAACTTAGTTTAGATTAGTTAAGTTCTTTAATTGGACAAGTATTGATGAAAATATATTAGACGGTTCAGTTTTTGTTTTATAGTTATCATTAAAAAGGGATCTACAGCAGCATGCCATTCTACTTGCATTGAAACGATCTACAAAAGAAAAGGGAAAAAAATTAAAAAAGAGGGTGAAAATAACCATATGGGCCGTAGAAGTCCAAGCCCAGTATTTCCTGAGAATGTTCGGACCGCAAAGGTACCACACTAGACCCACTTCCTAAACTCTCTGGAAAGCAACTTTTTCAACAATTTTTCTAGTGGATATATTGCAAATTCTGGGAGACCTGTGTAACAGACAATGATCTTTCTCTCTCACCATGGAATTTTACGATCAAATGCCCCAATACAATCTAAAATGATAAACGTAGTGATTCAAACAGAATGAATTTACAATAAGCAACAATCCCTCTTTCACTAAATTGACAGAAAACTACTCAATGTTACAAGGTTCTCACTCGAGTTGAGATCAGGACATCCCTTCAAGGAGGTAATTCACATGATCTAGTCAAAGAAATCATAACCAAACCAAATAGCAAACGCAGTTTTTACATGAAAAACCAGCAAAGGCAGCTGGTGCTGCATTTGTTGGCATCCTGACTCAACCTTGTTCCTATAATCAGATGATAATGCATCATCATACCGGAACTCGATACTCTAGGAGAATGCTAAAATCTACTCCTCAGTCAATAGCTTAGGGAATAAATTATGTTCTGCTAGATATTCAGACTCGACTAAAGCCAACAGATGTACAACTAAAACTAATAGAAGCAAAGAGTACCCCCAGCATTACTTGCTTGTTGCACCGATTATCTATACCTGCTGGCTGTACACTGCATCAGCAACTCCATCTCTCCTGTCATCCCATTTTTGTGCATTGAGCGGTGATACACATCTTGAAGCATCAATGGAGCTCTTTCAAATTTAAAGACAATCTCAGGATGGAATCATCGAGGATTGTAACTTTGTAAGCAGTTACAGGTGTGGATCAGGGAACTCGCCACCAAGGACCATACAGAGAGGTACACCACAATAAACATCAATCACCTTCCTGTAGCACTAGCAGGAGGCACCTCTCTCGTATTTGATGATGGCGGGCTTTGTGGCTGTGGCGTGCTGACATTGGCCACTGTGTAATCTTCAGGGATACTCCCTAGTTCATTCCATTCAACTCCAGCTATGGTTCGGTTAAGGAATCCAAAGAGGGGTTTCTGTGAAGATTAGTTGCCATTTCAGAGCGCGAGATGTGCCCTCCCAACACAACCCTCCTTCCTTCTGTATAGGGTGAGGGGAGGAGCAGGAGGCGGGGTTTGTGGCATAGGTTGAGAATTAGAGAGAAGGAACCAAAAAATTTTTACGAAAGGATACTCTCTGTTCTCCACATGTCAGTGATGCTAACGTCGGTCTCAGATAGCAACCAGTAATCTGCATCACTCTGCAAAAGAAATACACAATTCAAACTTGCAGCTATTTTTCGTCCACCATATATAGTATACACACTCCCCACCCCCACCAAAGAAAAAAAAGAAGATGAAACCCAGGAAAAGCCTGTTACTTGCACTGTAGTGGCACTTACATAAGTTCAAAAGTACAGAAAGCATCAAGGTAAGGAAGATTTATCGATCTTTTTATATGCATGAATACAAACAGAGAAGCTAGTCCAATCTATAAATAAGATAGTGAATGCCGAACCAATTTCATCATCCAACATCCATGAAGAACTAATTTAGGACTTCTACAATATGGCAAGTAATAAGCTCAAAAGCCAAACTTACATCAACTTCAGGTACTATCTTCATGATCCCACTGACGAAGTCCTGAGAAGCACTGGCATCTGAGCTCATCCTATGGGTTTCTTGTCCTTGCATTTCGATTTCGTTGGTTTCCACTGAAGTTGTTGCATGTTCCTCATAGCCTGAGGTACTTGGCAGGCTTGGAGGTGCCTCAACACCATTGATCTCCTCAAATTTTTCTTCAAATTGACTGAAAGCAAGTGAAGGAAAATAATTATTCAATGCGGAAAATGACATCACACAGGTACTAGATGATGTGGGCACTTCAAATGAGAGGGGGAGGGGTCTAAGAATGGAACCAATGCCAGAGGCCAAGCTTGCCACCAAAATGTAAAGTTTTTAGTAACTTTAAGCATTGTTTTCATTACATCAGATGTAATCTAGAATCAGAAATTGTAACCAGAAAAGTATGTGGATGCACAGCCAGTGTAAACCCAATAGCACATAGGAAGCATCAAAGGTCTATGACGAACAGGAGGACATCCTACCTGACAAGGTACACATCAATAGGGCCCATTGTGCTCCGAAGAACTATTCTATATCTTCTCTGGGGATAATCAACAGCCTAATACATGAAGTGCATAGAAGTCAGATACCTCAGAAATTATCCAAACACAGAAAATTAACAAATATATATCAAATAACTTTTTGAAATTACCTCATCTGGATCTGGAACCTCTAAAGTTGTTCCGTGTGGGGCTTTAATTGCTATCAAGGTCTCATTCTGTCAAAAGTCATAAGCCTCACGTCAATATAGTGAAATAGAAGCAAGCACATTGTAGAGAAAAGACACCATGAACAAATAGAGACTGTTGACAATTTTGAGTGAAGGAAGACGGAAAAATACAAACCTGAAAACAGGGTAGCCCTTTTATATCTTCTTCAGTTACAAACAGCCACCTGATGGATGTCATTCCAACCCAGAAGCATGTCAGAAAAACAGGTTCCTGCTTCTTAGTAAAACTATAAAGAAAACAAATTAGAGGAAGGAAGCGGGAAGGAAAACATACTTCTGATTATTTTCATCTTCGCTCATTTCTCTCAATCTTTCTTGCATTTCCCTGTGACAGTTTGAAGCATCAGTATTATTCAAAGATAAAGAGATCAACAAGACAGGACTACAAAGACTGATAATCAAATAACCTTATATGTTCATCCAATCTACGCTCCTCCATTGAAAGGCTTTCAACATCTGCCTGCAAAATGAGAAAGACAACACTAAAACCAAAGACAAATAATTGGCATAACCTGGGAATTGAAGAGTGCATTCTTTACTAAGTGGCTTGAAAACTATTATAGCATTTTCGAAAAACAAATGATGAAATTCATCAAGTAATAACCTGTAGGGTAGCAACATTATCATCAGCATCACCTGGTCTTGAGACATCAAGCCCCCTGATCAATTAGTCAGATCATCGCTAGTAAATATAACAAATATTGGCTGAATTTCCAAGCAAGCACACATGAAAAGGCAAGTTAAATAAAATTGCTTCAATTCTACAGAGGAATACATACTTCCACTGTATTCTATTCTTCAACTTCTTTTCAATAAGACCAATGCCCTCTAGAACATTGGTAATATCATATATCCTCCTCTTTTGGACCTGGATTCCAAAAACAAAAAGGAGATAATCATCAGATTAATAGTATGATTGTAGATATTTTTTTTTTGGGGGGCTTATGCAGGCACAAGTTGCTGAAGAATACCTCTAAGGTATCAGCAGCCTTATTTAAATCAAGAATACCATCCTCAGCACGCTTGATTAATTCAATGAACTTTTTTGTCAAAAGCCCTGGATGATAAGAGAAACATTATCAATCATACAACTAAGGAGCAAATATAGAAAATCTCTATCTGGAACTCAATTTTGCTTGATGAAAGAATTATACTAGGAATTGGAGGCATAAGGTTAGTTACCCAGGGAGCTATCATAGCGACAAGGACCAACTGGGGTAAGGTTGTTGCCTGGAGAACCTGCAAGTTGATGAGTCAGTTAGCAGAAAAGATAACTAATACAACTGATAGAATTCCTTGCAGTTTTTTGAACAATACATTCCTAAAGAGAATTGCAGGAATCTGAAAAGGAATTCATCACAATATATTATCATGAATCATTGTGTCATGGCAGCACCCATTTACCAGTAGAGTTAGCATGTAAAGATTCCAGACATAAATACTAACCAATATTTGACATGGGAGTCTGAGGTGCAGCTCTGCTGTTTTTGGTAACCCTTGAGGCTCTTTGACCCTTGGCACCCTTGCCAGATATAGGTGTCTGGAGAGGGCTGTTAACTACTTCTGTGTACCCAGGACTGGTGGTCCAATGAGTAGACTCAGCATCGTACTCAGCTGCTTCACTCTTCCGCTTCATAGGCTGATAAATACCAGAGTTGTCACTGAAAAGTGAGTAGCATGTACAGGCTGTTGCAGAAAAAATGAAAGTATATAGAGCAGAAAAAAATTTAATTGTGATGAGAACACCTTGAGGTTAAGGGAAGCATTTAATTTTAACCAAATGCCTAGTAAGGGTGTCCATTGAGAAAGCTATGCAGATAGAACTGTTTGAACATTAGATCCAAAAGCATTCCTGTAGGATGCAGCTCATATACTAATTTCACTAGCTACATCACGTAAGGAAACTAGAAACTGATATAGATATAAACAGAATACGCAGAAAAATAAGTTTGGTATCCCGTCCCAGTCTGTTCTTTTGAGGTAACTCAATCTACATTCCCAATGAGTATAGTCCACACAAAGGAGAACATCAAATAAAAAGAAGAAGACAGAAGTGCAACCCATTCTGCATATGGTAAGTGGGCATAGTAGAAAATAGCAAGTAAAGAACACATCAAAAATTATAATCTTTTTCAGTGTGCTAGGGAATACAAAAGAAAAATCCTTAAGCTAAATGAGAAGACCACCAATTGCATAAGCTCTAGTTCACTATAAACATAAAACATATATTGACTTTTATTTTTGAAGAAAATGATAACAATACAAACAAGAATATCTTTCTGAAAAAGAATGATAGAGCCAATGGCGGACACACAATAGAACTTATGGTGTCTGAGGCAACTGCTAGTAAAAAATGTTTGTTAAAAAATCTGAATAAAAATCAAAAATTTCATAAAATTTTTAAAGTGGACACCTACAAAATTAATTAGCGCTTACAAAGTTTAAGAAAACACAAAAATCTACACCATTGCACAAAAATTTTTGGATCCGCCATTGGATAGAGCTGAATGCACTAGGAAGGAGATTAAGAACATGGATTGCTTCACTTTCATAATTACAGGTCAGGTTCCGAGGCTCTTGTCTAGGATTCCAGGGAAATTTTGTAATTAATTCCCTACAAAAATGTCTTTTACAGATTAGCCTCAGTCTCTCAGTTGTTCCCAAGTGCAGTAAGAACTGCTATCTCAATGCCTAGCGTCACCAACAATGGTGCATACTCCAACAGCAAAACTCAATAAGGGAATCACAAGTCAAATCATGATTAATACACTAGTGACTAGTTAGCTCAGATCATCAACAAACTGATTTGAGCTACGAGAGTCAAAAACTCATAAGACTCTATGTAATGGTAAGGTCTTAAAACAGGTGATCCTAGAGGCTCCACCAGATGTTTAAAACACAATTTCACAAACATGATCAAAATTATCTTTGCTTTCGCAACCTGTCTAACTTCAGAAATAAGTAAATCTTCAAAGCGATCATTAAAAAAACAAAATCTTAACGGGAACCATCGGAGACACCACTGATCATTCTATATATAGTACATGTCCATCAACAATTCCCAACTTTCAGATAGAAACAGCCATCTTTTCTTAGAGTAGCCAAATGGAGAGGATGACAAAAGCTTAAGAATATCATACTTTACAAAAATTCTTCACAAAGAGTAGCTGAAGGCATCTGAACCGATTATTTTAATCCCAGTTACCCCAAATGATAGTGATCCTATAGTCTACTAACGCACTAGTACATAATGGATATGAAGACCCCATGGTTACGTGCCACTTAACATGGTTCAGGTGATTTCATTTTGTCAAACAGAAAAACTCACTCTCTGCTCTCAATGGACATGCAAACTACGCTCATAGCATATATTCATGCCAGCATGGATAGGAAACAGATTGGTTCAATATTCACAATCTATAAACTCAAAACAACTAAACAATCCCAGATCTACAAGAAGAGCATTATGGTAAAGAAGCAAACATAAGGAGATTTCTACGTTAGATATCAAATATCATGTTATCAAAATTTGCATTTATTAATGACACTCAATAAGAGTCATAACTCAACAAGTCGAAAGAAATGAGAGATACAATAGATCAACTCAAAAGAATATCAAAACATCAGCAAGTTGGGTCACAAATAAGCTTCATCAACTTCACAATCTTCAACTTGCAGCATAATAAATCAAAATAGAGGCAAAATCTTCTTGCCAGAAATAAAGGGTTATCCATACTCAAGAACACTGAGGATAAATTGTCAGCAAAAACAAATGCATGAGTATTACCAATCAATACATCCATGCAAGTACTTTAATTACAAGAAATTAATGCATGCAAGTGTTTCTCATCTTTCTTGATAACCAATTCCACAATTTGTTGTATGGAACAGAATATCAAGATATTTTCATAAACAGCAACCTTCAGATTTGAATAAGCTGGAAAAATACTGGAAAATGCATAACATTTGACAAGCTAACTCAATATCAGCTAAACTGCCATTGTTATGATAGAGGAATGAATCAATTCCATATAATTAGATAGCATGAGTAAAAGAAATCCATATGAACATCAGAAGATCAAGAAAACATTCATGGCTTGAATTGTCAACGTCAAAAAGTGGTGCATACAAGGCAGCAGCAAGAATATGTTGCCATGTGCCCAATTTGCATATATCAACATGCAGAAGTAAAGCTCTATAAATATTTGACCCTCAGGTCTTATGAAATACTTTAGTCTCCCCAAGATGCATTTGCTATCCAGTCCTGAATCTCAATAACACCTGCTAAGCACTTCCAATCAATACACTCAAATTATTACTTACAGCCAACTTTCACACCCAAAGCAAAAATGTTGCTTACATTGCGTTTACACAACAATGCCAAGACAAACATATCTGAGTACTAAACCGACTACCGTATGACATCAAATGAACCGATACCAGTAATGTCTGTCATAACCCAACCAACAAACGACTACTAATCAATGCAATGGAGACCAAAGGACAAAAAGTTGAGAAGAAAACTGCTTTCAGATGCTACACAAAACTAACTCAGTTTCCGGGATTAACCAGTTAATCAGACTAACATACAATTCCCAAAAAAAATGTGGTAGATGCAAAAACAAACAAGCCAATCATTGACTTCTCAGCAGCCCAACCAACAAGCTTAATACTAAAATCCAAAGCCGAAACTTAAGTGGCCAGCAATTAAAACAACAATGGCGACCATTAAACAAAGAATTCATACTCATCATAAAGTCTCTCATGAATCAGCCAAAAGCCCAATTATTCAAGCACTAAAGGCCAGCAAATCGGAGGAAAACCTTAATCAATAAATTAAGCATATACAAAACCCATTAAATAACCATCCAGTCCAATATTACTCTTCATAAACTGAACCAAGCAAGATCCCCAAGTCAATTTTCCGAAACATCAATTAAGAACCCACGCAAAATCCAACGCAATTGGGAAAGAGATGAATTAAAGAGACTCACAGGCGACTTGACGACGACAGCTTCAGCCTCGGGTGGATGGGGAGGGGCGCGGTGGTCGGAGAAGCGGTGGTAATCGCCCGGAGGTGGCACAAAGGGCGGTTTCATGGTTGTGAACGGAAGCTGCCGTTTGGGAGGAAGCGGCGGCGGCGGCTGCTGCTGCTGCGATGGGTGATTGGTAGCTTTAGGAGCCGACATTTCCGGATGGAAACCCTAGATTAATCAGGAGTACGAAGCGATCGAAGCTTGAGTTGAGGGTTTGGTGGGGGTTTGAGGGGATCGAGAGGGTTTTGAGGAAAGTGAAATTGAGGAGGGAGAGAGAGGGGGCGGGAGAGAGGGGAAGAGAGCGAGGAGGAGGCAGAGGGGAAGATCGGAGGAGGGAGGTGGATCTGGTGGAGGAGGAGGTGGTGGAGGTGGCGGTGGAGAAAAGGCGGAGGAAGGAGAGAGAAGGAAGAAGAATACGAGGGAATGGGGAGGGAAGGGGAAGGAGGGAATTTGGTTCGGATACAACACAGATGTGATTGTGGAGGGAAGCACTTACAACCCCAACTTAATTTAATTTTCTCTGCTTTTTCTTTTTCTTTTTCTCCCTCCCACCCCAGCCAGCCCCTGTTTATATTATTTTTTTTTCAATGAAATTTCTTATATTTATTGATTAAAAAAATCCTCCAAGAAAACCTGCGAGTGAATTATCCCTATTACTTTGAAGGGATGGATGACATATTGAAATGGAATCTTCATTTATTTTATAATATTATTTTTTTATGAGTGGAATCTTTATGAATGTGGATATTTAAAACCTTCATTTTTCTGAAATATTACATAATTAAAAATAAGAAAATTATAAAGTTTAATCAATAAAAAAGACAAATAAAACACAATATTTTACAAAATAATATCTTATGATATTATTTTTTATAATTACCTTTAAATATACATGTCTCATCTACACTCTCCTAATATCACACTTTCCATGATGATAAAAATGCAAGACTTTAAGTCAACTTAAAAATAGATCATTATAAACGTTATTTTTTATATCTTATATTAGTATTTTTAAGGTTTATTTTTAATAATATTTATATCAGTATTTATAACTACAATTGTAATATCAGGCAGTATTTTCAATCTCCTTAGTGGGATAATATATTTCCTCATAAATTAAAAAAAAAAGAAAATCATTTATTTTATTTAAGGTTATTTATAATAGTAGTATTTTGAAGTAAAAGAAGAAAATGTGGTAATTCCCGCCTTGAACAGAAAATAGGAAAAAGAAAGACGACGGAAAAGACGGAAGAAACTGGGGAGGAGTGGGGAAAAATGCACGTGAAATGGGCGCGTAAACCACGTGCTAATATAATCTGCCGCGTGGAGGGCCCACCTCCAATCCCAACCAAACTGCCTCCAATCGGCGCCATTTAGGGCATTTTCGTAGCGGCCTCTGGTGGGCCGGGCTAATAGCCTTTGGGTCTGGCCTCATGGCCCATCAAACAAAAATCAGCTCAGAAATATAGTTGCACAAGAAAACTACGAGTACATCATTGACAATGTCCCTGAGTGACAATGAGTAGTTCAAATGTTAGCATCTTATACAGCAGGTAAGCACAAACAAGAACAAATCACATCATCGACATTGACAAAGCAAATACTTCAGCAAGACCACACTTTCTCAGACACGACGTGAAATTGACTAGGATATAGTGAGACAAGCCCAACAAGTTCCATTGTTATTGGACCTTTGCTCTTTTCCGGGCCAGGAACCGTTCTTTAGCCGCTGCGAGAGCATCCTCGCTTTTCTTGTGATGGTCCCGCTTGGGCTGATCATTGGGGGTTGCTCCCCAGGTGCTGGGTTCTCTTGTGCGGAAGCGGGGGAGGCGGTCCTAGAATTTGAGATGGACCTGGGCTTCTCTCAGTAATAACAGATGTTTCTGCTTCACGTCCGTGTTCCAATCTAGACGATGAAGGCCCAGGTGAGCCGGGGATGGCTTAGCACCTGATTCCTTTTCAGGCCTCTCTGCACTCTTTGGCTCTTCTCTGGCTGGGATTGATTCATTATCTTGCCTCTCTGGCTTCTTCAGCTCTTCTTTTGTAGCAACTGGTTCTTTTTCCTGCCTTACTGGTTTCTTCACCTCAGACTTCTCAGCGGCTCCAAATGCAACGTTCTTTGACAGGTTGAAGTAGAAATCCGTCAGGTCACTCTTCTTTGTTACCTGAAAAGTTGAAAGCCCAAAATTAGTAAGGTCTGCTTCAAAACCAAGTGATTCCTAAGAACTTGCTTTTACTCCAAGACTAACTGCTGAAGATGCACAATATTCAGAACCAAGTGATAAAGAGTAGATATGGTAAAGAATTGAAGACATTCTAATAGTATCAATTACTACACGATATCTTGTCTAAATGCTTCGTCGAATAAGCATCAAGGATAGCTAGAGATTGCATACAACTAACCAAGTGAATAACTCAATATGCAAATCATATAGTAATATAATCCAACTGAGCTGCGGAAGATCACATATTAGGTAGTTGGATAGCCAGTCAGGCATCATGATACCATTTTTATGGCCTCGTGAAACAAATTGGTAGGTTACAGCTTGAATGGTTAGGTTATTTGATTAATATGTATATTAAAAGAACCCAGAAAGCCTTTGTTTAATAGCAAGTTCAGGAAATCTTGCTGTTCTGGAGACCTATGTCAGAAGCATGGGAATGCCCATCAACACAGATATCCATCAAAAGCACAGATACAGCAATCAGAGAGAAGGCAGTCCTAAGAACTTCGAATAATAATCCGACAGCAACACCCCCCAAAAAAAAAAAAAAAAAGTTCCAGCAAGTCTATGCATAAATTGCACAACCCCTTCCCCCTCCACCCCTAAAGAAAAACATTGCTCCATGTTTTACTCATTGCATACTTGTAATCTTCATTTACTTTTCTCCGTCTTTTGATTACTTGCTGTAATTAATCAAATCTCAAGCTCTCATGTATAACCATTAAAATTTTAAAGCATTTGATGAATATAATTTATTAAGGTAAATATTACAACATGAGAAATTATGCTTTATTACCAAGTCACAGAATCAACAAAAAAGAAATGATAAGTTCCCCTGGAAGCATAAAGAAAGATACTAGAACTTACTTCATCCCTCTCTTCACGGAGCTCACGCAGGCGTTGCTCTTCCATCCATTTTGCCTGCTCTGCGAGCTTCTTTTTGTAAGCACTCGTGACAAATTTGTCTTTATCTGCGAAGAGGTGGTCATCTTTGCTTCTTTCTTTTGCAAGCTTCCTCTCATAAACAATCTCATGCTCTCGCTCTCTCTGTTTGGCCTTCTCCATCAATGCTTGAATGTATTTTGACTGAAATTTTGAAAATGTGCATAAGAAATACGGCAAAGGTTTAAGTATCTTTAGCAATGAAATTAGCGAAAAAGGACCTAATGAGTAGAATACAAGGCAGAGCTGCATTTGCAGGGGGCTAAACAACTTAACGAATGAAGGCACGAAACAATGGACTTCCTGCTTTTCGAGGAATCCTGGAATGGAGACGTACATAGATCTCGGCAGAAGCAACACCTAAACAGAATATAGAGTACACTCAAGGACTCAAAGACATGCATTAACAAGCACGAAGTTTTGGATAACGCTTTCTTCTTCTACATCCTCAAATGTACTCCTCCAGGTTTAAAAACTGAGAGCTGGTACGCAGATGCAAATGAAAATGTATGCAAAATCCCTACCTCACCCCCACCCCCAACCCCTAAAAAATAAAAATAAAATTGCGATAAGTGAGCACAATGCTGCGTAGGATACATCATCTTCATAGATTTTAAGAAATTCCAGCACCTTTAAGCAGTGCTGTATGATTAAAAGCATATAAGAGTGCTGTCCACACAACATAGGATGGCCGCAAGGGAGGTTCAATCCTGGAATGGAGATGTACATAGAGCTCAGCAGAAGCAACAGCTAAACAGAGTATGGAGTACACTGAAGGACTCATAGGCATGCATTAACAAGCGCCAATTTTTGGATAACGCTTTCTTCTTCTACATCCTGAAATGTACTCCAGATTTAAAAATATGAGAGCAGATAAGCAGATGCAAATGAAAATGTATGCAAAATCCCTACCTCACCCCGCCCCCAAACCCCTAAAAAAATATAAATAAAAGAGTGATAATTGAGCAAACTGCTGCCTAAGATATGTCATTTTCATAGATTTTAAGAAATTCCAGCACCTTTAAGCAGTGATGTATGATTAAAAGCATACAATAGGATGGCTACGAACACCCACAAGTGGGTTCAAAGTCCAACAAAGGAACAGAGAGATTTTTCTATTTTAAACTTGGATACTTGCTTTCTCACATGAGCATGGTACTAGAATAAGTTAACTTAGTATTTCCTAACTTAATTGCTACTGTGGCCAATACATAATGGGTGTTGGAAGGCACTTACCATATGGCAGTCACAGTGAGGGAAGAAGCATACAATGTTCAAAGGAATTGTCTACTTCAACACCTATAGTGCATCGGGCTTTATCTCAAAGCCAGGAGCCAAAAAACAGTACCCATGAATCTAGCACCCGTTCCTATGGAGCAGGCATGAAGAAGATCCCATCGAAAAGCTATAAGCGGAAATAAATGTGAATCTCACAACACAGACATACAATTGGACGAGGATTTCAGAAGCAAATTGGTCTCAACTCTTGACTCCCAGTGAGTTGTTTAATGCAAGCATTTGGTTTCTGTTGATCATCTAATTCTCACTATTGTTAATTTCAGAAAAACCACAAGCAATATTGAAATTTCAGGAAATTATGTAGAACCAAATACAAACAAATAGCCTTATTTCTGTCCCCTCCACTTCAGCTCACATTAGCATACAAAATGACAATCAAAAGCCAGAATAAATAAATTCCTTGCACACGAGAGCCTTCTCTTTCAAATTCAGTATGAAGTATGTAGTTTTTTCACGCAATATTCCAATCCAACTACAATATAGCACGTGGTTGAGTTAACTTGGTTGAGTCATCAAGTGTAATAAGCAGGAAACAGTTGTAGAGCCTAGCTAGAGCAACAATAAAATCAGGAAAACTCTTACGCTACTTCCATAACGATTATTAGCACCGAAGGCAGCAATACCACATATTAACTAGTGAATTAATGGCCAATCTGGTTATATTAACATGTTCCCTCTCCATAACACCACAATAAATTTCCAACTTCGAGCACCATAGCTACCATGGTCACCAAAATCTATACTTTTCCACTGATTGTTAGCCTATCCAAAACGGAATGGCATTGATCTATAGCTATACTTCTCAATTGTAAAACATTCAGAATTACAAAGATGTTCAAATGACCCGATCGACAAAAAGGAAGAAGAGAAAGTACCTGACGTTGCTGGCGATCCTGGGCTTTAGGCTGAACAATTTTGGCCTTCATATCATCATAAACCCCATCATAATCAAATACTGATGGGTCCTCTTCCAACGCTTTCTTATGCTGCTGCTCAACCTGCAACAAAGAATCAAAATTGACATCCATCTCCTGCCCTAATTTCGAAAAGCCCACCACCCAAATTACAGAGAGAGAGAGAGAGAAAACAAACATCTTTGAGCGACTTATTCTTGGCGGCCTGACGGGAAATTTCTCTCTCCACATCGTCGTCGTCGTCATCGTTGAAGCCGGCAGGTTTAGGGATCGGCGGTCTCGCCTGGTGCTGCTTTTGCTGGGATTTGGGAACCCTGAGCTGCAAACCGTACTTCTTGTCTTGCATGATTTTGAAACCCTAAATTTCTCCCAGATTCTAATTCTACAGCAGGAATTCGAAACTCTGAAATCCTTAGTCTGAATTTCGTGCTAATCGGAGTCGCTAATGGCTACAGCGAGTTCCGCAGAGTTAACCCGGCCGTGCTGCGATCTCCACTCGGTTACTCAGGGCCAGATTGGCTTATCAAACAAACCACTTCTCCGCTGGGGCTGAGGCTGAACCTCGGCTTGGATAAAAGAAAGACCCGAACCTCATATACTCGGACCAGTTCAAACCTAATCACAGTTCAAAAACAATGACAATGTCACATATACTAATCATTAAGATTGTCGGAGGAAGTCGGTGGAATGATGGCACTGACTCTATCCTTAACCCACTCTCCCAGGGTTCGAATCGAAGGGAGCGAATATTCCTCATTTGTGAGGATATTGTGTGTGGTGGAGGTTTGAGACGACATCCCCTATCCCACGACTCGTAAAAAGTCAAATATATCTTAACAAACCTACCGATAATTCAAGAGATTCTTATCTATTTAAGACACATTATCGATCATTTCATGAGCATTGTACATCAGAAAATCACTCAAATAACACACAAAAATCTTACTCATTCTTGGCATTTAAATTCATAAAGAGAATATTGTGAGCGCTTCTAAGACCAAAAATGAAGGCTATTATCCATGATTTTTTGTAATTTTTAAAAAATTTCGGAAAGTAGTTGTCAAATAATATTTTAATAAACCTACCGACAATTCAAGAGGTTGAATAAAACACCCAAATCTTACTCATTCTTGGTTACTTTAGGATCACTTTCAAAGATTTAAAAGACAATAGTAATGTTATAAGTAGAAATTATCAAGATCATCCAAATTCATAAATATAATATTGTGAACTTCCTAAAGGGTTTCGGACACATAGTGGTCAAGTGCTTCCAAGACCAAAAAATAAAGGCTACTATCAAGGATTTTTGGTAATTTTTTGGAAATTTTCGAAAAATTGTCAAATAATATCTTAACAAACTTATTGACAATTTAAGAGATTCTTGGATATTTAAGGCCCATTCTAGATTAGGATGGCAATGGGCGTGGGTCGAGGTCGGGGACCGACCTCCTCGCCCCGCTTTCGTTGCTCGGTCCTTGCCCCGCTCCAAATTTGGGGGACGATTCTTCACCGCGGACCCGACCCCAACGAGTCCCCGGTTGCTCGGCGAGGAAAATTCCTTGAACAAAATATTGAAGAAAGTCCAAGAAAATTAATTTCAAAACCAAATAATAATACAAATCTACAAGGGTAAAATCCTCAAGACTGATTTTTACACTTATTTCTCCTCAAAAATACGAAAAAATACAAAATTAAAGAAAAATTACCATCAATTAATAGTTATTCATGGAGGTTGAGGAGACGAGAATGAGATCCAGGGGAAAGGAGAACAGAGCAAGAGGCTACACAGGTTGAGCGCGGCCATGGGAAGAGAGGAGCGAGAGATGAGTGACCGAAGAAGAGAGCGATTGAGAGCGAGCAGTGAGTTGTTAGATGAGGGTGAGAAGGGAGAGAGAGCGGAGAGATGAGTGCGGCGCCTGTGAGAGCGAGAGATGAGAGTTACGGATTTGAGAGTGAGAGAGTAGAGGAGAAAGAATGAATGGCTGGCGCTCGGAGGGATAATTTTTATAATTAGGGTTATGAAGGGGATGAAATTACAAAAAAGCCCTTTGTAGTAATTTAGGAGAATTTTAACAAAAAAAACGGGGAATGGGGTGGGGAACGAGGCCAAAATTTCGCCCCGTCCCCGTGCCCGCTCGGGGAAGAAGTTGCCCCGTCCTCGCCCCATTCCCCGTTCGGGCGGGGAATTTTCCCCGATTCGGGGCTAGGCAACTTTGGGAACAGAGATTCCCCGCCCCATTGTCATCCTTATTTTAGATCATTTCAAGAACATTGTATACCAAAACAACACTTAAATAAAACACCAAAATCTTGCTCGTTCTTCTCTACTTTGGGATCACCTTATCAAATCAAAAAGACAATTATAATGTCATAAGTAGTAATTATTAAGATCATCTAAATTCATAAACATAATATCGTAAACTCCCCAAGGGGTTTCGGAGGCATAGTGATCAAGTGCTTCTAATACCCAAAAATGAAAGCTATTATTCACAATTTTTTGCAATGTTTTAGAAATTTTCGAAAAGTCGTCAAATAATATCTTAACAAACCTACTAACTATTCAAGAGATTTTTGGCTATTTAAGGCCTATTGTATATCATTTCAAGAGCATTGTACACTAGAAAAAAAAACCTCAAATAAAACATCCAAATCTTCGTCATTCTTAATTACTTTGGGATTACCTTCTAAGATCCAAAAGATAATAACAATGTCATAAGTAAAAATCATCAAAATAATCTAAATTTCTAAAAAGAATATTGTGAACTTCCCATATTGGTCAAATTCTTCCAAGACCCAAAAATGAAGGCTATTATCCACGATTTATTAAATTTTTGGGAAATATTCGGAAAGTTATCAAATAATATTTTAACAAAACTAGTGACAATTCAATAGGTTCTTTGCTATTTAAGGCCCATTGTAGATTATTTGAAGAGCATTGTTCATCGGAAAAACACTCAAATAAAATGCCCGGATCTTACTTATTCTTGACTCGTTTTGGGATCACCTTCTAAGATCAAAAAGATAATGAAAATGTCGTAAGTAGTAATTACTAAGATAATCTAAATTCATAAAGAAAATACTGTAAACTTCCCAACGTTCGTGAGAGGCATAGTGGTCAAATGTGTCGAAGATCCAAAAATGAAGGCTATTATCCACGGTTTTTGCGCTTTTGGAAAATTTTTGAAAAATTGTCAAATAATATTTTAACAAACCTGCTGACAATTCAAGAGGTTTTTGGCCATTTAAGGCTTATTCTAAATCATTTCAAGAGCATTGTACACTAGAAAAGTCTCAAATAAAACACCAAAATCTTGCTCATTTTTTGTCGCTCTTCTAAGATCCAAAAGACAATAGCAATGTAATAAGTAGAAATGATCAAGATCATATAAATTCATAAAGAAAATACTATGAGCTTCGTAAACATTTCGGAGGCATAGTGGTCAAGTGCGTCCAAGGCCAAAAAATGAATGTTAGTATTAATGGTTTTTGTAATTTTTAGGGAACTTTCACAAAGTTGTCAAATAATATATGAACAAACCTGCTGATAATTCAAGAGGTTTATGGCTATGTAAAGCTCATTCAAGATCATTTCAAGTATATTTTACACCGGAGACTCACTCAAATAAAACACACTAGTTTTACTCATTCTTGACCGATTTGGGATTACCTTCTAAGATCAAAAAGACAATGATAATGTCGAAGTATTAATTATCAAGTTCATCAAAATTCATAATGATAATACTCGTGAACTTCTCAAGGGGATTCGGAGATATAGTGGTCAAGTGCTTTTGCAAGACCCAAAAATGAACGCTATTATTGCAAATGTTGGAAAATTTTTGAAAAGTTGTCAAATAATATCTTAACAAATCTACTGACAATTCAAGTGGTTCTTAACTATTTAAGGTCCATTCTAGATCATTTCAAGAGCATCTTACATAAAAAATAAAAAAAAAACACTCAAATAAAACATCCAAATTTTGCTCGGTCTTGGGTGATTTGGGATCACCTTCTAAGATAAAAAAGACAATGACAATGTCAATGTCATAAGTATTAATTATCAAGATAGTCCGAATTCATAAAAAATAATATTGTGAACTTCCCAAGGGGTTTCGGAGGTATAGTGGCCAAGTGTTTCCAATGCCAAAAAATGAAGGCTAATATGCGGTTTTTTAAAATTTTTGAGAAATTTTTAAAAAATCATGAAATAATATCTTCACAAACCTAACTAAATATTCAAGAGGTTCTTGCCTATTTAAGACCCATTCCAAATCATTTCAAGAGCATTGTTTACCAGAAAAATATTAAAAAATAAAATATTACTCATTCTTGGCTACTTCGGGATTACCTTCTAAGATGCAAAAGACAATAACAATGCCATAAGTAGAAATCATCAACATCATCTAAATTCATAAAGATAATAATGTGAGCTTTTTAAGAGGTTTAAAAGGTATAGTGGTCAAGTGCTTCTAAGATCCAAAAATGAAGGCTATTATCTACAGCTTTTTGCAATTTTTGGGAAATTTTTAAAAAGTTGTTAAATAATATCTTAAGAAACCTACTAAAAGTTCAAGAGTTTCTTGGCTTTTTAAGGCTCATACTATATCATTTCAAGAGTATTGTACACCAGAAAACACACTCAAATAAAATACCAAAATCTTACTCATTTTTTATTATTTTGGGATCACCGTCAAAGATCAAACACACAATGGCAATGTCATAAGTATTAATTATCAAGATCATCTAAATTCGTAATGATAATACTGTGAATTTCTCAAGTGGTTTTAGAGGCATAATGGTCAAGTGTTTCCAATACCTAAAAATGAAGCTATTATCCATGATTTTTGAAAATTTTGAGAAATTTTCGTAAAATTGTGAAATAGTATTTTAACAATCCTACAAATAATTCAAGTGGTTATTGGTTATTAAAGGCTCATTCTAGATCATTTCAAGAGCATTGTGCATCGGAAAAATACTCAAATAAAACACCGAAATCTTACTCATTATAGGTTGCTTTAGGATCACCTTTTAAGACCAAAAAGACAATGACAATGTCATAAGTAGTAATTACCAAGTTAATCAAATTTGATAATGATAAAACTGTGAATTTCCCAACGGGTTTCGGAGGCATAATAATCAAGTCTTTCAAGACCCAAAAATGAAGGCTATTATCCATAATTTTTTGCAATTTTTCAAAAATTTTTGAAAATTTGTCAAATAATATCTTACTAAACCAACTAACAATTGATGAGGTTATTGGATGTTTATGGTCCATTCTAGATCATTTCAAGATCATTATACACCAGAAAACACTCAAATAAAACGCCCAAAATGTTTCTCATTTTTTGTTGCTTTGGGATTACCTTCTAAGATGCGGAAGACAATAGCAATGTCATAAGTAGAAATCATCAAAATAATCTAAATTCCTAAAGAGTATATTGTGAGCTTCGCAAGGGTTTTCGAGTTATATTGGTCAAATTATTCTAAGATCCAAAAATGAAGGTTATTATCCACGATTTTTTGAAATTTTTGGGAAATATTCGGAAAGTTGTCAAATAATTTTAACAAACCTACTGATAATTTAAGAAGTTCTTTGCTATTTAAGGCTCATTTTAGATCATTTCATGAGTAATGTACATCAAAAAACACTCAAACAAAACACAAAAACTTGCTCATTCTTAGTTGATTTGGGATCACTTTCTAAGATCAAAATGACAGTGGCAATGTCATAAGTAGTAATTATAAAGATAATCTAAATTCATAAAGATAATATTGTAAACTTCCCAAGGTTTTTCAGATGCATAGTGTTCAAATGTTTCGAAGTCCCTAAAATAAATGCTACTATCCATGATTTTTTGTAATTTTTGGAAAATTTTGAAAAATTATCAAATAATATTTTAACAAACCTACTGACAATTCAAGAGGTTCTTGGACTTTTAAGGCCCATTCTATATCATTTCAAGAGCATTGTAAACCAGAAAAACTCTCAAATAAAACACCAAAGTCTTGCTCATTCTTGCTCGCTTTGGAATCATCTTCTAGGATCCAAAAGATAATAGCAATGTCATAAGTAGAAATTATCAAGATCATCTAAATTTATAAAAAGAATACTGTAAGCATCCTAATGGGTTTAAGAGGCATAGTGGTCAAGTACTTCCAAGACCCAAAAATGAATGCTATTATCCACGGTTTTTGCAATTTTTGGAAAATTTTCAGAAAATTGTTAAATAATATCTTAACAAACTTACTAACAATTCAAAAGATTCTTGGATATTTAAGGCTCATTCTATATCTTTTGAAGAGCATTGTATGCCGGAAAATCACTCAAATAAAACACCAAAATCTTGCTATTTCTTCGCTACTTTGGGATCGGTTTCTAAGATCGGAAAGACAATGGCAGATGTCATAACTAGTAATTTTCAAGATCATCTAAATTCATAGTAATAATACTGTGAAATTCCTAAGGATTTTCAGAGGCATAGTGGTCAAGTGTTTCGAAGACCCAAAAAGAAAAGATGGTTTTTTACATTTTTTGAAAAATTTTCGTAAAGTTATAAAAAAAATATCTTAACAAACCTAATAAAAATTCAAGATGTTCTTAACTATTTAAGGCCCATATTAGATCATTTTAAGGGCATTGTACATAAAAAATACACAAATAAAAATCAAAATCTTGCTCATTCTTGATTGCTTTCGGATCACCTTCTAATATCAAAAGGAAAATGATAATGTCATAAATAGTAATTATCAAGATAATCTGAATTAATGAAGATAATACTGAGAACTTCCAAAGGGTTCAAATTTATAGTGGTAAAGTGTTTCCAAAACCGAAAAAACAAAGGCTATATTATCCACGAGTCTTTGCAATTTGTGAAAATTTTTTGAAAAATTGTCAAATAATATCTTAACAAACCTATCGACAATTCAGGAGGTTCTTGGCTATTTAATGCTCATTCTAGATCATTTAAAGAGCATTGTACTCAGGAAAAATACTCAAATAAAACACCAAATCTTGCTCATTTTTGGCTGCTTTGGGATCACCTTCTAAGATAAAAAAGACAATGGCAATGTCATAAAAAGTAATTATCAAGATTATCTAAATCCATAATGATATATTGTGAATTGCCTAAGGGATTTCGAGAGGCATAGTGGTCAAGTACTTACAAGACATAGAAATAAATGCTATTATCCATGGTTTTTGCAATTTTTGAGAAATTTTCGGAAAGTTGTTAAATAATATCGTACTAAACCTACTAATAATTGAAGATATTCTTGGATATTTAAGGCCCATTTTACATCATTTCAAGAGTTTTCTACACCAGAAAAACACTCAAATAAAACACCCAAATCTTACTCATTTTTTCCTCCTTTGAGATCACCTTCTAAGATAAAAAAGACAATGACAATGTTATAAGTAGTAATCAAGATCATCCAAATTCATAAACATAATATTGTAAGCTTTCTAAGGGGTTTAAAAGGCATAGTGATCATGTGTTTCCAAGACAATGTTATAAGTAGTAATTATCAAGATTATCCATGGTTTTTGTAATATTTGGGAAGTTTTTAGAAAGTTTTCATATAATATCATAACAAACCTACTTACAATTCAAGAGGTTCTTGGCTATGTAAGGCTCGTTCTAGATCATTGCAAGAGAATTGTACACTAGAAACACACTTGAATAAAACACCCAAGTATTGCTCATTCTTGATCTGCTTTGGGATAACCTTTTAAGATCAAAAAGACAATGACAATGTCATAAGTAGTAATTATCAAGATCATTTAAATTCATAATGATAATATTGTGAACTTCCCAAGGCGTTTCAGAGATATAGTGGTCAAGCGTTTCCAAACCCAAAAATGAAGGCTATTATCCACGAGTAGGGTTGTGCATTATTCAGTCCAAAATCGGACAAACCAAAAATCGGTGTGGACGAGGCTTGGACCGGACTGGACCGACAAAGTTCGATCTAGTCCTTGGTCCTAAAAATTTCATAGTTTGGTCTTCGTCTTGGGCCGGGTTGGTCCATCGATTTTCGGTTCGGACCAAGACCAGTTAGAAAGTAGGGTTTTTTTTGTGAGTTTATCAATTATTTATTGCTTCAATCGGTCTCCTCCTCGCCTCTCTCTCTCTCTCTCTCTCTCTCTCTCTCTCTCTCCTACTCATATTCTCTCTCTCGCCCTCCTCGCGTGTTGCTCTCTCTCCGGCACATCCACATGTCTCTTTCTCTCTTTCTCCTACTCGGCCTCTCCTCGCGCCCTCACCGTTGCTATTTCTCCGGCGAATTGTCTCTCTCGGGCATAAAATGGAGTGGGTGTCGAACAATGGCCATCGGAGACAATGAGGAAGACCTCTAAGACCACCGACGCCTAGCCTTTATTGGTTAATTCTAGTTCCAAGTAGAGTGGGTGTAGAACAAAGGCCAGCGGCGACGATGAGGAAGTGGAGTGGGTGTCGAATAGTCGGTGTTGCCCTTCGTTTCTTGATGTGTTTTTCAATTTGTCATTTCTTTATCTATGATTTTTGTTCTGGTCTATAATGGTAATTATCCAATTTCTTTTTTCAAATCTGTATTTTTGTGGGTTGATTTATGAGTATGGTTCTTCAATTTCTCTCCTTTTTTTTTTTTTTTGGGTAGAGTGAATATGCATTGGTAGTGTTTGAATGAACATAGATTTTGCTTCATTGTTTTCTTTTTTGGGGTTAATAGTTTGAGATTGTATGTTCATGAATATTATGGTTCTCCCAAACAAACAAAAAAATGCTCAACATTTTTTCGGTCCGGTCCATGTCCAATCCATCTCCGGTTCGGGTTTTCATCGGTTTGGTCCTGGACCAAACTAACCTTATTCGGTCCAGTCCTCGATTCTAATTTTTTTGCTATTCGGTTTCGGTCCAGACTGGTCCGATCCGGTCTTGGATCGATGAACAGTCATATCCACGAGTTTTTGTAATTTTTGAAAATTTTTTAAAAAATTATCAAATAATATCTTAACAAATCTACTGGCAATTCAAGAGGTTATGAACTATTTAAGGCCCATTCTAGATCAATTTAAGAGCATCTTACATCAGAAAAACACTCAAATAAAACACCTAAATATTGGTCATTCTTGGGTGCTTTGGGATTACTTGCTAAGATAAAAAGACAATGGCAATGACATAATTAGTAATAATCAAGACAATTTAAATTCAAAAAGATAATACTATGAACTTCTCAAGGGGTTTTAGAGGCATAATAGTCAAGCGTTTCCAAGGCGCAAAAATGAAGGCTTTTATCCACGGTTTTTACAATTTTTGAAAAATTTTTGGAAAATTATCAAATCATATCTTAACAAACCTACCGACATTTCAATAGGTTCTTGCTAATTAAGGCCCATTCTTGATCATTTCAAGAGTATTGTACACAAAAAAAAACACTAAAAAAAAACCAAAATGTTGCACATTCTTGAGTGATTTGAGATCACCTTATCGATTCAAAAGACAATAGCAATGTCATGAGTAGAAATCATCAAGATCATCTAAATTCATAAAGAGAATATTGTGAGTTTCTTAAGGGGTTTTAGAGACATAGTGGTCAAGTGCTACCAAGACCCAAAACTAAAGCCTATCCACGATTTTTTATAATTTGGGAAATTTTAAGCAAGTTTTTAAATAATATCTTAACAAACCTACTAACAATTTAATAGGTTATTGGATATTTAAGGCCCATTCTAGATCATTTCAAGAACATTGTACACCGGAAAAACTCTCAAATCTTACTCATTATTGGCTTATTTAGGATTACCTTCGAAGATCAAAAAGACAATGACAATGTCATAAGTATTAATTATAAAGATCATCTAAATTCATAGTGATAATGCTATGAATTTTCTAAGGGGTTTCGGATGCATAGTGGTCAAGTGTTTCCAAGAACAAATAATGAAGGCTATTATCCATGGTTTTTTATAATTTTTGAGAAATTTTTAGAAAGTTTTTAAATAATATATAAACAAATCCACTGATAATTCAAGAGGTTCTTGGCTATTTAAGGCTCATTCTAGATCATTTCAAGAGCATTGTACACCAGAAAAACAGTCAAATAAAACCTTTAAATCTTGCTCATTCTTGACTACTTTGGGATCACCTTCGAGATAAAAAGATAATGACAATGTCATAAGTAGAAATTATCAATATCATCTAAATTCATGATGATAATAATGTGAATTTCCCAAGGGATTTCGGAGACATAGTGGTCAAGTGCTTTCAAGATCCAAAATGAATGCTATTATCCACGGTTTTTGCACTTTTAGGAAATTTTCGGAAAGTTGTCAAATAATATCTTACTAAACCTACTAATAATTAAAAAGATTCTTGGATATTTGTGCCCCATTCTAAATCATTTCAGGAGCATTGTACACCAAAAATACTTAAATAAAACACCTAAATCGTGCTCATTCTTGGTCGCTTTGGGATCACCTTCGAGATCAAAAAGACAATGACAATGTCATAAGTAGTAATTATCAAGATAATCTAAATTCATAAACATAATATTATGAACTTTCCAAGGGGTTTCAGAGGTATAGTGGTCAAGTATTTCCAAGAACAAATAATGAAGGCTATTATCCATAATTTTTTGTAATTTTTTAAAATTTTCGAAAAGTTGTCAAATAATATCTCAACAAACCTACTGACTATTGAAGAGGTTCTTGGCTATTTAAGGAATATGGTAGATCATTTCAAGAGTATTGTACACTAGAAAAATACTCAAATAAAACAACCAAATCTTACTCATTCTTGGGTTCTTTGGGATCACCTTCTAAGATAAAAAAGACAAGTGGCAATGTTATAAGTAGTAATTATCAAGATAATCTAAATTCATAATGATAATACTATGAATTTCCCAAGGGGTTTCAGAGTTATAGTGGTCAAGTACTTCCAAGACACGTAAATGAAGATTATCCACAGCTTTTTGTAATTTATGTGAAAATTTTAGTAAAGTTGTCAAATAATATCTTACTAAATCTACTAACATTTGAGGAGGTTCTTGGCTATTTAAGGCCCATTTTAGGTCATTTCAAAATCATTCTACACCAGAAAAATACTTAAATAAAGACATCCAAATCTTTCGATTCTTGGTTGCTCCGGGATCCACTTCTAAGATCAAAAAGATAATGGCAATGTTATAAGTAGAAATCATCAAGATTATCTAAATTCATAAAGAGAATATTGTGAGCTTCCCAAGGAGTTTCGGAGGCATAGTAGTCAACTCGCTTTAAATACTAAAAAATGAAGGCTATTATTCATGGTTTTTTGCAATTTTTTAAAATTTTCATAAAGTTGTCAAATAATATCTTAACAGGCCTAGATCATTTCAAGAGCATTATACACTAGAAAAATACTCAAATAAAACACACAAATCTGACTCATCCTTGGCTACTTTGGATCACCTTATAAGATTAAAAATATAATGATGACATAATAAATATTAATTATCAAGATCATCTATATTTATAATGATAATACCGTGAACTTCCCAAGGCGTTTGAGAGGCATAATAGTCAATTGATTTCAAAACCCAAAAATGAAGGCTATTATCCACGGTTTTTAAAATTTTTGGGAAATTTTTATAAAGTTGTCAAATAATATCATAACAAATCAACTGACAATTCAAGAGGTTTTTGGCTATTTAAGGCCCATTCAGGATAATTTCAAGAGCATCTTGCACCAGAAAAACACTCAAATAAAACACACAAATCTTACTCATTCTTGGCTGCTTTAGGATCACGTTCTAAGATCTAAAAGACAAGAGCAATGTCATAAGTAGAAATCATCAAAATGATCTAAATTCATAAAGAGCATATTGTGACCTTCCCAAAAGGTTTCAAAGGCATGGTGATCAAGTGCTTCAAATACCGAAAAATGAGGGCTATTATCCACGATTTTTTATAATTTTTGAAAAATTTTAGAAAGTTGTCAAATAATATCTTAATAAACATTCTGAGAGTTCAATAGGTTATTGGCTATTTAAGATCCATTATAGATCATTTCATGGCCATTGTACATAAGCAAAGCACTCAAATAAAACACTCAAATCTTCTTCATTTTTGGTTGCTTAGGGATGACTTGTCTAAGATCAAAAAGACAATGGCTATGTCATAAGTATTAATTATTAAGATCATCTAAATTTATAAAGAGATAACTGTGAGCTTCCCAAGCAGTTTCAAAAACATAGTGGTTAAGTGGTTCCAAGAACAAAAAATGAAGGCCATTATCCACGGTGTTTTTTAATTTTTGGGTAATTTTCGGAAAGTTATCAAATAATATCTTGACTAACCTACTGATAATTTAATAGATTCTTGACTATTTGAGACCTATTCTAGATCATTTAAAGAGCATTGTACACCAGAAAAATGCTCAAATAAAACACCCAAATCTTCCTCATCTTTGATTGCTTTATGATTACTTTCTAAGATCTAAAAGACAATTGTAATGTCATAAGTAATAATTATAAAAATCATCTAAATTCATAGTGATAATACTGTGAATTTTCCAAGGGGTTTAAGAGACATAGTGGTCAATTGCTTCCAACACCCAAAAATGAAGACTATTATCCGCAATTTTTTGCAATTTTTAGGAAATTTTTGAAAATTTGTCAAATAACATATTACTATACCTACTAAAAATTGACGAGATTCTTGGTTATATAAAGCCAAGTATAGACCATTTCAAGACCATTTTACACTAAAAAAACACTTAAATAAAACACCCAAATCTTGCTCATTCTAGGTTGCTTTCGGATCACTTTCTTATATCAAAAAGACAATGACAATATCATAAGTAGTAATTATCAAGATAATCTAAATTCATAAAGATAATACTATGAACTTCCCAAGAGGTTTCAAAGTCATAGTAGTCAAGTATTTCCAAGACCCAAAAATAAAGGCTATTATCCACGATTTTTTACAATTTTTGGAAAATTTTTGAAAAATTGTCAAATAATATCTTATCAAACATACGGACTATTTAGGAGTTTCTTAGTTATTTAAGACCCATTGTAGATCATGTCAAGAGTATTGTACATCATAAAAACACTCAAATAAAGCAACCAAATCTTTCTCATTGTTGGTCGCTTTGGGATCAACTTCTAAGATCAAAAGAAAATGACAATGTCATAAGTAGTAATTATCATAATTATCTAAATTTATAATGATCATACTGTGAATTTTCCAAGAGGTTTTAGAGGCATAGTGGTCAAATACTTCCAAGACACATAAATGAAGGCTATTATTGACGGTTTTTTGTTATTTTTGGGAAATTTTCATAAAGTTGTCAAATAGTATCTTACTAAACCTACTAACAATTTAATAGGTTCTTGGCTATTAAAGGCCCATTCTAGATCATTTTAAGAGCATTGTATACCAGAAAAACAGTCAAATAAAACATCTAAATCTTGCTCATTCTTGGTTGTTTTGGGATCACCTTCTAAGATAAAAAGATAATGGTAATGTCATAAGTAGAAATGATCAAGATCATAAAAATTCATGATGATAATAATGTGAATTTTACAAGGGGTTTCAGAGGTATATTGGTCATGTAATTCTAAGAGCCAAAAATGACGTCTATTATCCACGATTTTTTGTAATTTTTGGAAAATTTTCATAAAGTTATCAAATAATATCTTAACAAGCCTACCGACAATTCAAAAGGTTCTTGGCTATTTAAGTCTCATTCAAGATCATTTCAAAAATATTGTACAATAGAAAAACACTCAAATAAAACACCCAAATCTTACTCATTATTGACTACTTTGGAATCACCTTGTAAGATAAAAAAGACAACGGCAACGTCATAAATAGTTATTATCAAGATCATCTAAATTTATAATGATATTATCGTGAACTTCCCAAGGGGTATCGGAGGCATTGTGGTCAAGTGCTTCCAAGACCCAAAAATGAAGGCTATTATCATCCACGATTTTTTGCAATATTTGAGAAATTATGAGAAAGTTGTAAAATAATAAATTAATAAATGTATTGACAATTCAAGAGGTTCTTCCCTATTTTAGGTTCTTTCAAGATAATTTGAAGAACATTGTGCTCTAGAAAAACACTCAAATAAAACACCCAAATCTTGCTCATTCTTTATTGTTTTGGGATCACCTTCTAAGATCCAAAAACAGTAGTAATATCATGAGTAGAAATCATCAAGATAATCTAAATTCATAAAGAGAATATTGTGAGCTTCCTAAGAGGTTTTAGAGGCATAGTGGTCAAGTGCTTTAAATACCAAAAAATGAAGGCTATTATCCACGATTTTTTGTAATTTTTGAAAAATTTTCGGAAAGTTGTCAAATAATATCTTAATAAACCTAATGACAATTCAAGAGGTTCTTGACTATTTAAGGTCCTTTCTAGATCATTTCAAGAGTATTGTACACTAGAAAAACACTCAAATAAAATACACAAATCTTACTCATTCTTGCCTACTTTGTGATCACCTTCTAAGATAAAAAAGATAATGATGACATCATAAATGTAATTATCAAGATCATCTATATTTACAATGATAATATTGTGAACTTTCCAAGGCATTTTAGAGGCATAATGGTCAAGTACTTCCAAGGCCCTAAAATGAAGGCCGAGTATCCACGGTTTTTGAAAATTTTGGAAAATTTTTAGAAAATTTGTCAAATAATATCTTAGTAAACCTAATAACAATTTAAGAGGTTCTTGGATATTAAAGGCCCATTCTAGATCATTTCAAGAGTATTGTACACCAGAAAAGCAATCAAATAAAACACCTAAATCTTGCTCATTCTTGGTTGCTTTGGGATCACCTTATAAGATCAAAAAGATAATGACAACGTCATAAGTAGAAATTATCAAGATCATCTAAATTCATGATGATAATAATGTGAATTTCCCAAGGGGTTTAAGAGGCATAGTTGTCATGTGCTACTAAGACCCAAAAATAAAGGTTATTATCCATAATTTTTCGCAATTTTTGGAAAATTTTCAAAAAGTTGTCAAATAATATTTTAATAAATCTATTGACAATTCTAAAGGTGCTTAACTATTTAAGGCTCATTCAAGATCATTTTAAAAGCATTGTACACTAGAAAAACACTCAAATAAAATACCCAAATCTTGTTCATTGTTGGCTACTTTGGGATCACCTTCTAAGATAAAAAAGACAACATCATAAATGGTAATTATCAAGATCATCTAAATTTATAATGATAATATTGTGAACTTCCCAAGGTGTTTTAGAGGCATCGTGGTCAACTGTTTTCAAGACCCAAAAATGAATGTAATTTTTGAGAAATTTTCAGAAAGGTGTCAAATAATATCTTAATAAACCTACCGACAATTCAAGAGATTCTTACCTATTTAAGGCACATTCAAGATAATTTAAAGAGCATTGTGCACTAGAAAAACATTCAAATAAACACACCCAAATTTTGCTCATTCTTGGTTATTTTGGGATCACCATCTAAGATTAAAATGACAATGGCAATGTCATAAGTAGTAATTATAAAGATTATCTAAAGTCATAAAGATAATACTCGTGAATTTCTCGGGGTTTCGGAGGCATTATGATTAAATGCTTACAAGACCAAAAAATGAAGGCTATTATCCACAGGTTTTGCAATTTTTGGGAAAGTTTTAGAAAGTTTTTAAATAGTATCTTAACAAACCTACTAACAATTCAAGAGGTTATTCGCTATTTAAGCCTCATTCTAGATCATTTCAAGAGAATTGTACATCGGAAAAATACTCAAATAAAACATCCAAATGTTGCTCATTCTTGACTCGCTTTAGGATCGCCTTCTAAGATCCAAAAGATAATAGTAATGTCGTAAGTAGAAATCGTATAGATAGTCTAAATCTATAAAGAGAATACCGTGAGCTTCCCAAGGGGTTTCAAAGGCATAGTGGTCAAATGCTTCCTCGACCCAAAAATGAAGACTATTATCCATATTTTTTTCAATTTTTGGGAAAGTTTTAGAAAGTTGTTAAATAATATTGTAACAAACCTACTAACAATTCAAGAGGTTCTTGGCTATTTAAGACTCATTCTAGATCATTTCAAGAAAATTGTACATCAAAAAAATAATCAAATAAAACATCCAAATCTTGCTCATTCTTGACTCGCTTTGGGATCACCTTGGAAGATCAAAAGAAAATGACAATGTCATAAGTAGTAATTATAAAGATCATCTAAATTCATAGTGATAATATTGTGAATTTTCCAAGGGGTTTCAGAGGCATAGTGGTCAAGTGTTTCCAAGAACAAATAATGAAGGCTATTATCCACCGTTTTTTATAATTTTTGAGAAATGTTTAGAAAGTTTTCAAATAATATATAAACAAATCCACCGACAATTCAAGAGGTTCTTGGCTATTTAAGGTCTATTCTAGATCATTTCAAGAGTATTGTACACCAAAATAACGAGTTAAATAAAACATCTAAATCTTGCTTATTCTTGACTACTTTGGGATCACCTTCTAAGATAAAAAAGATAATGGCAATGTCATAAGTAGAAATTATCAAGATCATCTAAATTCATGATGATAATAATGTGAATTTCCCTAGGGGTTTCGGAGACATAGTGGGCAAGTGCTTCCAAGATAAAAAAATGAAGGCTATTATCCACAGCTTTTTGCACTTTTTAGGAAATTTTCGGAAGGTTGTCAAATAATATCTTACTAAACCTACTAACAATTGAAGAGGTTCTTGGATATTTATGCCCTGTTCTAGATCATTTCGAGAGCATTGTACACCGTGAAAATAGTCAAATAAAACACCTAAATCTTGCTCATTCTTAGTCGCTTTGGGATCACCTTCGAGATAAAAAGATAATGACAATGTCATAAGTATTAATTATCAAGATCATCTAAATTCATAAACATAATATTATGAACTTACTAAGGGGTTTCAGAGGCATAGTGGTCAAGTGCTTCTAGGACCAAAAATAAAGGCTATTATCCACAATTTTTTGCAATTTTTTTAAAATTTTCGAAAAGTTGTCAAATAATATCTTAACAAACCTAGTGACTATTCAAGTAGTTCTTGACTATTTAAGGCCTATGGTAAATCATTTCAAGAGTATAAAAATAGAAAAAATAAGGCCTATGGTAGAACATGTCAAATAATACCTTATATGCTACTTTTATTCCCAGACTTCAAGTCAACTTATTTTCTATAAATATACATAAAAATAAGTAAAAATTATAAAGGGTAATATTAAAAATATTATTAGGTCATTTCGACTGCATGGATTCGGGATCACTTAAAAATAGAAAAAATTAATAGTTTTTTACCCCTCAAAATCTCCCCTAAATCCCTCCCCCTCCGCCTCCCATTAAGGTACACGATAAGTGAAGGTATAAAAATTTCATAAGCCCTAGGGTAATATTATCACGGACGAAAACTACTAGGTAAGTGAAGGTATAAAAATTTTAACATATTTTAGACTGAATAGGTAATAATAAAAATTTTATGTGATTCTATTATGACAATCGTATTTTTAAGTGCAATCTATCATGTCAAATAAATACATTCTCTGAAGTTCTCCTATAGTTCACTAATATTTAGAAAAGATGTATTAATGTTAAAAAACACAGTTTTAATATCGAAAAACATTGTTGGTGGTAAAAATGAAGCCACAAGTTAGTTTTACATAGATAACAATTTAATTTTGGTATTTTAGACATTATTCTTATTCTTATTAGAAAATATTAATTATAATTATCGTTAAAGTGTTTCCTTAATTTGATTTTAAAAAATAGGTTGGAAAGTGTTTTTACAAGGAAATTGAGCTTGGCTATACGATATTGAATTCAAAATATTTTACTAACTAATTTAATAAATTAATAGTGAGTCAGAATTTTTGAAATAGTAAAAGATTTGATTATATTATACATTCTGCTCAACCTTTCAAGAGGTCCTCCTCAAACGACTACTATTAGTCTACCGATTACTACTAATTAATTATGTCATCAACGTAAACACGGAAGTTGGTTTGGATGACTGACTGTATCCGGTATTTTTCATGCCAACATTTATTTATTATAATCATATTCATATTAAATTTTCTACACCCAACTCAATCATTTTTATAAGGAAATAAGTTAATGGAAAGATTAATTATATTTTTAAAGACAACTTAAAAAATTATTATTTTTATAATACTCTTTCGTCTATAAGTCAAGACTGAGCTTTTAAATATATTACTCTATAATATACTGCTTTTTTGTGATTCCTATGAGGGATGGACGATTCTCTATCAGTATATAATTTACTTTGTAAATTAATTAAAGGTTAGTATTCAATAATACCAATATTTAGGTTCGCATTATTTTATCCAAGAAAATAATTACTCCGTTTTTAATTGCTACAGTTGGTATTCACAAAGCTCCTTTTTTTAATAAAGAAAACGATTGCTTATGAAATTCCATGTTTAATTGACTACACCAATCCTCTAGAAAAATTCAAGGGTTAAGTACATGCAAAGGACATTTAGTGGTACTAATAACTACCCTCTTATTTAAAATATACCCTTTGTTAAAAAAATGAAGATAAATCAATTAAATATTGGTGTGTTATTGATGAATGGGTTTCCTTGCATATATATATAAAAGAGACAAGGTAGCTCAGGGCGGAGTTGTGCTTGACCTGGTCATCAAAAAGCCATGGCATTCATCAAGCCAAGAGATCAGCTTGGTGGGATGATGATGATGATGATGATGATGATAAACAAGAAGAAAGATCAGAATCATCTCCCACGGCCACCAAGTTATGTCAAACTCAAAAGCGACGATGGAGAAGAAGAACAAGATGGTGGGGAAAGCAACCGAGGACGAACCCCGAAAGGGCACGTGCCGGTCATGGTCGGGAAGCAGGAATCGAACTTGAAGAGATTTGTGGTTCCGACCCGATTCATGAAGGATCCTTCCATAGCTGCGTTGCTTCAGTTATCTGCTGATAAGTTTGGGTATGATCATCAAGGGATTGTCCAAATTCCTTGTGATCCTCACCATTTTGAAGCCATTCTTGGTAAGCTATCAAAGAGAAGATGACCTTTTGACCGGTCCTGTGCCCTTTTTGGTTAATCCCTGTATTCTACTCACTATGCTTAGGTCAACGTCAATGTATATTTGGAGTTATGATAGAGATTTGAGAGGCTAACCATATCTGTTGTAATAGTGTTGTAATAGTGTTGTAATGTCAAGGATGGATGTTAATGGATGGTGTTCGTTGTAATTATAGAGCTTCATTGGCATTCTTCCCTTTTTTTTTCCGTCTCAATATCATTTAAATCTTTTTACTGGGTCGCCAAATTGGTCTTTATATTTCTTCTTCCTTATTTTAGTTGTCCATTTAATGGAGGACAACTTAATATAAACCTTATAAGAAAAGTTACCGATTAGTTGTTTTACTTATCCTCTAAAAAACAAAATCTTTTTATCATCATTTTCTCTTTACCCTTTTTCTCAACTAAAAAGAAATATGTACCACCCATGTTGGTCGGTATTACCTCCCTATATCTATTGGATCGTTAAATTTAATCCTACACAAGTCTAACGAGTGGATACCTCCTCTACCTTTTACCCCATATTTTCTTGTAGATAAATTGTAGAGCATTTAAAAGAATTCATATATGATCATGCAGAGTAAACTCAATTTTTAAGCCCCAAATAAAAACTATACCTTACATCTTATGAGATTATAATAAATCGCCACATTTTTCCTCCGTTCAGCGATCCGATTACATGTACTGCAAGCATACTCATTATTTTTTAACAAGATTTTATTTCGTGTACCATTAAATATTTCTAATAATAATTTTTCAATTAAAAAAGGTAGACACTACATATAATTTGATATAAAAAAAAGAAGAAGCATAAATTCAACTATCAACGACTTTTTAGGTATTAGCTCGTTGAAAACTAGACTTTGAAGTGAGAATATTTTGAAAAACATATATGATGGTGAAAAAGATGCAAAAGACAACCCAAAAATAATAAGTCCTGTTCTTTAGTCGTATACATGTGGCGTGAAATAAACCCGTGACGTTTGTATGATCCTGATCTTGGAGCAGCCCCAGAAAAAAGTTAGGAACTCTTGAATTTTCAAGAACATGAAGCCAAATATGATCTCATGATCCAAAAATAACAATTCAATTTGGTATATAAAAAGCATATATATTGCTCCCTCAGCTCAATTTGCCTCTTCCTCATTCCATCTGTTGTTAATTAGATCTACCAACTCAGTAATTTCAATAAAATATACAGTCATTGTTTGAATATGATTATTGACACGGGTTTAACTTTTAGGGATATTCTAAGGCTGTGTTGCATTTAGATGTAAGGATCGATAAAGTTGTAACCTCGTAATGAGGTGTAAGGAATTATAAGACTATAAGTTAAAGTTAAATGTAATAAAAACTCGCGAAAAATATTTGATAATAAGTTTGTAAAATATGCCGACCGATTTGGATCTTGATATTCTCTTATTGCATCTGTCTTGTGAGAAGTGTTAACACTGTAAAATTGTTAAAATTTATTATGTAACAAAGAAACAGAAAATAGAAGCATTTAAGCAATATTTATGTGTTAGGCACAATTTTTTAGTTATTTTTTATGAGACCATGTTAAGAGGAGTTGAATTTTCCTCTAAATTTGAGCTATTATTTTGCCTAAAAATAATATTTTTATGAATTAAAAAATTTTTAAAAATAAAAAAATAAAAACAATATTTATAAGGGGATTTGGATGTGAAATATGACAATGCAAATCATTAAAAAAATCAGCTAATGGTGAATTAGTCCAGTCTATGATTCTGTTTACTTATTTGTTTTAGTAAACTAGATTGTCAAGCAATTTTGCATACTTGCATTATCAAAATAGGTAATTGGTCAAGCAATCTTGCATACTTGCATTATCAAAATAGGTAATCGGTCAAGCAAGGAAAAATTCTCATCTTGGAACAAATTGTCCATTTTATCAAAATAGTTAATAGGTCGAAAAAGAGAGTGAAACGGTGGCTTTTTTTCGATAAATAATTGATAAAAGTTAAGAGAATAACCATACAATTAAAACGATAATTGTATGTAGTGAGAACTCTAATAACTAAGAAAAACTAAACAACCTCCAAACAAACTAAATACTCTGCTAAAGGGCAGCCCAAAACACCTTAGAATTTTACTCGGGAAGATAAGAGCTGGTCCTCAAGCAAAACCTAATCTGTAAAGAAATTGAGTTCAGATTTTGTAAGATTCTAAAATCTTCGCAAAGTATCCTTGTCTACCTGTACAATCACATTGGAGTCCATCTCTGCTGTGGATAAAGCACCTTGCAAATAGGTACACACATAATTACTATTTTTCAAATCGTTTGATTTTAGACAAGTTTGTTTCAACATTTACAATTAACGGTTAACAATTAGCGGGTAATAGTTACTAGAGTCTACCAACGGTTGCCATTTGCGGTTAATATTTATGAAGGTTATCTATGTTACCAACATTTACGGTTAGAGGTTATCAGCGGTCATAATTAGCAGTTTACGGTTATGAACATTTACTAGTGATTATACTTAACAGTTAGTGGCTTTATCAATAGTTACCGGTTATAAACGTTATAATTTGAAACGAATTAGCTCTTCACATCAATTTTTTTTCGAGATATCTATATATTTGATCGACTCTCCTAGAGTAATCTTATAATGTTAATGTTTAGAACCCTTCTGATATCTAGTGGATTTTTACAACAGGGGAAAAGGTGAGTACTTATAGTTACTGTCCTTGTCATCCTCATATACTAAACTAAAAATAGAAGTTCATCATGTTGTAGAAAATGTGAATCTGAGAGAAAAATATGTGGCTAAAACAGGTGGAGAAACACAATTGCGGGATGAAGGGATCCGAGAGGAGAGACAGATAACTCAAAATAGAACAGAGAAATGTAAACCACAAAAGTGTCGAACAGTTAGCACATAGCCATGGAGCTTAATGTATAAATCCAAGCACTACAAATACCCTCCCCACCTTATCAACCATCAATATTATGTTGAAGTGGTAAAAACACCGACCAAAATAACCCAAAAAAGAAAAAAAAGCTTAAAAAAAAAGAACAAGGAAAATGAACGCTGTAATTCCTCTAACGTTGGCATGCATAGCGATGTTAGCAAGCAATGCAAATGCACAAGGGTTCGGTTTGCCGATGGGGGCTGAGCTGCAGCAGCAGAACCCGCAGCTGACCGAAGAACAAACCAAGTGTTTTCAATCATTCATCGACAACAACATGGGGACTTGCCTACAAGATTTGGCTAACTCCTACCAAACCCAAAAGATATCAATACCCCCTCAGTGTTGTTCATATGTAACGAGCATGCACTCGGCTTGTGCCTCCGCTGTCCATTTCCAAAACCCCTTATTCCAAACGTTTGTCCAGCAACACTGCTCTGGTTCGACATCCGGGTCATCGCCCGTGGGGCGGAAGTCCATGCCTGCTGCTTCAGGGTCAGCAACTGGTTCTGGATTAGGTGGATCCGAGGCCACTGGTTCTGGAGCCCGAAGATAGAAAAATGAATACGCATATATGGCATGCATGCACGCTAGGTGGGTTTTTGGGTGTATTCTATGCTAGTTTTTGTTTTTTGGATTTCTGTTTCTCTTTTCTAGTTGAAAGTATGTATTTAGATCTTGGCAAAATATTAATATAATTAGACGCATATGATTCTTAATAAATTTTTCTTAAATTGATTTTCATCCTTTACTGGTAAAAATTAAATAGATGAGATTGAGGAGAGTGATATTTTTAATGAGTAATTGGATTTTGAGAAGCAAATTCTGGGCTATGTTTTTTAGCAATGTTTTTGAGATGCTAATTGCATTAATTTATGATCAATTTTTTTTTATGAAATTTTATAATGAATTACTGTACTACTGTGTAAATAGTTGACATCAATAATTAGTTTTAAGATAATTCATTCATGAAAATGAAAAGCTAGCACTACCTTCACTGTCTCATCTACAACAACATCAATAAGGGTTAACTTTTTTTTCCTGAAAAAAATTATATAATGAAAAAGGATAAATACTAATGTGTTGAATAGTAATTAATCTTTAAATTAAAAAATCACACTATCTTATCTCAATATGCCCAATAACTAACTAATTACCCTTTTATTATGTATATATACCTTCTTTTTTAATTTAAAAAAATTATTTTAGTCTATTTGTACAGCAAAGTTATTATATGAATGCCTGAATTACTCTCCCATAAAACTTCCTTTTCTTTGCAGTTTGCATTAGCTGATTTCTTATTTAGGGACTCCTTTTTCTTGATCTTTGCTTATTAATTTATAAGAAAAAAGAGTTAGAAATTTTATGAACACTGATATTAACACATTTTTGTTCCGATTCTATAGTTGTATTTCGAGTTGAATTAGGATTTTATGTACGAATTCATTCAAGTGCAATTAGACATCCTGTCGTGCTTGGAGTTGGAGTCATTGCCTATAATTAGGTAATAAACCTGCGTGTTTAATTTTTTGCACCTTGTTACTCCCTCACAATCTTGTGAAAGAGCCAAAACCATCATCTCTCATCCTTGAATTGCTCCTCTCTCCACTCTTATGGATCAAAGAAACCCCATCAGTGCGCCGCCATCTGCCCCGGCCCTCCCCCAGCAAACCATATCTCTGTGGCCTTCGTGTATATCTATTAGGATATTCTCCTATTTTGTAAATATTATTATTAGGATATTTTTCCTAGTTTGTATATATTCCATTTGTAATTAACCTCTTTTAGGAAACTGTATTTGAGTTGATTTTAATTACCTTTTGTATTTGAGCAAATTTATATATCTATACTTAAAAGGTCCCGGAGTAACCTAAGAGAAAAATTTCTCCCTAACTACATGTTTTACATGGTATCAAAGCAAACTACCGAAGCAATTTTTGCTAATTTTCTTTCCTTCTCTCGTTGCAATGGGAGACACGAATTCCTATAATAATCCGCAATCACCATATTATCTAAGCAGACTCGGATCATCCAGGATACATAATCAGTATTGTGACTCTCAATAGGGACAATTACGTAAATTAGTCCCGACTGGTAGTAAATGCCCTCAAATCCAAAAACAAACCGGGATTTATGGATGGAACCATAACCAAACCTATCACTACTCGGACCGAAGTTCATGCTTGGGAGAAGTGTGATTCAATAGTAACGACATGGATTTACAATGTCATTGACAAAAGCCGTCATGGCTCCGTGGCCTACGCTAACACGGCAAGGGCTATTTGGGTCGATCTTGAAGAAAGATACTTTCAAGGGAACTCTATTCGGGTTCACTAACTAAAGAGGGAGATGACTCTTGTTGGACACGAACAATTGATAGTAATCGAATACTTCACAAAACTAAAGTCTTTGTGGGATGAACTTGGAACTTACCGAGGCTATTCCAATTTGCACATGTAAGTGTGAGTGTGGAAAGGCGGTGACGATGATGCTTGAGCAAGAAAAAGTCCATCAATTCTTGATGGGTCTCGACCATAAGAAGTTCAACAACGTGCATTCGACTCTGCTGAATCGGGACCCTCTACGAAGCCTCAACAAAGTGTATGCCGCCGTAATTCACGAAGAACGCCAAATTCAATTTATCCAACCCGGGAGTAGAGATCGAACATAGAAGGAGCGGCCTTCAAAGCCACCGTGCAAAATCAGCAAGGAGGAAACCGGCCGAGATGTACCCACTGTCGAAATTGGGACATGAACGCAGCCATTGTTTCGAACTTGTGGGATACCCAAAAATTGGGCAAGTCGCCGCAGCAACCGGGCAAGCTCGGCGCCACAAGCAGGGGCAAGAGATCGGAAGCCACCACGCGAGGATGGGTGGTCTCGATCGGGCTCGCTACGAGTAGCGCCGAGGTCCGAGCACCGGCAACGGATCGCGGAAAGAAGGTGAGATCGGTGGTAGCTACAGGGGTGTGTCGAATTTCGTTGCTCCGGAGGTGGGCTTTGGAGAGAGAAACGCAAGGGAGAACGCAAGCACGCGGAGGCAAGGTCAAGAACATGGGTATGCTGGTTTTTCATCTTCCCGTGTAGATCAATTATTTGCCCTCTTTAAAGAGCATCGGACTCAAGAAAAATTGGAGAAAATGAGTGGTAAGCAACTTCACGCTAAATCATTACGGTGACTCGGAGCTTCACACCATATGACACCTGTTTTTGAGTTCTTTCTAATGTTTATAATCCGACTATTCCTATTATTATTTCGCAACCGGACGAAACTCAAATTAAAATTGAAAAAGTTAGGATGGTTCGGATTGGGCTTGATATTTGGCTCAAAGACGTTTTATATGCACCGGCGTTTAAATGCAATCTTATCTCGACTCAAAAACTAGCCATTGATGAGAATTGTGTTGTCTCTTATGGGCCTAATTTTTGTGTTATACGAGACCTCACATTGAAGATGCTGATTGGAGTGGATGATCCGGAAATGGGGTGTACTATCCGAGGACGATGCGCGGAGGATCGGTTCTCGCTGCAGTCAAGCAAGTTGGTCCAAGCACATGGCACGCTCGGTTGGGACACCCCTCTTATGGGAGTTTAGTTTCTTTGTCTATGGTTTGTGATTTTAAGTTGAATAAAGAGCATTTAGACTCGCTGTGATGTGTGTCGTCAGCGAAACAAACCCGAAACAAATTTCGTTGAGTGATTCTAGGGCTAATAAACCTTTTGATCCGGTTCATTGTGATTTGTGGGGAAAGTATCGCACTCCGTCTTTATCCGAATGTTAATATTTTTGTGCATAGTCTATTATTATAGTCGTGCTACTTGGGTTTATTTAGTTAAAAATAAATTTGAGGCTTTTGAGCGGATTGTGGATTTACGTCGTATGGTCCAAACCCAATTTATGACCAATATCAAAAGGGTCCCTAGTGACAATGGCACATAATTTACCAAAGGGGAACTACAAGATTATTTCGGAAAACGGGGTATATTTCATGAAACCTCATGTGTTGATACACCCCAACAAAATGGGCGTGTCGAACGAAAAAATCGTCACCTTCTTAATGTTGCTAGAGCACTTCGCTTTCAGTATCTTTACCCATCACCTATTGGGGTGAATGTGTTCTTACTGCAGCCTATCTTATTAACCACACACCCACTAAACTTCATCACATGAAGAGCCCTTATGAGGTACTATTTGGAAGATCTCCGGTGTATACCCAATTAAGGATTTTTAGGTGCTTATGTTATGTGCATAATCATGACAAATTAAAGATAAATTTGATCCTCGGGTAATTAGATGCATGTTTATTGGGTACCCTCAAGGGCAAAAGGGATGGCGTGTTTTGGACCTTGATAGCGGTCAGATTTTTGTTTCCCGGGATGTTGTTTTTTATGAAAACATTTTTTGTTATGCTTTTGCCTCTTCCCACCATTCCAATCCGCCTAGCCCAGACCCACTATCCACCGTATCTTGACCCACATATTATATCCACATCCGACCCGGTGACTACCGATCCTCCGAATTCTCTTTTGGCCCAACCTTTAGCACCTAACCCAGTCTCCTCCACGCCTACCTCCACCATCCCACCCATCCCACTTGCTTCTGCCCAGCCCACACCCACCCAACCAACAATGATTAACCCAGTTCCTTCTTTACCTTCTCATGGTCCAGTTGAGCCTATTTGCACTCAACCCTCTACTACTCAGCCCACGACCGCAAATCCAGCTCCCGATTGAGCCTCTGCTGGCCCATTGGAAGCCTCTTCCACTTAGTCTAGTGCCTTTACACGTCCTCAACGTGCTCGTCACCCTTCTGCGCATCTTCGAGATTATGTGTGTTATACTATTGCTGCTAGTTCCCTGGATCCAACCCCACTTCATGATGCGTCTTCGAGGTCGTCTCATCCTTTGTCTCACTATGTTGAGTATAATAAGTTTTCCACTACTCATCGTGCCTATCTAGCTGCCATTACCGGCAGTGAAGAGCACCGTTTTTTTCACAAGTCGTTCAGATTCACGTTAACGTGAGGCTATGGCTAAAGAAATCTCTCGCTCTAGAAGATAATCACACGTGGGAACTTCAGCCACTTCCTCCTGGAAAGAAAGTTCTTGGGAGTAAATGGGTTTATAAAATCAAGTACAATGCTAATGGTTCCGTTGAGCGCTATAAAGCCCGCTTGGTGACTTTGGGCAATCATCAAGTTGAGGGAGAGGATTTTCATGAGACTTTTTCACCGGTAGCTAAGATGGTCACAAGTGCGCACACTTTTATCTATTGCTGCAGCCTAAAGGATGGGGACTTCATCAAATGGATGTTCACAATGCCTTTCTTCATGCGGATCTTCATAAAGACATTTATATGAAACCTCCACCTAGTTTTCGTCCTCCTCAACCTAATGTCGTGTGCAAACTCAAAAAGTCCCTATATGGCCTTCGCCAAGCACCTCGCCAATGGTTTTTCAAACTTGCTGATGCTCTTCGTTCTTATGGCTTCAAACAATCACCTTTGGATCACTCCTTATTTATTTTTCGGAGGGAAACTATTTTTCCAGGCGTTATCGATTTATGTTGATGATTTAGTTCTCATTGGAAATGATCCCCAATAGTGTGACAAGTTCAAAGCCTACCTCCATAACTCGCTTTAACCTCAAAGACTTGGGCCCTTTGAAGTATTTCCTTGGCATCAAAGTCGCTCGTGCTCCAAGCAGGCATTTTTTTTTAAGTCAACGGAAATATACTCTTGATATCTTAACTTAGATCGGTATGCTCGGGTGCAAACCATGCTCTTTTCCCATCGAACAACAGCATAAGCGCTCCTCCGATTCTAGTGATCCTATTCAGGATCCAGGTCGATATCGTCGCCTCGTCGGTCGTCTTATATATCTCACTATCACTCGTCCCGATATTACGTATGTTGTTCACATTTTAAGTCGGTTTATTGCAGGACCCACGTCAAGGGCATTGGGATGTCGTTATTCATTTACTTCACTATCTCAAAGGATCACTTGGGCAGTGGTCTTCTTTTGTCATCAACTAATGATCTTCGCCTCCATGTGTACTCGTGACTCGATTGGGCAAGTTGCCCTATGTCTCGTCGCTCCGTGACCGGTTACTTTGTATCCCTTGGATCCTCTCCTGTTTCATGGAAAACCAAAAACAACCCACTCGTGTCCCGCTCTTTGGTTGAAGCTGAATATGGCGCTCCGGCTAATGCTACAAGTGAAGCTATCCGGCTTCGCAATTTGCTTAAATCATTCCATCTCCAAGTTCCGCCCGCACACCTCTAGTGTGACCATCAAGCCGCCCTTCACATTGCTTCCAATCCAAGTGTTTCACGAGCGCACCAAGCATATTGAAATTGATTGCCATTTTGTACGTGAACCTTTGCACTCGTTGAGATATAATTACTCATTATGTTCCCAATACATCTCAGCTCGCCAATATCTTCACCAAAGCCTTGGGACATCGTCGTTTCATCATCTTCTTGGCAAGTTGGATGTTTCATATCTCCACACTCCAACTTGAGGGGAGTATTAGGATATTCTTCCTATTTTATAAATATTATTATTAGGATATTTTTCCTAGTTTGTATATATTCCATTTGTAGTTAACCTCTTTTAGGAAGCTGTATTTGAGTTGATTTTAATTACCTTTTGTATCTGAGCAAATTTATATATATATACGTAAAAGGTCCCGCGAGTAACCTAAAAGAAAAATTTCTCCCTCACTACATGTTTTACAATATCCATATTCACTGCGATCGTGGTAATGGCCGCGGCGGTTGCGCTTCTAGTTCAATTTTCTACCTTAGCTTCCCGGCAATTCCAAGTTCAATTTGTGACCCACCCCACTCCCTTCACCTTCACCTTCGTCAACTCCACCACCACCACTGCCCTCACCGCCAGCTTTGATATCACTCTCGGGATTGTCCATCCCTACTTTGGCCCCTTAGATGGACCGGCCAATGTCTCAGTCTACTACAACAAAAACAGCCCGAGAATAAAAAGACGGTGGTGAATTACTACCTTGGCTCCTCTTCCCTCAACTCGTTCTGCCCAGGCCGGACTAGCTGTGACCAGAATGACGTCCGGAGCTTGGTGCGTGTTGCTGTTGTGGCCCAATCGGTCCCGGTGTCCGATGACTTGACTGCCTTCCTTATGGACTGGGACCTCAAGCAGGCGGAGTTCACGATCACTATCGAGATCTTGGGGAATTACCTTGTTGATTCTGCTGCCGGAGGTCTCTTAAGGGTCCAATTCAGAGTGATCTGTGAAGGTGTAAAGATCGACATTCGATCTGGTGCTATGATGAATTGACCAGGGAAGTGCAAACTTAAAATCCCTACTGAATTATGACAGTGTTTTATGCTGATGTAGTGGATTCATAAAAAGATTATTAGGCCATAGTATATATGTTTCTCTGTTTTCTTAATGCATTCATATGCTAGAATTCGAGTGTTTCATTATTTTGTTTACTGAGAACTCTTTAAAAATTGGCACTATTTTGGGTCGGCTACAAATTATACTATTTTATAAATTTCAGTTATATATAATTTTTTATAAAAATTTAAAAATTCACCTTTTATTTTTATGATATTATATTCAAATATAGCATACAAATTAATATTTAAGGACGTTGGATCTGAATAAATCAATTGACAATGGAAGGAGTAACTCATAAACTATATTTAAAGTAATCTATTTTATCAATATAAAATAATACCCACTTTCATAGTTTTCACATAAATCATTGCCAGCCATTTTTTGTTTGACATCAATATTATTTCAACTTAAGCCTCTCACAGATTATTTTTTTTAAAAAAATACAATAATCAGTTTAAGATAATTCATTCATCAATACGAAAAGCAAGCACTAAGCCCTCATTATCTCATCTTTTTTCTAAAACAAATTATCTATGAAAAAAGGGATAAATACTTATGTGTTGAATAGTAATTTAATCCTTAAATTAAAAAAATCACACCATCTTATCTGAATCCTAACTAATTACCCTTTTATCATGTATATAGATACCTTCTTTTTTAATTTTTTAAAAATATTTTAATAACGTCTCCCCTCCTCGTATATCCATATCTAAATTAAAACACCAAGATTAAGATAATCTTTTGATTAACAGCAGATATTGGCTATTAATCCTATCTAATATACTTGATTAGAGAGTCCCACTCAGTTCTGACTCCTAAGTACTTCCTGCCACCACCCACTATAAAACCTGTCTAAAGCCATTCTGAAAAAAACGCAAAGAAACCTTCAAAATAATTAACCACGATGAAGAAGACTTTGTTTAGTATAGCCCTCCTAGCCCTTCTGTCAAGCACTTGTGCAAGGCTTTCAGCACCCTTTCATGTTCTTCCCTCACCCATTCTTCCCCTTCCCCGGCAGCCCCGGGAACTTCCATCTCCCCACCCTCCCACCAATGCCACCACCACCAAACAGTGACCAGACCAAGTGCTTCCAGGCTCTACACGACCCGAGCGTAGGGCAGTGCTTGGAGAGCCTCCGTTCTTTCTTGCAGAGCCACAAACTCAGCTCTACATGCTGCTCTAAATAAAGATTATGGTAATTAAGGTCTTTAATTAGTTTAAGTAGTACTCTCAATGATTGTGCCTAATTAATGAGAAATTGTTTATTTATTTGACAACTTTTGATATATTGTTGCTATTCATTATTCAATTTAGTTAGGTTTCACGTATCTCTTTTCCTTTTTCCCCTCTATAAATATATTCGAAATAAATGTTATGCTAAAATAAGCTCAAAACTCTTATAAATAAAATTGTAAATATCATTTCAAATTTACCATAAATTAACTATTCTATATTGTCATTTATTTTTAGTCAAAATCCCTTCACTTAAAATAACGTAGTATGGAGCCTTCCTAGACATGACATGACATGACATGACATCTGTGTGCTGCACCAAGAATATAAGATAATATCACTTTCACTTTGATACTTTTGGACTCTATGTGACAAAATACAATGTGCACTAATAAGATGGAGAAATAAGGAAGTTAAAGACTTTTCTCTATATCTCCTCAATTTATAAGTACATGACATAGATATACTAATAGCTTTACATTTGCTATCAACTGATATAGAATATATGGAACCCATAAATTCGGGCAATTTATTATGAGAGTCTACTTTTAAATTTTAGGTGATTTATATATTTTTTTTTCTAGATCTGCTACTCGTGAATAACATGAATAATCAAATAGATAGAGTCCTAAATAATCACATAAATAGAGTCCTAAATGGTCTTGTTTATACTTAACACTCTGTACGTATGCTATAAATATTGAGATATTTATTATAATTCCTAATGCTATTCATTTTTGTGACTCATTTACATGATATTGACGTCCTTGTTTTTATATGGCAAAGCCATGTTCTTTTAGTACTACTATCTATTATTTGGTCTATGGATCTCATGTATTTTCATGTTCTCGCATGGTAATATTCTCATAGTTTAGAAAATGATTTTTGACACCAATAATTTTAATTTAGAGATATTCAATGTCAATAATATCTATCTAAAAGATAATTTTGTATTTTGAAGGCAATTATTTTGTGTATATCATAAATGAGTCACTCGATAAGTATATGCTACTGTAAGCATTTAAGAATTTTCATATTTTATGCGCTTGTGAGTATGTGACGAATGAAAAATAAGAGATTTTGTGACCTGAAATAATGATGTTTCACTTGATAGTATATGCTACTAGAAGCATTTAAGAATTTTCATATTTTAATTTAGTGATTTAATGACTCGTGTATCATATTTATCACATGTAAAAAATAGATTTTCACACTTTTCTCAGTTATCATTTTTGCGTGTGATTTTATATTGTCATGTTAATGAATCATTTTCACATTCCTGAAGTTTAGGGATATTATTTTATTTATACAGATACCAAGTCATAAACACTCAGACTCATATGATAACTTACTTATAAATTATTAACATTTTCACTACCTTATGATATTAACAAACTAAAATGATAAAAAAAGTCGGTCACTCAAATATCATAAATAATAAAGTAATACTTGAGGTATTTTTTTCATTTTTACTACCTTAGAATACGATATTATAGAAACGATGCAATTTCAAAATATTTATTCCAAAAATACTCGTACACACAAACACACTTTCCTTTCCTTTCCTTTTATTTTACATTGAGGCCAATCACTGAGGGAAATTTTGTCAATTCACACTCGATAAACTTGCCTCCCAAGGTTAGGTTATACCACATTGTACCATACCTAGGGTACTGGTACCACTTTATTATTTACAATATGCCACGGACTTTTTTTAAATAATTTATCAGTTATGTCACTAAAGTGTCTAAAATTTTTTACTTATTATGTGTGTGGATGATATATTTTTATTTTATATGTGATAAAAAACTATCATCTTAACAAGTCACTGAGTCAAATTATTTTCAACTTGTTGATACACATATAAAAATTGAACTGTGTATTATTTCTTAAGAAAGAATAATTGACGGTCTAATACCCAAAATATAATTGAAATATTAGTATCCAATACCTTTCGAGAAAATTGAACTTGATTTTATGTACAAAGCCCAGTAAGGAAAAAAAAAAGAATTTAGATCCTTGATAAATGCATTAGCATAAAAACAAAGTCATTGAATAAAATTATCCAGGCACCCCATGCCATATATAAGATCCAACGTACCTCTAACATTTTATGTGTTGGTTTTATTCATACATTTGGTACGTGGTCTCCATATGATCCAAATCTATATCAAAACTCAGGCTTATCGTATACTATATAATCATATAAACCATTTGTTTACCCTTACTATTATACATTGTTCCAATTCAAGCTACATTCCGCGGAAGCAGTTGGTCACTCACTTCATTTCTTCCCTATCTTCCGGTTTGATTTTGGGTTGCACATATGAAATTGTGTGGGGAAAATTGGTCGGGCTTTGGCACCCCCATCCCTCTCGGTTCAGTAAATTTTTGGATTTTTCCTGAAATAGAATGTCTAAAAATAGACCTGCTTACCAATCCAAAACAAATTCAAGCTATATTCCACCCTCTTTATTTTAGATAAATATTGTGGAGTAGTTTCGATGATAAATTTTGGAATATCACTTGGAAGATTTGAGGGGTGGGAACTGGGAAAGATCACTGAAATTGTAAGGTTTCATCTTGCTTTAAGTTCTAAATGCCTTCTGTTGTTATTGTATGTAAAATTATCTTAGAGAACTGTAGAAGAGAGATAGTTAACTACTGTTTTTTTAGTAAAAACAAAGAAATTAATTCTTTTTTTTTTCCTATTTACTATATCGACAAATAATTAAATTTATTTTTTTCTACTTCTTCTTCCAAGTTCATGATAACTCGAAGGGCTGTGCGAGTTTTTCTACCAACTAGTGTCACCCCTATGCAAAAGTTTTAGCTATTTTTTATTTTAATTTTATTAATATAAATAAATAATAAATATATAATTTTAAAAATAAATAATAATTTTATAATAATATAATTATTTATACAATTTTTAATTTTTTTGTTTTCATATTATAGTTATATTAACTACTTTCAAAACTTCTCTAATATGTGAGATTTTTTTAAAATTTTTGATAGACAAATAAATATATTTTAAAAATTAATTAATTTAGTAATAATATAGTCATACTATAATTACTTTATATATATATAATTAGAAAGTTATTTGTTTTTTTTATCTAATATTATCATTCAATCTAAAATGAACCTTTATATAGTCAAGTAACTCTATATGGTTATTACATATGTCGCTTTACATGTTACTCATACAGATCATATGCTTTTTATCTTGAACCAATAATTATACATTGATTCTATCCAACTTTATAAACTATAAAAGGTATACTAATATATATATACTTAGAACTTAATATATATAATTGGAACCTCCCATGGGGATGATAACTCGAAGGGTCTCCATCATCCCATGGGGATGGTCTACGGGGTTCATAACTATACTCCTCTTTTTACATAATGCTTACTTAAATAATACTTAGAACTTAATCTCTACCTAAACTTTTATGGTTAACTCCAATATTCCGCACTTAGGGATCATATAGGAATTTACTGTTGATGCTTAAATTTTGGGTTAGGTTTGATGTCCAATCGCAAAATTCTCTCTCTTAGCTTGTCAACCCCTCTCGATTTCACTTGTTCTTAAATATAACCACTAATGACAATAAATGGCTAATCAAAGACGCATTCATGATTGTGTGAATTGAAGGCCAACACATAAAATAATTACCGAATATATTATATGAATTAAATTAACTCTGATCATCAAACCTCACATGGTGCTGTTTATAAGCTTGCTTATCAACATACACATTATCTAAAGTTGGACTATCTAATTACAGATTTAATCATAATTGTGTCATTAAATCTCCAAATTTTATGACTTAGACTTCTTAGTGTAGGAGCGAGTGACGATTAAGTTTTTTTTATGAGTGTTGGTTTAGTGGCCACATTTTCGTTCTCTTTATCGAGGTTCGAATTTTAAAAGAGACAATTTTCTTACAAATTGTGACAAAGGAGTTGGGATGACTACTTTTGTTCACCATCTTTCTCTCTGTGTTCTTTTGTAGGGGGTCAAGTAAGCTTCTTGATTTATTGAATCCGCTACGGAGGATGCACATAGTGATTATCATTATTTTCTTTTGGATCGATAGCTAAATCTATCCGCTGAACCCCTATCTCGAAGGAAGCCTAAAGGGTATAGTGGACCAGGGCGATACAATGTTAAGCCCGACTATATTATCCGCCACAAGAGGAATTTGTGCCCCATCATATTCAAACATGGGGAGATGGATGAAAGATAGGATGAGTGGCTACTCACTGTTGGACATAGTGAGTATCTTTAATGGTATATTTGTATTGAACACTGTTTTTATGGCTAGTCTGAACAAAAAAGAAAAGGAGAAGATGAGTAATTTACATTCTTGCCCTGACATTACATTGTAATTAAAAAGTGAAGGGCGAAGGCCTTTACTACATGGTTAAGTTATTGTAATGTGTCCATGGAGTCAAAATCACAAGACAGCTATAGCCCCCTCCCCTAGTCTCCTTTGATGGACCATGTGCTACACAACACAAAATTACAAGACAATGTCACCCATATTTAGTACTTTTGGACTTTATCTTGAGGTACTATATAACCCCCACAAACACCCACAAGGATTTCCCAGCCCAAAAGCCAAGATGGCCAATGCCATCATCACCTTTCTCCTCCTCTGTCTCTGTCTCCCTCTACTTCCTCTCCCCACCGCCGCCTCTGCCACAACTTCCACCACTACTACCCTCCCCCTCTCCCAATTCAACACTAACCCACAGCCACAGCCACGAGACATTTACCACCGCCTCAGCCAATTAGCCTCCTCTTCCTTAGCCCGCGCCCGCCACCTTAAAACCCGAAACCCGCTGCCTCCACCACCGGCACCAGCACCCTTCTCTCTCCTCACTCCTATGGAGCCTACTCGATTTCCCTCAAATTCGGGACTCCTCCTCAAACAATCCCTTTCCTCATGGACACAGGAAGTAACTTGGTCTGGTTCCCCTGCACCCATAATTACATCTGCAGAAACTGTTCATTCTCAACCGGACAATCCCAAGATCCTATCCCCACTTTTATCCCCAAATTATCCTCCACAGCCAAAATTGTGGGTTGCCTCAACCCCAAATGCGGGTGGATCCACAGCCAGGATATCCGATCACGCTGCTCCGATTGTGCTATTAACTCCTCCAATTGCACCCAGATCTGCCCGCCCTACTTAGTCCTCTATGGGTCGGGTTCCACCGGTGGGCTTGCTCTTTTGGATACTTTATACTTAAATAACCGAAAAGTTCCTGACTTTTTCGTCGGATGTTCTCTGTTTTCGTCCCGGCAGCCCGCCGGAATTGCCGGGTTCGGGCGGGGTGAGACGGCGGTCCCGAGTCAACTCGGTCTGAGTAAGTTCTCTTTCTGCTTGCTCTCTCACCGCTTCGACGATACCCAGATGAGCAGCTCACTCAACCTCACCGGAAAGTCGAGCTCCGGCGAGAAGCTCCCCGGAGTTCGTTACACTCCGTTTCTGAAGAACCCCAAGTTCAGGCCAAGAAACGATTCTCAGTGTACTATTACTTGGGGTTGAAGAAAATAATGGTTGGCGGGAAGAAGGTGAAGATTCACAGCCAGTTTCTCTCTCATCCCGACCCCTACATCGGCTACGGCGGGACAATCGTGGACTCCGGCACGACGTTTACTTACATGGGGAGAGAGATTTTCGAGCCGTTGGCGCGTGAGATAGAGACGCAGATGAGGGCGTACAAGAGGGCTAAGGAAATCGAGGCGCTAACGGGGCTCCGACCCTGTTTCAATGTATCGGGTCTCAAAACGGTGTCGTTGCCTTCGTTGACCTTCGCGTTCAAGGGAGGGGCAGAAATGGTATTTCCACTGCAGAACTATTTTTCCGTCGCAGGAAACGCGGAGGCGGTGTGTCTGACGATTGTGACCGACCCGCCGGGCCGGGAGGAGCTTAATGGGCCGAAGGTTATTTTGGGGAATTTTCAACAGCAGAATTTTTATGTGGAGTATGACTTGAAAAATAACAGGTTTGGGTTTATGCCACAGAAATGTGGATGAAAAAGTAAAGGGGGTTGGTGATACATTTATTGATAAACCATAGTTTAATTTATCTAATTGTACTATGTTTAAGACAATTAATTTGAATTTGAATTTCATTTTGAGCCTCTTTTCTAAACTTAGAATTTTAAGATTATAGATTATAAGTACATGATATTAAGAATTTAAGTCTACTACTTAATGTGGTATGATTAGATAAAGGCCATGTTCCATTTAAATGTAAGGAGGTATAAGGTTGTAAGAAATTATAAGAAGGTGTAAGGAAAATTGTAATCAGTCTGTAAAGATCTGTAGCAGTTATAAGTATCTGTTAGCAGTTGTAAGTATCTGTTAATAAATATAAAAAACTGTACGAAAATAAACAATGTTATAAATATGCAATCTTTTACCAACCTACCACTGTACTATTGCGGTACGGACTCTAAGTTATTTGCATTGTACAACTATTTGTCTTTTTTTGTTTTAATAAAAAAATTATAAATTATGAGATAAACAATGTTATATAATTGATCATTTTCACAATATAGTGATTCTAGATAAAGAAACGAAACATTATTTTAAGCGAACTATTCAAACTTCAAATCAAGCATTTTCTTACGTGATTGTCATTATGCAACGTCAATAACAACGGCTAGACACTTTTTCAACCTGAATATTTAAATTTTTTGAGTTGAAAATAAATCTCATAACTTAGGTATTAAAGTTTTTCTATTTCTATTGTCTAATCAAACTTAAGTTTAATCGAAATTTATTTTTATCAGCTTTTTTTCATTCTACCCTTCAATAGTTTCCAAGAATTAGGATGGTAAGGAGTTAGACTCTGTTTCATTTAAATTTAATTTACATCCTTACAGCTTCTACATCACCTTCTAATTTTGTTTGTAACTCTCCTTACACCTCCTTACAGTTAAATGGAACAGTTGTCTTATATGATATTCCCCTGATTTTTCTCTCTCTTTTGATAATTATGATTTGAATTTTGTGTGTGTAGTGTGTTGCTTTAGAATACTTTAGAAGTTGGATAAATTTGGTGGGCGAAAGCTTTAGTGGTAGTATTTCACTTTGAGCAGAAAAAGGCAATACTGAGAGTATGCTCTTTTGCTGGATCAAAATTCCTTGAGTGATAGTGGGTGCCGTCCACTTTCTTAGTGCAGCATGTTGATTATTCTTTCTTGATTTTGTTCCACTCATAACAACGAACAAATCACTACTCATTTTCTATGATGGATATGCTATTAGTAATGTTTTCTAATCATGTCATTAATTATCTACTTGATTAAAACCTTGCAACTTTTACGAAGCCTCAAATCATAGTCGCCTTACCGAACCCCAGGATCTATGATAAACTGTAACAATATTGATCGTACTATGCCCTTAGTGTCATGAAGCCATTGGAACCGATTGTTCTAAAATGATCTTCCTAATCCGGCTCCTAGCATGAAAGTGACTTAAAGTTGTGCATAATTACAAAATCCCAATCAGAAAGCATATGTCATTCATATGATGAAGCATGGAAAAACCAATACCAATTGAGCCATTTGTGTTATTATTGTATAGCAAAGTTGGGCACCTTGGAAAAAGGCATAAAAGTTGGAATAAAAAGTATATCATTATCATCTGTAAACATGGTGGATTTACTTTGCTTTGATAATGGATGTCAACTATATTACTAATTTGCTACTTAATCTGATATTCTTGAGCCTCTTTTACGCTTCTTCAATGGCAATCAGAGCTGAATTTACTTGCACAATATCACAGTTTTCAACCCAACTCATGTATATTGTGTCATACTCTGATACAAGATTTGATAGCAATTGTAGTAGGAATCAGATGCTCTTGTGTTTTTCGCTTGATGTAGATGCAGACAGACCCCTGCAAGTAGAAAGACCGATTATTCCAAAACTTAAAAAGAACATCGGGAAGAAGAGAAAAGGAGAAATAGACTTCTACAGAAGCATGAGAACTCAAAAGAATGGAAAAAACTTTAATGAACCTTTGTGGAGCTGCATACAAGTCAACCACAGTAGCCAGAAATGAGACACATCCATCAAAAAGAACAGGGAAAAATAGGAGACAGGCACCATATGCTGAGTGTCCAACCATGAGTTGTTATCTAAATAGATGCATTAAATACTTAGCTAAGATCCAAGTATGCCAGTGTTAATCAATCCTGTCGTAACAACCAGGTATGTCCCCCTGATCATTTGCTAGATGATGCCGATTTCTGATCCGACACACTCACTTCCAATGCGATTGTGACTTAGAAAAAAAGGATTCTCAACACAGGATAGTTTTTCATGGAACATAAACCTTCTACATTCTAGTCATCTTTTCTTCATGTACCCGATATGTTTTATTCAAATCTGTGTTTGTTAATTTCACCAGTTTTTCACACTGTGTTTTCCCCTTTCATCAGTCAGAACTCTGTTATTTTTGAAGAGATTAGAAGACATCATCACTATGTAAGATAATAGGAGTTAGGATGAGAAAATCCCAAAATCTTAAGCTAATGTGTCACACAGCATCTCAATCTTGAGATCATCTGCAAAATGACAGTTATCTTGTCTTATGTTTAAAGAAGCTGCTGATATAGCCGGATTCATATTTGAGGCGTCTAAGATCAGATATTACATAGGTTCAGGAAATAATATATGGTACATTTATTGATTTTAACTGAAGAGAATAATAATTCAGAAAACTTCATGTGTGGTTATTTTGTTGGTTCTAATTTCTTCTCAGTTTCTTACTTTCACTTCTTCAAGAGCAAACACAAGTTTGAAAAACTTTGTTCAAGATACATAGACATTATATCAGGAAAGAATTGAATCAAAAAGCTTCTTTTATTGACTACTCATAACAACAGGTTTTACACACATATTTTATGTTCATCGCTACAATGTTGATTTTTTTTTCTTTACAACTATTTCCTTCTTTCTTTTCAACAAGAGAGGATAGAAACAGGACATGGAGGCAGGGGAACACAGAACTTCACTTCACTTCAGCAGAAGAATTTGAAGAGAATGCTTAATCAACCTCTTCAATCTTAGGTCCAGCTTTCGTGTCGGTCTGTCCATACCCAGCCTTGCCATAGCCAGCACCGGGCATATCACCGCCCTTCGGTGTATCAGCTCCGGCAGCACCCTGGCACATCTTGGCAATGATGGGGTTGCACAGCCCCTCCAGCTCCTTCAACTTGTCTTCAAACTCATCCACCTCAGCCAACTGGTTCCCGTCCAGCCATTCAATAGTCTCATTGACCGCTTTTTCAATCTTCTGCTTATCAGCCGTGCTCAATTGGGCTCCAATCTTGTCATCCTTGATGGTGTTCCTCATATTGTAGGCGTAGTTCTCGAGTGCATTCTTAGCTTCCACCTTCTTCTTCACCTCCTCGTCCTCAGCCTTGTACTTCTCGGCATCCTTGACCATCTTCTCAATCTCCTCCTTGCTCAACCTTCCTTTGTCATTGGTGATTGTGATCTTGTTCTTGACACCTGCAGTCTTATCTTCAGCTGAGACATTCAGGATGCCATTGGCGTCAATGTCGAAGCAAACATTGATTTGGGGTACTCCTCTCGGTGCAGGAGGGATGCCCTTGAGCTCAAATTTACCCAAAAGGTTATTGTCCTTGGTTCTCGCTCTCTCTCCTTCATACACCTGGATTAGCACACTAGTCTGGTTGTCCGAGTAGGTGGAGAAGACCTGCTCTTTCTTGGCGGGGATGGTGGTGTTTCTTGGGATTAGCACCGTCATCACCCCACCAGCAGTCTCGATTCCGAGGCTGAGGGGGTAACATCAAGGAGGAGGAGGTCTTGAACCTTCTCATTGGCTTCACCGCTGAGTATTGCAGCTTGAACCGCTGCTCCGTAAGCTACAGCCTCATCTGGGTTGATGCTCTTGCAAAGCTCCTTCCCATTGAAGAAATCCTGCAAGAGCTGCTGAACTTTCGGAATCCGGGTCGACCCGCCCACCAACACAATCTCATGAACTTGGCTCTTATCCATTTTGGAATCCCTCAAACACTTTTCCACAGGCTCCATGCACTTCCTGAACAAATCCATGTTCAATTCCTCGAACCTCGCCCGAGTAATGGTAGCGTAGAAATCAATCCCTTCATACAAGGAATCAATTTCAATGGTGGTCTGGGTAGTCGAGGAGAGAGTCCGCTTAGCCCTCTCACATGCAGTCCTCAATCTCCTTAAAGCTCGGGCATTTCCACTAATATCCTTCTTGTGCTTCCTCTTGAACTCCGCCACAAAGTGGTTCACAAGGCGGTTGTCGAAATCCTCTCCGCCCAAATGGGTGTCTCCGGCTGTGGCCTTAACCTCGAAAATCCCCTCCTCGATGGTAAGCAGAGACACATCGAAGGTCCCGCCACCGAGATCGAAAATGAGCACATTGTGCTCCCTGATCGAGAACCCTTCTTATCAAGCCCGTAAGCGATGGCCGCAGCGGTGGGCTCGTTGATGATCCGCATGACATTGAGCCCGGCAATGGCGCCGGCGTCTTTAGTCGCCTGCCTCTGCGAGTCGTTGAAGTACGCCGGGACGGTGATCACGGCGTTCTTCACGCTGTGGCCTAGATAAGCTTCGGCAATCTCCTTCATCTTGGTGAGAACCATGGAGGAGATCTCTTCAGGGGCGAAGAGCTTCTCCTCGCCCTTGTAAGCGACCTGAATCATTGGCTTGTCGTTGGGTCCGGGGACGACCTTGAATGGCCAGAGCTTCATGTCAGCCTGGACTGAGGGGTCGGAGAAGCGGCGGCCAATGAGGCGCTTAGCGTCGAAAACGGTGTTCTGAGGGTTCATCGCCACCTGGTTCTTAGCGGCGTCACCGATTAGCCGCTCGGTGTCGGTGAAGGCAACGTAGGAGGGGTGGTCCGGTTGCCTTGATCATTGGCGATGATTTCGACGCGGTCGTTTTGCCATACTCCAACGCAGCTGTAGGTGGTGCCAAGGTCAATGCCGATGGCCTTGCCTTCAGTAGCTGCCGGCATTCTCGAAGGTATTCTGGGTGTTTAAGAATCTGGGGTTGAAGAATAGAGAGAGAATTTGAGGGGTTTTGACTGTGGGTGTTATTGAAGGCTTCTTGTTGAATTGCTTTGTAATTTGTAGTTTCTGATCTGGTCAGGGAGGGAGGATGAGGCGTGTATATATACATTGAAGGTGAAAATTCTGGAGATGGAAGACGAGAAAGAAGGGAGATTTTTTGGGAGGCAGAAATTTCCAGAAGTTACTGAGAATGAAAGAGAGGGAAAACAGGGGATTGAAGGCAGAAGGGGAAGGGAGTCTAGAGTATTCTGGAGAGCGCGGGAAGGACCTAAATTTCTCCGGCGTTTTGGGAGATGCCAAGAATCCGAAGATATTTTTACGATTTCGTTTTATTCCAACGTATTTTTTGGGTTTGTCTCTCGAGCCTAACACTAATTGGGCCTCTGATTGTTGGGGAAGTTCGTGATTAGACACTTTAGCGTACAACGGCCCGCTTCAACAACGGTGTTGGAAATAACCTTTAATATTTTAATATAATTTTTAATTAATATTTGTAATAATATATAATATTTTAAGTAGTATTTTGCAATTAGTAATTTATATGTATTTTTAAGGGTAAACATAAATCATTTAACTAACTCTGATTTTAAAGGTAATTACAGTTAGGTTTAAAAGTCTAACAAAACAGGGATACTAAATCTACGCATAAAGTAAAAGTTTATAATCCATCACACCTTTTTTGACATAAATTGTCTTTTATAAAATTTAAACCTTAAGAAAGAGTATAAAAATGATTAGTTTTGGCCAATCGATACTACTTTATAACAGTTTATAGATATTAACACCCATTACACAAGTGTTTTTTTCCTTTCTGATAGAACAATATTGCACTAATGCATTAAAAAAGGAATTGTTTAACAATGTTTCGCGTTTTTTCCCACCAAAACCTCTTTTTTTTGAGTGAAATTTAATACCCCGTGCTTTATAAAATTTAATTATAAACCATTGCCAATCCTTTTTTGAGGGGATGGTTAACATCAATAACACGTTTAGAACCAATGAAGTCATGTTCTAGTGGTCGAGGTTGAGGTCCCGAGTGTATTAGGTCTTAGATTTGATTTTTCCTTTTCCTTTTATATTATACTTGTTTTTTGTAACTCATCCGCACAAAAATAAAGTGCACGTGTGTTTTATTAAAATGTGCGTATGTATTGAATAGTAACTAATTTTTAAATTTAAAGAATCACATTATCTTATCTGAATCAACACAATAACTAACTAATCACCCTTTTATCAAATACATACCTTCTTTTTTTTCACTAAAAAAATTGTATCATCTAATTAAATACATTAAGTTTGTTATTTTTTTTATCAATTCCCTCCACGTATATCCATCATATCTAAACCGCATAAAATATTGGAAGATTAAGATAATGTTTGTTTAACAGCAAATATTAGCTATTAATCCTATCTAATATACTGATTAGAGAGTCCAACTCAGTTTTGAGTACTTCCTGCTACCACTATAAAATCTGTCTATCTCATTTCAGTTTCTCTACACCCAACATTTCATTTTCATCAACCCATTCTAAAAAAAAAAAAGGCAAAGAAACCCTCAAACTATGAAGACTTTCTTTGGTGTAGCCCTCGTTGCCCTTTTGTTGAGCACTTGTGCAGTCGCTCAAGATCAAGCACAAATGAACTACCCAGCAGAATGGTTTCAACACCCTTTCATGTTCTTCCCTCACCCATTCTTCCCCTTCCCGGTGGCCCCGGGAACTTCCATCTCCCAACCCTCCCACCAATGCCGTCTCCCACATTTAAATTGCCACCACCAAACAGTGACCAGAGCAAGTGCTTCCAGGCTCTACATGACCCTAGCGTTGGACAATGCTTGCAGAGCCTTCGTTCCTTCTTTCAGAGCCATAAACTCAGCTCTACATGCTGCTCCACCATTGGGAGTATCCAAACTGCTTGCCAAGCCATTCCTCCTCAACTTGGCCCCGTTTTGAAGAACATTAACTCTGAGTTTTGCTCGAGCTCTCCTTCTCCTCCTAGTTCTTAAGAAATTCTGGAGTATTATCAGTTTAAGATTACCTAGATGATGATTAGGGTGAAGTCAGTAGTTTCATGTTTAGCTAAATAATGATTAGTTATGGAGAGGTTAGTAATTAGTTTTAGTAGTAGTCCCTTAATCATTATATTATGATGTTAGCTTTTGATATATTCTTTTTAATGAGAAATGATATTCTGTCACAACTTTGGTTATACATCTGCTAGGTTTTACAGCAAGTCTTTTGCCTTTTCTGTTTTTCCTTTTTTTTTTTCCAGATCAATATTATTTGCTCTAATGATGGGTGGGACTCAAATTTGGGCCACCAGGCTGATGATTAGAAAGCCCACAAGCGGAACCATAGCAGTTGAAATGTGTACTATCTTGGGCCCAATTGGACAAATAGGATCCAAAACCAGACGATGTGGGTCTGATTCTGACCCAAATATGCACAGATGATTTGGATGAAAACAAGCATACAAATTACAACTTAAATTATATTCCATTTAACTTTAACTCATAACTTCACAACAATTCCACTGGACCGTACACAGTTTCAAATCCCAAGTATATAGATCTAGAATTGACGGTGTATCATGTCCGTATGTCTATGATCCCGAATTTATGGTATAAGTTTTGCATCAAATATGAGAATGCCACGTCAAGGGCAATGCAATTATTCTAGAAGGAAGTATTGGGTGTATGAAATATGAACATGGCAAGTGGAGGATGGAAAAGGACGGTCCTATTTGGCATTGCCTGGAAAAGTTAGAAAAGAAAGGACATGGCCACCAACCTTCAATTATTTCATCCCTTCCACAATCAACACCTTCTCCTTCATCCTCCTCCTTCAGCCGCAATTATACCCTTTTTTCTTTTTAATTAATTAATTAATTAAATTTATACAAAATTCTCTCTCTGGCTCTCTCAAATGGATAGAACAAGTAAAAGTGAGTCCGTGGGATGCTTTATCTACTTATGACTATGTTAGCTAAGTTGGTTCTATTCTCTATTTTAGTGCACCCTTATCCTCTTTCCATCTTGTCTAGAGGTGAGTGGTCATCGAGGAAACATATTTCGATGATAAATAATGGGCTTGATATTTATCCCATCTAATACTGTAAAATTATTTGAACTTTTCCTGTGATAGGAAGTCTAAGAGAGTAGTCTGCTATCCATGTAAGGGACAAGCCCCTAATCCTTGCCACAATTGTAATATGAGCACACTAATTTTAAATCTCGACCCACCTAACATATATAAAATATAAAATTTCAACATTTAAAGTGATCTAAGCTTTAATTAGGTGACATCGAAACAGATCAATTTGTCATACATTAACACCGAAAATAAAAATGAATTTGGGTCATTATTGTAAAGAAACTGGACCACAATATAGATAGCGAGGAAAAAGGCCCCAAAAATTAAAGATGTCATTAAATTCAGAGAAAGCTAATTTTAAGGTTAACGTGAAAAGCGTAATTAGTGTCAAGAAGAGAAGGAACATGATCCCATAGATACGGTAGGAGCTACCACGTATAATCCATTTTTAATCACCATTATTGCATGCTTTTTTAATTAATTATTATTTTGGTCTAAATTTACGTTAATTAATCACCTAGTGTTAATCAACCTCAACTCAACCAAGATACTGAATTAATTTTCAGTGTTTGAATCTGGAGACTGGAGTTCTCTCTCCAAAACATCATCCAAAAAAAAAAAAATAAAGAATTCCCATACGAATTTATTGCAAATTCTAAGAAGGTCCACCGAATTTATTTGGTTAGCATCCCCATACCAAGAAGAAAAAAAAGTTTTATCAACTGTGCCGACAATTTTTTATTTATTTATTTATTTTTATGATTTTCTAGTAAAATTACGAGTCTGATTTGTGAAAAGACTAAAATAATCTTAGTCTCATACCATTGAATGCTACCTAAAATATCGAGGACTTTCCATACATAACATAGGAACTTCAATTAGATCGATAGTCCTGCCTACTTAGTTAATATAGGCCAATATGAGCGGAGTGTAATATGATCATCACTGTGTCATTAGCTCGGTGCTGGACGAATAAGCGAAAAGCAAATACTCGTGTGAAAAACGTTTTTAAAAATAGTAAAAAGAAATTAGAAAGAACAAAAAAAAAAAAAAAAAAAAGAAGATGGGATTAATTTGCAGATAAATATCACCACCCGTGAATAAAGTCACATAAAAAATAAAAGTCGGGGCATATTCTTCTACTTAATTCTGGAGACGTTAAGGAGACTTCAAAAGAAAAAAATTTAAGAAGACGAATTTTGAAACCTTGCATTGATTTTTCAACGTCTTGATTTTCGATGATGTATCGTCCAAATATACTACGTACTACGAGAGTATACAATAAGCTTGATTAGCTTATCTCAGCAGAAACTACCATACATCAACTTTACCCCCTCTCTCTCTCTCCTGGATCCCTCATAGTGAGACATCAGCATGGCAGCTGCTTGCGAGCTGATACTTGATGGCAGGACCCGACCCGACACTGACGCCACTGGATCTGGACCCGAAAGTGAGATAAGCTGGGCAGTTGACCCATATGTGATACTTACCCGAGATCCAAGTCCCGACCTTCCACTTCACCCGGCCGTCGACCTTGATGTTCATCTGGACTATGCCCGCGTTCTGGTCCTGGAGGAGAGAGAGGGCGAGGTACGGGGCGACGGGAACGGAGGTGCCGTACAAGAAGGGGGACCAGACGGAGACGTCCTTGTGGCCCTGGTAGGTGGTGGGGAGACGCGTGGCGAGCGTGACTTGCTGGTTGTGGTAGGCGGCGTAGACGTCGAGGCGCTCGTAGTAGACCCCGATTCGCTCGTTGGGGTTGCGGGAGGAGAGAGTTATTTGGAGGGTCACCGTCAGCAGGCTCGGCTGGGTCACGTTCAGTGCGTAGACGGTGGCATCTTGGAGGACGAAGTGGGGTTTCGACGGGCGCAGGATTAGCCATATCAGGAATATTATTAGGAGGATTATGAATATTAGGAATATTACTCCGCCGGCTATCCGGCGGCCCAAGTCCCCCTTTCCGCCCCCGTCGTGCCCACAGTCTTTTTGTGTAACGCCATCTTCTCTCTGCCTCTCTCCCTCCCTCCCTCTCTCTCTACTGCCTTAATTTGCTCGTTGGATAGCGAGGAGAGGTGGGTGGACTGAGATGATGATGATGATGATGATGATGATGAGAGAGAGAGAGAGCAGGGGAGAGGAGAGCAGAGGAGACGAGAATGAGGTTTATATCGTGCAGGGAGAATGAAAAGCTTTGTGGAAGAGAGAGTGAGAAATATTCGTGGTAAGGGGGAAGGGTTGGGAATGGCAAGGTAAGAGAGAGTAATTTGATTAATAAACTATTTTCATTTTTGTTCTTTTGACTTACGACTCTTGAAGTGACTTTTGCATGGTGGTTGGAATTTCAATTTGGTTTTTTCTTTTTAATTTCAAATCATTGATGCTATAGTGTTCGGAAAAGGATTATAATTAGTTAAATATATAAAATGGACATTTTAACTATCCATTCTGTTTTAATGTCGATATCCATTTTTTATTTCTATTTTATATATTAAATTACATATTTTATATACAACATAAAATAAAGTTAATGTAACACTTTCAAATCCAAAATAAAAAAAAAAAACAAATTGAAAAGAAATGAACAAATTATAAGCTTAATTAAAACGCATTAAAGTTTATAATGAGTGTAAAACTGATGGAAATTAACCCAGAAGAGATTAATTTAATGAGATCCACGTTGGTGGATGTGAGATGTCGAGGTGTGAGTGGTGGGAAATGATGGAGCATGTGAGGAGGTAGGGGGATGATGATGATGATGACGACCATGACCATGACCATGACCCTTATTGTTGGGATGGAATGAAGGTCACTAATGTAATTCACATCGAACCGACGTTTAGGACAAAATAGGAGATAGTGGTGGGAAATTAAGTGCCTCGTCATAATAATAATAATAATAATAATAATAATAATAATAATAATAATAATAATAATAATAATAATCAAAATCAAAGAACGAGACATTATATTATAATAAGTCTTGTTCTCAAATTGAAATTTTGTTGACTAATTTCCACTAAATTACGCACCGACCACCTTGCCACCTCATCACTTTTCATTCTTTGAACACTGTAAATTCTTATATCTATCTCATGAAGATATACTTTCAATATAAATTCTTATATATACTTGGGAGCTTATATTTATAGGTATCACATTATTATTTTTCCTACAAAACTCTTCTATTTTCCCTTTTTCCAATTATCTATTGACGTATGTGCGAGGAACATGTATTCCCAAGTGTATAATCAACATTCTGTACTCAGGAGAAACATTATTATGTGTGGCCCATAAAAAATTCTCTTATTTACCCTTTCGTCCAACAATTTATTGACATATATGATGGAAGCATATGCTCCAAAGTGTATGGTTGATATTCTGACTAAACACTATACCTCGACTCTAGGATGTATATTATATAGGTGAGTTACAAATTTTATATATATATATATATATATATATATATATATATATGTTCCTTTTTGAAAAATTGACAATTAATTGTTTTTTGAAATGAAAAGGATGTATGAACAAAGTCTCATAATATAATTTTAGATGTAACTGATGGCCATATTAATAAATAAATTAGGATTTTGAGATAGAAATAATACAAACTTTGGTGCTATTGGTTATAAAAAAAAAAAAAAACAATAAGATAAGCTGTGTTTTTTTTGACATGGATATCTACTGAATTAAATAAAATAAAAAGGCATAGTTGTTTATATACAACAATTTATGAGTTGTTTCACTTTAGAATTGGTAACATAAAACTCTTAAGAGAAGGGTGCTTGAATTTGTACTTATTTTTTATAAAAATAAAAAATAAAAAATCATAATTAATAGCACAAAATTAAGTATCAAATTAGTATAAATTTTAATATTATATTAGAATTGACATATATTATTTAAAAAGTTACATGTCCCAAAGACAGAACTCTTAATTTTGAGAAAGATAAATAGAATGAAACAGTGGGAATAAATATTATCGGTGAGAGTAATATCATAATCGACCACTCAAAAGTTCTCACAAATAAAGGTAGCTTCGTGGACGTCCAAAATGGTGGTAATTAGCTATTTAGACGAAGCTTGTTTAAGCTTTTGAGGGCCACACATGAACAAGTACAAAAAAAAAAAAAAACCACGAGAGATAATTGGAAACCCGTTTAAGTATTTGATCTTCTTTTATTTGTAATTAAGTGGTACCACCAGGTTGTCAGGGACCCACTAGAAAACTACTAAACATGCCCAAAAAAAGAAGTCGCATTTTTAGGCTCTAATTTTTCTTCTAGAGTATGCCCTCTTCGCTCTCCTTTTTCGTCATTTAATGTTCATCAGTTAATGTAACCTTTATTACAACCGAACATGTATTTTTCGAACAGTTAGTTAAATATTTATCTGCTAACAGTTAAGTCTACAACAGCTTATCCGCCAGTCAAATAAATATCTGCTAAACAAACATCTAATTTTGCCGAAAAGGCCAACGAAATAAGTCAAATTGTGTGTTATTTACTACCAATAACGTAATTTTGGTTTCATAATGAGCTCATAAGTAACTCCTGTTAATGTAAAAACAAACCATTTTCCTAACTGTCTCTTTCATATGTTTATTGGGTGTGCTTTCCATAAGTGGGTGGTGTAACCAAATAATAAGAACTCATTTTAATTAATTACTTTCGTTTTCATGCACCCAAATTCATTCATTAGCCGCCTCCACTAATCCTAGTAATCTCGTCAAAATGTCTTATATGCTCTGAGAGTACTCGCTCTTCGTCATATGTCAACGGATGACCTGGACGAATGAAAAATAGAGGGATTTTGTGGACTTAATCTCTTTTTGTCTCTCCTGTGAGTGTATGCTGCCATGAGTATTTAAGAATTTGCATAATCTAGTGGGTACTAGATTTTCTCTTTGTTTATATTCTAAAAATATTTTTTCAAAAATTTATATACATTATCGATTTTTTTTTTTTTTTGGTCCAGAGAAACCACAAAAAGTAATATAATACAAGCATAATACAAAGATGAATGGAGAAAGGGAACCGGGATGTCATTATTGATTTAACACCATGCACTAAAGTAAAATAGAGAATAACTTAATGATGGTTGTGGAAGTTAGAATCTTGAAGATAAGTAGCTTCAACTTCAACTTTTAGTGCTTGGAACAAATAGTGGGACTAAAATAAATATTTTTTTCTCCAATTGCATCAAGAAGGGACTATTTAAGAATATTTTGAAAAAATTATTAATTTTTGGATAATCTTTTGTAAAATTCAATGAAATAATATGAGCAATTTTATTAAAATTGTAATTTGGTTATTGATTTAATATGTCAACCAGTAAATACAAAAAAATAGTCGATAAATAATCATATAAAATAAGGGGGAAAAAGAAAGATGAGAATATATAACAATTTTTGGGAACCCACCAAAGATGAGAACATGCCTTGTATCCAGAGAGCACCAAGGCCCAAATGAAAGGGGGTTTTTTATATAAAATAAAGGGGGAAAAAAAGAAAAGAAAAGGTGGAGAATAAAGCGAAGAGAAAAGAAGGAAAATGTATGTGATCTTGATAGAGGAGGGATAGTGTGGTACCAAAGCCCTTCCTCCTTTTGTATGTTTTTTTCTTTTGTACGAAGGAGAAGGGTGATAGGGGTGAATGATCCCAAACCCATTTGATAACGATATGGCCCATATTTGCAGTCTTGAAACCAATATAGACCCATACGATACGATGCCACATATTTGGTGAAATTTTGTACTTTGAACTCTTTCGAGTTGTCTTTGGAAATAATAACTAGCATGGCGTCCTCAAATATATTTATTAATTTTTTCGTAGTAGAAGAAGTATAAATATTTTTCAATAAAATTTAAGACACAATCATTTGATAATTAATTTTAAAATATTTTATTACCAATTATACTAACGGACACTCAGACACTCGATGCTAGGCTCAACCAGCCCAAAAGACAAGGCCTGTTGAAGCTCAATGTTAATGTCCAAACAACATTTCTAGATTTTTTTTTTTTTGTTGGTCATTATGTGTGGAGAATGGGTCTCCACAGATGTTGCGTCAGAATGTCTATTTGCCTGAAATACCAAATTTCCCACTTTTTACATTGACAATTTTGCCATCTTAAGGATGCCAATTGGTGGAATTGATCTCTTTACAGCGCTGAGCGCTCACATGAAAGATCATTTTACGAGTATTTTTTTTGGTAAACCTCATTTTAGGAGTGTTTAATAAAAGGAAACGTTCATATACCCTTTTTACATATTCGGAAACCTTTTCATAAACTTTCGCTTTTTTATATTCATTTTTATCTTACATGACCCATATTTATATTTATTTATGCATTTTAAATTTAGTGAGAAGTGATACGCAGATAAAAAATAATTAAAAAAAGTTGATGTAAATTTTTAACATTATTTTTTTTTATTTGAATTGATGTAGTTTATTCGAACAGACAGAAAAAGATTTTGAGTTGAGCTCTTCTTATCTTTTACTTACACATCTTTCCATGAAAATTTTAACTTTAATTAATTTAATGTTATATTTGGATTTTTTTTTTTCCTAGAGGCGAAAAAGAAAGAGCTGAACGAAAGCCACCAAGCAATGGAGAGATGAGCCTGTGTTTAAACTTAAGCTTTTGAAGGTCGGATCAGCTTCAAGCCTAGCCCTTATGCGAGCAAGCAGAGCTCAGCTTGAGCCAGCCAAACTTGGTTTCGACTCGGCTCGATTAGACGTCCTCTAATATGAGTGTCCCTGTGAATGCTATGATGCAATAAGTCCGCCGTTTCCTCCAGCTATAGAATACATTCAAATGCCTGACAATTGACATGCATCTATGCGTTGCCCTAGAAGAACAACTCTAGAATATGAATATTCACCACATGATTGAAGGCCCAGCACTAGCATCATCAATTTTGATTAGATTAATACATGTTCTGATGGCTGATGCCATAGCAGACATGTACTATTATAGTTGACCTCATAAAATTCAGCTCATATGTGCATGGTCACACATCCTTCCTTTCATATACCCGCTTCGCAACAGGAAACTTTCCCACAAACAAGTGAAACCAGAGTGCAATATTGCAAACACGGGGTGGGTTGGGGACGTTGGGTTGCTTCCCAGTTCTCAGTGATACAAACCACTTCATCACAACCGTCAACTCTTGTGAGATAATGATAAGCAAACTCACTACAAGTTTCCTAAGCTACGTTAACACTACAGCCTCTGCAATATCTTCGAGGATGCACGGAAAAACCATGGCTTCACTTCCTCTGTCCTAGTTACTAATATGATATCAATCTTCTCATGTGTCTTTAGTAGCTTTGGTATCTTCCAAGTCGATATCCATCACCATACGTTAACAACAAGCTTCAGCTTCCAATAGGTGCATAAAGATGCACAATAGGGCATTCCATGGAAGTCCATCAGAATATGTGGAATACACAGCACAACCCCACATATTGTCAATTATCAGAGTGTGTAATGTAACACATCCAACTCCACCTTTTGTCGTCACTACTCCAATTAGAAACACATCAGTTTGAAGCTTCCTAACATACATATTCTACCTGACCACCCTTTTCCGGCTTGAGGACAGTCATGCCTCTTCAGCTCTATCTTCTTCCTCTGCCATCGGTCCGCTTCTTTTCCAGTCCTTGTACTTGAGTTAACTTATCTCCTTCGGTTCTCTACCTCTTTCCTTCCCTTCTGGTGCCACACTATCTCCCTCAACTTCAGTTTGCATCTCACCCTTGTTTCTAACTATAGGAATGCCCCCCCCAGCTCTATCTTTTGAAAACACAGCACTTTATCCTAAAATGGCTAATGACGAGGACTTTACCATGTACTATATGAAGAAAGGTTGGTAAACAATCATGGAAAACACCAAGAACAACCAAAGAGACCAAGTTTGTAGAATTTTGATTCAGCCATGAATTTGGCCAAATTAATCACCTTTTCTGAATTGCAATCAACAGAATTCAACAAAATCTGAGTAATAAACGAACCCAGGAATGAAAACAAAACAATATCAAAATCGGATGAGTGAAAATCAGAGAATTACCAGCAAAAGATTGCAACAGAATTAGAGAACAAACTATACAGATTCTGATTACCCAATTTGCAACCCATGAAACCCATCTGTATCTACAAAAGCACAGCATAAAACCTACTGATAAACAATCAAAGTATTTCTCTCTCTACCTCTCTCTCACTCAGTATACACCAAGTCTACCCAGAAGAGTCAACAAGTAGAAAATCACCTGATGTTTCTCTCTCAGATCCCAACTGCGCAGCGCCTCGGCCCGCCGGATAACGTTCCGGTGCCATTCGACTTCAGCGCCACCGGCAAATCGTCACAGAAAACCCTAAGAAACCTGCGGCGAGCCCTCCACCCGCCGGCTTTAAACCTCACAATCGCCAGCACCTGAACATTGAATTCGACGGTGCCTTTCGAGCGATCCCCGTTGATATCTCTGACCAAATCGCCGCCAATGTAAGCGGATTCCGCCACAAGCTTGGCATCTAACCCCGACTGGCTCTTGGTCCCCTGATCGAAGGGCTGGAGCGAGTTCTCGGCGATGCGAGAGGATTTGTAGGAGATGCGCGCCTCCACTTCGTCGTAGTAGACGTGGAGCTTGTGGTTAGGGTTTGAGACGATGAAGCGGATGTTGAAGTTGGCAGAGATCTGGGACGCGGAGGCGTTGAGAGAGGAGAGAGAGAGGGAGTCGACGGTAAAGGCGGGGACGCGGGGGCGGAGGACGAGCCAGACGATGAAGAGGATGGTGCCGAAGATGATGAAGACGGCGATGAGGGCCGCGAAGAATCGGCGGAAGAAGGTGGCCCGTGGAGGAGGGTACTGCGGCGGCGCGTAGTAGGGGTTGTGGTTTGGGTAGTAGTAGTTGGAGTGAGGAGGCGGCTGTTGTGGGTATCCGTTCTGGGGCTGTGCCGGGTAGCCGGTGGCGGGGCGAGTTGGGTCGGTCATCGGAGATGGGTCGGATCCAACCGAAGCGGTGGCGTGGCCTGGGAGTGGGAGGATGAGGACGAGTATTAGGAGAGACAAAAGGGGAAGAAAGATTGATTGAAAAGTCGGGAAGCGAATATCTGAAGAGTGGTTGGTTAATTTATGAATGGAAAAGAAAGCGAGTTCTGGAAAGTGAGATGAGTTTTCGTGGAGTGGAAGACGACAGAGAATTCAAATTGATGCTCTCAAAAATGGTAACCCAGTCACTGTGTCTGGGCTTGGTTTCTGGGTTTGATTCTTTCAGGCTAAGGAAAACCAACCAACCACCACCTTCCTGTCCACTTTTTTTCCAATCATATACATATTCTTTTCCATCAGGTTAGTTTTATGGAACTTTCTCCACACGAGAATTAGCGTTCGCAAAAATTTAGATTCAGGTTAAAATCGAATTAGATAAATCGATAATCAAACGAAGTTTCGATATCCAATTTTTTCGGTCGGATAATTCGAACGAACATAAATTCGAGTTAAAATTGCATTCGAACGAACATAAATTCATATTAAAATTGAGTTCGGATAAAAAAGTCATACCCAAACCTAATTTTTTCGACCACACGAATTCATACTCTCGTTACTTTTACAACTACACCTTATTTTCTTGCCTCATTATGGTTTAATTTTAAATGTTATGTTATGAATGGTTGTGTACGCTCATGGTCGTAACTCGTAACATCGTCCATATAAAATACATTTTAATTCTATGAAGGAACTCAAAAAAAATTATAAAGTATTATAGAGGTGATTAAGCGTTGGTAGTATTGTGTAATTGACATAGTCTTTGAGTTGAATAAGTTTGATTTTCCAATATAACAAGAAAATGGCTTAGGCAAAACTTCAAGTTTAGGAACCAATCAAATCAAATCAAATCAAACTATAACAATATTGATAGTAGACATAAAAATTACAACTATATTATTATCAAACAAATTAACGTTTGCAACAAGAGATGATTAATTATCATCTTGTAATTAGTTAAATCTAAAAATATAATATGTAAATAAAATCAAATATATTCTGATCTAAAAATATAATTTGTTAACTCTAAAGAGGAACCACTTACATAAATTGGTAGACTAATTGACTAAAATACTTCGTTGAATACCAAATAGTGTCCAAATCTGATATAATTTTAGGAGTCCTTTGATTTATTTATAAGTTTCTTTAAAAAAATCCATGAAAAGAAGATGATTGATCAAAGTTTGATTAGTTTATGTTTAATTTGAGGGACAGTATTTTAGAAAATTATTTTCTTTCTTATGAAATAACGAAAAATAAATGTAACATAAACATTATCATCTTCAAGGAAATTATTTTCCTCCCAACTAAACAGATCCTCATTAATACACATTGAAGCTCTATAAAAAATATTATGGATAAAAAAAAAAGAACATATGAAACTTCTACAAGGATCAATACTTCTTCAAAAGTCAATAGATTTGAAATTTTAAGAAAATGGAGTTTTAAAAACTTTTGAATAGAATTCTAAATTCTTCAATTATAAAATAATGAAGTCATGAGAATTTTATAGAAAATGTAAAAATTTCACAAAAACATGAAATAAATACGACAATTTTGGCATCTGATGTATACCTTTTACTAATTAATGAAATATGAATAGAAATTGGATATCTTAATCAGGATTGGATTCATGCGACCTCCAGAAACATCCATGGTGATTGACTATATATCTCACGAGAGTTGTTAGGACTATAAATCAACAAACTCCATCAATATAACCTGTTGAACTTTACAATAATGTGCGTATCATCATTACTTAATATGATCGAATATATCTTATCTGTATTTTACAATTTTCTTCTATGTCTTCAGTACCTAAAGATGCATGATAATTAGGAATCTACTTTCACCATAAAGATCGATAATATACATCTCTAGGCCAAAATGACTGACATTAATTAGTTTAGAATTTGTATTTCGCTCTAACTAATTATTGATTAATTAATTAACCCTCAAGCTTTTCGGGTTTAATTTGTAAATTAAACATGACAAGGGACTATCAAAGAGTCTCCTAATCACATGAGCCCATCCGGAACCCTAATCAATTGACGTCCTTTCATGTAACCCTAAACTTCCAGGGACTACTCCTCCATGTCGTACCTAAAATCTGGTTCGATCTTGATAGGGATCTTTAATTCCCGGGCCTCCTGCAAGCCATGGCCCATCAAGAAGGCGGTGAAGCCATCAGAGATGGGACCGGTGAGGCATTGACAGTTACAGGCGCCAAGGCTTCCACACTGTAGAAGTGGCACTGGTTTTATCAACTTAACCTATAGTCCTAATTCAATTACACATTCCCATTTTAATTAACATATAGGTAGCAAAAGTATTAATTAACATATGACAGAGGAATATATAAAATCAACAAAAATTGAACTTAAAAGTTGTAAAATAAATGGGCAATTTTTCATTAGGCACGATCAAAAGCTAACATTAAGAGTACTAGTTAACCTAATTAAAGACCTTAATTACCATAATCTTTATTCATTTAAACATTAATTCTAATGACCTAAAACTACTTCCCTAATGAATCCACAACTTCTTAACTAAGAAGTAGGAGGAGAAGGAGAAGTCGAGCAGAACTGGGTGTTAATGTTCTTCAAAACGGAGCTGAGTTGAGGAGGAATGGCTTGGCAAGCAGTTTGGATACTTCCAATCGTGGAGCAACATGTAGAGCTGAGTTTGTGGCTCTGAAAGAAGGAGCGGAGGCTCTCCAAGCACTGCCCTACGCTCGGATCGTGTAGAGCCTGGAAGCACTTGCTCTGGTCACCATTTGGTGGTGGCAATTTGAATGCAGGAGACGGCATTGGTGGGAGGGTGGGGAGATGGAAGTTCCCGGGGCCACCAGGGAAGGGGAAGAATGGGTGAGGGAAGAACATGAAAGGGTGCTGAAACCATTCTGCTGGGTAGTTCATTTGTGCTTGATCTTGAGCGACTGCACAAGTGCTCAACAGAAGGGCTAAGAGGGCTATACCAAACAAAGTCTTCTTCATCGTGGTTAATTAGTTTGAGGGTTTCTTTGTGTAGTTTGAGGGTTTCTTTGTGTTTTTTTCAGAATGGCTTAATGAAAATGAAATGTTGGTGTGTGGAGGAATTGTTGTGAAGTAGACAGGTTTTATAGTGGGTGGTGGCAGGAAGTACTTAGGAGTCAGAACTGAGTTGGACTCTCTCTCTAATCAAGTATAATAGATAGGATTAATAGCTAATATCTGCTGTTAATCAAAAGATTATCTTAATCTTGGTGTTTTAATTTAGATGGGGATATACGAGGAGGGGGAGTTATTAAAATATTTTTAAAAAATTAAAAAAGAAGGTATCTATATACATGATAAAAGGGTAATTAGTTAGGATTCAGATAAGATGGTGTGATTTTTTTAATTTAAGGATTAAATTACTATTCAACACATAAGTATTTATCCCTTTTTTTCATAGATAATTTGTTTTAGAAAAAGATGAGATAATGAGGGCTTAGTGCTTGCTTTTCGTATTGATGAATGAATTATCTTAAACTGATTATTGTATTTTTTTTTTATAAAAAAAATAATCTGTGAGAGGCTTAAGTTGAAATAATATTGATGTCAAACAAAAAATGGCTGGCAATTATTTATGTGAAAACTATAAAAGTGGGTATTGTTTAATATTGATAAAATAGATGACTTTAAATATAGTTTATGAGTTACTCCTTCCATTGTTTATTCAGATCCAACGTCCTTAAATATTAATTTGTATGCTATATTTGAATATAATATCATAAAAATAGAAGGTGAATTTTTAAATTTAAAAAAATCATATATAATAACTGAAATTTATAAAATAGTATAATTTGTGGCGGACCCAAAATAGTGCCAATTTTTAAAGAGTTCTCAGTAAACAAAATAATGGAACACTCGAATTCTAGCATATGAATGCATTAAGAAAACAGAAAAGCATATATACTTTTTGGCCTAATAATCTTTTTATGAATCCACTACATCAGCATAAAACACTGTCACAATTCAGTAGGGATGTTAAGTTTGCACTTCCCTGGTGAATTCATCATAGCACCAGATCGAATGTCGATCTTTACACCTTCACAGATCACTCTGAATTGGACCGTCGAGAGACCTCCGGCAGCAGAATCAACAAGGTAATTCCCCAAGATCTCGATAGTGATCGTGAACTCCCCTGCTTGAGGTCCCAGTCCATAAGGAAGGCAGTCAGCTCATCGGACACCGGGACCACTTGGGCCACAACAGCGATACGCACCAAGCGCCGGACGTCACTCTGGTCACAACTAGTCCGGCCTGGGCAGAACGAGTTGAGGGAAGAGGAGCCAAGGTAGTAATTCACCACCGTCTTTTTATTCTCAGGGTGTTGTTTGTGGTAGTAGACTGAGACATTGGCCGGCCCCTCTAAGGGGCCGAAGTAGGGCTGGACAATCTCGAGAGTGATGTCAAAGCTGGCAGTGAGGGCAGTGGTGGTGGTGGAGTTGGCAAAGGTGAAGGTGAAGGGAGTGGGGGTGGTCACAAATTGAACTTGGAATTGCCGGGAAGCTAAGGTAGAAAAATGAACTAGAAGAGCAACCACCGCCTCCATTACCACGATCGCAGTGAATATGGATATACACAAAGGCCACAGAGACATGGTTTGCTGGGGGAGGGGCGGGGCAGATGGCGGCGCACTGATGGGGTTTCTTTGATCCATAAGAGTGGGGAGAGGTGCAATTCAAGGATGAGAGATGATGGTTTTGGCTCTTTCACAAGATTGTGAGGGAGTAACAAGGTGCAAAAAATTAAACACGCAGGTTTATTACCTAATTAAAGGCAATGACTCCAACTCCAAGCACGACAGGATGTCTAATTGGACTTGAATTCGTACATAAAATCCTAATTCAACTCGAAATACAACTATAATCGGAACAAAAATGTGTTAATATCAGTGTTCATAAAATTTCCAACTCTTTTTTCTTATAAATTAATAAGCAAAGATCAAGAAAATGGAGTCCCTAAATAAGAAATCAGCTAATGCAATCTGCAAAGAAAAGGAAGTTTTCTGGGAGAGTAATTCAGGCATTCATATAATAATTTTGCTATACAAATAGAGTACAGCATATTGGTACAACCAGACCTCCCACAAATAAAACACAACCTTATTGAATCCGTTTGATCACTATGTACAACAACATGCTGTATCAAAGAATGGTAAAAGGTGAGGGACTTGCTCCTTGGTTCAAAAATCCCAAAGAAGAAACAAAAAACACCAATAGATTGTAGAAAGAGAGAAAACTAACAAGTATATGGACAGAAACATTGGTGCAAATAGTACCAGGAACTTACCGGCAGGATTTCTGAGATTATGATGATGATCATGAAGCTCGAGAAGAGTCCTCAATCATCATCCCCTTAAGACTCCTGGCCAACCAAATGGCTGTCTCCCTTGGGGAAACCTTATCTTTGCCAAAGGGCTTTAAAACAACCGCTAGCTCCTCCAATCTATTTTGCTCCAGTAACTCAGCAGACAATTCAAGCAGTCCTTCCAGTGCTTCTGCCCTCTGCCTGAAGGACTTGACATCCAGAACTTCCTTAGCTGGTGAGTCCCTCTCTTTCACACAATTCTGGGGTGCCACTTGCTCGGAGATGTCTGACTTTGCCATTGTAGTCCCCATGTTTTTCACGTTTATGCTTTCGGATTCATGATTCTCAGGAGGTCCTGATCTCATTGGAATATCTGATCTAAGAAATACAGGCTGCTGGAAGTCTGATGGTTGGTTCATAGACGCTGCAGTGGCTGTGTTGCTTGTTGCTCGGTCATCCCGGACCACGTTGATGAGTGTTCCAAGATCCATGTTTCGCTCAACAGTCTCAGCCACGGGCTGTTCACTCCCAACTCGGAAGCTACTATGCCGAATGACATGTATGACATCATTTACTACCGGTGGAACATTGGGAGCAACTGCCTTTTCAGGTGATGAAGTTTGCATGGTGAACCCTATGTCTTGCTGCATATTATTTTTAGCAGAAGAAACAGGGATGCTAGAACCTGTGTTGTCTCCCCCAGTCAATAAGGATTCCTTGACAGTAAACTTGTCATGATTTCCAGATGGAGATACAGGATTAGAGCACGGCATAGGATCAGATCTAGCATTCAATCTGCTGGCAGCAAAATAATCATTGCATACAGAAACTTCCTCAGAACGCCCGCATGCAGGCTTCAATGATCCATCAGATTCAGAAACCACATTATCAGCAACGGGACGAACATTATGATAATTAGGATTGAACTCGGAAAGCGAGTTACCAGTTGCATATGACAAATGTCGACTATGGCCATAACTTTCTGTCAGCATATTTGCTTGTGTTCGTGAGTTAGAAGAAAGGGAAAATGCCTCAGAAACCCTAGCATCTGCACCAAAACCAACATTATGATGCTCAGTGTTCACCTCAGAGTCTGAGGTATCAGCTGCATATGATAATTGCCGACTATGACCACAGCTTTCCTTCTGCAAGTTCTCCTGGGTGCCAGGTAGTGGGCTAGAAGAAAATGAAAATGTCTCAACATATCTTAGATCACCTTCATTTTCGTGCCCATGAATTTCGCCTGAAACATTTCCACGCATCTTGGAGCAAAAATGAGAAGAGGAAGCACTACTTGGCCGATGTGATTCCATATGATCAGTGTGGGTTACTGCCCCATGATCATCAATATCCTTGCCAGAGGCATGTCCAGAGATTTCCGAGTACAGACAGGAAGCAGAAGCACTGCTTGGCCGACATGAATCTAAGTTCTCGGCATGGACAACTGCATCGTGATAATGGCTCACCTTGCCTGCACTATTTACAGGCGTCTTTGGGTTCAAAATGGATGCAGAAGCACTGCTTGACCTATGCGATTCAAACTGCTCAGCATGGGTCACTGCCTTGTGATCATGGATACCCTGTTCTGCTCTACCCCAAAATGGAGTTGTAGCATCATCAGAGAGTTCAAATGCTTGCATAGATACGCAGGATGATACGGAATTGTTGCTGTCCGCCCGGGTGGGTTTTGGAGGGCCCCTCATACCTCTTCCTGTTTCCTGTTTTATCTCCTGAGTAGCAGGAGCAGGGGGACTCTTGCTCACTACAACAGTGCTCTCAGACTCTCGAGCATTCTCACCAGGAATATCTTTCATGGAATCATTCACCGCATTTGCAGCATCAATGCCTGCTTCTTTCATCCTTCCTGCAAAGGAAGACCGTCTCACCAGATTGGAAGGTGGGGTTTTTGCCTTGGCCTAGCAGCAATGCCAGTTCCATCTTCAGCAACTTGTTTGGTAGAACCCGGTGAAGGGACAGCATCATGTCTGGGCTTAGTCTTAGGTGAGGACTCAATAATGGGCAACTGCCAAAACACAACCACCAAATATTAGCAGAGTATTCCGCTACATAAAGATCAATATAGAAACATTTTCATTCTAAGACCTGATGCTTCAGAGAGGGTGATCCATGAACTCTTTTTGCACAATCAGAACTGGTCCTTGCAGGCACTGCCACTGGAGAATCAGCAGTAGGCTTAACAGTCGGAGGAACAATAGTGGGCTTAGAAACTTTAGGTGATGCTTCAACATTAGCTCTTTGGCCAGTTCTTGCTCGGTTGCCTCGCATGGGAGAACTGTTTTCTCTAGTCTTACCTTCTTTTAATGACATCAAAATATTTTTTATGATTTTTGGTTGCTTTACTTCACTATTGGATTTTGGCTCATCATTAGCCCGTTTCATGACCCCCTGCTCATGCATAGTAACCACAGACACAGCAGTGCAGTGTTTTTCATCATGTTGTGGTGGACTCTCATAATCAATTTCATCATCAGAAAGGATGTCTGTCTCTGTAGCCTTGTTCTCACAATACACTAAAACTGGAATGTTTTTCTCAGTTGACACAGAACTGTCTTTATCACTGCAAGAACTATTACTGTTTTGGCTTTCAGCCATGGTTTTTCGTCCCTCTCGAGCTGTAGAGATGGGTTTCTCAGGGGATGGAGAGCTTGATGATCGGTACATATTGACATAAGGTTGCAGGTAAGGGTGCTTCAGAATCTCAGATGCCTGTTCATATCACATGAATAGATCATAAAGAAGTCCCTGGGGCCCAATATCATAAAAAGTAAGCTTAAAGAAAGAAACAGCATACACTTGGTCGATGCTCAGGATTTTTGCGCAGCATCCCCTTGATTAGAGTTTTCCTGCATATCAGTTTTGGGATATGAATAACTGCCAAATATGCTCTCTGACAGAGAACATTCACCAAAGAAATAATGAAACAAAATTATTGGTTAAGAACAACACAAAATTCACTAGAACTTACAAGGAAGGAGAGTAACACGAAGGCAATGGACCTATAGAGGATCGATTTATCTTGCTAATAAGTCCAGCCATATCCTGTGACAAAATTATTTATTTATGAACTATTAGCCACAGGTTTTGGAAACATAAGAAGTTTACAATTTCCAAGAAATTTTCAGAGAAAGATCATATATGAAATGTTGAAGAAAAATAGAAGACGACATCAATTACCATTTCATTATAACCAATATTGCCAGCTGTACTGAGTCATTTTCAATTATATAGGCATAAAAGCAGATAAAAGCAAGAGATAGTAAACCACATATTTCAAGGCACCTTGGCATAGCAGACCACAGATACATTTCAAGCATCTAAAACCAATGTCTCTGCCAAAAAGCCAAAGGAATGGCAGATGTGCGATCTAAATTATTTAATTAGCGATCGATCAGAATAGCAGCCTTATCAATTTAAACACTCACACAAAATGAGCTACATAGGAAGGCAGAAAAGTAGTGGACTCAAAAATGAAACAGTTCAATCATGCTCTTATTTTGTTCATTCAAAACCAGGATTTGCAGATATTTAAAATGACACAATTCAACAAAGGAGGGAAACTGAAGATCTGAAGATGACAACTTAAAATATGCACATCCGATAAAAGAATGCTCTCAGCTTTTAACCCAGCCAGACCTTGAATTTGAGAGATAATCCCCTCTACGAAAACAATATTTCGTAATTTCAGTGATCCTGGCTACAATGCATATGCACATAAAGAGTCAGAAAACTCACAAATGCTTTAAATGCTGGCCGATGTGCCGCCATCTCGTACATACAGCAACCTACTCCCGAGAAAAAAAAAAAAGATAACTAAGCAACATCTTATAGAGCAGGAAATTATGCATATGCAGAAAAACACGTTCCAGTACCTAAGGACCAAATATCAGATTTAAAGCCATAAGGAATGTCCGCCAGTAATTCTGGACACATGTAATTCGGAGTTCCAACCACCTGAAGTACACATAAGAGAATGTAAGTAGGCCAATAATGAGAAATTAACAGGTCTCCCGGAAAAAAACCCAAATCATAAAAATTCCACTGTCAAAAACAATAATGCAGTTGATCGCTCTGGCTGTTAATGACGAAGTTAAGGAGCACAGAAACGAATAAACAACATTCACTTATAAGTAGCAGCTACTTACTGAAGAAGCTAAATCATCTGCCTTGAGGGTTTTAGCAAGCCCAAAATCTCCTGCAAAGACAATAGATGATTTTGTTAACATTCAGTGACAACCGCTAAACCAAACCCAAACCTAAGAAGCAAATTACCCACCAAGGCGAACATCCTGGTCTCTCGTTAGAAATATATTTGAACACTGCAAATTATTATTTAAGGAATTAGCACAACTTCCATGGCAATTGACAGAGGAGGAGAAGAAAGAAGAATTTGTATATGCACTATGCATTCACATACCTTAAGGTCTCGATGGAGGACATAATTCGAATGCAAATAGTCTACGGCCAATAGCAATTGGGTGAACCACTTGCAAAGTTTCTGAAGAAATACAAGAGACAAAATCAACTAACTTCCAGCTTAGAAAAAGGAAGACTACCATCAAGTAAAATATGACAAGCATTTTACCTCCTCAGGGAAATATGTACCATTCGCCTTTTTCATCAACTCAGCCCTAGAATATCCAAACATCAACCACAACAATATCCATAAACCCACGTTAAAAATACAAAAACCCCTTGAGCTTAATTTACATTAACTCAAAATAAATCACAATCTACTCACATGTCTCCACCTTCGCAGTAACCCGTGACTATACAAACATAGCAACCCTGCATTTTCCAAATTTACATCTTCTCACTAACTAAACATCGGACAGGATAAATTCAAACCCACGAGAGAGAATGAGAGAGTGAGAGAGAGAGAGAGCGCTAACCCTAACCTTTTCGACCCATGCTTCTTTGAATTCAACAATATATGGGTGTTGAATACGAGCAATTAGTGCCATCTACAATGTGGTAATTAAGCAATTAAATTAAAAAAACAAGGGGGAAAGAGGAAGCACAGTGGTGGAATTCAATGAAAGAAGCAAAGTTTACCTCTTGATGAGCGGATCGACGACATCGCTCAGTTTGTCGAGCAAGCCTAATCTTCTTAAGAACATACCTGCAGAATATTCAAATCAAAAATCAGCGAAGTTGAAGATCAAAGCTTTGAACTCCAACAATCAATGTAGATATACAGAAAAAGGGAGGGGGAGCGAGAGAGAGAGAGAGAGAGAGAGAAGAGTAGTACTTTTTCTTCTCTACTTTATGATGCACAAGAATGGCGGCTCCAAACGCTCCCCGACCAATCTGCTCCATGATTTCGTACTGATCCATTTTGGACTCCATTTCTTCCCTAGATCCTCTCCCTATCATCAACAGTGATATTCAATTGGCGTTTCGATTAAAGTATTAGCTTCAACCTCTTCTCCCCTCTCTATCATTGACTCCAGCAATGCATTTGGGCCAGAACTGGAGGCCGAAGATCAAAGAAGTTTGGGAAATCGAACTGGAGATGAAATTCTCGGAATATCTGATTGAATGGATGAATAACTGATGTTGGAGCAGATTGAAGACGACATTAACGTGGATAATCGAACCAAAAAGATCAAATTCCGAAGCGAATAGGAAATTGAATTCGAAAAGACGCCAAAGAAATTCTCAACAATCGCGTTCTCGATGTGCTTGCATTTCATTTCCCGTCCGGTCTTCGCTTCATCTGCTCTTCTCTTCTGTCTCTCTCTCTCTCTATACACACACACTCAGAGAGTATTTCTCTCTCCTCCCGACAGCTCGACTGAGCTCAATTTAATTAATTAAATTTTAAAAAATGGTGCGGTTATAGTGGTACTTTTTTTCCCTTTTTTAAACGCCCAACTGTACAAAAATAGTAAAAGTAGGATTACGAGGAGTAGTTTAATCACTTAATCATGGTTAATTAAGAGTTAAGCAGAGCTGGGGTTGAGTGATTATCTCTCTTAAGTCTTACCTGTAATGGACCAATAGCGACTAATTTTCTAACCTTACCTGCCTCTCAACCGAAAGATTATGGTTAGTCCTACTCCTAGTCAAATTATACCACTTTTTAACAAATGATAACCACCTGTTTATCCATAAAAAATTATTTATCTCGAGAAATAATATATACTTCTATAAATAATTATCTCGTTTCACTTATTAATATACAAAATTTGGAAATCTCATTTTCGATTTTAGTGCTAAGATATCATATCCATATTGTTGTCGAAGCATTTTATTGGGTATTTTGATAAGTAAAAAATAAAAATATAAAGGATAACCTATCAAAGCATTTGTTGGGCATTTGATAAGTAAATAAGTAAAAATATAAAGAATAACCTAATTTTGGAGCAGGATGGTGAATGAACTTTTTTTTTTTTTTTTTTTGCAAAACAATGAAATAGAAGGTGTACAAATTTTAGAGAATTATTGTGATATGATCAAATTTTTAGGCATGATTTTTTTAGAATTTGTGAGATAACCAATAGTATGTTTCAGATCGACAATAAAATTAGGAAATAATAAGTAGTACATTTAGTAATAACTTTTATTACAATTACTCTTACGTGGAATACATTAGTGACCTCAATGATTACTCCCTCCATTTTATAATACCTGTCATTAACTTTTTTTGTTTTACATTATTTATTACTTTACAATCCTAATAAGGTATTAATGAGTAGTTTACTAATTTTCTCTTTATTAATTGTTTGTTTCCTTTCATTTTTCATTGAATTTGTTCATTTTTTATGAAATCTTGGAATAACTTAATTTTCTATTATAAATTTTGTATTTTCTTAATATTTCGTCATAATTTTAGAATGACAAGTATTTTGAAACGGATGAAGTATTAAAACTCACTCTGATAATATTTATTGTGTAATATATCTTATATGAGATATTCTTACATAAAATTTATTTCAGACCTTATATATATATATAATAACACGGTCTGATAGAGAGAGAGAGAAAAGGAGTGAAATTGAAGGGATTGGCGGTAGTGATTGGTAGGCCAGTGTATTCTTAAAGGACCGAAAATGGCAGCGCCAGCTGAGTTGCCACCGGCGACAACTCCAAGTGTCCAACTAGTTCGTGTGATCACTATTATGTGAACACACACTCTCTCTCTACTTCTATATATAACAATTATATTATATATCTAAAAATAACGTTAACTTTTAAATAAAACGACCTTACATATTATATCTTATCTATATTTGTGGCATATATAGCAACAATTCTAGACGTCATTATTAAGAGTTTTATATAGAGAATATTACTCACGTTATTGTTCCCTCTATTATCGTGTTGTGTCAATTATTCTTTTTTAAAATTATTAGATAGATTTTATGTATTAGCGTGATTTTTTTCATTATAAGTGAAGGAATTAAGAAAATGGAATGTACTTATGAAGATAAGCTACATAGAGCTTTAATTTGTGAAGTTGTGTGGATAATTAACAGAATAATTAGCGAGGGAGATTAGCTAAAGCGAAGTACTCTAATGGTGATTAGTGGTGAGTACAAGTATTGGAGAAGAGTCAATTTTATATTAGTACTGCTCTGCAACAGCTTGTGTTTAATTTCTTTTGTCGGAGATAATTTTGTTTAGTTCTTCCAACCATCAACTTTTTTTTTTTCTTGCCAAAAAAAAAAAGGCATAAATTATCTGACATTTTTGGACCTTCTCAGGATTTTTCAATGCTCGCTAACTCCAAGCATTTATTCGTTACCCTGTACCACTTTAACTAAAGGATGTATTCCTCTACTTTTATAATTCAAACAATGGAAATTCACAAAAAAAATCAATATATATAAAATAATATAGGTGGCTATTATATGCGTTGTTTAGTTTGATCTTGACAACTATGTTTTCTTGTTCGTATACCGCAATATTTATGTTTGTTTTTAAAAGAAAAGGTAGATTATAACCTTCCATTTAGTTTTAGAGCGAGCATAAGTGAAAGATTAAAAAGATACGTAAAGATTATAATACAAAGAACGAAACCTAAATATTATGTATAGATGTGTTTTATATTGTAATAAGATCTTTTTAAATTTTGACTGTACCCTAAATAATATCGTAATTCTGAATATCAAAGATGTAAAATAAGGATAAATTCTCATGTAAAGTGTTATGAGGTAATATAGAGATTATGTTGAGAGTGTTTAGTGGTGAGGTTAGGTATCTAAGCAAAGCTAAAGAAGACAAAGAGATAGGATCAAGAAATGTGGAGAGGATCCTTCCTGAATAATCCAAATTAAAAAAAAAAAAAAAAGAGTCATATTTGAATTTGTCAGATTATGTTGTTTGGCATTGGCATTGCCATGTGATCTGCACATGCCATGCCCTGAAAATTAATGGTAAATGTGATAATACTATTCATTCTGCAATTAAGTTGGGAGACTAACCAACCCTAGCATTAGCTCTTCTTCTTTGTCATCTTTCTACTTCTCATTCTCAACTTGCTCACATCTCACATGGATCGATGCCCCCTCTCTCTCTCTCTCTCTGCTTCCACGGCCTATCTGTGGTATGGATCGTATTTTATTTAGTTTTAATTTGCGATCTCACAATTTATTACAATTATTTTACAGATGTCTTATAAATCCTTACAATTTTTCATAACAAATCTTACGCAACCTTAGCCATATGTAGATTCAACCCCTTTGTGTCTCTATATATAAGCATTTTTATGTATCTTTATCTACTACTAATAAGTTTATTACGAAGAAAATAAAGAAAGTTTATTAGAAGATCGATGATTAAGTCAAGATAGATGATTTGAAGTTTAAGCCATTGATTATGAGATCATTTTTTTTTTTTGTAGTTATGATGCAACAAAGATTACATGCAATCTATATATCTAAGTTTAGATTTTCAGTACGATATTTTAAATTTCATAAGTTGAACTTCTTGTATTTTCATTATAGGTAAGTAGATTCCTTTCGTTTTTTTTTTTTTTTTTATGACAAATTCTAAAGTGTAAAAGATCGAAAAAGAGCATTTGGTGCCCGACCCCTACCTTTTTTTTTTTTTTAATGCATGGCAACATCACAACAAATACCTAAAAGTTCAAAAGATGGGAAGACACGTACTACTACTGGAATTTAATTAGATGTACCTGAGCCCACCTTCACTAACCATTCTATTCCTATCATAGCCTTTAAAAAACATCAATCATAAGCATTCATGTTCTGCATGATATCATGTTTACACAAATGTTTACTTTTAATACATATCCAAAAAAATTTTTGATATGTCATGAATATATATATAGTCGTAGATATATTCTATTTAACTTTGATTCACAATTTTAAAACTCTTTACAACTTTTTACAACTCGTTACTACTTTCTTATAGCCGCTTATAATTTATTACAACTCCTTATTACCTTACAACCTCTTACAACTATGCTAATGAGATCTTCGTTTAGTGGTTACAATTAAAATTTCATATATATTAAATTTTAGATTCGATTCCTCCTCTTCCAATTATATCATACTTACCTTCGTCACTCTTTTGAACTAAAAGCTAAATCTTTTATGTATAGTAAAACGGACAAAGATCACAATCTTGGATACGGACAGCTAGAGAACACATTGGATCAATGATTGGGGTTTAAGTAATAACAAATGCTAAATAGATTAAAAAACATATTAATGGAAATGGCAATTTTTTTAAATTTGCAATGTAAATATGGGCTATTCTACCAGGCTTTTATATCGGATGTAATTTCAGTTGGACTCGAATGCTCATGGGGATAGGGATATTAAACGCAACCTTAAAACTCAACTTATAAGGAAATTATCTCAATCAAAATTCGAACTTTAATGGAAAAGATGAAAATATGAAGTGTTTGTTATTACGTCAACACTCACTTGGTATGGGAATGACAATTGAATGGCATAGAGAAAAAGCATCTGAATTATATATATATATATATATATATATATATATATATATATATATATATATATATATATATATATATATATATCACATTGATCGACACAAATGAACAAAAAGGATGATTTAGTTGGGTTGCATAGTAGTGATATTAAGTTTACCTTTTTTTTTGTTTTACCTTTTTTTTTGTTTTGCCTTTTTTATTTTAAACACTGTTTCTCAACAACCCTAAGGGGACCCTCTCTCATAATTAACTTCAATTATTAGCATCGCTGGTTTTGTAATTAGCCTTCTTCCCCATTGCATTCCATTCATCATGCCGACAAAACATTTGGGTCACCAAATATAATCCTCACCTTCTGCTTTTTCATACAAATTTCCATGTTTCCATAATAATCTTTGCAACATAATATAAGGTGATGAAGCAATCTTTAAAATATGATGTGCCATATAGTAGGGTTGAGCGGGACCGGGTACCCGGTCGTTTTGGCCGGACCGGTCCCGGTTGCAACCGGGTCCTGATTTTGGACCCGGTCCCGGTCCCGGTTGCAACCGGGTCCAAAATCGAGACCCGGTCCCGGACTCGGTTGGAACCGGTTCGGGAACGAGTAATCGGTTGTCTGTCCTTTTTTTATTTTTTTAGTTTTTCAATTATCATTTTTGTTTTTATACTTTTTACAATTTTTTTGGTAAAATTTTAGGCAATAATTATCCTATATTTTAACTATTTGATTTTTTTTAGGTAAAGCAAACAAAGACTCAAGGTCGGGTCCAAGATTAGTTAGGGTTTGAATATATATATATATATATATTTATAATAAAACCGAGTAACCGGGACCGGGTCCAAGATTTTACTACTCGGTCCCAGCACTCGGTTATAACCGGGTCCTACAAATTGGACCCGGTCCCAGTCCCGGTCCAACCGGGTCCGGTTCTGGACCCGCCGGGTCCAGACCGGTTCCGGGTCCGGAACCGGTACCCGGAATTTTTGCTCACCCCTACCATATAGGATTCATACTCCCTCGAGTTTTCTATATATCGACTCGGATCGATATGTTAATGAAAATATAAATTACTTTTCTAATAAGTAAATATCAATTATGGATTATATATTTTTTATATCTTTGTTGATATGAAATAGGTTGCGTTATAAAGCCTTGAAGTAAGTAATTTCGAAATTTTTGTAATGATACGTACTAAATATATGTACGTATTTAAAAGTATACTAATAATATAGTGAACCAAAATGAAATGTCTCTTTGTACTACAATAAAGTATTTTTTAGACTGTCTTTTATTTCCTTTCTATAAAATCGTAAAATTTTTAAGTATAAAGTAGAATGGAACTAATCTTTTTATCATTAAGGAATTTAAGAATAAGATTGATACATCGGACCTCTCCCTCTCTCTCCACATCCACTCTTCCAAGGTCCTGCTCTCTAGCCCAAGTTACTTCTTTCTCTCCATATAAGCATGAGGAATCAATATCCCTGGGCCAAATGCCTATATACACTTGGCCCACTTGGGGTTGTTTAGCCCATCAACTGCTACAGGTATTGGCCCATGGACTATCCATGCTATAATTACTTTTTAGTTAAAATATTTTCAACAAATCCGTTGTAGTCTAGGTGGTTAGGATACTCGGCTCTCACCCGAGAGACCCGGGTTCAAGTCCCGGCAACGGAACTTTTTAATTTTCTTACTTTTGTTTTTTAATCTGTCATTATAATTAGTCTTTATTAATTACATCATAATCCTATTTAAAAGTCATATACATTTTCATTTCTGAGAAATCGAAAAACAAAAAAAGAGCTGCCATTATTTCTTTTAGGTGGTTAGAATATTCGACTCTCAATGGATGTTAAGCCTGATTTATTTTTATAATAACCCATTTAATTACCTCTTATTCTTATCAGCCCCATTAATGACGCTTTAAAAAAAGAAAACTCGATCTCCATAGTCAGAAGTGTGGATATATAATATACTGTCGGTAATGAATGAGGCTTATTATTATTAAGCTTTTAAATGAATATCTGAGGAGTGATGACGTTAAACATACGGTGGAAGAAGGAAAGAGAACATTAATTAATTAAAATTTGAATAATAAATAAGAAATGAAAATAAAATTCGTTAATAATATGACAGTAGGGGCCAAATCAATCAGTCCCCCTTTTTTGGGTTCTGGTGATAGTCATAGTGCCACTATCAATATCATCCTGCCCCTCCCCTTCCATCCATAATACATCATCACCTCCAGCTGTAATTGTCATTATTTATTATTATTATTATTATTATTATTATTATTATTATTATTAGTATTATAACAACTAATTATAACAGTTTACAACACCTCATAACAACTTATAATAGTTCATAACATTTTATAATAACTCATAATAGTTAGAAACGCTACAACAAATGGTTTTAACAGATTGATATTTAAACTTAAATAATATGAAATAGATAGAGAAATTAGAAAGAGAACGATAGGGAGGCTGTTAAAAAAGAGACCCTGACCCTAACTTTCTAACTGTTCCGCACCTAATTCATGTTTGACTCATTTTTAATAAGCTAATCTATAATACTCGACCCTTCTAAAATTTAAATTAACTTAATTCTTTTTAATTGACCCTAATCTTACTGACTCAATGACCTTAGTTATAATTATTAGGAAATATTGTGATTATTATTGAAGAAACTTTAAATTAGAAAAAAAAAAACAAGGTGAAATGACGAGAATGGGTAAAATGGTAGAAGAGGGATGGTGATATGAAAGGGGGCATGGTGGTCATTAAAGAGAGACTAAAAGGGGAAAGATCAAGGTAAGTAAAAGTTTGATTTGTGGCAGGGAAGAGGATCTGATGCTGAGAGTCCTTAATCAGCTTAAACAATCACCGCTGTAACACTCATTATAAATAAAATCCCCACCGCCAGAGATCCACCCCTCATGATTGCTGATGTCACTCCCTGGTCCCACCAAATCTGGCTACACAGTATACACCCACTGTAACCTTCGTGATGTCACCACACCTTCCCTCTCACGTGACCAAATGCTCATGCATGGCTTATTAGGCCTCTAAATAAATGAGGACTCTCTTAATTATAAGTTCGTAATACTTTATTAGTCTGTTTAAAATTATATAAAAATTACAATTTAAAATTGATCATTTGAAAGGGATGATAAATAAAAATTACGTTATGTTTACTTATACAAAACGACAGATACAGTAGTTATACTAGATTATTTTTGACTATATTTTCCTGCTCTTATTGTAATTAATCCAAATCTATGTAAATAAAAAATGAAAGAAAAAAAAAGTAGAAAGTAGAGAGGGGGTCTAGTAATTGATCGTCACGTAAGCAAAAAAGGTGATAATTAATCCACCTGAAGACGGCGGTGTCAGTGGAGTTGATGCTAATCGCGTCGGAGGTCATGCATGTAATCAAATACAAAATCCCTTCATCTCTCTGTCTCTCACTGTTGCCATGCATTCTCTCTGCAGGTCCAGGCCAGTACCAGATATGGCTGCACCAGGCAATCATTTGATCATATACTACCTTTAATCCTAGCTAGCGAATCTCCCATCACCCCCTCCTCCTATAAATCCATTGCCTTCTCCATTCCCCCACTTCCCACCCCAATTCCACCGTCTCCAGCTATCTCTCTGTTTTCCTCTTCTGTTTCACTTCACTGCTAAAACACTGATCGAAGACTAGATTAAAGTAGAAGCAAAACCTACTGTTTGATATAATATAGAGAAGAGATGACTACTTATAGTGTGTCTGCTACTTGCATGCTCAGCATTATGATCCTCTCTACCATTTTTCTCCTTCACTTCGCTTCTGCTTCTGCTTTTGGTATACGTCTCTCTCTCTTCCCTGCTGCTGCTGCTTTGCATTCCTGTGTTTGACATACAACTGAAATTTACTGATTAAAATGTGATTCAAATGTAATTTATAGATTGTGCGCCTGGGTACGGCTGTCACTATCGCTATAAGCGAGCTGATGATGATAACATGCACTACAACAGAAAGGTATACACCTCTGCCTCTCTCTGCCTCTCTGCGTGTGTGTGTGTTCTCTTCCTTTCTTGCACTCCCTCCATCTTTTCCTTCATCTTGTTGATGAGTTTTACGTGATTTATATGTTAAAATCTCTTCCTCTCTCTGTTGGGAAGCAGATGCTGATGGATTTGGTGGATTTGGTGAGGTCAACACCACCAAAAAGCAGAGGTGGAGTTGATGAAGGGAAGATGAATAATGAGGTGGAAATGAGGAATGTGCCATCTGGGCCAGACCCATTACACCACAATGGTGGCCCACAGAGGAAGCCCAGGATCAGCCCATGAAATTAAGGACTCCTTGCCAGGCCATAGTATTTTCATGACAGTTAAATTAAGCCACCTTAATCCTGTGTTATATAGTATGATCGTATCTGCCATGTCTAAATTAGTTATACAGTTTTTGAGCTTGATGAAGATTAAGATAATTAAGATTATGTCTTAAGTAGGCCTATGTGTGTTTTTTCCCCTTCTTCTTTGGGTCTCACAGTGTTTAGCAACACTTGTTTAGTTTTAAATTTCCCTCAATCCTAACTGGGTTTGTAAGTCTCTTTTGGCAACTCCCTTGTGCAATTGTGCCTTAAAATTCTCATATGTGAAATATAATGTTATTCCTCCAAGTTATAACTTGTAAGCCACTTTACTTATACAGTAATTTGATTTGAGAGTATAAGATTATCCGTATCCGAATTTAATTTTATGTAATTTTTCTTAATTATAAAGTCAAACATATAAGAAATTATTGATATTGAAAAGTGTTATATTCTTTTTCTCCGTCTAGGCAGAATTTTATTTTATTTTTTAAATTTAAAAATAAAAATTAATAAAAATAAAAATAAAAATGATTGAGATGTAAAGCATGCCATTCATAATTAATTTGGAGGTAATGAGAGAAAGTAAGATCAGAAGGCAATTATTATGTGGTGTATTCGAAGCTTATGTCTTGGTACAATTTGGATAAATTTTTATCGATGATGTTATAAATTTTTTTATAATTTTATATATTTAATTCTATTAAAAAATTATACATTTAATATATTATACTTATTTAAATAGTTAATCTTGAGATAACGTAAGGATGTTAGTTAGTAATAACTAAAAGTAATACTAGTAATTAGACTAAACACAGAAGCAGCAGGCAACCGGAAGGGCAAATATGTCAAAGAGGGTGGAACTTCCGTGGAAATGTATAAATCCTCCGTGGAATTATCAGCTCCCGTATTTCTCTGGCATTCCCTTGAAAATAATGGTTCTTCCCCGTGACATCCCAGCTTATGCTGCACTCCTGGATCTCTGCTCCACCTCCAAGAACCTCCAAAAGCTCCTTCAACTCCATGCCCAAACCATCAAACTCGGCGTCTCTTACAATGACTTCATTCGAGCCAAGCTCGTCTCAGCCTACGCTTCCTGTGCCCAAATGGCCGACGCCCACTTCATCTTTTCTCTTTCCAACCGCCAATCAACCTTCCTCTACAACACCCTCATCAGGGGCTACGCTTCCCTCAAGCATTTCCATCTTTCTCTCTCCTGTTTCCGCCAAATGCTTCTCACCGGCAAACCCATCGACCCCAACACCTTGCCCGCCGTGCTCAAGTCCGTCGCCGGTTCATCCCTCTTGAGGATCGGGAAGCGGGTCCACGGGTCTGTTTTGATACATGGGTTCGGGTCTGATTCGGCTCATTGCAATGCCTTGATCACCATGTATGGGAAGTGTGGTGATTTGTCCGCAGCACGTAAGGTGTTCGATAAAATGCCTGAGAAGAATACCGTTAGTTGGAGTGCCATGATGGGTGGGTATGGGATGCACGGAATGTGTAACGAGGTTTTTGGTTGTTTGATCGGATGTTAAGTTTGGGTGTTTCGCCTGATGGTGTGATGTTTACTACGGTTCTCATGGCATGTAGTCACGGAGGATTGGTGGAGAAGGGGAAAGAGTACTTCGAGATGATGGAGGGGTTTGGGTTGAGACCGAGCATGGAGCACTATACATGTATGGTTGATATATTGGCAAGGGCCGGGAAAATAGAGGAAGCAAAGGAGATTATTGAGAAGATGGAGATAGAGCCAGATGAGGCTCTGTGGAGGGCATTGTTGGGAGCTTGTAGAATCCATGGAAGATTTGAAATTACAGTAAGGGGCAAGTTTTTGAGGCTATCAGCAGATTGATAGACTGCGCTATCACTGCATTCTTTCAGAAGAGTTGTAGGGGGCCTAACAAGGCAAAGTTTTGTAGTTATGGATTGGCTAGGATTTGGAACTTCTAGTGCTCATTTATTCGAATCGCAAATCAGTCTTCGATATAAATTATGCCTTATGGAGAGATTTGTCAATAAAAGAAGGCTCCGAATTATGTTCAGGGAAAATTACCCTTTGTTGATCAGGACACGTACTTCAGAAGTGCGTATGCACTCCATAAATACCAATGCAAAACTGTGCAGATTATAACCTTTTCCGGCTTCTCAATTTTGATCAATTCCGCTGTGAACTCACAAAAAAAAAGTGTTACAAGTAACAAACGTTTTCATATAGGTAGCTAGACAAGATATGAGTGAGGAATAACACTATCTTTTAAGTCTCAAATTGAAGGCATTCATACAGCGTAGCCTTCACAGTCAACAAAAATATTTTGGTGTGACAATTCAGTAGTATCTTTGGAGATCATCTTATGTTTTCCTCTGCTGTAGCTTCAGGAACATAACCGCATATCCCTAGTTCATAAGATAGAAGCTCCAGAACGCCATAAATTGAATCCGTTTCTGAATGGGATTTATCACCTGCCACAAATTCATGAATGCCATCACCAATTTCAATTGAACTAATTCCAGGTCTCTTTTGTATCCCTCGGGTCTTCATTTTCCTCCTAACCTTCCCAGCTCCATCCCAACTCCCGGCTGCAGCATACATATTTGCGAGAATCACGTAATTGAAATCGGAATCTGGATCTAACTCCAATAGATATTTCATCAGCATCTCTGCCAAGCCAACATCCCCGGAATCCCTACAAGCAGCCAACAATGACCCCAGAATGACTTCATTTGGTTTCATTGGCATGTTCTTGATGACATTTAATGCATCCTCTAATCTCCCTGCACGGCTATATAGATCAACTAAGCAACCATAATGCTCAATTCGAGGAGGGATTTTGTGAACTCTTTGCATTTCATTGAAGAACTTAAGGCCTTGATCAACCAAACCAGCATGACTGCAAGCAGTGAGAGCTCCTGTAAAACTCACTCCATCGGGCTCAAATCCTTCCCTCTTCATCCTGTCAAAAAACTTTAATGCCTCCTCTACATGTCCATTGGCAGCAAATCCACCAATCATTGAATTCCATGAAACCAATGTGCGACTTGGCATCTGCTCGAACTTTTGACGGGCAAAATCCACGCGACCACATCGAGAATACATATCTATCAAAGTGTTAGAAAGACGAATGTTATCCCTATACTCCTTCCCTATGACAAACCTATTAATCCACAACCCCAAATTAAGCGCTCCTAGATTGGCACAAGCAGAAAGGACCCCAATAATTGTCACATAATCTGGCTCAACCTCACAGAGTTGCATCTCATAGAACAATTCCAGAGCTTTCTCCTCAAGACCCTTCTTCACAAACCCACCAATCAAAGCGGTCCAAGAAATTGCATCTCTCACAGGCATTTCGTCGAACAGCTTGACGGCATCCTCAATCTTGCCAGTCCTCATATACCCATCAATCATAGTGTTCCAAGTGACCGAATTCTTATCCCAAATCTCATCAAAACACCGTCTTGCCAACTCAACGAGGTTGCATTTCGAGTACATATCAACTACGGCAGTACCCACCTTGACATTGTCCCTATCCAAGCCCAATTTTCGAACATAGGCATGAAGTGAGGCCCCTAAGGACTGATCCTGAGATGGGAAGTGGGCACAGCCGGAGAGAAGAGTGATGAAAGTTATGTGATTGGGTTCGATGTCTGAGAGTCTCATTCGAATAAATTCCTTCACTGCTTGGGAAAGGTTGCCATTTTGGCAGTGGCGAGCAATGGCAGAGGTCCATGGAACAATGGGGTCAACCTGTTTGTGAAATTGCCTAACAGAGACATGCTTAGGTTTGGTGGAGGTTGCAGTGGCGACCGAAGCCGGGAAGAGGTTGTGGGTTGAGGGACGTGAGGTGAGTGGAGGTGGATTTGAAGGTGAAGTTGGCGCTTGATGGATTGGGGCCGGGCAGCTCATTTGGTGCTTCATAGCACACTGCAACAGAGTGAGAGAACGAGTCGCTATTTTGATGATTAACGGGTTTGGAATTTTTATATTTTTTTGGATGATACGGGTTTAGACTTGTGTTTTGTTTTTAATCAACATAAGTTACAAATGTTCGTATAATGAGCGGAATCGAATATGAAATTTAATATATGGTGTATATGTGATTTATTATAACCATTAGGTCAGAATTTTATTAGTAATGAGTTTGGAAATATTGGTCATGTCTTTTATTTTTTTGCTTATTATGTTTAAGACGTTTATGTTTTATTTCAAAAACCAAAACTAAAAAATAGTGAGGGTGGTTAGCAATACAACGAGTCCATTATTAAACAAAGAAAAAAATCTTTATGAGAAACTATTTTATTTGAAAATTAGTGTAATGTTAAATGGTAAATACTTGAACAAAATATAATTTATGAGCGAGAAGAATGGCATGTTCAGCAACGACGTTTGGATTAACTTTTAGCATTTTGACCAAGTTAAAACACTAATCAACCAAATATTAGCGTTCGGTAAGGTAGTGTTTTAATTAGCGTTTGCGATAACTTTTAGTGTTTCAAGTAGTGTTTCGAAAAGCTAAGAATATTAGCTTTTCACATTTGAAAGTAACGTTTCATATTTTTTGACAAAAAATCCCCTCATTAATTTATATTTGACAAATTATTTATATCTTTTTACGTCAATTTACAATAATCGGTTAACTCAACCGCTAAATTTACCAAACACATTTATTCAATCGGTCAATTAAACAGCTTATCCGCTAATAGCTAAAATCTAACGGATATCAGTCTACACAAACAACTTATCCGCTACTCAAATAGCTTCATTTTGCTGTACAGGGCCGAAGTCTTATCAATGCAATGATTATGGATTATGTACGTGAGTTAATATACAACATATAATCATTGAGCAAAATAAGTGTTACGCTCAATACATTTATGTTCTTAGAAGCGTATTTGTTGGAAGAGTTTTTATTTTAAACATCCGCAGTCCAAAAAGGATTACACCTTTTATTAAAAAAAAAAAGAACACGTTCATATTTTCCATACTTGCAAAATCATCGATAACCATCCTCGGCGGCCACTTCTCCTGCCCTATGTTTGCCTTCTAATTAGTGTCATCATCAATTTTTCAGATTGTGAAAGCCTGTCGTGAAAAAAGATAAAAAGAGGGGTGTTTCTTTTTTTTATTGTTGGGGGGAGGGGGGAGGGAAGCAGAAGAAAAGAACAAATAATAGAGCCAGAAATCCAGAACCTTTTTCTTGTAGTTGCTGACTAATTGATCAACACAGAGTGCTTCTGCCATTTACAAATTTATAATCCTATTGCTAAAATACTCTGGATTTTGTTTTTTTGGGGGTGGGTGAAGCATTCTGAAGTCTAAACTCATTCCTGCAGAAATGGAACATTTGATTTCAAATACTCTTTCATAGCATCTATAACTGTCACAGAAAAGCCTTCATCCTCAGGGTAGTAAGCCATGGGATCAGAAAGTAGAGGGCTTGGGAGATTCAATACACCTTCGAGTGTTGCATGAAGGCAATAAGCTGCATATGTGATGTGGTATCCCCCTTCTTGCACTAACAGAAGCTTCCCTTTGCAATGCACATCCGCCAACCCCGAACTATTCGTGCCAAATCTCGATATCCATCCATTGTCAAGCATTGCCTCCCATTTGGATCAAACTGGAGAAAACAAAATACACAAACAACCATAATAAATCCTCAAATAAGACTTAGTCACTCAATGATTCAAGTAGCCATATCAAGTTATTTCCAAGTCTTATGGTTGGTACCATAGGAAAGGATAAAAAGATCTCAAGATATCAACTTACAGCACTGGAGTCCTGCCCAACCACGAGGACAATCATATCAGGTTCAAAATTCTGAACGGTGGGAGCTACAAGCTCCTGCATGGCATACCCATATGCACGATCCCCGCTTCCATTAGGCAATGGTATGTTTATATTGTACCCAAATCCATCTCCTTCACCAAGCTCATCATGGGTTCCACTTTGAGGATGGGATGAGCCCCAAGAACCGTGATTCATATGAAGGGAAATAGTAAGGACTTTATTTGAGTGGTAGAAGCCTTCAGCAGTGCCATTTCCATAATGAACATCAATGTCAATAACAACAACTTTACGACTACCTTCATCCAACGCCAATTGCACTGCTAAACCGGCATTGTTTAGGAAACAATATCCATCTGCTCGAGTAGGCTGAGCATGATGACCAGGTGGTCTGACCAAAGCATAAGCAATCTTCCCATACCCATCAAGTATATATTTCATAGCTGAGAGCGTGGTGCCAGCAGCAAGGAGAGCAGCTCCCTTGACCCAGGATTCAGAAATGTTCCAGAGCACATTTCCTTTCCTCCAGCTTGATCCGCTTCTTCCAATTCCTTGATATATTCTATGACATAAAGCACCAAATGGTCATATGAGCAAAAGATGCTGGCAACCCATTTTCACAAATTCTCATAGTTGTCTATTCGAACATGAATCAGTTGTCTAAGCAACAGATCCCAGCATTTGAATTTACGGAGAATATGTACACTTTGAATTTATGACTCTCGAGATAAGACATAATATGGGATTATAACTTCAATCAACCTCTCATGGTTTCCTGTCCCAAACATATTTGTACAGCCATGCTTCTTGAAAATTAAACCTGGGGTTCATAAGAACAAATGCACCCAGCTTCATACACAATTGAAGCATTGCAAAATTGTTAAAAATAGAGATTTATGCACAACTCTCCATCAACATTTGGTTCAGAATGTGAGGCAAATTGCGCCCAACCAATCGTTCATAATCTTCTTCAACGTCGATTTTTGCAGGAGGAGAGTCACATGATCAAAGCTCGGTGTGATGCAATCACTATCGAGTAACGACTGCATAGCATTTGATAATCCCCCAAATTTTGATAGGGAACACTGGGATGAGCTAAAGTACATAACTTGAGTAGAATTTTAGTGCACTTATAATCAAAGATGCTTAGACACAAAACTCCCAGTCTTAAAAGGGGGATAAAAATTCACTGAAAAAGATGATAAAATCAATACCCTTACAAAATTACAGATAAACCAACCCTTCAACAGATTGATTTTCTACATATATCATTACTAACAACCCCTAAATCAATTCACATTTTGCAATTTTCAACCAAATTCCAACTTTGCAGCATGAAAAAAAGTCATAAATAAAAAACAATCCACAAATCGCCAAAGACTGCAATTCAATCAAATATGTGCAAGAAAATTCTCAATTACCTACAAATTAACCCAAAAATAAATAGCATAGGATCCAAAATCAAAGAAAAATTGAGAGAACAGATGATAAATCACCAGAAATCTGCAAAGGGGTTACCTGGAGAGTGGAAAGAGAGGAGCTCAGAAACTAAAGCGGGCCGTCCTTGATGCCAGGTAACCAAAGGGGCGATGGGCCCCCGTTTAAGTATGGATACCATGTTTCGGACCCTATCCGCATTCTCTGGGTGCTTCTCAAGCACGTCTAGGAAACCCGGGTCCGACCCGGTATCAAACACTCCCTGACCCGTTTCATGCTTTAGCATTCCCTCTTCCCAGAACACGTGAAGTTCTTCATTCCTTCGCGTTTCCTCATTCTCTGCCATGGCCACCACTCCCCTTCACCAGCTCGGAGAGCGAGACAGAGAGAGAGAGAGTCAACGGTTAGTAGACTGGCTCGGTTGCTTCTACTGAGGTCATATTCTGGGCTGGGTTTTTGGTCCGGTTCGGTTTGGGTTAGTGTGGGTCATGTGCCCAAGGTAAATGATATGGGCCCATAATCTTTTTACTGCTTGGGCTTCTAACCCAATGCTGGTTGGTCATGGGCCAGATTTTGCTTTTACATCTTAGTGGCCCATTCTATCTCCTTGGGTAGATTGTTCATAGATGAAATTTGAAGTTCACCAAATGTACACTTCCTTCAATTGCAATGGCTACATAGAATTTATATACCATAACGTGGATAATAACACTTTCAATATGCCAAGAGTTTGTAGCTTAATCGGTATGGCAGTGGAGTTTCATACTTCCGTCACAATTTTCTTGATGGTACTATACAATTTTACACGAAATTGATATATCGGAGTTGAATTCAAGTGTTTAAAATCAAGTAATAGTGATTACACAAATAAGCCTAAAATGTTCGTTAGGAACAATACTAGTGACACTACTTAAACTTAATAAGTGCCCCAAATAATATGATTTTTTTCCCAACCTTTTTTATGGGATTTTCTTTAATCGAAGTACGGATCATATAAGCATCTCCACCGATATGGTTATTTATATAAAATACATAATATCTAAACAAGAAAATCTTATAAACAATCCAATTATAAGTTTCATTTTCAGGAATTTATTTTTTCAAAATTTCATGATAATAGAAATTCACCCCAATAAATTATGTTATGGGCATTGAAAATAGCCTTTATGAATATGATGTTGATTCTAAATAAATTATGGGTAATGAAAATATATACCAGACACTTGTATGCTCCTTCATTGGTACTCCTGTTTCTTACGACCTTAGCTAACAATGGTGTCCACAAATGCACCTCCTCATTTTCCTTCTCAACCAGCTAGCGATGATGACTCACTAGTCAAGGAAAATTTTGAAGGCCAACTCTCTCACAAGCTTAAACGTCTAAGTTGAAGGCCCTAGAAAGGTATCATAATCTACCACATCAACTCACGTTCATATAGTTCAAATCGTTTTACGTAACAACGTAATATGATGTGACGAATATTTCTGAGATTCGAATATCGAAAGTTGTTTTTCATAAAGGCTTTAATATTATTTTTCACAACCAATTCAGCTAATAGTTCAAAAGTCAAAAGAAAAATTTATACTTTCACAAAAACACGTGATGTTACTTGAAGTTTCAATGATATTTATACATAAATTCATTAAATCTCATTTCTCGGTTGAGTATGATATCATAGCCAAGGTTTCATGTTTGTGATTTAAAATCTGAACAAGTAGTGGAGAATGACTAATTTAACAACTACTAAAAATAGATATGAAATTGCTTTCCAGATAACGCCATACAAAAAGAGTTTTAATTTGTCAAAGTTGAGCTGTTATTATTATGTTTGAAAGTCAGCATCATGCATTCAAGTATAAATGCATGATGTTACCCTTGATGTTTGCCCAATAATGCCATTGCTGCCCTATACGCAAAAGAATTTAGCCACACTTTGGTTTATTGTCACCAACTCGATGTCATTTTCATGGACATCTAATGACACTTTGCACAAAAACAACGTAAACATACTCTTTGGGTTACGTTTATGCCCCTTAAAACTATATATTGTTGGATCATCTGCTCGAGATAAACTCTTTTAAGTGGTGTGAAAATGTCATCTTATCCATGATGGGTACGTATATCTTTCAATTTCCTTTATATAGGGTAGTGAGAGCTATAGGGAGCATAGCAACCCTAAATATGTAGGGAGATCTCTAGTAGGATATGCCAAACCTAATATATTTGATCTTCGAGCATCATGTACACAAAAATCCTTATTATGTGTATACTGACGTAGTTTATATATATGTTTGTTGTGACATATAAGGTAAGTGCAATCTACACATGTATATGAATTAATATTATTGACTGTCATTGGTATTTGTATAAGTAGATATTATAATAGAAAATGATAACGAACACTAATCTGAACTGATTTTTTTTTTTTAAACCCAGAAAATGCATTAGCTAAAGAACTGCATAAACACCAAAGTTGCAAGCACATGTTGTGGGGGAAAAACAAAAATTGGATGAAAATTGTGTGCGGAAATCATGTGGTACGCATTTTCTTTATTTTTAATATTAAGAATAATCAGAATAATCATGCCTACCCACACCAGATCAAGTGAGTGGCTATCAAACCAAAAGTTAATATTTAAATTAAAATTTCATATAAAATAAGATAAATAAATATTAATCAAAAGTTTTTAATGCGTGGAGATTGCCAAGAAAAATCTTGAAAAATTAAAATTTATCTTTTGAATTTCTTCTATAATTAAGTGCATTGTGGACCATCCAATGTGGGTGTGGGCGTGATGTTACTGTTCCAGTAGTAAAAAAAAAAACAATAATCAAGAACTACCTGGAAACTTCCTGATTATGATGGCTATTAAAAAACTATTGTATTGTGTGAATTCATTTATTAAAATTAATGGGATGCCAATTTGAAAAAATAATTATCCGCTTTAATTGCAAAGCGGATTTTGATCTATAGAGTATGTGGGTATATTTGAAGTTACATAAAAAAAATTAGAAACAAAAAGAAAAAAATAAAAGCGAAAAGAAATGAACATAAACAAAAAGAAACAAGTAATAGAAAAGAAAAAAATGAATAGACACAAACATAAACGAACGGAAAATAAAAATAAGTGATGAATTTTGTATATCTTTAAACACGTCCTAAATATACGGATAATTTATTCGTTGACGGTATCGAGTCGTAATCAAATGTACTTGTCTAAGAGGGTAACTAGAGCACGCAATCACATCATATGTTGGGGGTGTGACTTTAATCCTATGTCACTAATACTAAGTGTACTTTCAAGTACATAAATCATCAGTCGAGGAAACTTTTACAAGTGCATATATACGAGTGAGTACAAGGATTCCTCCACCCAACCACTAAAATTGACTAAAAAAGGTCAGAAAAAGCAGGAAAATGATGAACCACTTTAAAGGCTCAACTCAAGTTGCTAAGTGCGTTAAGCACCACCACCATTTTTGTTTTCCTTTCCCTCCTTAATCATAGTTTCCCCTCTCCACTTAGATTTTGTCATCCTCTTTGCAAAAACCCTTTGTGTGTCTCCTTCCCTTCCTTGTCATGTTTTCACTCTTGAAAGATTCAACTCAACAATGCTTGGATTCAATACAATATCATTTTTTGTTGATAAATAATTTGGTAAAAAATCAAAAAGTAATCATATATAACTAAGATATAATAGCTATTTAGAGAAATAAACTTAACTGATGAAACGACACCAAACTATACAAAACAAATCTAAACTTCCCGCCACGGATAATCCAATTCACCTTTGATTTTCATTTGAAAGAGAAGAGTCAAATTTTCAACCAAAATTTATACATATAAATCGAGAATAAACCCCACATTTAGCACATTTAATTTATGTATTAGCGTTCGAGAGAAACATATATATTTAACTTTTTAATTTATCGGTAACCTTTAATTCAACAATCAAGATAAAGTAAATGGTTAATAAACCAACTATTAAATATGTGACATGACGAACCTAGTCAAACTCAAGCTCTAATTTGTTCAAGAATCATCGAGCGTTCAAAATCTCAAAAGGTGAAATTATTAAAATTCAACAGATAAGTGTCCCCTTTTTTTTTTTATAATAGCTTCAGGAGTTTGTTTCTTCGGTTTATGTGTCCTATGAAATATTACATAATGAGGTGTACTTGTGCGTACGTATTATTTGTTTATAAATATATATATATTTTATTAATTATTGAAAGAAAAAAATCAATGTGAATAGTGAGTTGGTGATAAGAAGGAAGTAGAAAAGAACAAGGGAAGGGAAGGGAAAAGTGGGGTAGATAAGTGAGTGGGTGGATTTAAGTGGTGGGTAGACGATAAGAGTAGCTGGGTATTAGAATTACGAAGTGGGGGATTGAAATTAAAAAGTGATCAGCTACTCAGCTTTTTCTTCATTAGTGGGTGTCCTTTTTATAAGCAGATAAATTGATCAACTCAACACAAATATATCTTATATTAATTAATTTGTTGTCTTTTTCAGGGAATATCCCAATTAAAGCACCAAACTTTCCACCACTTGAGAAATTCATATTTGACATTAACTATTCTGTCTTCTCTATGTTTCTTCTCCACAAGTCAACAATATCTTCTTAAATTTTCTGTCAAATCAAGTTTATTCTCAATGTCAAAGCCTCATATATTAACCAGAAATTTATCGTTGGATTTGGGATTCTGGGTTTGACCTTCATAGGACCGAGTTCAGTGATTATATATCTCTTTTTTTTTTTTTTCCGTCTGTTAGCTCACTAAACTTACATTCTGTAAATGGAGCTCAAAAAATAAGCCACCTCACCAGTTTATTATTTTAAAGAAGTTTTTTCCATTTTAATTCTTTAGTCTCCATAATCTTTTTTTTTTTTAAAGCTTTACGTGCCACAATATTCTTAATTTGTTAATGTACACATAATTTTAGTCTTAATAATCAGACTAAATTCTCATCGGTATTTTTTTATAGGCTAATAGCAGAAAAGTTTCGTTATAAATATTTATTTAAAATTAGTAAAACAAAAACTACGGGCTTTTACTTTCAAAGTATAAATGTCCATATATATATATATATATATATATATATATATATATATATATATATATATATATATAGGTTAGAGAGAACAAATAATAATTGTCTTCCTCAACGCATGCATGATTCGTCGAACCTAGACTGGATGTAAGGTAAGGTGGTTCCATTTTCAAAGGACCAGGCTTTGCCTAAGCCAGCTGTAGCTTTTTTTCTTTTTTTTTTTTAAAAAATACTCTTTTTCGAATAAACTCTTTTTCAATGTAGATTTTCTTCACTTATAAAAATAAAGTCTTAACTTATTTTGAAATAAATTACCCCTTCATTTTCGTTTTCATAAAGTTACATCGATGTTGTATCATTCACGTCGTTGTTCAAAATATGAAAAAAAGGGTCTTATATTGGTCTAAAATCAATTATATCATATACTACATTTAGAAAAAAAAAAAAGGGTTTTAGATAATAGAAAATTTATTCTTAGCTAGATGATTTTTTTCTTTGATGCTTAGCTATATTATTTAAAATTAGCTTATTATGTGCGAAATTTGTAATTATAAGATTAGATGTGTAATACTTTTAAGATCACTTATACCCGTCAATATAGCTAAAAACACCCAAACTAAAAGTTGATATAGTTGTAAAGTTAGTTATAAAAAGTTGTAAGAAAGCGTAAACAATTATAAGAAACTGTAAAGTTGTCGATTAAAGCTAAATATAACAGGGTCTTAATATTTTATAATATTGATAACTCAAACTCATTGACAAGTGTGATTCTTGAGCATATATTTTTTTATTTTCTTTTTTTTGGTGGCACTAATATTGGAGTGGGGCAAAATTGGGCCAGTAATATTGGAGCAGCTAGCGAAGGAGTCATAGCCCAAAAATGAATGATACATAACATCCATGGACACTGCTCATCCAGCCTTTATCTTATTCACGTATCCTTCCTCGTATTAGCTTGTATCCTACGTAAAAACTTTTATCATTGAAATTATAATTTTACCAACAAAAATATATGTCAAAATACATTGATTTATTGTGATAGGTTGAATTCGATTTTATCATTAATTAAAACCCTCTATTTTTATAACTTTTTATTATTTAATTATATTAATAATTTCGTATTTATTTCATTTGTGTATTTATAATCATTGATATAAGTGAGAATTGAATGCACGAGAGTATAATGTAATTTTCATTCTGCAATCAAAAATTATGTTTAATGATTTCTTTTTTGATAGATTGTTTGATGTTTTTCAAAACAATGTAGGTTGTTTTTAGTTTAGATGAGCCGTGAAAGTCGTATAGAACAACAAAGAAAGTGAAAAACGATTATGATACTTAATGTACTCAGAATCTGAACATTAACCATTCTGACACCAAGCTAAGAAATTCATTTTCCAACTGACTAAATGATATAATTTGTACTGAATTAGTACAAAATTGCAATGATTGAATTTGAAATTTAGTTGCCGTATGGAAGAGCGATGTTGCTGGACGTACGTAGTTGTGCATATATTTAATAGTGGGAATCAACATCGTAGTTATGTATGTGACATTTTAATTGGGACCATTCAATGATTTATATACCTTCATAACACGTATTAATATTATTCAAAACTATCACCTTCGCTCTAGCTAGTAAAACAATATATAGTCCTGCATACATAACTTTTTGTCGTATATCTACTCCCTCCGTTTTACAAAATTTGTCGTTTTTGGGTTGTGAAGAAGTATTAGGAAAACACAAAATTCATGATAAAAATTATGTTAAAAGACCAAATTATTTCAAGGTTTCATTGGAAAAAAAAATGAGAGAAAAAACGCATTTAATAAAGTGACGAGATATTATGAAACGAAAAAAGTTAATTAAACCATTGCTATGAGATGGTATTAAAGTAGCATTAGAGGCGAGGCTACACTCACATACAAGCACTACTAGAAAACAGCAGATTAGCGACGGAATGTTAGTTATTAGCGACGGAATTTCGCAATTAGCGACGGAATCGGCGACGGAACTGTTCCGTCGGCTGAAAAGCGGTCGCTAAATATCGGCGACGGAATTTTGAAGTCCGTCGCCAATTAGCGACGGATTAGCGACGGATTCTCGTTCAGTAGCCGATAGAAATCAGCGACGGAAATCACCCCACTTCCGTCAGCTGAGCTAATTAGCGATGAAATTTTCCCAAATTCCATCGCTAAGTTCCGTCGCTAAGTGGAACCGACCGTCGCCGATCCGTTGCCGATCCGTCGCTGTTCGTGAAAAATTTTAAATATTATTAGCTAATTATTCGTTATCCTAGTACGTAACATTGTGAATGGATATACAAATCCACCATTCACATATGTGACACTTATATTTAGCATTTACATATGCCGGCCACAAATAATTCATCAAAGTTGGATATACAAATCCAACTTACATATTCAACATCATCAACAACCATAACATAGTTAAAACAAATTTGTAAATAGTTCGCAAAGTGATGATCACCAATATATACAAAAGGTCACATTTGAATTCACTCATCCTCTTCCTCATCCTCTTCCTCTTCCTCTTCCTCCCTGTGGTTGTGGTGGTCGACGGTGAGATCCGGATACTTGCCGAGACTGCAGAAATTCATTCATACGTGCTATTGGCTCGCGAAACCGTCGACCTGTGCCTTCGGATGCCGATTTTGTAACTTAAGCATCCGGCAATGCTCAATCCATTGATGTACCTCGGAATTTAAATTATGCACTCTGTTGCTCTCCATTCCGAGTCATCCGTAGTAAAAGGTTTCGGTGATTTGAAGGACATTGTTGGTTTTAAGTTTCTAGCCTCGGATCCAAATCCATAAATGCGACCTTTCTTGTTCGCATTTGCTTTGACTCACAACTCTTGTTGTGAAGGGGTGGATACATGATCCTCGGAAGAGTTGGGGTCATCATTGGAAGTTTGAGTGGGTTGAGTGTTTTGCAACTCTTCCCACTCTTTTTGAAACTTCTCCCGAATATAATATAAATATTTGAGGCATGTAAATATCACAGGTTGTTAACGAAAACAACGAGATAGAAAAATATGCGGAATTCATATATACGGTTACTCACGTAAATGGCCTTGGATTTTTTGTCCACCCATTCGTCCTTTTTTGTTTTGTGCGTGCGTGAAAATAGTTGGGTCGGTAGAGGCTGAACTCCTTTAAGCTTCTTCATCTAAAATTGAAAACAAGTTAGTAGAGAATCAATTTACCAATATGAACATGTTAATAGTTGCATGCGTAATCAATAAGAAAGGGGTACGTACAAATCGCCGCTTATGCTCCGTCATAGGGATTGAGCCACACGGATGGAGTGATGAACCAAGTCCCCCCGATCAGCATGACGGTTTTTCCGAGCTTGCTCGCGGAACTTCTTGTACTCAGCAGTTTCCCAATATTCGAGCAACTCGCGCCGGTAGTTGTCACCCAACCATTTCGGCTTCTTCTTAGTTTTCCTCGCCTTGAGCATGAAGTCCTTCAAGCGATCACCGCCTTTCTTTTCAAAATTTCTTCCGATTTGGACTTCATCGGTTGGCGACTACGTGAAAAATTTCTATATAAATAAAAACGTGGTTTATACGTTATGAAATTAAAATATAATGTTCGAACATGCACAATAAGTGATTATGTTATTTGAACTAGAGAAAACTAATGATGTGTCATTACCTTAAACTCAGAAAACCATTGATCACGTTGTGATCGAGGGACTTTACCCCATGTAGGCCAAGCTCCATTGTATTTGCTTTGGAAGATGTGGGAAATCGTACCCACAACTTTATCAATGGGGTAGAACCTAATCAATTCAACATATAAAATAGTTAGTTCAACTAATAACTAATATGCTTGTTTTATTTTATTATTTATTATCACACTCACCCTTCACCATCTGGCTCAATTCGGATTTTTCTCAGCTGCTAGCGCTACTTGATTGAAGACAAGGATCCCCGTTCCCTGTATCAGTTGGTCCTTCATTTGTAGGCATTTGTGGTGGCCGTTGTTTGGAACCAACGTGGATGCGTGGTACATTATTTGTACCATATTGTTGATATGTATATGTACTCAACGGGTTTGAGTACATATGGGGTTGTTGAGAATATGGAGGGTTTAGAAAGAAAGGCCCACCCAGTGGGTTTTGCATGTGTGGGAAATTTGGGAGTTGGAAAAAGGGAGGGTTGGGAATAAATGACCCCCCAATGGAGTTTGGTTGTGAGGGAGTGTGGAGATAGTGTTCCACCGGGAGGAGTTTGAAGGTTCTAAGGGTTTTGAGAGGGGGTAGAAGTGCCGACATCATTACCTTCCCCATCGGTAGAGGTGTTTCTAGCCCTTCCTCGAGTAGCTGATCTTTTGGTTCTACCTCTACCTCTATCCATTTTTCTGTACATAAACAAGTAATTCACACTATTAGTAAACATCCAACGGTTCAAGTGATTTCATATAGAACAACATATAAACAATAGGAAACATATGCACATGTAAGCGTTAGATATAAATCGAAGCATGTGAATAAAGTACGCTTCAATGGTTTCACCTTCATTACATTAATAAGAATTCATTCGATGACAACATAAATGAAAGTTGTACAATAAAAAACAAACCCAACAAAAGCACATTATCAACTACTCATCATCCTCATCATCAGTCTTATCATCATCTTCGTCACTATCCTCTTCGGCGTCATTGAATAGGGTATGTTCTTCTTCATCATCGGTGATATTGTCATCATCCCATTCCCATTCTTCATCTTCTTCACATTCCTCTTCTTCACCAACATCCTCAATCTCATCTTCTCGGTTTAAAATAAAATCATCAACTAATTCTTCCGCATGGTGAATGTCACGAGGAACTCGGTTATCAGGCGGACAAATCTCCTTCATAAGTTGAGCAATTTCATTAAAGCAATTTTGAGGCATGTTGTAGTCGAACTTAATGCTCAACATTCTAACGAGTGGCGGACAACTCGGTGTGAGTTTCATTTCCCGCCCACAAAGGTCATTGCGCAGCCTCAACCATATTAAAGAAACTTTGGGCATGGGTATTTGGAGGCTCACTTGTGGAGTTTTGATTTGAGATCATGGCATCCGTGACCATATCATTCATATGGTCGATATTTGTTTCGACATCGCCGTAGTTCATATGATTGGCGCCACTGTCGTCGTTGAATACGTTACAAACCATTGTTTGCTCCTCATGTAAATGAGGATCTATTTCTTCATGACTAGTCCAATACCAATAGTTTGGAAGAAAACCATATTGATAGAGGTGCAACTTAACTTCATCGGGATCCTTATACTTTCGATTTCGCATTTGCGACATGGACACCTATATTGTTGATTATGCACAAATTCCGATTGGCTTCTAGCATGTGCATCAAACTCCTCAACCCAGTCTAAAAACTCTTGTCTATACCCAACTCTACCGGGTAATAACCTACGATACATCCATCTACGATGCGTAGGCCCGTCCATATATATTCCGATTGAAATTTAACAATTTAGTACATTATTAGTTAAAAATACCAACACATGGAGATGGTATATGATTACATATTTTCTATAACGAACATAATCTATATATAACTATTATGCATCTATAAATTTTTTTAATATACATAGATTTCTATAATTTTTATATTTTACTCTTAAATATTTATTTCATAATTAAAGTAATCAAACCTAATTAGCATAAATAAAGTCATATACATATAATTAAACTAATCATACAGTAAAGCAATCATACCTATAAGCATACCTAATTAGCGTCAACAACCTCACACAAAAAAAGAATAATTAATTAAACATATATAAATCAAAAACACCATTTCCCTCAACTTCAACAATAATGTCCCACAAATCCTACACAATTGCACATTTGTCTATTCAAATTCATCCACAATCAACATTAATTTCCACCAAATTACATATATACGTTATTTTCAAGTTACAATGTTGAAAACCCTAAATTTAACTTCCATAACATTTACTCTATAAAGAACATAATTGCACATTTTTCTATTCAAATTCATCCACAAACAACATTAATTTCCACTAAATTACATATATACGTTACTTTCAAGTTACAATGTTGAAAACCCTAAATTTAACTTCCGTAACATTTACTCCACAAATAACACAATTGCACATTTTTCTTCTCAAATTCATTCACAAACAACATTAATTCCCACCAAAGTACATATATTCGTCAATTTTAAGTTATATTTTTTAAAACCCTAAATTTAACTTCAATAACATTTACTCCTTAAACAACATAATTTCACATTTTTCTTCTCAAATTCATTCACAAACAACATTAAATTCGCACAAATTACATATATTCATCAATTTCAATATCAATTTTGTTAAACCATAAATCTACAAAAAAATCAACACAAACATACCTCAAATTTATGGGCGGCACCGGCGGCGGCACGGCGGCGACGGCGAAGCTCAGGCGTTAGGCGGCAGCAGCGGCGGTTCGTCGGCGGCGTCCTTGACCCGAGCGGCGGTGCGGGGTCGGGCGAAACGAAGGTAAGACCGGTGGTTATTCGGCCTTGGGGGTCCAGAATCGGCGGCGGAAGGGAGGCGGCGGCAACGAGCGACGGCCGACGGCGGCGGCATGCGTAGTCGCCGGCGGCAGCGGGCTGATGGCGGTGGTCAAGCTGCGGTGGTCTCGCTCTCGGTCTCGGTCTCGGTCTCGGTCTCGCTCTATCTGTTGCTCGCGAAATCCGAAGCGGCGGACGACCGTTGCGGATTTATTCGTAATTAGCGACGGAACAGTCCGTCGCTGTTCCGTCGCTAATTACGAAATTGTCATTAGCGACGGATTGGCGACGGAATATTCCGTCGCTAATGACTACAGATTAAATTTTTTTTCTTTCCGGGATTTTTTGATGTACGAATTCTCCGCCGACGGATTAGCGACGGACTATTCCGTCGCTATTCCGTCGCGGAGACTAAACAGCGACGGAAGTTATTTTCCGTCGCTAATTCCGTCTTTATATGATCCGAGTTGTCATTTTTTGTCGGTGTCCGTCGCTGATTCCGTTGCTACTCGGCGACGATTGGTTTCCATCGCTATTTTACGGTTTTGTAGTAGTGAAGTGGAGGGTAACAATAAACTAGTTATTCGGGCGATTTAGGGTACCATTCATATATACCCCATGGAGGATCCAACCGCTAGTTCATGATATTAGATTTATGTTTTCAATGTTCTCATGTTATTCACTTAATATGTTTATAGAGATGGTAAAATTGCAGCTGACTTTATTGTCTAATTGGGATGTGTCACAAGGTATAGAATTACCTTTACATCCTCTCCTTCACATGAATTTTCTTGTTTACTTTCTAATAATAATATAGGTAGAACTCTTGAGATAAGGTTAGCTAATGTTTTTGTACTTACTATCCAAAAACAAAAACAAAATCTGAAACGGAGGTGTACGTATTTTTTACATTGATTGTCTGTAGTTTTAATTAATAACTTGTTTCTCTGATATTTTAATGCAAGTCATTGTTATTCATAGCGATATTGATAGTAACACAACAAAAACATGCATTCGTGACCATGAAAAAAGATTATTTCATTTGGAATTTTATTAATAAAAGTCACATTAAAAGCGAAATGTTATCATGGATCGGCTTACGCATTATTCCTACTATTAGATAAAATTTTGCCTTCAATGAAATAATATCATCTAATTTATTACTAGAAACCTTAGGATATTGTAAATTTAGGTCAAGTAATTTGACGTTATAGAAAGTAGTCTGATGAGAAGAGTTTCTTCTTTCATAGGTTTTTATGAAGTGATATACTTTACTATAGTTTACTTATGATCTGTTTGAAAATGACTGTTAAAATTAATTGTTCTAGTAAAAACGAGTAAAAATAAGTTGAAATAAGTTGAAATGATCAGTGGTTATAACTGTTGTATAAACAAGCTGAAATAGTTAAAGGATATATACTAGCATAATTGGCTGGATATAGATCTGAGCCAACAACGGTACTTGTCTTTAAAGAACATTATAGCTGCTAGTAAGGATATGAAGAGATTAAATCAGATGACTAGGATGGTCCATTTGCTTTGTAGTATACAGAAGAGTCGCTCGCAATGATACCATTTTTATTTAATGGGAGCTTCAGCTCGCTGGCCTCTATTTTGAGGGCCAAAAATTGTGGGCAGAATGGAGAGCTTGTGGACACATTGATCATCAGTTCAGCTCTCAATCCAAGGCTTTTTCATAAACCCTCTTCATCTACCTGCTCTCTTGTTAGCGGGGTCAAGCTACCAGGTGCATTTGTCAAGATCAACTTCGATGGTGCTAAGTCGACTACAACAGCAGCGGGTATTTGTAGCTGGGACGGAAGATTTTTACATGCATGGTCGTGTAATTTGGTGCCTGCTCAGTTTTGGTTGCTGAAGCTTCTGCTATGGGCAATGGGGTTAGAGCAGCAGTGCAAGAAGGTATCAAGGAAATTGTTTTAGAAGGCGATAATCGGGTGGTCATTGATGCTATAAGAGGCACGATTCAGGTCCCCTGCGAAATCCAAGACTCTCACTCATGATACTCGGTGTTTTCTTCAAAATTGAAATAAGGTGATTTTTAGACCCACCTTTAGAGAAGGTAATAGGGTTGCCGATTAGGTAGCTAAGTATGGACTCGGTATTTCCTCTTCTATTCACTAGTCATCATTTCCTTCTCCTGCTTTCCTCTCCATTTTAATGGAGAACAATTTGAGTAGAACCCTTGACAAAAGGGCTAATTCATAGTTAATATACTTATCCTTTCCCAAAAATATATATATATATATAAGCAAGCTGAAACAGTTAAATATTATAGGTGAAATGAGTTGAAATAAATTGAAATGAGTTGAAATAAATTGAAATGAGTTGAAAGCTGTTATAAATATTGATATAAACATCATTCGGAACAAACCCTACTTATTTATCAAGTTGAAAATTTAAGAATTTATTATTATTTATATATAAAGAAACAGTTGTGCTAATTATCACCTTCAGCGCGATAGATAAGAATGCTTAATATTTCATTTTCTAAAGAATCTTATTTATTTACACATATGTTCAAGATATGAATTTTATTATTAAATTTTGTCTAGTCAAAAATAAAATTTAGTTTCTAAAATTAACTAATTAAACTCAAATTCTATTTTTACCTACTAATAAAATTGCATAATCCTTAAATCCATTTTATTATCAAATTAAAAGCAACTGAAAATTATCATGAACATCAAATTATTATTTCAATTTTCTAATTAAACCCAATCTTCAACTATTCAATCCCTACTCCTTGCCAATCAATGATTGAGTGCGATATTGAATCGGGATTAAGAAAGTATATGCGTGTTAAATATAAAAGGGTATTTCTTTCTTCTTTTTTTTTTCCTTTTTTGGTGGCGAGGGTCGTATAATTTATAAATGTATGGGCCAAAATCTGCTGAGATTTATTTTTTATTCAGGGAAGAACATGGAGTGAACTTAAAAATCCAAGTGAGGTCATCCACAGGAAATTCTCTTATATAATTTTTTATTTTTTTATTTAATATTTCACAAGGATGATATGGTGGTAAAAGAAAAACTCATTTATATATAAGTGAGTAAGATACAAGTGTATATGAGGAACTAACGAGCTAATTAACCGATCTGATGTTTACAAAACCTCAGTCATAACTACTACGTTAAGACTTCATTGGAAGATAACCGATCTTATTTGGAACTACTCATTGTTACTGAATCTGGTGATGAAGTTTCTTGCTCTTGGACATCATTCTCTTCGATCTCATCCATAATTGGGACTACTACATGCTGAGGCTTAGCACTCATCTCAGCAAGTTCTTTCTCTGGAGTTCCTTTGGCACCATCCATGGGCTTAAAATTCGCCAAGGAAGCTAACTCATCAACCTCATCAGAAATCTTTTCCACACAGTCTACAATATCTATCAGTACAGAAGCAACTGTCACGGTGGGTAAAACATCCAACAGATTGAAATTTTCCCACAAAATTCTGGTCTGAAGCAAAGATTTTAGGTCCATAGCAGCTCTTTTTGATTTGTTTATGTGTGATTTTGTCGACGAAGTCCTTTGCATTTTCTTGATCTCCATTGATAACTCCTTCAATACTTTGCCCAATTCAGAGCTCAATCTTGTGCATGCTTCCTGGACGTTCTCTTGGATTTCTACTGCTATCTGCAACCAAAATCGCGACATAATTGTTTGCATCAGAAAAAATTTTGATGCGGTTTTGCTTTGCGTGGATGCATGACATTACATACTTGGACGTTCGAGTTGAGATATGTGTTAAGAGCGTCAACTCTGTAGGCACACTGCCGAGCTAGAGCTCCAATCTTGAGGTATTGTTTCCATGGATGGCGGAATTTGAACCTGCCATGGCTTGGCTCCCATGCTGCTAAATTTGCCTATATGATCAAAATTAATGCGTCATACATGGTGTCATTAGAAAATGTTGGAATTGTTGCTCCAATACTACGTCAACTATATATGTACTTTCACTTTGGCTAAGAATTTTTTACCATAGTATCTTCAGATCCCTTGGAGCCTAAAACACATTTATATTGATTGCGAAAGGACTTCTCCTTGGACTTTTCCTCTGTTGTTCCATTGAAATACTCTTCTCCAAATCCTGTGGGTTAAGTTTCGCACATTTCATGATGAGTAAGCAACCACTTACTATAAATTTTTTTTAAAAATTTAATTAATTATTTTTTTAGAAAGAAGAATACCCTCCAAGAAAATGGCGAGCTTGTGAATGTTGGAAGCAATGAGATTGTGCAATTCTGTGCCACTCCAAACAGGGCAAATGCAGATGCAAATAAGCATGGCAATCCAACTCCCTATGATGATCGTCGAGAGCCGTTGCTGTGCTATCTTTATCACCTGGTCGTCTCTGTATCCCGAAACCGAAACCAAACAGAAGGTCAAGATGAAGATCACGAATCCATAATCGTATCTCGCCTTCATCTTTGGGAAAAACCTCATGAACGTCATTACTCCCGCTGCACATTAAAAAAAATATTTCACAATTTTATCATATATTTTTGTATATATTGTTTGATGTATTAATTAATCAATTACCTACTAAAAAGCCAAAAATGGCGAGAAGAATAGGCTCCCCTGTTTTTCCAGAGAGATCAGCCAAGTGATGGGCTGAGACTCCTAGAAACCCAGCTACACATGTCGCAATCATTCTATTGAAGCCCTTCCCTAGGGTCGCTCCTGCAACGTAACGTAACTTTTAGCTAATTTAATCTCATCACGGGTACGTGATCTTAATTAATTTTTGATGTATGTTAACGTATGTATATAATAATTTACCTACGGAAAACTCAAAAACAACCACCACGGTTAACACAGCCCACATAGCGGAGACACCGAAGCCATTGTAGAGGGGTTGGAAGTAGTAGAACAAGGAGACGATGGTAATGGCTAGGCCAACTTTAAAGGCATGGACGATCCTTCTAGGATCCTCTTGTCCTAAGTTTTTCACCTCGAGGGCAAAATCGACTATTTTCTCCTTTAATCTCTTAGGCAAGGACTTCAGATGCTTCCATGCACGAGAAACAAAGGAAGAAATCATTTTTCCAGAATCCACATTCATCTCTCTCTCTCTCTCTCTCTCTCTCTCTCTCTCTAGAAGGGAGGAGCAGCCAGGAATGAGGATCAGAGATAGCTGGGTTGACAGTGAAAGTAGTGAGAATGTTATGTTATTGTGGTAGTACCCCAGCTCCCCTGTATTTATAGGCCAACCCATGTAAAAAAAAAAGATTATTGAATAATTTATAGAAAAGCAGGGGAGTATTATATTACAGAGCACGTTGTGGTGTCGTTTTGAATGTTGTCAGAAACAGAGGGAGAGAAGGAAGTGCGCTTATTTGTTAATCACTTTGATTTGCAGAGAGAAATTAAAGGGTCAAAAATGTGTAGCCACTTGAGCTTAAAAAAAAAAATTCTGCTAGAAATTGGAGGGAGGAGAGCCATCAAATTGAAGTGATCAAAAGGGTGAACCAGTTTTTGTGGGATGATCAAAGATCATCGATATGATCATCTTGGGGTCCAAACTAACTATTAATTAATTAAGCGTGTATTTGAGGATTAAGGAACTAATTAATAATAACCAAATTTCTCTTTTAAAGAGAGTTATATTTAAGTTAGATTTCTCATCTTTATTGCAAAATCTTTTTGTCACCAGTGTGCAAGTTTCGAGCAATATATAAAGGAGTGTATGATTCAACAGTCGAATCAAGAGTTACAATTTGATCAAAATCTTGGAAAGAAGAGATATCTTACACACCGGAGAGGTTAGCGGAAAATTTTGGAGCTATTTTCTTAAAGTAGAATTATAAAGTATGTTGTGTTTGCTTTCAGAGGAGTTGTCTGTACGTATATTCTTTTGCTCTATTGTGTGTCTTTGTCTTGGACCATTTTGAAGTATTTTTGCCTTTCAGCACTTACTATATGAGATTCAAGCATATACTTTATGGTTAGATGAATATTTATCTATATTTTCTGATTTATTTGTCTTTATTGAGGTTGAGTCGACGATAGTAAAAGAACATATTGCCCTATAAAGTCTATTATCTATTAGTCATATTCCATTTAGTTTGAACTTACAGTCTTATAACTCCTTACAACAGTCTCATATCTTTGCTTATAACTCCTTACATCCTTACAGATCCTTACATCTAAATGGAACACAACCCGCTCATCTTGTAAGTCTACTTACTATATGAAGTTGCATTGTATAACTTGTAACATATGGTTCTACCCAGTCTATCTCTCCTTCGAATCTAGTTTATTATATTAAAGATTAAATTTGGATATAGGTGTGATCGGGAGTGTTCAATTTTGGCTCAAGAGACTCAAAACTAACCTTCTTATTCACCGCTCAACATTGAATTATTTGCTTCCTTTTGAGCTAAATAACTCATACTTTGAGCTCAAATCAAAGGACAAAAGTGATGGCTGAAATGAGAGTAGGGAAATGTGAATCTTGGAGGGTGAATGTAAAGTTTCTCACATACTGAAAAAATAGAACCTTTTCTATTTTTTTAATGCACTTTATCGAATGAATTACTTCGTCTAAAATGAGTGATTAGTCATTCCAAAATCTCTCAAAAGTGATTACTTCTTAAAGAACTCGCCTAAAATGAGTGATTAGTCATTCCAACACCTAAAATTTTGTGAAAATCTAAAAGCAAAACGAAGTTTACAATTCTAACTTAAAAATATATTATCATGTTAACTTCAAAATTATATGCATAATATGTATATTTAAATAGTATAAAAGTGTTACTACTCATAAAATATATAAAATAACCTTTTTATTAATAATTTTTTAACAATCATAAAATTAAGTATATATACGTATATATGAATAGGTTAATCCGATTAATGTATTTTTTACACACATCGTAATCCAACTTCAATTGATAGTTTAAAACTATTGAAAACTTGATGATTTTAGAACATATAACATATAGAGTATTATATCATCGCAAAATTTAAACTGATGAATATATAAAGAAGACAAATAAAACAAAAAAAGCTTCCAATTTTTTTCCCTCCAATTATGTCGCTCTCCTTTTCTTATTTCTGTCTCCTTTTAATTTGAGAATCCATCAAAGGATGGACCTGGGCCGATTATGGAATTGGTAGCTAAAGACTTATCTTTGTATGAGATTTTCGATCATTAATATACCCTCTTTTGATTTAAAAAAAAAAAAAAAAAAAAGAATCCATCAAGATTATTGGGTGTTTTTATTTTTTATTTTTTATGGCGAACTGAATATCCATCAAGATGATTGTGGAAGCAAACAAATCTAACAAGATATTGCGGAAGAAAGCAAATAAGTAACTCAAAAAGTGGGCTTCCCTTATCACTTTCTTCACTAATGCCATCTAACACTCTTCTAGACGATGGCCAAGGGTACAACCTTATTAATCTCATGCATTTCTCCATACCACAATTATTTAATTAAGTATTAATTAATACTCCCTTTGACCCAAAAACCAAATAAAAATAAAAATAATACTTCCATCATTACAATCCCTAGAGTATGATGTTTTATACTCTCATTTCACATGTTAATAAAATAAAATAATCCTAATTTTGGAGATAAACATCTATATTATTTTCTCCTAAAAAAAATAGTATTTTCAAATCTTATGTAGGGTTTCAAATAGAAGATATATATATTTTTTCCTAAAATTACGATATGGTTTAATTCTGTCATCTAATATCTAATATCTAATATCTAATATCAATGAGATTTTGACCAAGTGGTAAAGATTAAGGTTATGGATATATTAGATTTTAGATTCAATTCTCTCCTCTTTTACTGTATTGTACTGCACTTCACAGCTCCTACAGACCAAAGTAAAATAAAAAACATCTAATATCTAATTTGCATTTTGCATGGAAAGATTCTCAACAGCTCGAAAAATCACTAGCTAACTCGAGTCTAAATTGACTGAAGATTATTTCCACGTGCTTTCAAAGATGGGGAAAGAAAACCATAGTTTATAATTCATACATGAATAAAATTCATTTATATTATAATTATCAAAAGGGTTATTTAAAGTGGGAGGCAAATGATAAATCGATCTTTTGGCAAATAGATTCACTTTACATAATCCCAGCTACTACAATCATTAAACATGCCTTTGTGTCTGGTATTTTTTTTAAATATTTTTTTGTATTTATTTATTTATTTTGTTTTATTTATCATGATTCATGAGCAGCCTCAAATATTCAGAAAAATTAGGGGCGAAAGATAATGGCCCATTTGTGGGACTTTAATCTAACAACGAACAACAGTCTGTTCCACTTTGTAGTACTATGCTTTTCAAGTTTTTTGGTCACACTTTTGACTAATTCTAACAACAAATTACATGCTCCTACGTACTTCTCATCCCCTCTTATTTTCTACCTTTTCTCACCTTTATATGCCTGTTTGAGTGACATTTATACCAGTATATGTATAACAATTTTCGATTTATTTCAGCTATAACTAATCATTTCAACTTATTTCAGTCTATTTAAACTTATTTCATCTCATTTCACCTATAACAGCAAATTATTTCAGCTCATAAAAGTTATAACAACTATTTTTAACTCTTCTTAGTTTATTTAAGCTCTAACAGTTGATTTTAACAGTCATTTTGAACACACCCTTAATATACTCATTGAGGGTGTCTAATCTAGTCTTCAGAATAATTTGGCTTCCTTTAGAAGGAGTCCATTCATCACCCACAAATTTTCTTGTATAAAGGAGAATTCGTGTACCAAATAAAATCTAGTTGTCATTATTACAATGTTAGATATGTCACGTTATTAGACCATACTCTTATCGGAAAAATGATTCTTCAAAGTAACCGAATAGGCATAGAACTTTTGGTGTGATCCTGATTAACCATAAGCCTAAATTTTGCCATGAAAAAGTTGTCGGATTTTGAAAGGATTTTCTTACGAATCCGTCAATATTTCTTTTGTCGGAATAAAATATTAACACATATATTTAGACGGGTCCATTTCCAATAAAAATACTAATAATAGAGCCCATATTACTTGTTAACCTGTTTAATTATGATAATTGATTTATTAATTGAAGATCAAAATAAGATAATAAGTACGTGGATATAGTGGCCGGAAAGCAAACTTGTAAAATATAAACTCACTTCTTTGAAGCTAAATTACATAAAGAGAGGATTTCATGACCCCGTTTGTGATAACAAAAACTTGTAAAATAATTAGGGTTTAGATCATGGTGGAGCAACCTTTTTATAAATTTATATCGTTCTTCATTGTTTATAAATAACATACAGGTACAAAGCTCATACCATGGATTTGAGACTTGAAGTCCGCGTCACGTGGTACTGAATGGAAGGGGAGCGGGAAAGGGGATTTAGGGGTGAAAAAAAAATCTTTTTCTCGGTTTATTTGACCCGGAAATCATTGTATACAAATTTAACAAAACATAATTATTATTGATATCAGGATAAGTTAAAGTTTGAACAAAAACGTACAATTGAACAAATTAAATAAAGAAATGTTTTTGTGAAAGAGTAAAATCGAACTACAGGAGTATATAGTTTACATCTGAATATGGGATAATTCAGCGGCCTATTTACCTGAATCAATGGTTATAACAACATGATTGCAATTCACAGTTATATCAGTATGTGAATTATGTTGTTGATTATTCTCTCTTCTACTTTTAAATGACTCCATTTTGTCTAATTCACGTCCATGATCAACCTTCTCACGTAGTGACTGTGATTTTTGAAGCTTAATAAATTGCGCCACCAAAGCAAGCTCATAGGTACATTCGACAATTTTATCAGTGCAGTTAACAATGTCAGTCAGTATGGAAGCAGCTGTGGCAGCGGGAACAATCTGTAAAAGCTCCAAGTCCTCCGACAAGGAGGTTGATTTCAGAATGTTTTTCAGGCTCCTTACGTGTGCTTTCGATTTCGCAACATGGGCTTTACAACTAGAAGAGGGCTGGTTCATTGCTTTTAGGGCAACTGCTACCCCTTTAAGTGCTTTGCTCGCCTCTGAACTCATTCTATTGCATTCCTCTCTGATTTCATGCCGTAATCTCAATGGTGCCTACAAGAAAACATCTCGAGTGAAATTGTCTCATCTAGACTTGACTGATAGATACGGAATTTCAAATATTGGATTGCGGATGAAATGAAAACCGTCTTACAAAAAGATGAACATACCTTGATGTCAGGAGGGTTAAGGTGGGCGTAGAGGGAATCTATCTTGAAGGCACACTCACGAATAAGACCTCCTAAGATTAGGTATTGTTTCCATGGATGTCTGTATCGGAAATCGCCATGACCTGGCTCCCATTTTGTGAAATTAGCCTGTTGAGAATTGTGCAAAGATTAATGCATGGTAAGCAATCCAGATGGAGAATATTGATCAGTAAAAGATGCAGATAAAGCCAAGACAATGGCTGCTAGAAGTAGATGCATGGCGAAAAATTAGTTGATCAATTTTAATTACCAAGTTTTCTTCAGTATGCTTTGTGCTGAGAATACTCTTGTAAGCTTGTAGTGGTACTTCTAAATCACCACTTTCTGCAACTTCTTCCTCTTGCATTTTGAAGAATGCAATGCCAAATCCTGCAGTAATTAATTTAACATCGATCTGAATTATGCATGTAGTTAAGGTTAATTAACTCATCGTTGAGTTAATTAGCAAAGAATATTCACTTTTGAACAGATAACTGATACCTTCCAATGAGTCGCCAAGTTTGTCTAAGTTGTTAGCAATGAGATTATGAAGATCTTCGCCAGCCCAAACAGGGAAAACAAGGACGGATATAAGAACAGAACCAAAAACTCCAATCAAAATTGTAGCAAGTCTATCACGGGCCATTTCTAGAATCTCATCGACTCGAAACCCAGATATTGATATGAATGAGAACGTCAGTATGGAAATCATGAATCCATAATCATACTGCGCCTTTATCTTTGGAAAAAATCTCATGAACGTCGCTGCACTTGCTGCATGTAACGAACATAAAATCAATTTTTACCAACAAATATTGTCAACAACAACAACATCTTCTCCTAGTCTGGTCCGCTGTTGCGGATTTTACCAACAAACATGCACTACCTAGCTAAACTATATGACATCTTAAACCATAAATGTAAATTAATGAGTTTGATTATTGGTTAATTACCTTGGATGAATACAAAGATACCGATAAGAAGAGGTTCACCAATAGAGCCACAATGAGAAGCTAAGCCATGAACCCCAACTCCTAGGGCCCCTCCTAGAAATGTTGCCATTGCTCTATTCAGCCCCTTCCCCAGTGTGGCTCCTGCATTATACATTCATCCATGCAAAATAACATCATTAATTTTTAGACTACTAAACAAACCAACCTAATTACATAATTAATCAGTGATTCTATGAAAGATATGTATATGATTTTGGGGTATTGAATGATTGTTTTTACCAACAGTGAACTCGAAGACGACGATGACAGTAAGAACAGCCCAGATAGAAGAGGAGCCAAAGCCATTGTAAAGGGTTTGAGAGTAATAGAGGAGAGAGACTAAGGAGACTGCTAATCCTACTTTGAGTGCATGAGTGACTCTCCTTGTATCATCTTCCCCTACCATTGTCACCCTCTCCAATGCCTTCTTAATCTTCTCCATTGAAGAGGGATGAGGAGATCAGAAGGAGAAAGAAAGGGATGATAATATAAATGGATTTTTTGCTGATTTTGAATATATTTATATTTGTTTTTGTTTAATTTGATATTGCAAAGAATATGAATTTTTCACGTGTTGAAAAGGAGGTGGAATTATGGGGGCCAAATATTTTTGACTAGTGGTCATTGTGGGACTGCTAATTCATTTAGGCTTAAAAACATTAATTGTATAGTTGCATTGGTTGGTATTAAAAATACACTTTAAAAAAGAAAAAAAAAACAACATAGAGTGGCAAACCATACAGATACCCTCCACCCCCATTTTTATTGGCTAGCCGACGCGCACCCACATACTACAATCAATTTCTCTCTTTAAATCTGCTACGATCGAATTCTTATATCATACTACTACAAGTATGTCCTATAAATTATATTATCGACTAAATTTATAAATCAAACTTATTATATACTATAATAATCTCAGCCCTATTTGTATAATTCTCCTTTATAAAAAAGAATAGATTTTTTCCGCTTGAATTATATCATGTCACCTAATCAATGATATATTTACTCCCATAAACAATATAAGTATACGTATATTAAACTTTTATGTATATATATATATATATATATATATATATATATAGTGAGAGAGAGAGAGAGTATTGACATGTTGGCCAAAAGTTTCCATTTTCACGCTCTCCCTCGGGGTTCAAATTTTAGGAAAGAGAATTTCCTTACATTTACGTAAAAATAAGTTGTGATGAGTTGTCACCCTAGGTTTCATGCATGGGCTTGATATTCCTATCCCTTTGAGCCTTAAGCCCACCCGAGTTACCTCCGAGATAGGGACTCAATTGAGTGGTCCACACTTACCTTACAAAAAAAAACATATATACATAGGAATGTACATGAGCTGAGGCGGCTCGCGAGTTGGCTTGCATAAAGGCTTGCCAAGACAAGCTTGCGGTGAGTCCGAGTCAAGTTGAGCCAAGCCTATATAGTTATTTGAGTTGAGCTCGAACTTGCAATTTTTCGCCGAACCTACACGAGCCAACTACAAACAAGTTGAACGAACGAATGAGCCGACGAGTCGAGCAAATGAGCCTAAACGAGCTTAGATACTATTTTCTTAAGTGTGTATATTGTGCTTGTTGAGAAAAAGGCGACTCAATAAAGTTCAAGTTTATGTTTTTATATAAGTATATAAAGTGTGACTTTGAATCTAAAAATATAAGTTTTAAAGAAGTATAGTGAATTAACAAGTTAAGGACGAGTCGAACTCGGACTCGAGCTTTTGCTTGAAACGAGCTTAGGCTCGAGTTTTCAGCGAACCAAGCTCAGACTTGATTTTGCCAAACTTGGCAAGCCACGAGGCGAGCTCGAGTTACAAACGATACTCACGAGCCGAACTCGAAGCCTAGCAAGTTTGAGATCTTCTCGGCTTGAATAAACCTTATGGATGAAGGGTGACACGTGATTTATGAGAGTAAATACACTTAGGAGTTAGATGTAGATTATCTTTTTCTACTAATTTAAAAAGGAAATAAAGTACAACAAATTCTATTTCTATGTCTAGGAGCTATATGTGCCTTTTTTAAAATAAATAAATTATCTTCTAATCTTCACCAAAATTAGTTCTTTCCCTCTCTTCTTCAAGGACTAGCTTTTATATTAATCAATTACTATTTATTTAATTTTTTTCATGAAACGAATTTCATCAATATATGCCTTGCTACAACAAAAGTATGTAATATGTGCACAAATACATATAAATATGATAATATAATTTTTAAGCGAAAATATGACACTTATAAAATGTACTGTGGCAACTAGCAAGCCACATATCATTTTGCTATAAGGACAATTATGAAGCTTAAAGTTAAACCCTATTCCTATTGAAAACTGATTAAGACACCCTTTGTGTGTAATTATAGGTTAATTACTTTAATTTGGAAATTGGGCTATTTATTTTCTACTTACAATTAGCCTAGGAGTCCTGAAACTATTGGGCTTTATGCTCTTGATAATTTCCCACCCACCATTAAGATAGTTTCTCATTGGGCCCAAGGTAGGCTATGGTCTTTGTCTATCCTTTGAATTGATATACTATCATATAAGTTTTGTTGTATTTTTTGTAAGCGTTTTATCTTAACTTTTAAATTGTTTTATTAAATATCAATTGCAAAGTGTTAAACCTTATTTTTATTGGTTTTTAAGGCATTATTTAACCCAATTCCGTGATGATTGCAATGATATTTATTTAGTTTTGGGTTAGATTTTGCTCATTTTCCCGTTTATCGTCACCTAAACTCGTAAATTTCTTAATTACAGGTTTTTGGGCTTAAATTAGAGAGATTCAAGGTAAATTTGATGAAAAGCGATGAAGAGGAAGGTTCGAGCCCAAAAGGAGGCAAGAAAGAAGCCTAGAACGCATCAAGTAAAGTTACACGGCCAAGCTGTGCAAAGCTGCACGATCGTGCGGATCATAAGGTGAAAAGCTCGAAGTCAAGGAAGGTCACACGGCCACCCGTGCACACCTTGCATAGCTGTGCAAGAAGTTAGGAAAGTTGAAGTCGTGCACGGCCTATCGTGCAAAAGTTGCACCGCCCGTGCGTAAGAGGCGAAAGTTCAAGAATTCCGCACGGCCATGCGAAAATCTTGCACGCCCGTGCGACGTTGTTTCGGTGACTTTATAAGCGATTTTTGTTTAGTTTTTTTTGGCAATTCTTTTCTCCATCAGTTTTTAAGGTTTCTAGGGTAGTTTCCAGCAGTCAAATCCCTTTAGATTGATGATTAAGATTTTGAATTTTTGATGATTAATTTGATTTCAAACATTCGGATTTCTATTCGATAATTCTTAATTCTCTCTCTTTATGTTTGCTCTTTGTGATTTCTCTATAGTTTTCATGTTTATATTCATTGAATCTTGTCAATTGTTTAGTATCATATTTAAGGGCTAATTTCTCCACTTAGGTTGAGATTGATCCCTATTATGCTTTGATAATCATGAATTGAATACCAATTGGATTGTTCTATGCTTGTTAGGTTAGAATTCACTTCGCTCATCACTTTTTCATTGATTGCCTCGAAAGAGGACTCATATGCTTTTATTCGGGTTTTGCAAACATCAAAAGATGGAAACTCAGCTAGGATGACGTTATGAACGATTAGAACTTTGATATGAAAATAATTAAGGTTTTAATTGGGGGTAGTGAGATGCATTCATTGTGATTTTGCTCTTTATTAATCCCATGAAAATAGGCGATTAGATTGTGCAAGATTAGTCTTTGACCTTCGAAAGTAGGCGAAGATAGGTTTAATTGATGTCTCCCCTTCTAAACTGCTAGCATAGGCAAATCTCAAGCGGTATTCAATTTTGATTTCAGGCATAGTGGTGTGATTAATCCTAATCTATGGTTTGTTATCCATTGATTTCTCGTAGTTATTTTGTTATTAGTTGAATCCACAAATCAATTCATTGTCGAAATGAGTTTCACCTAGAATAGAGTTTTTAGGCGGATTTAATACTTGAAAGCGAGTTCCTTGTGGACACGACCCGTACTCGCCGGTTCCTAGCTACAGCTATACCTTGCTCTTGCGGTATTTTAATCAACATAAAGTTGTACTAGTTATCGGCTATGCTTGACAAGTACAAATGATATCATAATTATACAAACCTTATCTATCAAAATGTATTATGCGCATAATATTATTCTAGTAAAAAATTATAAATAAAAAGATAATTTTACATAATTTAGTAGCGTCCTTCGACCACTTTTTAGTTTTATTGTCTTTTTTTCTAATTTAATACATAATCTTAAGCACAAAATGAGACTTAAGAAGTATCTTATAAGAAATTTAATTGTAATTTTGCTTCTTTTAATACAGTAAGTATATTTTGGTTTATTATGTTGTTCTCTTTTATATGCTCTCATTTTGTGTACTTGATATATAATTCTTTTAATACAGAATTTTTTTCTAATTAAAGCATTATCATAAATCCATATTTATTCTAACCCAAAAAATTGAATTATTTGTCATATACATAACTTTTTAAGACTTTTATTAGAGTTTATCTTGAGTTATATAATAAGATATTTTTTTACTTTCTACACTTAAAGAAGTACAAAGTGCAATGTATATGTAATTCGACGTAAATTTTTTTATCATGTTTTATTTAAGTTTATCTTATATTTTTATGAATACTTACGACTTCACTTTATCTTACATTTTTATAAGTATTTACAGTTTCATACAATGCATTATAATATTATAATTTTTTATAATTAATTTTACAATTATCTTACATCTTTTTACAACTTCTTGCAACTCATATTACTATTCCTTACAATTTCTTATATATCCTTACACCCTTACAATTTAGGGGTAATAATAAAATATAGCGAAGATCGTGAAATATTTAATAAGAAATAGTGGATTACTTTTTATAAAAAAAAGTCCAAGTAACCCCTTCTTTTTCCTCTCTTATTAGTGGAGGGGCAGATGTGGAGTCCTTTTTTTTTTTTCTTTTAAAAATCTCCCCATGGAAATCATGGTAAGGTTGATGTTTGGACTCACATAAGTAAAATAACTATTTAAAGCAACAAACAAAGGCTGTAATGTAATTAGAATTTTTATTTTTATTTTAAACAAAAAGAATAGAAAAAAGGAGGGGTGGAGAAAGACTCATTGAAAAAGTTTTGATTTTTTTAAGTTAAAAAATTTCCCTGATAAGTAGTGTGCACTAATAAAAGGTCAAAGACAATGAGAAATGCGATAAGTGCGTCAACCTCTCTAATAAGCAAATTTGCCTTTTGATTTCTCCTCACTATAAACTTTTCTTTTTCTTTTTTCTTTTTAATAAAAAATAGTCAAAATGCTTTTCTATTTATTTTGGCTTTTAGTGGGAAACACCTCATTTCCCACCAAATACATACTTTAGTTTTGTCCTTAGTTGTCTTTTAGCCGACTTATTATTAAAAAAAAATTTTGAAGAATTTTTTTTTCAGTAAACCACTTGGCCACGCAAAATTTACCTACCTAAAATTATAGCTAGCAACAACATAATTGGTGTTCTAGTGGTTTTGACAAAAACAATAATTTATATTTTAAATGGAATTTATAATTGAATTTGGTAAGTCAAATAAATTTTGATAATATTGTTGACTGTATCGAGTTTATATATATATATATATATATATATATATATATATATATATATATATATATATATGATAAGGAGTGAAAATGTTTAATTACAAACAGTTTGATATATAATTGTAGGTTATCGATCAATTTGGAACAATTTCATGAAAGGGTTGCTCTCCCATACAATTGAATGAGCTTAATATGCAAATAGTGTAACATGTGGCAAATTTTATATTACGCCTCGAATATCCAATATGATTACATTAGTTTCTTGACTTAGGGTTATATTTTCATAAAATAAAAATATATTAATTTTTTGAATTAGGTTGAATGCTTATATTTTCATGAAATGAAAAGTTAGGTAAACTGTACATGTACGTATTTCTTCAAATTTTTTATTTTTTAAAAATTGTCTCATTGGATTCTCCTACTTTGATATTTTCATGTACAGATATTTATGATTACTCTTACATTATTATAATTAAATATAAATTTCTATTTCATTTTTATTATAAGTTCATATATCTGACCATCGAAAATATACATACGTGCAAGATAATTTATTTAATTAGTGTTACATAGTTTTTTGTTTTTTCTTTTAAGTACACTAGATTTTGCCTACCCCCTCCAAAAACAAAAAAAAAAAAAAAGAGAATAACTTTCCTTTTTAATGTTCCATTAACGCATTTTAATCTTAAAGTTCTAACAGCTACGAACCATGAGCGGTAGCTAAGCTAGCTTCAACGTGCATGGCATAAAAATGACACTTTTGAGAGAGAAAGAGTATTCCATCAGCATTTCAGCATATTCTGCAACATTCTTTCATTTTATATCTTTGCTTGATTTAATTTTTACCGTCCTTTTTTTTTTGGTTTTTCCTGGTTATCACAATCAATATTCAGAATATTGTATAATATATGATAAATCGATAAAAAAATGAAACCAGTATAACAAACTTTGAAAGATCATAACATTGCTCCTGCAACTGCAAATCATTGATCATACACTCATGGCAGTCACAGGCTTAAGATTAGCGGTACAGGCCAAATAACCCTTTAAAATAGGAGGTCCCAAACAAAAACAAAAAAACAAATACAATGACTTACAACTCTCGAGAGTCTGTAATAATTCCCGTGAAATTACTCTCTATGTCATGTTAAATGATCAAAATAAACAAATTTGTTACATATATTGTTAAGCATATACATATATATATATAACTGGGTCTCCTATACAGAAATTTATTTACTATTCTGTTGTTGTTGAAGTATGTTGGTTATCTAAATCTGGCTCCTCATAGTCCTCCCTGCTCGATATCGAATTTGTTAGCATTAGTTCAGCAACAGTAATCAGAATCTCAGGACATTCAGAAACCTGATTTGCAGTACTTTCTGGTTTATTATTACTCATTGATTTTGATTTTTCTGGGGAAACTGTGGATCCTTTTATAACCCTTTTCTTGAATTTTGCAAGGATCGCGAGATCGTAAGCAGAGACTGCTATTTTCTCGGTGCATTCAACGATGTCAATGAGGAGAGAAGCCACTGTCGCGACTGGAATTACTTGTAGATCGGAGCCTTCCCATGTTGAACTCGATTTGAGTAGAGCTTTGAGGGTTTTTACAGCGGCTTTTGAGCTTGCTAGGTGAGCATTCACTGATGAGGAAGAGGGATGAGTCATAGTTCTAAGGCTTGCTCCTAGCTCCCTTAAGGCTTTGCTTGATTCCATGCTCATTTTCATGCACACTTCCCTTATCTCACCTCGGAATTTTTGTGATACCTGCAATGAGGTCGCGCCAAAATATAAACAGAAATTGAGTTCCTGATAAACGTTCAAAGGTATACTATACGTAGTAGGTAAGGAACTAAGGATAATGGAAGATGACCTCAGTGCCATATATACTATACCACAGTTGGAAAATACATATGGAAAGATGCCTCACAAAGTATAATTGATGTTTAAGAATATAAATATAGGAGGAAAAGAGGGATTAATATTTCTGGGGTACCTGAATGTTTGGGCTAAAATAAGCATTAAGGGCATCGATTCGGTAAGCACATTGCCTAATTAGAGCTCCAAGTTTGAGATACTGACTCCAAGGATGACGATACCTAAACCGCCCATGTCCTGGCTCCCATCTCGCGAAATTTCCCTAAGAATCAAAACGCAAAACATACCAAAGTGAGATCATATGTCACAAAATTCTCTGTTTACTTTTTTGTTGTATAGGATGGAACAAGAAATGGAATATATACCAAGTTTTCCTCCACACTTTTGGAATTGAGAACACTTCTGTAACCCTGTAAAAGTTGTTTAGTTCCATCTTTAGAATTAAATTCAGCCTCTGACATTTTGAAGTATGCAGCTCCAAACCCTTCTAAGAAACTTGCAAGTTTTTCCATGTTAAGTGAAATGGAATTATGAAGCTCTTCACCAGCCCAAACCGGGCATAAACATATGTTTATTATCAGACTAGTTGAGCCTCCAATAACAATGGTTGTTAGTCTCTTGTGTGCCAATTCTATGATTTCTGATGCTCGAAACCCCGATATGGATATGAAGCTGAATGTCAGTATGAATATCAAGAATCCATAATCATATCGTGCCTTTATCTTTGGGAAAAATCGCATAAATGTCGATGCAGCAGCTGCATTTTCCAACCAATTAACCTCATAATCATCAGCAACTTACAGTGGATAGCAATATATATCTACAATTACAATTAAAACATATGAAAAGAGAGAAGCTTTTGTTGAAATTTTTAGGTGATGATTTTACCTAAGAGAAAGACAAAGGATCCAATGAGGACAGGTTCACCAATTTTTCCACAAAGAGTAGCCAAGTGATGTGCTCCAACTCCAAGTCCCCCTGCTACCAAAGTGGCAAATGACCTGTTCAACCCTTTCCCCAATGTTGCCCCTGCAAAATTACATCGTACCCAGTAAATTTAATTACCTTACAAATTTACCCTTTTTATTTTCTCTTTGTTCTAGGAGTGGTGAATGCAGAAAACTTACCAACAGTAAATTCAAAGACAACAACAACCGTCATAACTGCCCACATAGCAGAAACTCCAAAATTATCATATAGTGGCTGGAAATAGTAAAACAAAGACACCAACGTGAGAGCTAGCCCCATTTTCATGGAATGAACCACCCTCCTCAGATCATCCCTCGCGAGTTTTCCAGCCATTGAGACAATCCCGGCCACATTGGCAGCTAGCTTCCCCGGCAAGGCCTTAAGGCGAGACCATGCCGAGCCCAAAGGTGATCTAGCAATATTGCTGTCATGGCTAACAATTGTTGATGACATGGTTTTTGTTTTTGTTTGCATGAAGTTATGCTAATTTTGGAGAGTTGAGAAAGTCTCCAACCCCAATTCACATATTTATAAAGGAGAGACGAGGCAAGGGGTGTGATCGACTAGATTATAAAGCCAACTATTTATTTTTTAAAAGTTATTTGTAAATAAAGGGGAGGAAAAAGAGAGATGTCTCTTTCGATTGTACTCATCAAGTACATTAGAATTTTTTAAATTAAAATTTCAATGCGTGTGTTGCGTGCGTAGCCACTTGATGGGATTGGGGAGTGGGAATATCTGTAGCCCACATTTGACAGTCCAAAATGGATAGCAGTGAAAGTGAAGCCTCACAGCTAGCTAAGCAGAGTAAACAGCTACCCTAACTCCTCTGGAACTCACCCGAGAGAGAGAGAGAGACTATATGCACTTGCGTAGGAAGGAACCCAGAGAGAGAGAGAGAGAGAGAGAGGAGAGACTACATGCACCTGTGTAGGAAGGAACCCATATAATTGTCAGTTTTGCCTGTAGACTTGTATAGTGTATACATGCTCAATTTCCGGCCATAAGGGAGTCTCATTGAGAAGAAAAAAGTGATTCTAATAGTATTTGTTTTATGTCTGTATTAAATAAAACAGTCTTATCTATAGAAAGTTTATTTTTTCCTTTTTTTAATGACTAATCTCGTTTTGGCTAACTGCACAGGTCAATACACCTAAAGAGCAAGTTGTCTTTGCACGAGTCACAACAATGTTAAGGTAGTCTTCTTACACCTAGAAAAATTCAAATACAAAAGCACATCCCAAAGTCCTAGCTTAATTAATAGGGTACGAGTCACCTAAGATATAAGAGTTTTATCCCCGTCTCCGCTCAAAGAAATAAATGATACTTTTATTCGAGTACTTATCATTGGCATTCAGTACATTTCAATAAATACTCCCTTCAATTTAGCACAATTCAATATATTTTAGTACAATTATACACAATTAAGTACTTACTAAGATTTTTAAGTTATATTTTTTTTTACATTAACATGATTCAACCAGATTCAGTACATTTTAACGTGACTAAGTACATTTCAACATAATTAAACATATTTCAGTACATTTAAGTATAATTTAAAATGTTTCAACGATAAGCACTAAAAATACTTCTCATAATTAGTCAAAAAAACATGCCTATAGTTTTGTTTCTACTTTAATTAACTTTGTGACTATGAGCTAGACATTGCTTTCCCTCGATCACCTAGTAAGTTAATTGGTCGCCTGTTAGGTAAACCAATGTCCAATGCATATGAAGGAAATAGACAGCTTCCCCTTCTCCCTCTCTCCACAATCTTTGAAAATTTAAGGGTAGATATATGAATGATGGGTCAAATAATAGTGATATGTGGCCATCTCACACTCATGTCACTATCCTGAGTTGTACCCAATTAATTGCATAAACGTACATTTGTCGTACATTTGAATTTAAGTCCAAGTTCATATATTACAATCCAAAGACAAGTTTGAATAATAGCGTTTGGCTGTCAACAAAAAAAAATAGTGTTTGTATTAAGTATAGAACATCTTGATCAAACATATAATTTTAAGAAGTAGTTCTCAATATATATATATATATATATATATATATATATATATATATATATATATATATATATATATATATATATATATATATTCTTCTTAAAATAAAAACTAAGAAATTTAACAATCTGTTTATATTGAAATTAAAGAGAAGAGAGGAAGGATTGAGCATGAAAAAAATATTCTAGAATCAAGGATGAGGAGAGATAATTAGAGCCAGAACTATTAGCGAGAGAAGAGCTCCTCTCATCCTCGATAAATTTGGCAATTGATTCCTCTTCCACAACGGTGATTGGCAATTCAAACTCCAAAGAGAACTCCGGTAATTCTCCGGCAAATGGAGCGTCGCAAGAGTTCTCGAAGATAGAAAAGGTCGGGCAAGCGATCGAAGTATGAGAGAGACATGATTGTCGATTTTCACACTTGTCCCCCTCAAATTTTTGATTTTGGTATATTTCATTAGTGATATTGTTGCATACTAATCAGTATATAATTATATACTAATCAATATACTATTATACACTAACTAATATACAATTGTGCACTAATCGGTATACTTGTTGTACACTAATCAGTGTACTATTGTACACTAATCAATATATAAGTTGTACATTAATTAATATACTATTGTACACTAATCGGTATACAATTGTACACTAATTAGAACCGGGAGTACATGACGGTCTGTACTCATGGGAGTACATTAGAATTTTCGGTTGGGAACCACCATCTCTCCACCTTCTGTGCGGAGCGCTGCACCAGTGTGCTTGATGGTAGAAAACATTAGAAAAGCCAGTCATGGTCGTTATGAACCCCGGAAACATGCTCGTAGGTTGCCAGAAATGTGCTCGTCGATGGTTGGGTTTTGAGCAACAACTTTGTAACAGTTCTCTGGGGGGCTTAAGAGTTGACTGTCTCATGATGTGGCATCATCTTAGCCTGTCGATCACAAAACAGTAACCTAGATTAAAAGTTTCTAGTTTTCACTCGAACCCTAAGCTCTTATTAGATATTCATACATAAAATTTTCTATGCTAAAAGCGGTTATAAAATTGACTATTTAATATGTCCTAAAAAGTAGGCATAGTTTTTTATATACATCATTTGCTAGATATTTAGGATTATATTCCAAGTTTGGGAGGTTGGATTTCTCAAGTAATTAGAGCACATAAATTAGGGTGAATAATTTGATAAAACATGAATGAGAATTAGGGGAATATCAATTAGAGTAAATATTCTCTTACCAAGATGAATGCATATATACATAATGCTATTATTGTATGGATGAGGTTAGATCCTTGTCAATTTCATACTCCAATTTATAAAATTGTGTCTTCACATTTGGTATTTTATCACTTGACAAACATATATATCTTATCCAATTCTTGACGTTTCCCTTTAGAAATTAGGCTGATTATTTTTATTTTTTCCTTATGGTATAACAACAAAACTTACTGTCAATGTCTTCCTTTTTATCGATCTCCCACAATTTCCTAAACATATAATTATCTGTATATAACCATATATGTTCAAGGTAATGCTGCCATATATACTTTCTGATGTTGGGGATGATATTTTTTCAAATTAGCTTTAAGCAGCTCGATTCCCAATTCCTACTTTTTTTTTTTTTTTTTTTATGGCTTAAAAAGCTTATACCATCGTGTTTTTCATTGATTTTTATAGTTTAAGATTTGATTTTGGTACTACCTCGTCATTTTTTACCAAATGCGACTTTTATAAACAAGTTTCAATATAATTAAGTGCCTTCGATACAATGGTTTTAATGTCACATATTCATGTCTCATCATTTTCATCTGTTTTCGAGCCATTACACGAAAAAAAAGAAGGGGAAAAACTAAGAAAAGACAATTACAAATGGCACAAGTATTTTTTTCAATATATAACATTTTCTTAAATAAGGCTCCGGCCCTCGACCAAAAAAAAAAGATAATTTTTAATATACGTATTTATGTGACAATTAAAAGTACATACTGCAAAGTTATAAGAGTATAATATATGAATTGATTTCGGCATATTCCCATCTTTTTGTACATTCAATCTCTTCCCATCACACTAAACCTTTTTCTACATATGTATATATATGTGGTGATGCTTCAATATCTGCCATGTTCAATCGCTTACTAATTTTTTTTCCCAATTCCTTTTCTTCATAAAATATTCCTGACCTGAAAGTATGTGATCTAGCAAGGAATATGTGCTTTGAAAGAATATGAAGGTACATCAGCTTCAAATCGATCACACACAGGCACAGCACATTCTTTTGGAATTTGACAGATTCTGATCTTTTGACATCTATTTATTCCCTGAAATTTTACTGCCCACCCCACAATTTTCTTTAATTTATAGATCGATGGAATCACAAAATTTTTAGAACCATTTGATGCTCACCGCTGATCATGGACATTTATGTATGAATAGTACCTTCAACTTTTCATCATGTTTCAGATTTCTCAGGATCATGGCAAGTCCTGTTGGCCAAGAGCTTCACATTTTCATGTCTTTTTAAGGACTTCCTTTCGTTTTTTTCTCTTTTCCATATATTGATACTCCTTCATTATCACTGTCCCCTCGTAACAAAGCTAGCTCTCTGACATAAATGAGACATTTGCCTCGGTTGTGGCTTATTGACTTGCCATGGCACGGCGAGTATTAGCTCTTTGTTGCCTCAATTTATTCAAATTGAAGAGTTTGAGTGAATGAGAGTCCGGGTTTATCCTGGACCATCTCCATTCCTCTGGACTGTTAATCAAAGGATTCTTATGAGATAGAAGGTCTAATAGATGCCCAAACTTACCATATAATATATCATACAATAAATTACCAAAGGCGAAGGGCAAGAATAACTAAAAAAGGCAATAATAAAAGAGAAAAAGGTGAAATATGATTACTTTATAGTAAGTGACAAATCAAATAATTAGTACCAACCGTCTAAAATTTTCCAAAGAGAATGAGGAATGTCTGAATTAATGATAATTAGTAGCTAATTAAACTGATTAATGGTGAATGATTGGGGTTGGATCAGAATTGTCCCAACTCCTAACTTTAAGTGTGAGAAGTTATATTATCCATCAATCATCGATTCAAGTGGGAAGAAATTCTGACATTAACACGTAAATAAATTAAATACTCCAATTAAATTCACTTGAATTTTGAGGTGCTAAACAAGTTTACGGCTGGTTCACGACAATGAAAAGTACCTCTCACTCCATTCCTTCCACTTGTTGGAATTTTAAAAAAGACAATATAATGCGGCAGAAGTGAATCGAATTTAAGCTTTAATTTATTAAAAATCTCAATCTTAATTATTAGATCATTATCAAAATCACACTCTTCGAGCAGGGCGATAATCGGTCATAAATTTTAATGTTTTACAATTAAGGTTCAAACTCCAATTTTTTCTTTTTCTTTGTTGGCATAGTTTAAACTTTAGAATAGAGTGGACAAAAATCTGTCAGCTCTTATTGTTTGAATTTGTCCGACTAAAAAAAAACCGAGTCTGGTCAATTTTTATCGGAATTTTAAATGTAGACAACCGGTCATGTCTAAGTTGAAATTCGAGTTGGGTTCGAATTTAGTAATTCGAATCTGGCTTATTTGAGTTCTATGATTAACGTAGATTCGAGATAAATTCGGACAATCGGATAATCGAGGTTCATACATTTAGTAAATCCGATTTAGATGTAATTCAGTTTAAAATCTACCAAATTTTCAATAAAAAATTTGGACATACAAGTTGGGATATTAAAAATTTGGGTTTGGGTTCGAGTAACATACAAAATTTTAGTTCAATTTCCAAAAGTTCATTACAAATTCAAACATTCGGGTTCGGACATCCGTAATTCGAGTTCATGTTCGAGTCTAAGTAGTGTGTCCGAGTCTGCAATTTAAACAGGATTTAAGTATGGTACTTTTGTCCAAATTCTCTGAATCCAAATTTTTCCGCCTTTACTTCAAGCCTATTCAGACTTTAGAACATAGAGCTGAGCAAACTGTTGTGAGTGGTGATCTGAAAATTCCACGTAGGTTCCTTGACTCGAAACTCTATTTATACTAAAATGGCCTCCTACATGTAAATTAGATAATTAGAACAAATACCTTTAAATGATTACTTACCAAGTGTACAAATATATGTAAGAACTCAAATTCAGTCTGAATTTCCTTCAACAACAAAAAGAATTAGTCGTGCTTCTTTCAACAACTCAAATTCAAAGATTAACGAGGCCAGGCTGGGCAAACGAACTTATTTAGGTAGGACACCCACCTAAGTTCAAACTCGGCCCCATTTTCTTCTCGCTTCGGTCACTCCCAAGTCCAAGCTCTTCACCAACCGACATTACCACAACCATTCGACGTTGAGAGGGAGAGAGAGAGAGAGCATGAGCATACGCACTTTGGTACATTACAGAACACAATCTTCATTCAAATAGTAGAGTTCAGCACACCACAATTACATACCTGACAAATCTAGCACCAAATCAAAAAGACTCCAATCTGCTTAATACACACCTAGCCTTAAACCCTTTTGTTTATACCCCCACCTCCTGCTAAATGTATACATATCCAACACCCATAAACCCTTGTAAAACTCTTCAGCTGTTGCCCTAAAGCAATCATTGTCCACATGCAAGTACCCTAGTTATACTTATGTTGTGTCAAGCATATTTAAAGGTCTAAGAAAGTAACACCTACAACGAACCTGAATTCTGATCCTCAAATGCGGCATCACTCACACATACTTTGTGCTTGAGGGGCCGCACGAGGTAAGAGGTTAAACCAGCACCTGGAAAGACCGGATAATGTCGGTCATGGCAACGATAAGAAACACCTTGCTCTCAACACACCCAGTCTCGACAGATTAACCTACCAGTTGCTGTTCGGCGGGAATTGGGGAAGGATGAAGTGCCATGTTCTCATCACTCCTGCCATTGCCTGATGTGCTACCCTTGAAAGTTTGCTCCAACAAATGGACCAGTGAAATAAATACCTCCATCCTTGTCACATCCCTATTCGCCTGCAAGCAAAAATGGAACTAACTAATGACAAACTGCAAATACGATGCCTAACTGCAAATATTACGCTATAGAAAAATGAAGATGAATCTTTTTATTAATTATGAAATGAAGCGGTCAAAAGATGCGGAAATAAAGCACATAGAATTACCTCTACAGCAAAGCGTGCCCATATTTTATCATTCCGTGCTTCCATTACCCCTTTCAAGATGGTCAGCCCTAGCCCTCTAATTATGTCAGCTACCTCCAGAAAAAGGCCCCGTTCTTCACAGAGCATCTAAGAGAATATAAAACGATTAAGGCAATCAATAATCCCATGTTTAAGGGCAACTTCTGTAATCACATCACTAAAGTTCACTAGCAGAAACAACAGCTTACCTCTATAAGTAATTGTCGAGGAGGGTTCAAATCCTCAACCACTATTGGACAAACCATAGACTGGGACCCGAGCTCAAAAGCCCATGTTGCACCAACCTCATTCAGAAGCATTCCACCTTCCTTGTTAGTAATCTAAAAGTGTACAAACAAGAGACGAAAAGTACATCAGTTGTGCTGCCGCCTCTCATGTTTCATGCTATACGAACTGCGATTGGTTATGCATATGTCAAACCTGCAAGGTTGTTTTATTGAACAAAGAATTAAAGAGAGCATAAATATCTCTACCTTGGACTCCACTGTCTGTTTTAGTTTTTCAGCATGCTTGGTAACACTCTGCAGGAAAAGCATATGCTTTATTGTACGCTCTAGCAGGGCATCTATGCTACACTGCAAAACATAAACATGACGTCAGTAGACTTCTACAAGAATGTCAAACAGATATGAGAATAATAACACAATGACTTGGGGGAATGTATAACCTTAGCCCCATTTGGCACTATTTCACGGAGCTCTTTCACTCGATCTTGGATCATTTGCCGATCTTTTGGCCTTGGTCTAGGATTCTCTCCAGGTTTAAGTCTTTTACGATTTGATTTTCCTACTTCATCAGGCTTCTTTGAGTTTGCTGTAGAAACACTAGCAGTAGGCCCTTGTTCAACCCAGGAACTAATTTGTGATCCATACGCTGAACTAGTCACAGAACAGTTTCCTCCATCCTTCTTAACACATCCGGATACAACGGAACTACCTAATGGTTCGCCTAATCTTAGAATTGGCTTAGAAATCCCAAGTGGCTTGCCCTGCATGCAATCGGACATGCTAACCTGACCACATACCAGAGGATTACTGTGAGGGGTACTGGGGACAGAGGAACTACTAATCTTTGATACAGTAGTCCTGCAGGAAACATTATCATCCGAAATCTGCCTGGAAGCAGAACTAACCCCTGATATTACAGCATCCAACAGGTGATCAGAGACAGATGACGAGAAAACACCGCTTTCTGAGATTCCTTCATAATCTGTACATATCTGAGACCCCAAATTTTGCAAGTTCATAGACCCTGCAGGATCCTTAATTGTATTTTTTGTGTCTGCACCAAATTGACAGTGAAGTTTACTATCACTACCACTCAGTAGTTTATTTTTAAAATCTACCCCCAGTACATCAAATAAGTCATCTCCTGCTGTTGACTGGAAGAAATTACCCTCGGACACATGATCCTTAGATGATGGCATCTGATTTCCATAACAAAGACCATCAGGAATAAAATTACACGGCAACATATGCTCCTGTGTTTTAGAGGGCATTTTCAGGTTTTCATGGGCATCGCTATTCTGTAGCTTCCCAGATATATGCTTAACTATATGGCCATTATCTATGATAAAATTTTCTGGATTGAGGACCCCTGCTGACATGCTACTATTGAATTGATCAACTGTATTCAACAAGCCAAGCAACTCCTTGACAGAAGGATCAGCATCATGAAACATCAAGTTGGCACCAGCTGATCTTCGAGAAGACTGTCCATTTTGACAATTAAGACCGGTAAAATTGCTAGTTCCGGACAGGTTGGTATGACAAACTTGCAAGCTAGCATAGTGGGCTTCATTTGCCTTGAATAGAGATGTTGGAATGTTGCTTGATATGGTAGAAATTTCATGATTTGCCTCTGGTTGTTCTTTTTGTGAGGAGATAGGCTCCTTTAGTAATGTGGAATCCCCACAATTGGTGGCTGGCTGAGTAAAAATGGCACTAGATCTTGGATAAATTGAAGTCGGATGATTTGTCAATGAACTTGATTTCAAAGGCATTACTGCACCTTCTGAAATTTTACGTTCTACCAGACCATTGGGAGGAACAGAGGAATCCACAAGAGGACTGATCTTAGCTTCACAATTACTATCCTGAGATCTACATGAATCTTGGGTCAGGTTAGGCATTCGGAAGGTTGAAACATTGACTTGCAAATTATCTTGAAATTGAGTAAGCAGAGAGTTGGATGAATGATTGACAAGCCTTAGTGCCTGAGATGAATTTCTCTGCAGGTGGAAACTGCCAGGAACAATCGTACTGTGGCTCATCCCATTTGGATTGCCATGCAAATTGATGGGAACAGATGTGAAATCAGCAATGGGTAGCCCAAACATACCAGCAGCATTTTTTGAGACATAATTGTCAGAGACAAATGCACTAGGAACACATCCCACTTGAAGAATCAAACTCCTTGCCTCATGCACAAATCCAACATTCTCCATTATCTGAAGCAAAAACAATACGTCACATAAGCACAAAGGAATAACCAAGACCAGGGCGAATCATGGTCATGAAGTAACCCCAAAATCAACCTATCAAGAAGATTAGAGTGTCTATCTAAAGATAGAGTTCAGTTAAATAAGAATCAGACCCCTTCCAAAATTCACTGCTTTAGAGTTTGCAAAGATTCATGATAATCTAACTTGGTAAGAACTAAAAACATATCTAAGAACTCCAGGAAATCAGTAACAACTAGCAAGGGATAATGTAGTTACCTACAGTATGGTTGAGCAATAAGCACATTCCTCTCCAAAGATATGCAGCCAAATAAAAATATCACACTCCCCTCTCCCACCCAACCGTTTCCCTTTCACCCCACCAAAAATAAAAGCCCCAAAAAGGACAAAACAAAGAAGACAGCAGCAAAATTGCAGAATTCCTCTAACAAATTAACCAAGAGAATAATGCCAGAACACCAAGTATGTGATTTTAATACTTCAATATATAGCCAATTACAAATAATATAAAGTTTAATAATATTAGAGCATTGGACACCAGGTAATTGACATCTATACTTTATAGGAGAGCATAAATGACATGAATGAACTTAATAACAATTTTCCCAGTGCAACCTTACAAGTACAACTATGTATCACTAATACTTTGGGAATGTATATTCCACCTATCAAGATAAAACTACAGTTTCTTGATCCAAAAGAACTCTAATCTATATACACAAACTTACAGCTAAGGGTGAACCAAGCTGAACAACACCGTGTGGAACAACCGGAATGACAACAACTGTCTGCAAGAGAAACATACCTAATGGAGTGAGAAAAGCACAAACCAAAGCATTAATACATGATAGAACCAAATACTACAAAACATTTGAGCCTTACTTGCATGCCTGCTGAAAACTGGAGGTGAATCTCATTAGCAACCTACAGCGCACACATGAGTTTCAAGTGAGACAAAGGTTAATAATTCCTAAAACCTCCTCTTTTATTCAACTCTCTAGCAAAAGGCAGTTATTGTTTCATCACATACATGAAGCAATCGCAGTCCTTCGTGAAATATACTTTCTCAAAAACAAATCTGAGCACTTATTTATTTTGACATTTGAATTTCTCATGAGGATTTACTAAAAACAAAGCTCTAACAATTCAAACTTCATTTCTTACCCTGGTCTGCAGCAAAAACAATTACAGTATTACATTCACCCAAAGCAAAAAGGACTTGTCACATAAACATGTTTTCTTATGAGCAGGTTTACTAAAACAAGTCAAACATTTGTTCCTAGAGGCTAGAACAACAAAAATGGAAGTTAAGCATTGAAAGGAAAAGATAAAATTTCCAGATGTACCTCAGTTGGATGAGCTTTTTCATTGTAGCTCCCTGAGACTATCCATTGATGATTCCCAGTGAACGCAGCCCGACCAACCAACCTGGACATATAATGACCATAAACATCAGATGATAAAGTGTCAATATTTCAAACAACTAAAAATTAAAACATATTTTAGACTGTGTTTACATATCTTGATTTGCCAAATCGGATATATAATCAAGGGATAGCAGACAGTTAGGAATGCATACCCTTGTCCCACCATATTTACATGATTAGACACCATCATTTTATCCATAAGCAAACGAACCCGGTCCCCCAAGTTCCTCAACTTGTGCTGCATTCTGGTAACCTTCCGGTTTTTGCAGATTTATTCCACGGTTTCCTGTGGTGGAACAGTGGGGAGCATCGGGACATGACAGGGTTCCATGACGATAACATTCTTCCCATATCAACAGTCTGTCAAAGTAAGCAAATGTTAATTGCTCATTATATCCAATTCTATTCAACTAAAACTTACACCTAAGAGGCTAAGATCACCCCCCCAAAAAAAAAAAAAAAGAAGCTCCAACAAAGGGGAAAAGGAGCAATTTCAGCTCAGAAGTTAATGGAGAGAAAAACAGATTCAACAAAAAAAGAAGTCATGATGTAACTGGAAGCATATAGGAAACACCCCCTTTTCTGATACATGCATTCTCAAAGGCGAAGAAGAAGAATAAACCAAGAATAACAGTCCAAAAATAGAGAATCAGAGGGCTATCTGAAAACAAGGAATCACAAACACACGAAAAAGTAAGCAAAATAGGTTCAATAGCACATCATTTTTCTATACAGCAAACTGGGGGGGAGAGGGCAGTACATGGACTGTCAAGCAATTAATTTTTACTCTTGATACAAGAATTTCAGCACTATTTCTTATTGGCTCATTGACCTAGATACTTCATTATTTTCCCTTTTCTTATTTTATTTCCCCTTTTTTTTTAAGCAAGTACTCAAAGGGAATCATAAAAGTAAATGGAATCAGGTTTCATTTGAACCCAAATCTCTATCAACCAAAAAAGTCTACCACTTGTTTTAGACTCCCAATCTTTGATTCCAGCCTTTCCAGAGAATCCATAAAGCATTATTAGTATGCAACAATGCTGCAGGGATTAAGAGCGTTTCATGAAACTATGTGACATAAGAATTTGAATAGCAATACATAATTTAAGAGCTAAATTCTAAAACCAGCAAAATAAACCAACAAAATTATTAGAAAAAGAAAACTTACTTAGGGTTTTGGCAGCCGATCTTCCAGAAGACGGCGTAAGACCACTGGTTGACGCCGCAGAGAGCTTTGAGAGCTTCCTGCAACAAGTAGCCCATCGCTTTTCTTTCTTTTCTTTGTGGTTCGATGAAATTTCAACAAAAGGAGCAACAAATTCCACTGAATCCAGAGATAGCGAGAAAATTTTTCCAAAGAGAGAGAAAATAGAAGTGAGAAAAGAATGTGGAAAAACAACGTCAGTGCCGGAAACGGAGCATTTTTCCAGCGAATTCAAACGGATAACTCTAACTTCCGCGGCACGATCCTCTCCCCGCCTGTTTCGTCCTGAGTCCCCCACTCCTCTTCCTCAATGGATCCAGATTCCCTGCGATCATGCTCCGGCAACCCATGCCTCCGGTAATTACAGAGAAATTTCAAGGAGAGAGAATTGAAAGCGTAACAAATCGCTCCCCCTCTCCACAGAGAGAAAGCGAGCGAGTGAGCGGTTTTAGCGAAGAGAGAGAAAGAGAGAAGAGAGAGAAATGTTGCAAAGCACACTAAGAATCTACACTATACCACAAGCTTTGAGCTCGCAGTCAAAGTCGAGCACTATGACCTCCATTTCCTCCTCAAAGAAGCAATAAAATCACTGCAAATGCTCGTCGCCGGTGGAGAAAAACCTCGGAATTGCTCGTCGACGGCAAAGAGCTTCTTCTCTCTCTAGCTTTCTCTCTCTTCTCAGGTGGCTGCTTCTGCAAGTGTGATTTTCTCAGGGGGCGGGGGTGAGAATGGAGCTATCAAATTAATGGCGGAGCAACTTAAAGAAACGGGCACGAAAGTGAGAAGAATTTACAGAATTGCCACTCCATGATTTTTGTCGTTTCAGAGTGGGGAGGGAATGAATGACAGGAGAGAGCGAGAGAGGAGGAAAATGCCCTTGTAGTTTGTGAAAATTACGGGAAATGGGACAGTAGAAAGAAGCAGCTTTTGGGAGAGAGAAGATAGAGATAGCATGTGAGAGTGTCGGGACAAAGGGAAATGAGAACACAGCTTTCCTAAGGCCTTGTTTTTATGAGACGCGTGTCCTTTTATGACGTCATTATTCATTGCTGTTTAGGGAATTACCAAAAACAAAAAAATGAAGTTGGAAAATATAAAGAAAAAAAAAAAAAGGTCTAATTATTGTCCTTTTAATCATCCACTCAATTTCTCTCTTTTCTCTTTTTGATTATCCTTTCTCTCTCCCTTCAATCCAAAAATAATAATAAATCCTCTCAACAAATTTCTTTTCTATTTAATAGATAAACAATTAAATCGTTAAACTTTATATTTAGAAAATTTAACTATTTAATCGGTAAAAAATAGACAAAGAACAGGTGATATGAATCCTATATGAACTCGACACCGAAGACATATATCCATACTTGCCATATCTTAGGAATCACTATAGATTTTAGAATGAAAGCAACTGCTTAGTGTCATATGTGCTAAATGCTGTAAAACCTATATACGTAAGTTAGTTGAGACCTTCATTTTTCTTAAGAGCGTGTGTATAGTACATACCATATATAATTAAACCTAAATTTTAATATTATTATTAAAATGGACAAACATATAATTACAAAGTATTAAAGAAAAAATAAATCTAACACTTCAATAGCTAATCTTAATGAATTTATGGTATTCAAATAGCCAAAATTTATATACTAAGTTTTTAAATGTAAATTAATCTAACTGTATTTTTTTCCTAATATTTAATATTTTTACATCACCAAAAAACAAGTCATACAATTGTAAGACATAGATTAAAATTGCTTAAGTTTTAAGTTTACCATGCTTTTGATTGAATTTATAATTATGTGACTTAGTCAAGATTACACCTGAAAAATAAATTAAAATAATTTTAAGTAAATAATACATTACAAGCACATATATCAAGCTTGAGAAGGACCACCTAATATTTTCTTATTTTTATCCAATTAAAAAAACAAACAAGTAAATCACGTTTTTTAAGAATTACAAACAAATAAGAACTTCTTACGATAAAATTTACGATCCGATAACTCCTTACGAGATAGATTAAACATACTTGTAACACTTGAATCCTAATTATATTTGTAATCTATGCATAAATAACACCACCTTTATTTCCCTCTATCTATCTTCTTGGATGCTTATGTTTGTAAGCCTATTAAGGAGTTAAAAATCGTAATTATCTTCTCCCACCAAAAACAAAACAGAACACAAAGAAAAAACCGAAGCTATGCAATCAAATTAATAATAATAATAATAATAATATAGTAAAAAGTAATTTACATGGATATGTTAAATTATTGCTTCTTCCCAAGAACTCATCTTCTTGTTTCATTCTTTTTCACTGCTCAAGGCAGAATTTTATTTTGTTTTTATTTTCACCCTTTTTCATAAAAATAATTAAATTCCAAAGATTGGCTGACATGACAGTCGTTGTTCCGCCCTTTTTCTTCTTTTCCTGTCAAAATTAATTATTATTATTATTATTTTAATAATAAAGGGGGCAAAAACATTCTCTTAGGAAATCGCCAAAAGCCCTTCCTAGGTGGCTATGTGCTATTGATTATGCTTCTATTCTAATAATACCCCTATCTTAGCTAATAATTAATTATCATTACACTAATTAAAATATTTAATTAGCTTAATCTTTTGAATTAGAGGGAGGTGGGTTGGTAAGTTTATGAGTTGATGTGTATATACAGATGACATAATCAGCACCACCCCAGCATTGCTCCACCCTCCGTTGAGATGTCGTTCTCTGGGCCCCTCCAATCCTACGGCTTAGATTGAATATTCAGTGGGCCACTCACACAAAAATAAAGTTTTAGTTCAAATCTAATTTAATCAGACAATATAAAAACTTTTCGTGTTTGTTCAATATCTCGTATTCGTCTTTTCTAAATCTTAATTTTAATTTTATATTTATTGTTACTGACATAATTATAGTTAGTGATAATCCTCTTTCACTTGAATTTCTTCAATCGAATTAAAATTTAAAGTATTCTTAGTTTTCTCTCCTTTTGTGAATTTGGGTTTCTTTATTTCTTTCTTATGAGGAGTTTCTCTGTTTTGTAAGAATTAAGGTTTCTCTCCTTTTTATAAGAGTCTTGTTTCTCGTCTTTTTGTGACTTATTTCTCTTGCCAATACGTGCAAGTTTTATTAGGTTTGTTGCTTTGATTGGATGGTATATTTTTTATTTTTTATCAATTAATTTGATTGATTTTAATTGGCAATGATTCAATAATAAAATTTCGAGTGATATTTCCTTCGGGTTTAATCTATTATATCACATAGAGATCTATTCTATGAAGTTATACAATAGCTTGTCAATGTTCGAGAAAGACAAGTCAAAGAGCACATTTTGTGGCCGGATTGATGCTACTAAGTATAGAGTAGAGCGGAAGTATACTTATCATTAACTTTCTCGAAATAGAGATATATTTAAATATTTTATACATATATATTTGTTCTATTGATAAAATTTCTCTTTCTATCAAAAAAATAATATGTTTTGTATTTTATGTCAGACAAATTAATTTAGTCCAAGTTTGATGCGCAGAAAAATATATATATCTATGAATATGAAATCACATATATTTAGTGAAATACCTAATTTCTTTCTAGTCAAAGGAGCTCGAATAATCAAATGGGAAAAAATTTTGCCACACCTAGCTTGACCCAGAAAAGAAAAGGGGTTGTTGATTAAGATCTGAGGACTATTTTAATCTGGGCAGGATCAAAGGGAATTTGGGAAACCAATTTTTAATGATTATAATAAGGGTAATAATATATATATATATATATATATATATATAGCAAATAGTTTTTTTAATTTTTAATTTTTTATTTTTGGGAGGGGGTGCGGGGACTATGCATGAAAAGATGGAGCCATAGTTGGAGACACATGAGTTTGTGCTGCTTTTTGTGGGTTGGTTGGTGCTTTTTGTATTTCTGTAAGTATTTTTTTTTTTTTTTAGGGTTTTTAACCAGGGTAATAAACTAATAATGAGTAATAAATATATATAAATGTGGGGAAGAGGGTAAAAAAGATTCCATTTTGCAAGAGGAAGAGCAGAAGAGTAGTACTACTACTTGTGTGTGTGTGTGCATGGTAGTAGTGATGCTTTTATTATATTCTCTGCCCTTTTTTGCCTATTGACTCAATTTTTACTCCTCCCTTTCATCATCATGTGACCTTCCCTTTTCTTGGTCTCCCCCAACCCCAAGATTTTTTAAAAAATTAATTTTGTTTTTGGAAAGGGAAAAAATCAAAAAAGAAATTATAATTTGAATTCCTTGTCTTTTTCTTTTAGATATGAGCCTTAAGCCTAGCAAATTATCATTCATGCATACTCTAACAATGTCGAAATTTTGAACGAAAGTTTTATCTGTATTTAGTTTTTCTAACTAACCCTAAAAGGGATAATATAAAAGAGAAAAAAAGGAATTTTTTTGATGTAACAAATGAATATTATATCTTATATAAACTCGATCTTTTTTGTTACATTTATTTTGTGATTTATATATATTTTTACTATCTTATAATTTTATTCGAAAAAAGGTAATTTTATGCAAAACAAATAAGTTCATAAATAATAATCTAAATGTTGACCACTTCACTATGCAAGACACCCCTCCCCACCCACCCACAAAATATGAAAACAAGTGTTCCTTTTGAATTGGCAAACAAGGTTTGTGAATGGGAATCGGGAAGAAGGGGAGGGAAGCGATGGAGAGGAAAGGAAGGAAGACCCTTGTCTCTTCTTCCTCTTTCAAATAAAATTACTATTTAAATTCATATAGATCATCTATTATTATTTTATTCATATATTTTAAAATATTTATTGTTTTAAAATTATGAAGGATTATTAATGAAACATAAAAATCATGACAATATTTGTATTAAAAGATCAAATTATCTTAAAATTTTATTATAAATGAAAAAATCAATAAAAAGGAAAACTAATAAATTAGTCATTAATACGTCACTGGAATAAAGCGACATATATTATGAAACGAAAAAAATTGATTAAAGTGACATATATTTTAAAATATAGGGAGTATCGGATACTAATAATAATGATTATACTTTAAAGTAATAGCTTCATTTCAATTTAACATGTATTGAGCTTCAATTGGTTAAATACTTTAACTTATGTCAAATGCTAAAAATAATAACTATCCTTTAAATTTACAAACATTATGATTTTTAAAGTTTTTAATAAGTTATTTTAATCCAACAGTTCCGTTTTTACATGGTAAATAAGAATTTCTTTTAGAGTTTTTTAAATTTCTTTTTCTTTAATTGTTGGTACATAACATAAGTCTCAAAAGAAGGCTAAAGATGAGATTACAAGCATATTTTTATTTTTATTTTTTTTATAATGGTAAACAAGCTTACCGAAGACTCAATATTTTGTATGTATACATTACATGAAGGAAGACATGGAAGAGGAAGGAGGAATATAGGAAAGGAATTGCCCTAATGTCTCCAACGAGAATTGAACTTACACCTCTTTGTTGGAAGGTGAGTTTTCTCCCATTAGACTGCCCCTTAATGGTTAAGGTTACCAAGCATATGAAGAAAAAATAAAATAAGATTACACAAAACAAAACGATAGTCTAGCAAAAGCACAAAACCTTCCACCGTACTAATTTTCTGAATTTGATGAGTGTTTTTTGAAAAAAATAAAAACTTTTGTGCTCCTTTTGCAATCGATTGATTATATATATCCTATGGCTATAGATGGGGTGAGGCATATGTTGACTTTGCTTCACAAAGAAGCGTTAGAGGGACACAGAGTTGTGAATGCGAAGAGGAGCCCGAGTAAGAAAGTTCATACACATGAGAGTAAGAAAGTTTATATGGGGCCGAAAGTATAATTATGACCAATCACTATACCTTTTAGACACATTTTTAAAAAAATTAAACTTGAAAATATCCTTAATTTTCATGAAACAAATAAAAGCAAACAAATCCCCCCTAGGGGCCTCAAGCCATCATCATTCAAGGAGTGTATGCATAACGCGACACAATATATAAGACGTTATACATAGCAAATAAGCTCGTTGTAAGCAAAGTTATAAGAAGTTGTAATGAGACTGTATGTAAATATAAGGAACTATAAGCAATTATAAAGTTAACTATAAAAGTCGTAAACCGTAAGATAGTTATAAAATTAATTATAAAAAGCTGTAAGAAAATTTAAACAATTATAAAAAATTGTAAAACCGTAACCTAAATAATAATAAGCTAAATAATAGACTGTACGCGAATTAGGTACAGTATTACTTTAACACACAATCGGCCGAGTACCCACACAATAATCAAATTTGTTTAGCTACAATTTTTTTTTTTGGGTTAATTTTTAATGCATTGCTTATATATATATTGACAAAGTAATAAGAGTGTAAGACATACATTTTTGTCCAAACCTACATATTATCGACCTACCACTAGTTGAGGCAATATGAAAAGTGACTATACGACATTAATTTTTTTTTTTTTTTTGGTATGAATTATGCAATAAAAAGTTGGGGATGCCATATATAATATGAAGGGGTGATTGGGTGGTGGCCATATATTAGCAAGCCCACATACTTATAAATAAAGAAAATACCCATTTTTCACGTTGTTGATAACAAGTGGTGTACAACCAAACAAGACAATAAAATTAAGATGGCATAAGAATTTCAAAAAACAAAAAATGATCTAGATTACATTAATTGGGTATTGATTTTTCATACTTACAAATACCACCCTCAACTTTTTAAAAATTAAAAAATAACATCATTTTTTTTCAATTAAAAATTTCGTTCAACTTACTTTAAAATAATAAAATATTAAAAAATTTCAAAAGCATCCAAAAATATCACCGTCTTAATAGTATGATTGAATACTTTTTAATGAAAAAAAGTTTAATAACTTTTTTATAATATTTGGAAAATTTTAATGAAAATTTTCAGCAATATGTCAATAAAAGTTGCAATTTAAATATTTTTGGAGTTTTTCCCAAAAAAAATAAAATTGTTGACCGTAATATTTCTATTGCAATTGTTATAGATAGTCAATTCATATATGAACAGTCTTGTCTAAAAATGTACATACAAATACAAATAATAATAAGGGAAGCTTCTTTTATATAAAAATAAATAGGAAAGATGACTAGCTAAAAAATTCAAGTCTGTGTCCAATTTTAGTAATATGAAAACATTGTTGAACAATTTACTAATGAACATAACCCAACATGCATATAAAGAAATTTAAAATAACACTCATAAATAAGCATTTTTTGGTTACAAAACTTTCCAACTCCTCAAACGAGAGGAGAAAAACATACATAGGTCAATCTCTTGTATCGTTTACAACCGTGTACTAATGTTTGTATTTGCTATTAAATTTAGCTATATATTCATATCTCATTCGAATGTCATGTTGAATTCATCTAATTCCCGCCTGTGCATCACGGTGTATGTCATTGAAACGCTTGTTATTCCTTTCTGTCCATGTTGCTTATTGTCATGCCATAAATAAGCATTTTTATATTCAAATTTCAAACACCTTCATTATCGTTCCTTACACACATTAAAAAAAACCCTTATATATTCATACTTATATTTTGTGGTTCCACGTAAATAAAAGGAAAAGGCTAAATGATAGTAACCCCACATAATAAAAATAGTTAGCTACCAAAATCTTAGTGAAGATGATGAGTTTTGATATGACGGAAAGCCACAAAGATAGGGATCAAATGCAACGAGACAAAGCCCGCCTGATCATCTTGACCCCATTCTACATAAATACTACTATTTCCCAATTAAATTCTCCACTACTTCATTAATTTATTTGAATTTTTCCAATAAATAATCCTTCTAAAATCCGACCTTAAACTCTTTCTACATTTTATACACCAATTTCAAATACATAAATGCAAGACAATAAAAACATTCGTTTTATTTAACCCATTCCACTGTCATATTATTACACGTGGTCCAGAAGTGTAAGTCCTCCCCTCTTTCTTGAGTATTCAACAATTTATATATTTTCTAAGTTTTGATTATATATAGTGTAATTGATGAAAAATAATTAAAGAAAATATTATAAAAATGAGATGGACATTTACATACTTTTCCTCCTATTAAAAAAATGGAAAAAAAGAGTATTTTTTTATTAAAAAATGAAAAAAAAGAAGAAAATGGTAATATTATATAGAGGAAGATAAAGTGCAATTGGTGTGTGAGTTGGGTGTAGAGGTCGATTTCAAGGAGGTGGTTGTCATTATATGATTGTAATTTGAGAAATAGACAAAAGCATTGCATCATTTTTTTAGATTTGCACATATCCATTTAGTTTTTTGTGACTTATTCTACTGTTGCTTTTGGACCGAAAGGCTAGCCTTCTTAATGCCAATATTTTAATAGATATTGTCAAAGTAATTTAATATTCATTTTGAATTTCTTTAAAGTATTACAAGGAGAACATTGTTTCTTCTTGTATTTAAAATAATTTATTTTATTTTTTATCTATGTAAATCATAAATACAGTACAATTTAATAAAGAAAGATGAAATCGAAAAATAAAACTTAATTTACCTATGATCTCAGTTTTAACCATGATGCCAAGTCCTCATCAATCCCCCGTCTGTTATCCTCTCCTAAGAAAGAAAAATCTTAACCACTTTCATGTACTATTATTGAAGGTTTTCATCATCCATAGCTAGATTTGTAAATAGCTTCGTTTGTAAGGTGAATTATTAGTAATTTTATATCATTTTTCAACTTTTAGCTTGTGGTACCTTTTAATTATGAAATTCTTTTTAACTTTTCAAAGTTACTTCCGACTAGTTTCTATAGCCTCTTTCAATTTTTTGCATTGTAACTACTTATTATTTTTTGTTGTTTCTATTAACTCATTCTAATTTTTTACAACTATTTCTAACTCTTTTTTCAATACTCGCACGAAAAAAAATATAAATTTATACAATACGATAGAGGTGAGCGGTTCCAAGTACTCTGTTTCAAAACTAGAAATCCGATCATGATCTTATTTGACCGATTCCCGAATTTTAGTAACCTAAATCGGAATCTATTTAACCGGTTCTTGAATTGTAATAACCTCGAACCCGAAACTCGGGTTTCGGTTTTGGTTCTAAGGTACCATTTTCATACCATTATTCTTATGAAAAAAAACTTTAAAGCCTTAAAAACTTACAAACATCAACTCACGTTAATCATTTAATTAACTAAAGTTCAACAATCAAACAATTAAATACCACAATTTTCAACAAGTTTACAAAGCCAAAGCTGGTAGTAGAAATAATGTTCTTGAGGGGGTAGGGGAGAAGTGATTAAACTCTTACAAAGTCTCTTCAATAAATAATATAACCAAATGTCTCAAATTCATTAACTAAATTTAAATGAAAATAATTTTAGCAACCTTACTCGGAACCGTTTGACTACGGTTCCAAGTTCCGGGTTTCGGATACCCAATACTCGAACTTATCGAAACAGGTTCCATGTTCCGATTTTAGGATTTGATTTTGGAACCGAATTGGAACCTCGTTTGATAGTTTCCTAAATTTTAGGAACCTTACACATAGCTGTTTGACGAGTTCCGATTCCGAATCCGGAACCTTACCCATTTGATCGGTTCCGATCCCGTTCCAGAGTACCCATCGGTCGTGCTCACCACTACGAGATAGTTTTATCCTTTTTTTTTATTATATATAAAATTACATAGATATATACATTTGTTGTAATAAACAAGGCGTGTCTCTACAATATATCAACTTGGCTACTAAAACACGCCCTAGGTTGGATCGACATATACTTCAATGTCTAATAAGAAAAATGTATACATTCTAATTTAGTTATTTTATATAAGACAAATTTACATTCGACTCAAAGTTATAGTTTCAAAACAAATACAATAAAACGAAAAAATTATAATTAAAAAACTCGAAAAATATCTACCAATATAATTTACAAGGGTGATGAATTTTCCCCCAATAAGTTAGGAATCCAATTAATATTGTGAACAGGAAGTGATTTGGCCTGATGTAAAGTTTTGGAATATGAAGAAAATTCTGTGACTTGACTCCTCATTAGCTTGAAGATGACAAATTAGAGAGAGAGAGGGCATTTTTGTCATTTGTGGTGACTAATTAAGGGGTTGTGGTTGTGTTCTTATCCCTTTCATTAGTGATTTAGATTTGATTTTATCTCCCACTCAATTGGATAAGTAGATAACTTAGTTTGTTTGGCCACCCTTTTTAATTTAGTTTCCTCCAAACCTTTCTTATTCTCAATCATTTCATGTCTTTCCTATAACATTCTTATTTGTTTCATAGCAATTTTTTTAAAGAGAAATTTCGTTAATAAGAAGTTATGCGACGTAGATAATTTTTTGACAACAAAATAAATCTAAATATCTAAATATATTTCTATTTTCACAAAATTAATATGGTAAATATACTTCCTTCCTACTACGCTATATGTGGCAGCATTAATTTCGACACAAATTATGTTCTTCAACTTTAATATGTCTTCCCTAAATATCGGTGAACTAGAGTATAATTAGGCTAGCAACACTAGTTTTATTCATATTTTAAAGTCTCTTCACAAAAAAAAAAAAAATATTTAATGAAGGGTGTCACAATTACATTCGTATTGTATAATGGTATATATTAGGATGGACACTTGTAAGAAGGATTGCGCCTCTATTTTTTTTCTTCTGTATAAATGAGGTATAAAGGTTGATATAGGTAAAATTTACGTCTAAATATTTAATAATTATTTTAAAAGATTTTACTAATTAGATTAACTAAAGTCCACATGATAATGTTACTTCTATGCCCCCCTTCTTAGGCCAGCCTATTTATCTTACCCACCAAAGCCTAGTCTGGCCCAAACCATCATTGTAAGTTATTTTGGAACTAAATTAAACAAGAACTAGGGTTGGTATGAAGAGAAAGCCCAAGTTTAGAAAAATAGGTCCATGGTCAATGGGCCTTACTGAGAAACCTGACCTGGGCGGCCCAATCAAGCCTTAAGGACTATGCTACTATCCACCCTAAGTCCGTTAGCCTTTGGAGTAGGGATCAAAGGCTTCGAAGCTCAAAGCTAACAATCTCAAATTCATTATTATTTTTTCCTTTAATGGAAAGGCAGCACAAAGCTCGATATATGTGAGCTTTTAACTTAGATCTTTAATAACAACTCTTACCAGTTAAACTAATTAACACTGTAATTTTTTACTGAGTACTCATTAATTAGATGTTGAACTTATTAAAAATGGTGTGATATATAAGCCCCGTCTATCTAGATATAACGAGTTGTTAGGATATAAGAAGTTGTCGAGATAGTTGCAAAATTAGTTATAAAAAGTTGTAAACAATTGTATAAAGTTATACGATTGTAAGATAATACTAAATAAAATAGATTCGTAGTCCTTTGGATGCGAGGAAAAACATTCCGTTATCTCCTTCAATTACCAATCACAATACATATGCTAATTACAAGGTCTATAGATCATAAATGCATGCCTACTTATAAATTATGCTAATATATGAACAAATATGAAGTGATTTATGAGGAGAAAAAAAAACCCTATGTGTGTTTATTAAGTTGACGTACGATTGGTGGTGTAGAGTGAAAAGACAAGCGGAAAACTATACAAAGGTCATTGTCTAGTTGGGGCCTGTAAACAATGGGAGATAGTGGATAGAATAAAAGCCAATTAATTGTAGACACGTGTGCTCCCTCTTTAAGATAACATAATCTTTTCAAAAGGTTAGGCATCATCCCATGACGATAAGCTAATCTTCCACTTTGGTAGGTAGCTACTTGATTAATTAAGTTTCAAATTATTAACACAAAGTTAAAAAAAAATGCCATATTATTTAATTATATGTATGACGCAGTTAATTATAAGTTTCCAAAATAAAGGGACAAATATATTTGTTTAACTAAAGTTGCTAGTCTCACACGTTACAATCTTAATATTGTCTTCAGAGTAGGAAAAGTAAAGTCGTTTCAGAATATTATAAGAAAACGTAGATGTTGTTGGAGCGAGCACAAACCAAGGATGAGAGGGAGAGCATATAAAGGTGATGAAATAGATTGTTTACATGACCTTGAAAGAACAAAGAGGTTTTTTTTTGGTAATAAAAAATTGGGCATATCTTTTTCAAGATCCAAATTGATTATGATGAAAGAAGTGGTTTGTTCTATGCATGTAATATATGATGGTTTGATTATGCTTTGTGAAGCATACTATGCTCCCTAACAAAAGTACCAAAACTCCCCCACAAATATTGGTAGACAATTTATGGGTATTTTTTTATTTTCTCAATAAAAACAAGACATGATGAAGTGTGCCTTGTGTGCATGTGTGTGAGAAAGAAAGAAATAAAGAAAGAGGATGCCATTATGTGTTAAGTTTGTAAGGTCACTAGTTGTGCATAAATGTGACAGCACTTGCATGACAACAAATACTTATTAGTAAGGTCACATCTATTTCTTTCAATATATGCAATGATATATGATGACAAAGTGCTAGTGCTAGCTTTTTAGACTAGCGCCATTATATAAAGGACCCGTGGAAGAATCAGTACAGATGATAGATAAGAGATTTTTATAATTAGTCGAGCTAATTAAACTGAAATTAATTTTAAATTTTTCTAACTTTCGAGACACAAAACTATTTATTTTAAATGACAATAATCAATTATCAACCTCCATAAAATAAGTAGTTCAACTTTGTGGCCAAAATCAAAAGTGATGCAATTGGGAAGGCTTACACCATGTGTTTGATTCTCATGAGATACCTCACACACACTATTTATTTATTCATTTCTTTAGTTAGGTTTACACTATTGTATGAGGAAAAAAACTTTCTTTTATTTAATTTTATAATTAAATATAATATTCTGTAACGGTATATACATACGATGTATGAAAATTAATAGTAAAAAATAATCTGGTTGCCCGGTGTAACGAGAAATAATACTATAGATTTTGAAAGAAAAGGACTTGCATGTATTAGATAAAAATGTTTGTATAGAAATTTAGGGAGGAGTTAGGGTGGTACGAGGTACTTTGGGGGCAGTTGCAAGCATCCATGTTATGTGACAGCAGCTTGGAAGTAATAGTTAGGTCATTTTCTATACAATCATCAAAATGTACCAAAAATCTCAAAGAAATAGTAAAATTGAATTCTTTAGTAGTTGAAAACTTGAAAGTTGCATGTCTTTTTGTCAATTCCTAGCTACCATCTTTTGGCTTCTTGATTGACCAGTTTTTAAGGTTTTCTTGAAATTCCAAATAGTAGTTTATGGGATTGAAAATAAAATAAAATAAATGTACAAGAATTAAATTAGGTTAAATTTTGGACACAAATGTTGAGTTTATTGGTCAAAGGTTAAACCAACACATACATATATATATATAGTACTTGAAACCTATTGGATGAAAAACTCCTCTCATATTTTCCCTCTATGCTCTGTACAATTTTGACCTTATTGAATTTGCATAAAGTACAACTGTACTAATTGATATATTCAATAATCATCTTAATCAAAAAGTTTAAACTGACATATTTTTTTAAGGTACAGCTAAGTAATGTACTATATTCTAACACGTCCATTCACGTAAATGTCATTTGGGTTTGAAGTATGAATTCTACAAATGCTTTTTTTCACTACATAATAATTCAAATATAGAGTTTGTTAAGATTCCCACTTAAAATCTCTTGCTAAGAAGTACTTTAGTACTATATCTAGGAACAATTTCAATCAAACGTTTAAGATGATGGTGCGTTAAAGGTCAAGCAAACGTTTTATACTATGAACTTGTTTGTTTTAACGTTTATAACAGGTCGTAATGGCCAAACGTTAACCATAATAGCTCGTAACAGTTAGTTTCATTTAATCGTAATCACCGATAACGACTTAAAACAACTCATAATAATTCATAATACCTAACAACTAGTTTTTAACAATGGAAACAGACAACCCTATAATAATTCTAACAATTGAGAGAGAGAAAAAAAAACAAAAAAGCCAGTTTTTGAGGACCTTGTTCCAACTCTAGTCTTTGATTCACATGATGAAGACGGTGGAAAATACAGCTGCAAATGTATAATGTATTGTGGGCACCAAAGAGTTCAAAACCAATTGGGACAAAAAGAATTCAAAGTAAAGAAAGGTCATTAACCTCATGGAGTGTTTATATACATTTTTCACACTTGTCACTGAAATTAATTTAATGAATTAATTAAGGGGGAAAAAATTTGGTCACAAGGCCATGAATGAACATTGAAGCTTTAATTTTATGCCCACTGAAGCTACTTTTCATGCTCAGATTGTGAGGCTCAAAGAAGTGGCTATAGCTAGAAAAAAAATTTATTATTATTATTATTATTATTATTATTATTATTATTATTATTATTATTATTATATATGCTTTTAATTATTGATATTCATACCTTCACTTTTTTCCTTGCTATCAACTTGTGTGGGACATGCATGCATAGTCACTTCAATAATAATTGATACAAAATTTGAAACTTGATATTAAATTGATTTTGACAGATATTGTACAAAATATAATTTTTTAAGTCCACACATTTTATATATATGAATCAATAGGCATATCGAGAATTTAATTAAATTTATAGTTGAAAATGGAATCATGCGTTATTATATTTTGACCTTAGGAGATAAAGCTTATATTAGCATTTCACTTTACTTTGAGGATACATGCTTAATATCTCATTTTCGACACGAAGGAGTGATTTTACATATTATGCGTTTAATTATTTAAAAGAATTATTTTTCTATAACTAAAATAAAAAAGTAATAAACTTTGGCGAGCCTTCAACGAATACTGACTTTGATATGGTCCTACTCTATAATAATAAGTAAATCTTTTTCGACATGAATATGACTGTGTAAAAATTATGTATGATGAAATAATGAGCAAGGGAACACTAGACTTAGTGTTTAACTACGTTGCAACTAGTTTTCTTAACATATTTGCTATTCAGTTATGTATTCGTTTGATATGATTTTTAAAGTTTTTAATTAACGATTCTCTCTTTCATTATTTTTAAAAATAATATTATTTAAATTTTTTTTGAATTTCATAAATAAATAAGGTGCTTGTTGGATAGAAGAAGTGCTAGGGGAGGAGAACTCATCTAACTTTGAATTCTTGATCTTTGGCTTGCAAGGAACAAAAAGACTTTAAATAATACAATATTACATATATGAATGCCAAGGAACAAAAATATTAGATATAGACCCAAAAATCTAATATGTCTACATCACAAATATTAAATTTTTATCATCTACACTAAATCTATATTTATCCTCGACAGTAAGTCTGTCTCAATTAATGTAAAATCACAAAAACATGAAAAATGATAAATCTTTAATCTTTTAATGAAGAAGGTCGACTTAGTGAGTTTTTTCCAAGGACCGTAAGTCAATTTTTTATTAATATAAAATCAAATACAGAGACAAAGAAAAAAAAATTCATGTATAGACTCTTGAAAAGATACTTAATAATACTATTAAAGGCTTTATGAGTATAAATCCAACTTTTGAAATCTTTCAGCCGCCAATGATGTGATTCGAGGTTATACGTAGAAAACGTTATTCATGCATTACATCTTGGCTGCTAATGCTATTTCTCTTTCATGCATCTTCTTCCCCTTCACATCGCGAATAGTACATGAATTTTCCATAAAAATATTATAATTCATTCCAAATTTTACTTCTGATCTTATCGATCTATGATTTGGTCGTATATATATTGTGCAGTTCTTTCTGGATCTTATGCATCCATATAATAACCAAATAATGATGTACCGTTTGTTTGGATGACTTTGATCATAAATTTATGAAAACTTATATACGGTCATATAATTTAAATCGAAAGTTTACATGATCAACGATTAGCTTCAAATTAACAATAACAATATTATCCTAAAAATGTTCATAACTTTATAGAAAAATAAATACTATCGAAAAAGAGTCAAAGAATCTATCTAAAGTAAGAATTATATTATATAATAATACTTGAAAAGACTATTGATAATTACAAACTTATATATGGGAGCACTTACACTTAAATGGGGTAGAGGTTGTATCATCTAATGATAGATGGGATGTAACCATGCATAGTTTATGAATGTTCATTATTCTTTTAATTCTAAAAGGACAAAGGATATAAATAGGGACAAAATGCAAACCCAATCCCGTCATGGAATAAAGAGAAAATTTATTGAAATAAAGATAAATCACTTTTTTACCGAATCATTATTTCTCTCGTTAAAGTTATTGACCAAATATTTATTCATATGTCACCGGTTAAAATGACTTCTCATAGATTTTTAATTATTATATTAAAGGATAATTTTAGTATTTTTTTTCTCTTTTGGAGCCAATAAAACATAGGGTTATTGAGAGAGAGAAAGCACTTAATGGTAGTGGAAGATTGAATGGAGAAGACCATTCAAGGAGTCATTGTTTTGTTTGGTCCATTTTATTGGTGTTCACTTTACAAATCACTAACCACCCGTGCATATATGCATGCCTACAAAGCCTTTATAAGAGCCACGTAAATAAGAACGAGAAGGATTATTGGGCTCTCTTTAAATGCATGGGGTATTCTTTGTTTAAGGTGTGAAAATTACATGGGACCAATTAAAAACTCCAAGAGATTAGGGTTTTGACAATCTTTTCGTACACATATTGTGAGTTATTTCATAACTTTTTACCAACGGTACAAGTCAGTTCAAATATACTTAAGTATTAATTTATTTCTCTCAAACAAGACCTTAACTTTCTTTATCTTTTATAAACGGCTCTAATACGTTTCGATACTCGACAATAGAACTCCGAAATTAATAAAAAAATTAATTGAAATTTTTAAGAGAACCTACATGAGTTTAATTACATGTATGTGTATCAATGGTGAGAATCACATGACTAAACATTTTTTCATAAAATATTATACGTAAAATTTAATATACGAGACGATTCTAAATTCAAAATTTTATAATAAATACCACCCATATAAAATTACAATAGTGATTCAATTTGTTGTTATTTTTGTTTAATACATAGGAAATGTGATGAGTATTATACCCCATCAAATGTTGAGGAAGTTACAAAACTTAACCATGTTATAACTTGTACTAATTAATATTAATTAAATTTTTTAAAACATAACGGATCCCCCATGAACAGAAGAGGGAAAACAAATGTATTATTTACCCATGAAAATCCAGTAACCTGAAGGATATATATATATATATATATATATATATATATATATATATATATATATATATATATATATTAAGTGTCAAATTATACACCACTGATTATGATATTAATTAAGAAATTAAATTATAGAATAATGGAAGAAAATGGGAGGAGAGATATTTTTTCTAAGTTGAAAAGTTGATGAGAAGGCAGATTTGACAGGTTAATGGTCATAATTATTCATTTAATAGGGCAGATTAGAGAGCTAATTAATTAAGACTTGGTTTGGATAAATAAAGTTATTGGATTGATCATATCATCATCGATGAGTGGCCCCCTTTGGCAGACATGATTTTTATGATCACAACTACAACCCATGACTCTTTCACCTAACAATGTAACAACCCCTTCTTCATGCCCCTTCTATTTCCAGTTTATACATGTGTGCTGTTTCCCTCCCTTTTTCTTTTCCTTTGGCTCATATACATGCATGTATGTTGTTTAGGATCGGAGCAGCCACAACGGGTTGGTTTCGATCAGGCTCGCTTAGGGTCAATCCATCAATAATGTGGGTTGGCATATTTATACTTGTGGCTGAAGTTATGACTATGTGGGATGGAATTGAAGCAGCAATAGAGGCAAACTTCACACATATATAAGTTGAGCGAGATAATAAGTTAGTTATTAAGGTAGTGTGATACACCGTCCACAACACATGGAGGATCCAATTGTTGGCGCTAGATATAAGAATTATACTTTCATTATTCTCAAATTATTCCATCAATCATGTTTTCGAGATAAGGCAATATGTTACCTGATTATATTGTCAAATAAGGATATGTTATGAGGTATAGAGTTACCTTTACATCCTTTCTATCGCAAGAGTTTTCATGTATACTTAATGATGATAACATAAGTACAACCTTGGAGAGCGAGGGCAATCTTATGTTTCTTGTGCTTGCCATTCAAAAAAAAAAAAATTAATAATGTGGATTGAATCAAATGATGATTGGAAAATTACTTTTTTTTTATTTTTTATTTTTTCTCAAGGGTTTTATCTATGTTATTGTCGGTATAAGTATACATATAAAAGCTCTTACAAGGGAGGGAATGTAAATATAACTCTAGACCTCATAACACATTTTAGTTTAACAATATAGTTAGTTGTCATACTACCTTATTTAAAAATATGATTAACAGAATAACAAGAAAACAAAGAAAGCACAACTCATATATTTTGAACTACCTTGATAACTAATTGTTTGTCACCATTATAACTTGGGTGTGAGTAAATCCTATCTTTAAAACTGCTTGAATATCATCTCGTATAGTAGTAGCTTCAATAACAAGCATAGGAGTCAGATCAAGGTCAATCCAAATCTGACTTGAACTAAAGCCACATAAAATGTCTCCAATGTGTATATATTTATTTGTTCAAAGAACCGGCCCAATTAAGAGTTCGAACTTATGATTAAAGGTTCAAGCACAGATTTTATATCTCACCACACGTTCTTAGGCAAATTCCTTTTGCACGATACTTGAGCGTTGAGTTACCTACTTATCTAAAGCTATATATAATTCAATATAAGGAATAATGTTGAGATCCGAACCTAAGACGTCTCACTCATGAAAACTTTAATATCATCTTCGAGCTTACTCAATCAAAAATTTAAGATTATGATTAATGAGATATGAAGAGATTTTATACTCTAATATTAAGAGTATACCGAATCAATATAGAGAGCAAATATACCTATCCGCTAGTCCCAATGAATGTTAAACAGATATCCCATCCTTAATAGTTTTTGTTGCACGTTTTGATCAAGTTTATCCATTTATTTGCTCGTAATAAATTGTACTAGTAAGCTTTTACATACATATTGAGATTATCATCGGTGACAATATATATATATATTTGCGTGCAAAATTATGTACTAACCGTAGTAACTGTCATTTAATAATATCCATACTTCGTAATTCATAGATGATAATTAGTTTGAATTAGATGGCACATTTGCTCTCTATATGTTAATACTATGATTGCTAAATAACTTGGGGGTTTTTTCCTTTTTTGAGATCAACTCAGTTATTTGAAACACAATCTATAGTAATTTAGAAGCTTAGCTTTATTAATTATCATCAAATTATTTAATTTAAATTTCTTTTGGATTAATAAGCGGGTCCATCCTTCGGATTTTCTATCTCGGATAAAATTTAAAGGGCTCACTGAATCGGGAGAGGGGTTGATGTCAAAACCCATTACCTATTCCCCTGCAATTTTCTCAAATGAGGAAACTGTTACCACCTCTGCTAGAATCGAACTCGAGGAGAAAAAAAGGGAATAAAGTAAATGAACACTGGTTGGACAATTAAATTTGAATTATGAAATGAATAGAAGCATGCAATAGTATGTTTGGTGTATGTACATGAGAGAGAAGAGCATGGTTAGGTTGGTAGGCCTCCTGAATCCCAACCTTTTTGCATACACCACATATGACAACTATACATAATACTATTTGATTAATTAATTAGTCGCCCACGTAATAATGCAATTAAATTTAATTAGCTGAAACCTACCGACAAAGGCCTTCTTTATTTCTATTCTAGATTTTCGCCATTATTATATTCCAAACTTAATTTCAAAAAAAATCATAATATTCAACGCTGACGTAATAAAAATATAAATATATACAGACCAAATAATTGATAAATATATAGCACAAATAATTAAAAATATGTATACATTTTATTGTATTTATATGATTTTTTTTTGCTGATGGAATTTATAGTATGGACTAATTATCGACTTTATACAACCTCATTACCGACATATTAATCATATCCTCCAAATGAATGTGAAGACAAACTCAAAAAGGGTGAAGACATATACCTACAACATGTATGTACACTATTTAAAAAGTATCGTGTTAAATTATTGCCCCGTAAATGGTAAAGGGTGAATAGTAATTCATATAAAGCGGATTTTCGGTTGGGCAACTGTGGTTATCCGACCCTGTCTTCTTGCGAAAAAAATTACAAATAAAGATAAAAAAAATTAAAAGTTAGGCATTTATAATTTGACCCCATTGTATTTCACATGGAGCCTCTTGGCTTAGTTCGACAAAAAGGAGAAGACTGATAGGTTCGTGTGTTTAATTCCCTATAAAAGTAAATTGGAGTAAAATTTTTCTATTTTTTTTTTTTTTTGTTTGCTTGGGCTTCTAATATGAATAGGCTTTACATAAAACAGTATATAAAATGACGTAATTTAGCCTTATAAGAAGGAATACACATCAAATAAGGAAACCAAATATACATCAAACAAGTACAAAATTAACAAATAAAATATTTTACAATATTTATTCCCTTATCACTAACCTTCTCTAATTCTTCTCTATACAATTTCCTTATTTCCCTCTTTGCCTCAGTAATTTCTAAAAAATTGACTAAAAAAGTGAAATTAAATAGTTGAGAGAGCTTTGAAATTGGATTTTAAACACAAAATTTTGACCTGAAATTCAAAATTATTGGAATTAAAAATTCCCAATTCAAAGGGTATGACATGTGTTAACATTTTAAATAATCACGTATTATTCCAACCCTATCATTTTAAATTGTGGTTCCGCCACTAAACTCAACTCTATTATATTAACAGCATTTTTGGAAAAATGGTACATACTATTTTAGGGGAGCTAGCTTGTAGAATACATAGTCGTGTTTATGAATTAGAATTTCTCATTGTGGCTAAGGAAGAATGCCCGTGCGTTTTTTTATGGGTAAATTGTACTACATGCACATAATTTAGGGAGAATCGCATTCTGATCTTTTTTGTAAAATGTCCATGGATTACTTTGACTCCTCCCAAGTCTTGATTAATTTCATTAATTGAAAGTTATATGACATCTACAATAAATATCAAACTCAAATAAATTCATAACTAAAATAATAAAATAAATCTTTCAATTGAAATAAGGAACTAATTAAAACTCTTCCGAACACATCTCTTCCACTCAATCGTTGTTTCATCATATGACCTTTAACGAGGAGATCCGCAAATCTTGTATAGTCTTCATGTCGAATAAATTTATTTGTTATAATAATGTAAACTTGAAGAATTGATGCTCATTTCAGATTGATATGACAATCGATCAACAATTCACCCACATACAACCATAATAACATGAAAAAGGAATCAATAGAATTGCTCCAAAAGAAAGAGATAATAATACTCATTCAAGGAGGATATGGAGAGACTCTCACAAATGAGGAGAGAATAATTATTTGTACATAAAATATTAAGTAAAATATAAAAGAAAGAGAGACTGAAATTTAACATTGACAAAAAACCAATAACAACCCCTAAAGAAAAAAAAATCTAAAGAGAAGGGGGAGAGAGGAGGAGGAGGCGGCCGCTAAGGTTTTCAATACTAAGCAAGTATGTCTCTTTGTACTCCTTTTAATTTGTGATATAAAAGGAGCGACCACTTAATACTTAAAATTGTAATTATTTTATTCCAAATAATACAATTATATTATTTTCAAACATCGCTCCATACTTGAAAATTTCATCATAAATATTATATATAACTATCAACAAATTTAATAATCCTACTTAATCTCTCTTATGTTTACAAATATACCTTTAAGTTTAATCTAAGAAGGATAACTATCTTTTCTTATCGTATATTACTCTTAATCTCCCTTATGAAATCTTCTTGATTTTAAAATAATTAAAGCAGGAAACTACCCCTATTTCCTTATTCTAATAAGGGGCTTCAAAATCCCAATCTCAAGCAATATACACCACCGAGTACCAACACTCCGGTGCTCCATCACCGTCAACACCACCTTCTCCACCACCTGCCCATATTCGATCGCCACCATCAGCTACATGCATTTCCCACCAAACAACCACCGCCCCCTCAGCTACACCTCTCCTAAATCTACCATCATCACCGGGTTATAATCTAAAACACTACGTTGTTCGACCTCCATTAGAAAATTTGTCACTTTGTCTCGTGCTCATTTTCAAGATAAGAGAATCGATCAAAATTTCTATTCGTCACCATCTAAAACTAATAGTAACCCTAAATTATCCAAGATAATATTTGCACTCCCTCCCATTATTCCCATCCATTGGAGGATGCACGCATGTAGGGCTATTGACGTTGATGCTCGTTGTCTTAGTACAACATCATTAATATACAACCACTTTTATTCGGCATCTTAAGTAATCTAAGTACATTTTAAAAATTAATTTTCGTTAACTACTCAGATTATTTATTTTAAAATTTTTTTACTATATCTTGATTTAATAATATAATTAAAAACTTTATTAGATGATAATTAAAAAGTTGATTAAAGAGATTGATTGGCAAGTATCTATTCTATTTCTATCCATTTATCGATTGTATTTGGTCTTGGAAAGGCCATGAGTATGAGAGAGACGTAGCAAGGACTTGTCATACTAGGCACGTGTCCCAATCAGAGTCCGACAAAGCCACACTCGAGAATATATCCACAACACTGTATAATTATTTGTTTTTAAGTTTATTTCCTCCCCAGCTATTTTTTGATTGGTCAGGAGATTGACATATGGAAGATGGAAGTGGGGCCCTCACAAAGGCCGCGGATTAATTTATGCCAAAAAGGCCCAATTGATTGGGCTCTGGGGCCCACTGACTAGACCGAATCTCACTGTGGACCCCGTACTTGCTGTAGCCCAGAAGTCGCCGCGTGTTTATGGTCGCGTCCTCTTGGGCCCCGCCTGGGACCATCTGATGTTGACCCGAGTCCAACACTTTTTCAATCTTTTAAAGAAAAAAAAATTAGAAAATGTTAAACCTGATAAATAAATCGTTTTATTTAACTTTAAATCGTACTTTGTTCTGATTTTGATTTCTGATGGAGTAAATTTCTGTTCAAGTTAATTTTATGTTGCCCGATTTTTGATATATTAGACGTTTTTTATATTAAATTGGGTAAAAATTCCGGTCATTGTATTCTAATTATAAAATTCGGAGTAATTTTGTCAAATTTAAAAAATAGGAGTGTCACATGGGGATTACGCGAGGGTAAGTGCAGTGTAGCCTGTCATTTAAGGTGTGTTCGGTAATAGTGTTTGAGGTAGTGATTAGTGTTTTGGAGAATGTAAAACACTACTTATTTAAAAATGTAAGTGTTCAGCAAAGTAGTGTTTGACATAATGAGTAGAGTTTTAGCTAGTGTTCTTGAAAAGTTACTCAAAGTAACGTTTTCAAAAACACTACCTAGTGTTTGCACATAATTTCCAAAATTTTTCTTTTTATTTTCTAAAATATTTTATCAATTATGTCCTTTTAAGTCATTTTATACAAATCTGCTACTTAAACACCTACTATTACCGAACACACTTATCTCAAATCACTAGTTGAACATCTAACCACTAACCACTAGTTAGTAATAGCTAATCGCTAATAAAACAACTAACATCTACTAAAACAAATTAACCACTATTAAAAAGCCAATTTTACCGAACACGCCCTAAGGAGATTGGAGATTGAGCGGCCGTACGTGGCTTTTTATAAACCCACCACCTTTTCTTTTTTCCTCTTTCTTTTTTTTTTGAGAGGAAGTGACAAAAAAATCTCCCCACTCAAAAATATATTTTTTCATGCATCGATATTGCAATATATTTTCGTTTTATATAATTTTTGCAAGTATCTAAACAATATATTCATGCATTTGGGAAATATTTCATGGAACTATATTTTCATTTATGTGGGATGTAGCTTTTGTGAGCATTTTGTCATGTATTGTATTTTATGGAACTTTACTTATATTATCATCTGTAAATATACCTATATAAGATCTTAAACAGGAAGGATGAAAAGGTATCAGTAGACCATATAGTGCAAATATAAAGCATATTAAGGTATTTTTTTATTTGTAGTCAAATTAATGCAAAACAACAGGAGAATATGTTTCAATAATCACACGCATTAATGTTGTATTACTATATGTACATCCGTGTATAAATGATAATTATATATATATATATATATATATTTTAATATATAAGACATAAATATTAATATAGACATGAATCAAGTCTAAAACTCCCATAATAATTCTTACAAACTTTACTAACTAAGATAGTTGATACCCTCATTTATTAAATAATATGTCCAATGATAATTAGAATGACCATGAAAACAAATGACAATTATGAGATTAAATATTGAATAAGTAGTGAAATATTCATTTTTGAAATAATTTAAATTAGGAGTTTCTGATTCCACCATTGGGAAGAATGTACTTACCTCTTCCCAACTTGCAAGTGGAATCTTATCCATGTCAAAACAAAAAGATAGGAGCTTATTATGGTATATGTCACTCTCTCATTTTTAAAGGTCTGTTCTTTTGGATGATGTATTTTGGAGTGAAAGTGAATAAGAGTGGTTGAATATGGATAAACGTACACATATATTAATTTTTTTCTAAAAAGAGTGGTTGAATGTGGGTGAAAGTGGATGAGTATGAGAAGGGTGACGATTGAGCATTGATAAGAGTGATTAAATATAGGTTTTTTTTCGAGGAGTAGTCTTCAGAGCGATTGAGGGCGGGCAAACCACACCCGACCCCGAAAACAACGTGCCCTAAAAAAGGGGGAAAGTGGCTCATGTATGCAAGCTTTCCCTTATTATGACACTCATTTTGTGATTATAATGTACATGGAGAGTTAACTAACCTTGTGATTAATAAAACTCATAAGCTAATGTTTTAGCTTTATAATTATGTTATATATCAATATGATTTTTGAGAATAAAGCTTTATAATTATTTCTTACTCATTGATGAATCCCTTAATGGGTTATTTTCCTCTACATGGAACAGCACATTCCGATTATACATTATTTATGTATGAAATAGTATCTCGTTTATTCTTTATTATATTTTACGATTGTTTAAGCCGTCAAGATTAACATTAAGTACCTTTCGATTGTAAAATAATTTCTTAAATGTTACAATATTGTCTAAGATTTTGCTTTATATAATGTCATTCACTGTTTTTCGTTGGAAGAAATTGCATGCCGTGTTATTATATTATTCAATCAAATTTATATTAAACAATTATTTAAAATCTAAATGCTAAAACAAATGTTATTATTCGTAACGTGTACAAATATTATTATACTTCTACTAGTTTTTATTATATATATATATGTAGTGATCATAGTGACTAAAATCGAAATTTAATTTAAAAATACGAAAAATACTCATTTACATGATGAATTTTAAAATAAACATATGATAAAAAGTTATTAATTTAATAATATATTTTATAATTTTATATCCAAATATATTATACTTATTAAAGATGGAAGACTTTTTCCATTGAAATCCACGTCATCTTTTTCCAAACCCCAAACAATTATTCAGCTCGTGAATTTTCGTTTTTGAAGTATCTTCCAAAATCTGGCAGGAGGTGAATCCCAAACTATATTACGTAATGCTAACGTACGCACACAGGTATTAAAATCAAAACTAAATTAAAGTTAGAAACTAAATATTTGACGCTGATGCCAAATTGTGTGTCACTTTTTCTTTTTTCTTTGGTTACAAGAATTGCATGTCACTTCAAGGTTTTGAATCGATTTCAAAATCTTTGTTCAGCTATTTGCTATTGTAACATATACATTGGACATTCGGAAATAAAAACTTTATATCTGAATTTTGTGTTTTCGAATATGATTGTCTAAATAAGTCCGACCCCTAAATTGTTCAGAAAACCTAGACATTACGGATCCAAATACTCACTTAGATGTAAACTCAACTCAAATCTTAATATATATATTCCTTCCGTTTTAAAATATTTGTCGCTTTAATGTTATAAGGAAGTATCGAGGAAACATTAAATTCATGATAAAATTTGTGTTAAAAAACTAAATTGTCCCAAGATTTCATTAGAAATAAAGAAAATCAATGAGAATATAAGAGAAATAAAGTAATTAATAAGGACAAAATTGATAACTTATTATAATACGTCATTGGAATTATAAAGTGATAAGTATTATGAAACGAAAAAATTAATTAAAATATTTTATTTTAAAATGAAGGGCGTACACAACTAGCTGTCTGGATTTTAATTTCAGACCAAGATTTTGTGGACAAACTTTTTCTTTCCTAATTGGATAAATTCTAATCGTGGGGTTGAAAGGATTTTTGCACCCTAAAGCTAAGTAATCATAAAAGGATATTTGACTTTTTTTTTTTTTTTTTTTTTTTACACAGATAAGTGTGGACCACTTAACTGGAATTTATCTCAAAAGTAATCTCCTATTGGGTTTGAACGCTTAAGGGAATAGGGATATCAAGGGAAAATTATAATGTACTCGCGAGAGTACAGACCGTCATATAATCCAGGGATTAATTAGTATACACTTGTATATTGATTAGTGTACAATAGTACGGATCTGTCATGTACTCCTGCAGCTAATTAGTGTACAATTGTATACTCGATCGATATACGATTATACACTAATCGATATATGTAATTGTACACTAATTAACTTCGAGGAGTACATGACGGTCCAGTACTTGCATGAGGACCATATACTAATTGGATATCAAGCACGAGCTGATAGCTCATACCCACAATCCACCCCAACTCATTTATACAACTTATAAGGAAATTGTGTTTCTCAAAGTTCAAATCACTGGTAAAGGTAGAAGTGTGGAGTATTTTCCTAACGGATAAAACGGGTATTTGACTTATTAAAAACCTAGTGTATCTCTCTATACATGAGTAGTGGCATTGGCCATATCATCATCTAGAAATGTGACTATGAAAAGGAGGACTATTTAATATTTTCAAAGTAGAGGTAGCATAGGAAGTAGAGCAGTACTAGTGGTAGTAGATGTAAGTAAAAAGATTTCAATTATCCGCAAATTATGGGGGCATCTTTCCAAATTAGTGTATGTAACACCTGCCTACTGTTCTTACTTCTTATACTTACTTCTTTCATATCAGCCTCTGTTCTGCTATGCCTTCCAGTACATAATAATATAGCTTTATATTGACTTATTATGTACCGTACTTCGAAGGTGATTTGTTTTCCTAAACCGTCACCGACTTAGGAGGTAGCTACTTGGTTGTTTTATTACCTATCAAGCTAAGAAAAGGTCAATAAAGGGGAGTATAACTGATTTAGTACGGAGTATCATAGTAATTCCCTTTTCTTAACTCGAGACATCATAAAACAATTGAGTTGTCACTCCCAAAATCAGATGGTAATTTAGAAAAAAAAAGACTCCCAAAGTACGATACATGATCAATCAACTTTATAATTTAGTATATAAACATTCAATACCTCTAAAATACGATTTATTTTAATTCAAAAACCATACAATAAGTCTACTGAATGAACAATTTATAATCTTAGAAAAAAGGTGAAGTAAATCAACATGCCTTTATTTGGTTGGAAGCCCACGAGTACATGAACAAAAAGAGAAACATATATTGAACCAATAGTGAAATAATCTGGTCAAAAAATTAAATTGTCTGCTAAAGTACTAAAGAGAATTTGATGTTCTTAATTTAATGGTTGAAGGTGACCGAACAAAAACAATAACTTATCTCAAGCTATCATCAATATATACTATGGAATATACACATGGATGTAAATAAAGGCAGTGAGAGTTATGAGATGGTAATTATAATAAATAAATAAATACTCCATATTTTTTGATCTTTATAGGGGGCGGAGAAAATTTTTGGGTTTAGATTAAAATCGGATCTGGATAATTAAAATGATAAAAATTTTGAGTCCAAATTTAAAATTGAGAAAAATTAATTATAATACCCATAATCTGGATAAAGTCTAAACTATTTTTTCAATTTTTATTTTAGGTAGTGAACTTTTTACATTCAAAGTATAACGCAATCAAAGGATCAATCTTCTTATAATTTTACAACTAAGGGATAACATTGTTATATCAAATCTCCCACTTTATCGTAATGAAGAGATCTTATTCTCGGATAAAAAAAAATTAAATATACCCACACCGGATATTTTTGATATATGAAGTTTTGCCATCCCTATACATCTATTGGGGATCATGTATTTGAGATTGAGGGGCCTTGGCCTCTTTAGGGATCAAAACGAAGGTGATTGGTTGCGTGTTCCAATGGGACTTTTCCTACAAGAAAAAGACAAGCATCCATTCATTCATTGCTGTTTTGTGTATCTAACTAATCCATTTGGGCAAAGTGATCCTCTTTTTCCCCTCCATCCCCTCTTTCTTCCTTTTCTTTGGTGGCCCCTATCCTCCATTGTGGTGCACCTGTTTGCACACCTCTCTCATCGGACCCCCTTGGGATATATCAAAGTTTTTATCGCAAAACTTTTCGGGTTTTCATTATTTGTATCTTCTTTTCAAATTTTCTTACTATTCGACACGTCGATGATGTCGTTATTTTCACAAATGGACGCAACATCATCACCTACCAGTCCTCAGTTACTATGTGTCTGATGAAATTAAACGTCATGATATAATAATATATCATAAAGTCGATTTCATTAGTCCCGTGTTTCTCTAAAGTTTTCTTTAGTTAACTCATTAATACAAGGACAAACACAAGAATTTATCTCAGCCTTTGAGTCCTAAACTTTTCTTGGAATATAACCCATTAACCACCAAGCCTAATTATCACTCTCTAATACAACTTAATATTATTTTTATCATCACTTTCTAACTACTATAATCCTACTCTTTCTTTCTTTCTTTTTTCTTTATGTGGGAAGAACAAAGAACATTAAGTAGGACTTTTATCAAGGGTTTAACAATGTTCATCATCAGTAAAAATATATGAAAAAGTCTTGTGAGAGTGAATATGTAAAAGTAATTCTAAACTTCATAACACATCCTTCTCTCAAGGGTTTTACTAATTATTTTTAAATCATCACGTGTATTTTTTTTATTTTTTTAATTTATGAGTTAGTGTTTAATTTAAAATAAAAAGCTATATAATGCTTTGGTGGAAGTCAAAATGAAAAATGTGAAATAAGTTGATAAAAAATTATGATTAAACACTAGGAACTCAATTAATAATAAAATGTATGTAGGGAGTTGTTCATATCTAAGCTATCAAATCAGTGACCTTTTTTCATAATGTCTTGGGAAATGGCCGGTGTTGTTAGTAAATAAGGTATTGTGGGATAATATAAGCATGAAGTAGTAGAACATACATACATACATACATATATATATATATATATATATATATATATATATATATATATATATATATATATATATATATATATATATATATATATATATATATATTATCACTCTGAAAAGATGAGATAGGGAAGTAGTAGAACATATATATATATATATTAACACTCTGAAAAGATGAGATAGGGACGTATGAAACATTCAACTATCGAAATTCCCTTTTCTGATCAATTATATTGGCATGCATTATATATATATATATATATATATATATATATATATATATATATATATATATAGTGCTAGTACTAACACCTTTTTATTTATTTCTATATGATATGCGGCCGCTAAATTAGGTGCGATATATAAAATTCACGTATATATACTACAATTTTTGTAGTTTAATTTTAATTAAGTTCAATATTTTTTAATACGTTTGAGATATAGATTTTTTTATTTTTATTTTTATATATAAGAGGTATGATAATTAAATATATTGAGTTGTACCTTACCAATTTTAATAAATATTAATTTAACGTGATTATAATTTGAAAAGTATATATAAAGCAAGAATTTAGAGTATATAACCTTATATCATATAAATTAATTATAGGTTGCGGTAAAAATTATCTAATACCTTTTCTTTTTAATTAGATCGTAACATCTTTATTGTGAAAATGTTGGATTTATTACTTTGAAAGTATTTCGAAAAGAAGAATTAGAGCACCTAAACTTTATATTGTACAGATTATATATATTTTCTTCAAGTGTCCAATGTACCTTGTGGGATTGGTTATGATGGAGTAGGTCAATGTATTAAGTTAGAGTTTTTTTAGTATGATGGGTCTCAATCAAGAGTAAAAGTAAATGATGGGATGGATAACATTACAAACCATCAAATTAAAGCACATTGAGGGACCTCCAAAATATGTCATGCTATCCTACTAATTATAATTATACTCTTCATGTATTTATATATATATATAATTCAAGATTTTTTTATGCATAAGAATTATAAAGAGCAATACAATATAATAGGAGAAAGGAAAATCGAACACGAAACTTAATATATTCGGGATTTTGATCTTGACCATTAAGCCTATGACCTCATTTATATAAAGCTTTGCACCCAAAATAATAATAATAAAAAAATCTTACTAGCCTTGTCACATATATATGTGGACCCATATTTTCACATCATTACTTTGACCATATGATCATATGAATAAAAGTAACCACCATTGAATTTGCATGTAAGTAGATGAAGAGGTAGCATAGCTAGGTCTTTGTTCCCTCAACCCATATACTCCAACTTAATTACTAGATAATGACATGCATTTAGAGCTCTTTTCATGAAACTCAACCACATTAATTCAATTTGATCGAAAATTAATTATTTAAAAATGCAATATTTAAATTACTATTTAACAAAAAATTCAGGTGAAGACTTATATTTTCAAAAATTGAAGTTTAACTACTTTGTTTTTAAATAGTAATTTTTATACCAATAAAGAGTTTGTTGAGATGGTAACAATTCGATAAAGACGAGAACATAAGTTTAATTTGAATCTTCGGAAGCGCACTTGCTAGAGAGGATTTTACCTTAAACATTTTTTTAAATGATAATTTTTATAAAATTTCACATATGTCATTTTTAATTATTAAATAGACAAAACCCAAGATAGATGTCAACATGTATGATAGAAAAACAACTAAATTATAGCTAGTTAGAAGATAAAAATCCATTTAAGTATCTAAATTACAGTTAGTTAGACGAAATAACTAAGCAGCTAAAATACAACTAGTCAAATGAATGAAAATACTGCTAAATCAAAACAAATAGCTTGCAAATAACTAAAAATATTATCTGTAACTTCAGGCTAATAATAAGCACCCTAATCGACATTTCGACGCCTTCTTCAGTTTCTAATTGATTCCTCAAACTTCTAGTAATCGTCCTTATGTGTGGAGTTTCGTCACCAATGAAACAAAGATCTAACAACCTATTCACTTCCAAATTTTTCCGAGCAATCTCCATAGAGATAGGGGACTCATGATTGACAATCTCTTGTACCTTTTCTTAAATGTTTGATTTCTTGGACTTATGCTTCTTTGAACCATTTCTCACATAACGACTTTTACTAGATTGATTAACTTCTCCCTCTTATAACTTACTATATACATATTCTGGTCTATCATATAAGCGTTGCGCTTTATGAGATATAAGTAGACATAGAAACCAAGTAGCTTCCATGTCCTCGTTATATTTGATATTGCAACAAATAGTTTTATTGAACCCAATTTATGTAATTGACTACCTAAATAACTATTTAATTATGTTAAAATGGGTATTAGTTAGGATAATTATGATATTATAATGAGTGATTTTCCTAAAGAGGGACACAATTGCTAATGAAACCGCACTTGTAAAATAGAGCTTAGACATGTGGATTTGAACCCTCTATTGAAAGTGATCCAAATAGAATAACAAAAACATTTATCTTTTCAAACTTGTTTAAAAAATTAGTGGGTTTCCTTTTCAATCCATCTTTTCTACTTGAAAAAAGTTATATATATATATATATATATATATATATATATATATATATATATATATATATATATATATAGATTGTTTATTTATTTGAGAGGGAGGGAGGAAGTAATTAATTGGTGAGATGTCATTTAAATGAGACTTTTGGGAAGAAAGAGAGGGGGGTTAGAATAGGGAAAGTGTCAAATGTTATGTGAAACCCAACAGTGCAAAGCACTCATAAACTCACCCTTTAAGGAAAGTTGTAGGACATCAATTACTCAATTTCCCCATTTGTAGTACATTTTCCTTTCTGTCCCTCATTCATCACACTTACCCTGTTGTAAAATAAAAAATAAATAAAAAATTCAAAAAAATTTTCACTTCATTACCTGGACCCTTTGTGAAAAAGTTCAATTTTATCATTGTATTTTTCACCAAATAAAAGGGTAAAACACAACACAAATGTTATTTGATATGATATAATGATGACTGGATTTTATTCGAGGTACTCTTGGGTAGAGCTTGGCTCAGTTTGAATTCCGTGATTTGAGGCTAACTTACTTTTCATTGTTTCCTATAAAAACTTAAAAAGTTATAGTATATATAACGTCTAGATTATTGATATAGATTGAGATAAATTTGAATAAATAATTTTGAATAAAACCATAAAGATGAATATTAAAAAATATAAAATTCACACATATTAAAATATGAGATTTAGTAAGTTAATTTGAAAAGAACAAATCTAAGTATTACCATTTAAATATCTTGTTAAGAAACTTTATATGTTTAGGTTTGGATAAAATATGCCAAACTATAAGAAACTATTTTGTTTTGAAAGTGTGCATTGCCATGTAGTATATGTGGTTCTTAAAACACGTCATTTCATTTTATAACACCATAAAATTTATTTGTATACGTAATTCATTAACTCCATATATTTATTGATATTCCATGAAATATGCATTTGTATACATGTACATATACATGCATACCATAAAATTAAATAATCTTATCGGATGCTAAGCAATTCGAGTTGAGCTTAAATTTAAAATTCCAATGCATTCTCGTATCAACTTAGCTTTACCGACGCCGATGATTAATGCAAGTTACACTAAAACAAGTAAGTAGATACAGTCTCAGACCCAAAATTTGCATAATAATGATGTTCATCCATAAACCTCTCACCAAAATAGCTCATCATATTATCCTTATTCTTTTCCTAGCCACATATATGCTCCCTCCATGGATATTCATTCCATTTAGGTGCAAGCGTAGTCATGCATGATAATTCAGTCAAGCTTATCGAACAAGCAAGCAAAATACACTCTTGATGCATTTTTTTTGCAATAAGTATGTATTGTAGGGATAATAATAATAATAATAATAATAATAATAATAATAATAATAATAATAACAATAATAATAATAATAATATGATACGTGCACTTACTTTGATGAATTGGGCTAGTATTATTTGTAAGTTCTTAAATATTTTTTGAGAATATATACTCTAAGGTGACACATTATTAGTTTAGGTTTATAAAACTCTTCCTATTTTTTCGTTTGTCCAATCATTTGTTGACATATAAAGAGAAGTAGATATTCCTATATACATATAAATATTTTGAATAGTATGTAAAATGAAATAGTTTGATTAATTGGGAGTAAATTTGTCTCATGGTGGTTGGTGCTTTCTCTTTTGTATTATTACCCTTACACCCTTTCTCTTTCTCTCTCAATCACTCATTCTATCCCATTACTCACTCCTCTCACCACCACCACAAAAAGAAAATTAAATGAAAAAGAAAATAAGGGAAAAAGACAAGGAGATATTTAGAAAAATTAATAAGATAGGGACCCCCTCCTCTGCCCAACTTTCCCTGTTTTCTTTCCATCTTTATTTTGTTTTTCTAATTTTTTTGGGAAAAAATAATTTATGCCCCTAATACCCCCAAATTTTATCATCAAAGAGGGGCTTTGGTGGAAGTAGACGTTTCCTCGTTTTTCAGCTGTTTGCTTCTCCCTCTACCCCACTTTCCAGTGTTTTCCATCTCTCTCTCTCTCTCTCTCTAATTATTTTTTAAAAAAAAAAAAAGAGAAACTTGAATTTAATTTCTTCATTTTAATTGATTAACACTTGGGCATCTGGATCAAACATGCCTGCATCAAATGATTAGAACACAAGTGATTTTCTTCCTTTTTTCTATTTTTTTTTTGTAATTTTGGTGGGTTTGATCTTTTATTTTTTAAAAAATTTATCATCCCATTCCCATCCCAGATATAACTTTCAAAATCTATCTCATCTAAGAATTTTTTCATTATTTTTTTCATAAAGAAAAGGCTGCTTTCTCAATCAGTTAGTTCTTTTTTGTCAGTGATTTCCTCAAAAATATTTCAGAACCCCCCTCCCCCTCTTTCTCCCCCGCCCCCTAAATATAAGCCACCTCCTTGTCAGAATCCTCTCTCTCTCTCTCTCTCTCTCTCTCTCTCTCTGAAATCTAGGATTGTTTAGTATTTTTCCCCAAATCAGTTGGAAGAGCTGCAGATATCAATTTCTCTGACAGAATCAGCACTCCACTGTTAGAAATAAGACATGTGAGTCTACCCCCTGAATCTCTCCCCTCTTTCTCTGAAACTTTCTTCTTTTTTTTCCTCTTAATCAAAATTTTGCTAGTTTCTTCCCTCCCTCCTTCCTTTGCAGTATATTCTACTTCAATTTCTAGTCCTCCAACTTGATTTTCGACTATGATAGTGTTATTGTTTTACAAGAAATATCGATTTTGTCATACAAATCTTGATTTTCGAATATGTAGATATACATATATATGTGTGTATGTATATTATTTTGAATTGAACATGTCTTAGTTTGCTGTTGTTTGGATTGGGTAGAAGAAATTTTGTTCTTTTATATTCTTAATAATTTTTTCCTCAACTTTTTCAGGGTATATCAGAGACAAGAGGAAAAAGGAGGGCCAGTTTTTAGGGGTGTCAGCATCAAATTCGAATTAAAATTTGGCATATAAAAAATGGGAATAAATGGAGAGCTTTGATGCTCACGCCTTGTGAACTAAGCTAGTTTTAAGAATAAGGGAATTTATCCATTTGCCTTAAAAACCATATATACTCCCAGATTTATCCTACTTTTTCCTCATCATAATTTTATAAATCAGAATTCATTTCAGAAGTTACATTTTCTGGGATTTTTTCTTTTCTTTTCTTTTCTTCTGCTAATCAAATTAAAGTTAGATGATGGCGACCTACTTTCATGGAGGCTCTGAAATCCAACCTGGTGATAATCTTCAGACACTTTACCTGATGAACCCTAACTACGTAGCTGCGTACACCTCAGAAGCGCACAATAATCACCCTTCCCAGCCACCCCCAACATGCTCCTCCTCAACCCCTCTCCCGGGCCCAATGGGCTCGCCCCGGGTGGCCTCCCGCCGGCCCAGCAGCCACCGGGTCATCAGCAGTTCATAGGAATCCCGCTCGCTGGGCCCCACTCGGATAATCCTGGCCGTCCTTCTCCTTCCAGCTCCCTTCATCATCAGATCCCTGCCTCCCTGCATGGGGTCGCGGTCTCCCGGGTCCACTACAACCTCTGGAGCCCGACTGCCGACCCGAGCCCCACCCATCCCGGCCCGATCCCCACCGCGGTGGTGGCCAGCGGGGCCCAGGGCCTGTCCTTGAGTCTCTCTCCTCAACAGCAGAATAATAATAACAATAATATTAATAATCCGGCGGGGATGGGCGGGGATGATGGGAGGATGTCGGTGACGGTTGCCGGAGGGTCTTCGGTGTCGCACGGGGTGCAGGGAGTCATACTGGGGTCGAAGTACCTGAAAGCAGCCCAGGAGTTGCTTGATGAGGTGGTGAATGTTGGGAGTTACAGCAAGGGGGTAAATAATAATGGCGATAACGCGGGCGGTGAATCTAGTGGACCCCACAAGGATAAGGCGAAATCCATCGCTAAAGAGCCTCCCGGAGAAGGGTCCAGCGGCGGTGCTGGGGACAGCAGCGGCGGTAGTAAGAAGGCAACCGAGCAGCTGACCACTGCTCAGAGGCAAGAGCTTCAGATGAAGAAGGCCAAGTTGCTCAACATGCTTGATGAGGTACTATACTACAATATCTCTCAATTCTTAAACTACCATACTATTACGACAACAATATAATACCAACTACTGCCATCACACTCGGTATGTATCCTATTACGACAAATACTTCTATTTAAAAAATTAAAATATAAAAAATTTTACCCTGTATAAATTTTATATATCTATAACACTGTTTCTAACATACTCATAAAATAAAATTAATCATAATATTCCACAAATACAAAAAGAAAATGATGGAACACATTTGGATCTAATAAATTCAATATCCAATTTGACAATCAAACAACAAAAGAGGGAATCCCAACCCCAATCCAACCCCCAACCCTTATTTTAATTGGTTTCTAATATATATATATATATATATATATATATATATATATATATATATAAAAGCTAGGACTCTGCTTTCACTTTGGAATTATTATTATTATTATTATTATTATTATTATTATTATTATTATTAGAAAATTAAACTCTTGTACAAGAAATTAAAACACCAACTATTGTTACTCATCTCTCCTTCACTCCATAGGTGGAGCAAAGATACAGGCAATACCACACCCAGATGCAACTAGTAGTATCCTCCTTCGAGCAGGCGGCGGGGATCAGCTCGGCGAAATCATACACATCCCTAGCATTGCAGACAATATCAAGGCAGTTCAGGTGCCTCAAAGACGCGATCGTCTCTCAGGTCAAAGCCACAAGCAAGAGCCTAGGGAGGAGGACACCACCAGTGGTGGTGGTTCCAAGCTCGAGGGGAGCGGAGTGGGTTCGAGGCTGAGGTTCGTAGACCACCAGCTCAGGCAGCAGCGGGCCTTGCAGCAGCTCGGTATGATGCAACACAATGCTTGGCGCCCCCAGCGTGGATTGCCTGAACGCGCTGTCTCTGTCCTTCGTGCTTGGCTCTTCGAGCACTTTCTTCACCCGTATGCTTTCTTTCCTTATCTTTATTTTTTTTCTCCTATAATTATACATTCAAGCTAAGATGATTATTTAGATTTATTTGTTTTCAATTAATTGGAATTTAAACTTCGATTATATATAGGTACCCAAAGGACTCAGACAAACATATGCTTGCTAAACAGACAGGCCTTACAAGAAGCCAGGTATTAATAAAAAAAATTATGTTAATTATCTAGATTAACATAGATTAATCTATCACATCGCTTTCTTATCTACCTATGGATCATTATTGTTTTTCCCTAATTAGTTTACTATGGGTCAAACGGTGTAGGTATCAAATTGGTTTATCAATGCTCGTGTCCGGCTATGGAAGCCAATGGTGGAGGAGATGTACTTGGAGGAGATGAAGACTCAAGAGCAAAACGGGGGAAATTCTGAGAACAAAAATGCTGGCAAGAGCAACACCAATGCTGGCAACACTAGCGGGTCCTCGAAAGGAAGTGACCCCAACAAGGACCAGTCTACCTCGAAGGCAACGGGAGCTCCCCAACAACAGCAACAACAACAACAACATGAACAACAACAAGAAGTTGGTAATAATGGTGGTGGGCTAATCCAAAGCGAGCACCACACAACCAATGACATGATTTCCAATCTATCCGCAATGTCCACAACTTCGATGTCATCCCAGGGGTTTACTCTGATTGGTTCATCGTCCGACATGGAGTCCTTGATGGCACGAAGCCCGAAGAAACAACGAAGCATGCAGAGCTCACCGAGCAGCATCCTCTCCATGGACATGGAGATGAAGCCTCGGACCACCAAACCCGAGACCAACTCAGCAAGTACGGACCACAAGATCACCAAAGACAGTCTCCCATGAATATAATGGGCAACCACCACCACCACCACCACCACCACCAAGGGGGCGGTGCTGGATTCAACCCCTACATGGTCAATGACATGGGGAGGTTTAACCCGGACCAGCTAATAACCGCGCACCAATACCATGGCAACAATGGTGTCTCCCTAACTCTCGGCCTCCCTCACTGCGAGAACCAAACCCTCTCACTCTCAGCCAACCACCACCAAAACTTCATCCCTAACCAAGGCATCCAATTAGGGAGAAGGCTCGATATTGGAGCCGAAGATCAGGGGACCGATTTTTGTGGAATTAGCATGGGAATGGGCCAACCTTCACACCCCAACAACGGCTACGAGAGCATCGACATTCAGAGTCGTAAGAGGTTTGCTGCTCATCAGCTGTTACATGACTTCGTAGCATGATCACTCGCTTCTTTTAGTTTTCGGGTAAATCTCCATTGTTGAATCAGACAAACAAAATTATTACCCAAAAAAAAAAAAAGAAAAGGATTGCTTAATTAGGGGGCTTGGTATAGGCTTTATTTATACTTGGGATTATGTATAAACCTTTGGAAAAACTTCTATAGGGAATTAGGGATTGCTGAGGCTGTTTTTCTCACGATTTTTGTTTAATTCCCTTTTGGTTATTATGGTAATTGATGATGGTGAACTTCCATAGATAGATTGATAGATTAAAGGGATATTAATTATGCAATTAAAGTAGCTAATTATGCTGTAATTTAGTAAGGAATAGCGAACTTGGAATTTGTATATATTGGTATTGTAATATATAAAAGCCTTGGTGAATATACGTAATGTGCATGTACATCTCTCTCTCTCTCTGCGTCCATGCATGGGAATGGAATTATATATGCGTAAAATAATATTGACCATTTTATTATAATATTGCATTGGCATAATGTGGTTTTGGATTATATTTTTATATAATATAATATGTAAAAGAAAGTGTTTAATCATTGAAGTTCCTTTGTATATATGATTATACCATCAAAGCCCTCGGGCATAGGCGACCTCATCATTAAATTGCTATATATTATATATTTTCTCTAAGCTAGGGTTTTAATTTATCTCTGTTATTAAGTAGGCATCAATATGAGATTGCCTCTCTCTCCAGTATGTGATCTTATATTGTGAAAACCATTTTAATTTTAATTATTATGTATTATGTATGTGTAAATAAAATTATCTTTATTGTAAGGGGAAAATTATTGTCCGAACCTCGTGTAGGTAAACAATATACTTAAATCCATTTATATAATGAGAAGGCACAAAACGTCTGTGAGATTTTCTTTTTGACAAAATAGGATGGTATTGATATTCTCCTTTAATTTTTAAAAACACTATAATATATGATCATACAAGAACTATAATGATTGATGTTAGAGTATAAACTTATTCCATAGCTTACAACTTAAACTTTTGATTTAGTCAGTTCTTTAATATAGTATCATAGTCTTTTTAAGCAACAGGTCTTAGGTTCAAATCAGCAACTCTTGTATTGATTATTGTATAAGGTAATGGGGAACCTTTGTGGCATCCACGTCTAAAGCCCAAAAAGCATTCATGTGAGGGGACGTGTTAGAATATAGGTTGTTCTAGGGCCTTCAACCATCGGTTTAAATTTTTGATTGAATTGGTTCTTAAATATAGAAATATAATGTAATTTTATTCCTAATGTGTATTGTACACTATTAACCGACACGACCACAAACGGCCACCTAAATAACACTAGAGTGGAAGCATCCTAATGACAAGATAAATGACTAAGAAGCTTCAACAAATTGTAAGTCTATTAATTAGGACCAACCATAAGTAAGCCTAGCCATCGAAAATGTGGCTTAAATTAAATTGTTCATGAAGTTTGAAGTAGTGTCACACTCTCAAATTACGAGTGCACGTATTAATTTATGCCTTACTCCCTTATAGTTGATGTAGCTAATATAACCCACATTTTAACTCGGGTTTAAATAAGAAAATATGTATCACCAAACTCGATATTAGGCTAATTTAGATAAAGGTAGTTATCTTTGATTATAAGAAGGAAAACACATATACTTAAGTATGGCACGCATCAACACAAAAAAAAAAAAAAAAAGAAGTATGGCTTATATCCAAAAATTATTTTAGAAATAGAACTTGTGTCCCCTCAGGAGTTCGAATCCTTGGTATAAAATCAAATATCCTTGTCAAATTAACCCAAGAGCAAAGAAAAAGAACATGGACCTCCAACATATACGATGTACAAAATATCCTTGTGGATGAAGGTATAAAATCAAATATCCTTGTGGACGAAGTGTAGATTTGGAAAAAATATTTATTGTGAAAATAATTTTTATGTTCATCACCAGCAAAAAAAAAAAAAAACTAGATAAAGAAACTAAAACAATCAAAAGATCGATACGATGTACAAGATTATAATTTTATGTAGGTAATTATCGATCAATTTAACTTCTAGTTAGTTGTTATTTCCCAGTGTACTGGAAGTTGTAAATTACACTATACTAAAAAAAAGAAATCAAGTTGTTCTAAAGTTTCGGTGAAAATAAAAAAGTTAAAGAAAAAAATAATTAATAAAGGTAAAATTGGTAAAGTAGTTATTAATATATTATTTGAAATTATAAAATGATATATATTATAAAACAAAAAAATTAATTTAAGTGACATATATTGTGAAACAGATAGGGTAGTATTAGTCACTAATTATCTGTTATTATGTTAGAGAAATTGCTGACTACGCTAGGGATGCAAAGGCCACCCTAACTAATAAACCAAATATGTCGCAAAAAGAAAAGTTATATGCATAAATTTATAATCGCCTAAAATTGGAAAATAAATAAATAATATATATATATATATATATATATATATATATATATATATATATATATATATATATATATATATATATATATATATATATATATGATGATGATGATCATAATTATGTTCGATAACAACGTTTCAATTAAGTGACGTTAAGAGTTTTAACCAAGTTAAAACACTAATTATTAAATATTAAAATTAGCTAACTTAAAAGCCAAATCATCAGAAGTGTATTCTTCAATATTCTCTTAAACAGTCCTCCGCGAATAGTTGAGATACACCCACTATTTTACTCCTAAATTTCCTATCCAGTACTTATACTACTAATTTTGTTGAATAGGACCAAGTTTTTACACAAAATTACACTATGAAGTCCAATAAATTTTCATTTACTTGTCGATGATATACAACTGATGTACTCTCTCCGTCCCAAAATAAATGTTCACTCTGATTTTACATGCATATTATGAAATATTAATGATATAATCTCATTTAGAGACAAAATAACAATAATTTTCATGATATTTGAATTTAAAAATATTTTAAATTTCCCTCCCTTTCATTAATTATATTTTTAAATTTTAAATAAGGGTAACTTGGAACATTTTTATATTTAATATTTTTACTTTTGTAAAGAGGACATTATTTTAGGACATCCAAAAAGAAATAAGGGATATTTTCTTTTTGGGAGGGAGGGGGTATCAATTTTCAAAATACCCTAACAAAATTCAAAACATTTCTATTTAATTGACTTAAAAACTTTATGCATCATGCGTTAAGGCGAAGAAAAAAATGGTGGTGTAGCGTGTATAAAAATAAACATATAATTCATAATTTTCTCCAATTATAAGATAATAAGTATAATCTTTATTTCAATACTTCGTTGGGTTTGGATCCTCAAATTAATTAATTTAGATGAACGAATATTTAAAAAGTTTTTGGAAAAAAGGCCGAAATTAATATTTGGGCCGTCCATAAGTTGACATATGAGCAAGGTACAAATTCACGTTGATATTCCTCCCAAAAGTAAAAGAGGCCCAAACCTCCAAACTTAAAACTAAATCACGAAGCTCCGAAATTGGAAGGAGAGGAATATAGAATCATGGTGTGGAATATGGATACATCTGATAAACACATATCCAGCCTCCAAACCCGAACTAAATGACCTGTACTATTATATAATTTAAAATGTGTAGTAGGTTGAACTAAAAGTAGGCTTAAGCGTGCTGTTCGACTTTATATGAAAATAATATCTATTTATATTTTATGTTTTTTTTATTTTTGTTTATGTTAGTTTCGTTATTTTATGTTCGTTTCTATTTATATTTCTATTTATGTGTGTTTTGTATCTAAGTTCGAACAGACCCTAAGTTGAACAAAACTGAACTGAACCCAACTTGGAATTCGTATTGCAAAGTCAAACCCAACCGAAATATCATGACCCAATGCAGAATCAATCGGACACCAATCTGATTCAAATAACCTGTTTATCAGTTCTATATATAGACAGAAAAGTGTATTCTAACAGGCGGAGAACTAATGGAATCTGATGACTAAAAGTGACTTAGAATAGTTTTTATTTTTATTTTTTTGGCTAATTCTTTCCTAGTCGTCTGCATCATTGTTAATTTGTATATGCTCAGGTTGGTTGAGAAAAGTGGTATGGAGTGCTGGTGAAAATTTCAGGTTATATATCCAGGCATTTACATGTCCTATCATTAGCGGGTCTGTACGTTCAAAAGCATTATATCGTGATAAAGGCTCTAAATTGATGACTCCGAATATGGTAAATTCGAGTGGTGTCGTGTACATGTTTAATTTTCTGAATATTTTCATGTCGTATTGCTTTAATTAGCTCAAATGTATATTCTGTTAATGAGGGGTAAAGAGATTATTAACTGTTTGAAAACCAATTCAACAAAAAACGTAAGTTGATGATGATCGAAGGCTCAGAAATAAGTTTATTCTCTAATAATAACAATGTAAAAACCAGTTGTTGTTGAGCACCGGGATGTCTGACACCATAGGTGAGGATTTAGTTCGGCTATTGGCCTTATAATTATCAAAAATATATGAAATGCCCCGGTGAATGGAGTTAAATTAGGTGGCGAGGAATTAGGTCCATGCATGATATAATACATGTTTGACTAAAGAATAGAATTTGAGGAGTGACATGTTGCGAGAGAACTGAAGTCGTAGACGACGTCAAAGATGGCATTTAACTTGCATTCTATCACAATAAGTGCAGAGTACCATGCAAATTAGTTGGGCAGTGGGATGGGAGGAATGTAATTTTGGAAACATTTGATCGACTCTGTCTTTTTTTTCTTTATTTGTTTTTCGAGGATTTTCTTCTATTATTATTATTATTATTATTATTATTATTATTATTATTATTATTATTATTATACATGGGGCGGCTCGCAGGGGCTCTGGCCGGTTTGACAGTTTTGTTTGTACAAAATATTTCCCAAAAAATAATATTTGTTCTTTGGAATCTATATGTGGTAGATCAAAGTTAGCTCGGAGAAGATTTCATAGATGAGAATGTTGAAATTTTATAAATGAGAATCGGTATATCTGTTGGTAAAAATGTGTCTAAAGGTAAGATCTGTTTATATTTGGATCACTCGAGATCCTGTGTAAACAAAAACCACAATGGAATCAGTTATTATTATTGTTGTTGTTTGTTGTTTGTGTTTAGTGGTTATATTTCCTAACCCGATGGTTGATGGTGCACTTATTAATTCACTCACATTCTCGGAGAAGCCAATCAAATAGCTCAATGGATGGCACATCTAAGTCATTTTATTTCTCAATCAATTTTAAGAGACTTAGTGTTGATCTTTACTTTTCATCAATTTATACATTGAAAACTTAGATAAAACTCTTATGAGTTAACTATTAGATCCCAACAATATCTCACCCGCACGCCTAGTTCATCCAAGTTGGTGGGTGAAAATTGCCTCTGGTCGTACACAACGCATGAGGCAAAACTGAAGACGTATAATTTGGCTCGTTCTTGGGGGCCGCTCGCCCTTCCTTTCTTCTCAGCCATGTGGCCTATTTTTTACTCTTTTTTTTTTTTACTTTAACAGTTGCGTATTGTTTTGTGGTATATATGACGATGTAATTTGATGAACATAAAGTGATGAGCTTTGTATTGTGTAAATAACGATTTAGGAGAGAAAATAAGTTGGCTCGTATATGATGTGTCTTGGTAGGCCCCTACCTTTTCTATCAATTTTTGGCCCTTGCATTGCAAATACTCTTTCTCGAACCCAAGTCCTAAAATTTGGAACAAGATCCCAACCTAGTTCAACCGAGTCCACAATTTTTGAAACTAGTTCCATAACAGGTGGAAAACGAGTCTAGAATCGAGTGTCAGGGTTGCATCACAATAGTTTCTGACTTTGTATTTCTTAATTATTATTTTTTTATAAAAAAGGGCCTATGATTATCCAATATTTCCGGTGGACTCAATGGCAGATTGAGAAAGAGATTAGGAGAGAGGAACTCCATAATGATATCAGGTGCATTGTTGTTGTAAACTATCGACCATGGCTACGGGCTACAATTAAAACGCATAAATAGGAAAACTACCAATCGAAAGAGCGACAGAGAAGTAAAGAGACTCACAGAGACCATTGCCGGAGAAGGCAGAGAGAATGAGCAAGGGAGTCGACAAAGTAAGAGACACAACTGGTGAGAGAGAGAGAGAGAGTTGAGAGAAGATATTGAGAGTGACGTGGGTACAGAGATTCCGGTCGGAGAGATTCACCAGAGAAGCGCTAAAGAAGAGGGTGGCAAGAGAATAGAGGCTAGAGAGACTTTAAAACAGTGAGGACTAAAGGATTGAGGGCCTGAAGGGGCTGGAAAATAAAAAATGTAGGGTTCTCTTCGAGAAAAATATATAAATACATAATATATTTTTTTAAAATATAAACATGGATTGGGTACACGAGTAACGGAATTTATGCTCGTGTCTAAAATTTCAGTATGATCGGACCCCATCCAACTGGATCCTGAAAATTTAACTGATCCCAAACCTACTTTAATCTGATCCGGCTTTGAATCGACTGGGAATTGACTCTGAGTATCGAATTTTTCTAGTCACCCCTTGTTTTATTTTTCTGTTTCTTTTTCGGTTGAGTTTCTTCTTGTCAAAAGTCAAGATCCATCAGCTTGAGTGATAGTAATCAACTAAAGTGGGGGTGGCGAAGAAGATCTGTTGGGAGTCAAATTCTACGAATTCATAGTTTGAACTTCTTGTTTTTTTTTTTTTTCCCTTTCCTTCTTTTTTATTTAAAAAATAATAATCAAGCATTTCTTGTTTTTACATAGCTCCTATTTTAATCCACTCTTGGATTTGATGTTATATTTGTGAGAGCGGTGACAAGGGCATCGAGTTCAAATTTTAAAAAAGAAAGATTGCATATGATAAATAAATATCAAGTTATATTGATAATTTATAATTTATTATCAATTGCTATTATTTTTGAAAAGTAATATCATTTTTGTCGCAAAATTAACAATCACATATGACCGAGTATTGTTATTAAAATAATTATTTTATAAAATTTAGTACTTACAATATATTATTAAAAAATTCAATAAATTTCAATTCATTAAAATCTGACACATGATTTATCAATTTTTAAAATTGATCAAGACCCAAAAAAAGCTATATTAACTTAATACCTAATTATACTTCCACGAACTTTTAAATTTCCATACACTAGTCGAAAGGGAGGACCAATATACAAAGACTTAAAAGAGTTGCCTTTATTTTTTAAAATATTTTTCTTTTTTTTTCTTATAGTTGCATTGTGATTCTTTAATTTATTTACATTGTGACTTTTTTTTTGCATTTCAAAAATGGAACTCCGGTTACCCTTTTTTCCCCTCGACATTACAACCATGATTATATGGTACCTTGGACTGAATTTATCCATTTAATAACTAAATGAATATAGGAGCTAGGGTTTTTTCCCCTCTTAATTACTATTATAATTGGGTTCTTGTTTCCATAAATTTAATAGAGGTTGAGTAAAAAGAGATGTACCAACAAAGGCCATGTTCGGTAAAGCGATATCAGTTTGTATGGTGGATAGTTGTTTAGGACTCGTTAGTGAATAGTTGTTTAACCGAGTGATCGAGTAAATATATTTAGTAAATTTAATAGTTGAGTTACTTGATTATTGTAAATTTACATAAAAGGATATAAATAATTTGGCAGATATAAATTAATGAAAAATATTTTTGTCAAAAAATTAAAATGTTACTTTTAAATGTAAAAAGCTAATATTATTTTTCTTAACTTTTCGTAAACACTACTTAAAAGCTTATAAATTATTGTAAATGCTAGTTGAAACACTACTTTACTGGAACTAATATTTGATTGTTTAGAGTTTTGACTTCATTATAACACTCAAAGTTACACTAAACATTGTTGTGGAACAGGACCAAAGTGTTGGTGAAGTTGGCAGCTTCCTCACTCTAAAAAGGAAGAAAATACAAATTTGAATTTATGAGAGCGTATTTATTAGGAATATTTTTACCTTAAACACTTGCATCCCGAAAAGGATTACACCACATCCCGAAAAGGATTAAACCAGATCAAATATATATATATATATATATATATATATATATATATATATATATATATAGAGAGAGAGAGAGAGAGAGAGAGAGAGAGAGATGTGAATGGGTAATGGATGCCAGTTGAAAATTTTGAATTACTGAAGCATAAGACAGGATCCTAGTTTAGGTTCAGTGATTTGAAAATGTATGGGACAACTCCTAATTGCTTGGGTCTAAAATATATCAATTTATTTTTCTTTTACATATTGTTTTCCAGATGAAATTGGGTTGGCATATTAAATTAAAGAATTCAGGTTGGAAAATTTAGCTAACTTCCCAGCTAGTTAGTTGAATGTTCAACAGCATAATCCCAAGGTCTTTTTCATTGGCACGAAAGGATTTTAGTTGTGAGGATTTTCCCTTTTGGCACTCTTTTGAGTTTTTGTTCCTCGCATATACAAGTAATGGATATTCTCTCAAATACTTTTGTTGAATTTCCACTCATGATTCAATTTACATATATATTGAAAACTTTAAACAGTTTTTTACGATGAAATCTTATCTTATCTTTTATATATCAAAACACGAACAATCAACTTAGAGTCTATTCGTTTCACTTGTTAAAACTAAATGTATATAGCATTTATATCGGTTATGAGTTGTTAGAAACTATTATGAGTTGTTAAAAACTATTATGAGTTGTTCAGAAATGTTATACTACTGAGTAGGTATATACATTTTAATTTCTTGAAGAACATAATAACAAGATCAATACCAAAGTTATTGCTAATTAACACAAGCATAAATGGAGTTGTAAGGAATATTCTAATAAATTGTGATAAGAAACTATAGTTTTGGTAACCTAAACACAAGTTAGTTCAAACTTTAAACAATTTAATATTTATTGTTTTTAAGGTCTCAAATTCGAGTGATATAAATTGAGAAAATTTATATTGGAAAAGCTATATTTTTATAGAGTTCGCCATCCCTTTCAAAATGCTTGTCATTTTTAAGGTTATGAGAAAAATTAAGGAAACACAAAATTCATGACTAAATTTATGTCAATAGACTAAGTTGCCCCAAAATTTCATTGAAAATAAAAAACGAAAAAGAAGAGAAAAAAATAATAAGGACAAAATTGGTAAACTAGTAATTAATATGTTATTGAAATTATAAAATAACATTGTGAAATGAAAAGATAAAGTTAAAGTGACATATATTATAAAATGAAAGGATTAATAATTACTCGACTCCAATAAGCGAGAAAGCAAGACACTCCGAAAAAACAACTAATATTGATAAATTAGTTATAAATGTGTTATTGAAATTATAAAATAGCAGATGTTAGTAAAACGAAAAAGTCACTTAAGTTGACATGTATTGTGAAATGAAAGGAGTAATAATTACTTGAGTCCAATAATAAGCGGGAAAGAAAGACACCTGAAAAAAATATGATAATGGACCTAAAAATGGCTTATTGGGGCTTCTTTGAGGGGGCAAGAAATCCAAGGGGATGTTATGCTGTCGATGGAAACAAATGGGTCGTTAAAATGCCAAAATTGCCTGCTCGAAATAGAGTGGTAGTTGACGTGGTGCTCTAGTGGTCCTTCCCTTTCCTAATTTTCCCAATTTCTTTTCAGTCTTCTTCTTTCTTTCCCCTTTTTCTTTTTCAAAGTAAATAAGTTGAAGATGTGCATGTGTTTTTAACGGAGAAAATCTAGAAATAATTGAATATATTTCATGACACTCACCTTCGTTTTCCTACCCTTATTTATTGATTCTAGTCTTCTATATATTATTATTATTATTAGTCTTCCAGTTGTGTTGCATGAAAAAGTAGTAATGCATCATAAGATAAGTAATTTACTAAAAAGTCGCAATTTTTGAATCCTTAAAATTATACAAGAGAGAGATGGATAACACAAACTACTAATAATACTCCTTCCGTTATAAAATACTTATCGTTTTTAAGGTAACGAGGAGTATCAAATAAATACAAAATTTATGACAAAATTTTTGTTAAAAAACTAAATTGCCTCAAAAATGAAGAAAATTAATGAGAAAAAGAGAAAAGCAAAGCAGTTACTAAGGAAAAAATTAATAAATTAGTCATTAATACGTCACTGGAATTGTAAAATGACAAGTATTGTGAAACGAAAAAGTTAAATAAAGTGACATGTATTTTGAACTTAGTTTGTACCAAATTGTACAAAATTATATTAAAAGTATACTGATTTATGCAATTAGTTTATTTTAATGTTTTTATTCTTAAAATCTTGTATTTTCATGCACTTTTTCCGGTTAATTATATCATGTTATGTTAGTGTAAATTTAATCTCCATTTTATTGGTGTATTTAAAATGATTATATTTTTAGTTATTATTAATCCTCCTTTTTTGATTCATGAGATCCCAAAAATGGTTTGACTTGGCCGAAATTTGGATGACACAAAAAGCAAAATCCTTTATTCATGGTACAAGGCAAACAAGATCCCTTTCCATACCAAACAAGTTTCATCCACATTAAAATATAATATTTGACACATTACAAGACTCGATTTCCAATGATGTCCCAGGATACCCTTGAAAAAAATTAAAATTTATATTCAAAAATTCTTAAAAATTCACAAAATTGTTAAGAAAGACGCTCATAAAAAATAATAATACTTATAAAATTTTAAAATTTTTTTAAAAAAGATACTATTAAACACACATACTAACTCCGTCACTGTATCTCATTGAGCTAAATATATAGACTAGAAAATGTGGACTTTAATAGAGATTAAAAACAATGTATGAATATATAATAAGTTGAACTCAAATTGAGACTAAATTATCCCAAAACAATGTCTTAATATATAATAAGCTCAACTCAAATTTTGGAACTTTCATGACCAATTTTGGGATAATAATTATAGTCGCCATAAACATTATGTGAAATTTTATACTCTATCTGTTTTCACGATACTTATCACTGTAATTATTTTTTTTATTTCATAATATTTTCATTTTACAATTCTAATCAATGTTATTAAACTCACAATATAGATCTTACGATCCTACGATTCTATGATCCAAAAACTCTCAATCGATCCAACTTTTATTAGAATCTTAAATATATTAGAATCTTATGATCTTAATTTAGTTTAAAAAACCTCCGGTAGGATCGTAATACGATTCTATGATTTTACGATCCGATCCACGATTATAAATAAATTTCATAAGTTGCTAACACATAATTTTATTCGAGAATTAATCACAATAGTATACTTTTGAAACAAAACTATTGATAAAGTATAATTAAATTGGATTTCTATGAATTTTTATAAATATTTACAAAGATTTTTATTCTTAGAAAAAAATTCACTATTACAAATAAATATTATAATCTTACAATCCTCGATCCGATTCTAGGATTCCGATTCTAACTACCACCGATCGATCCTAACTAGAATTTCAATTCTAACAATCTTGATTCTAATAGCATATTAATGACTAATTTACTGATTTTATACATACAAGTTCTCTTATTTTTCATTGACTTTGTTCATTTTCAGTACAACCTTGGGGCATCTAAGATCCTATTCCATTTAGATATAAGGAGATGTAAGATAGTAGTAAAGTTAGTTATAAAAAGTTGTAAGCATGTATAGAGCGTTGTAAAAAGTTGTAAATAACCGTAAGACTATAAGTTAAAGCTAATTGGAAGCCTTAGCCTTCTAACACGAATTTTGGATATATATTTTGTATATCCTTGATATTCTTTCACAACTCGAAAATAATAAATATTATGAAATTGAGGAATAGTTCCTAAAAATTATTAACAAAATAAGATGCACATCTAACATGATGTGAATATTATAATTGACGACCTAACCATTTATGAGCACATTAAACACTACGTTACAGTTTTTCTTGTGCGTTAAAACTTTTATTTGTGCAAACGACTCTTTGCAATTTTAAATTAATTCAAGGATCAAATTTATCTGCAAATTAAAAGTCATTGGCTCCATCAAAAGTTTACCAAAACCAAGGCCACACACCCTTTTGGCCTTTCCCCTTTCCCCTATTTTTTATTTTTTATTTTTTATTTTTTATTAAAAACTTAATCATGGAAGCTGCCAACTTGAATTCAAACCAAATCACTCCCCCATTTCACCTTCTGCATGGGTCCCACAACGACTGCCCACTCTCTACTCGCCACGTGTCACAGGTGGAGAATGTGATCTGTAATTATGGTTCAGTCATATATTCTCATAATTTGACCCAACAATAAAAACAAAATGAGAAAGTATGACCAGTAAAACCAATAAATATTAAAAAAAAGCCAAAATTGAATCAAAGATAGCGACTTTAAAAAAAAAAGAAAAAAAGTTGTCATGTTTTAGTCTCATACGTTATATTCAAACAATCAATCAAACCCCTTTTCTTCATCATCATCATTATCAATTATAAATTTTGATAATTTTTTTTTTTAAAAATTATAAATTTTGTATTATTATTATTATAACATAAAAATTCAAAAGCAGCCGCTTTTTCTTACCATTTTGTATGTAAGTTCAAAAGCTCCCATTATAATTGACCCTCCATTTGCATTTTTTTTCTTCCTAAAAAAATTCAAACATGGATCAAGTCGAAGAGGCTGAGGTCCCCCAATACTTCCTCTGCCCAATCTCTCTCCAGATAATGAAGGATCCCGTCACGGCCGCCACCGGCATCACCTACGACCGCGACAGCATCGAGCATTGGCTGAAGACGGCGGCTGACCCGGTGTGTCCGGTGACCAAGCAGCGGCTGGCTCGAGACTCGGGCCTCACCCCGAACCATACCCTCCGCCGGCTCATCCAGGCTTGGTGCGTGGCTAATGCCAAGGACCGGATTCCGACCCCTAAGGCTCCCCTTGCTCGAACACATGTTCTCAAGCTCCTCCGTGGACTCAGTGTGCACCCGGCCTCGCTCGATCAGCTCCTCGCCGTCGCCTCCGCTGCGGACCACCAGCACAAGAAGGTTCTAGCGGAGTGTGGGGCTCCCAAGGCGATGATCTCTTTGATCATCAGATGCTTCAAGGACAAGAAAACTATGGGCTTGGATCAAGCGTTGAAGATCCTCACCGCTATTTGGGCCCCCATTTCGGAAATCAAGGCCCAAATTGAGGAATACTACGATGAGTTCATCGATTCTCTCACTTGGATTCTCACCCTAAACAACGATCCTTTGAGAAATCTCGGGATTGTTCTGACCAAAGAGGTCGTAAAGGTCGCGAGTTCGAACCTCATCGAGAGGCTAAAGCCGGAATTCTTCAAAGCAGTGGTCAGATTTTTGACCCGAAGAGGCGTTAACCACAACACCGGCATGGCCCCCATCAAAGCCGCCCTCCGAGTGCTCCTAGAGGTGTGCCTACACGGCAGGAACAAATACAGGATCATCGAGGCCAACGCCGTATTCGAGCTCACGGAGCTCGAATGGGCTCAACTGGGCCCTGCCCATCCCGATAAGAAGAAGGTAACAGAGCTGGGCTTCTGCCTGCTGGCCCAACTCTGTTCCTGCGCGGATGGCCGGGCCCAGTTCCTCGGCTATGCAGGGGGATTGCGATCCTATCGAAACGGATCCTGCGAGTCTCCTCCGTTGTGGATGATCGGGCAATCCACATATTCGGGTTGATTTCGAAGCACTCGGCGACGAAGGAGGTGTTGCAGGAAATGCTGAGGGTGGGGGCGGTGTCGAAGCTCTGCATGGTCTTACAGGCGGATTCAGCAAAGTATTTGAAGGACAAGGTGAGAGAAATTCTGAGAATGCATAACCATGTCTGGAATAACTCTCCCTGTATTCAGGTTTACCTTGTGACAAGGTATCCTATGTTGCAATTTTGATACCAGAAAAAAATACAAGCCGTCATACTTTTTTATATATGTATACATCAAAAATACTTACAAGAAAAGGAAAATACAGGAAATTAGTTAGGTATAGGCAGATTTTTTTTTGGGGGGGTGGATCTTCTTCAAATTGTAAATTACAAAAATTTATAATTTTGAAACATTGGATAATACTTATTACAGTCAAGCTCTTCTGCAAATCTTTATTATTTTCGGTTGAATGCACTCTATAAATTTAATTTTGTTATCGTATGTTTGAATATTTAAAATTAAATTTAGTGGTAACTCATCAACCGACATTCAAACAAATTTTCTGGATATTTATGTACTATAGTAACTATACTAGCTCATAAATTATCATGTGTCTCATATTCTACAGTCTTCTTTTTTTTTCGATAAGTAACGACAAAAGGTACGAGTAATACCATACAATTAAAACAATAATTGTAGGTACTAGACAAATAAACCTAACGGCTGAAAAAACGAAACAAACACCAAAATAACAAAAATTAAACTATTTGTATAGGTAATCCAAACCATATCGGGGTTTTTACTAAAAAGGAGAGTCAAAACCCGAGCATGTGAGTGTACCGTCTCAAAACTTTGGGTTTCTCGGATCTCTCATCACTCCTTAAGTAATTTCTTTTCATATTTTTCCTTGTTAAGGTATTCAATTAAAATGATATTAGAATTTTATAGATAGATTAAATTAAAACATAACTTGATAATGTACGTGGTTGCCAGGAATGTATTACATGTTTTTGATTTCAGATCGAATGACATGTTTCTGATTTCAAGTTCAAAAGTCGCCACCTGAAAAGATTTGTTCGTTGCTTTTTATTGAAAAAGAGTTTCTGATAGTGACTGTAGGAAATTTTTAAACAATTTTGCCGATTTGATTTTTATTAAGCAACAAAATTTAGAAATAAAAAATTTAAAAACCAAGTATTATGATCAGTACTTGCCCTCAGTCAATTATCAGGTAAAAAAAAGGGGAATTGATTACTCTGGTTTTAGAAAATTAATATATATATATATATATATATATATATATATATATATATATATATATATATATATATATGCATATAACAATGTCATTAAAATATGGAAACTCACATTTAAAAAGACAAGCGATTGAAGGCAAATACGACATAGAGGAAATTGCCACTAAACAAACTACTTACTAAACAAAAAATAAACTATTTACTAGACAGACACATACACGAAATGAACTGGCCAAACATACCACCACTAGATAAACTATTCACTAAGCAAACACATATACAAAATAAACTGGCTAAACAAACTGCCACTAAACAAACTATTTGCTCAACAAATATTTATATATACACCGACCCACCTAAAATAACACGTAATCCATGAATACAATACATCGTACTATAGAAACTACAATCTAATACGTACCGTCATACGCATTCCACTTACCATCGGTTAATTGAATAGTAGTTATTCCCTATAAATAACGTGCGAAAAAGAATCTAATTGGTATCGTATTATATGCTCAAAGTGAACATTTTTTTGACTTTGCCATTTAGAGAGATCCAATAGGGTTTTGTCATTTATATATAGTGGTAAACTAAAAACAACAATTAAAGACTTTTAAACTTGAATTTGGTCACATGTTCCACCCTACATTTTTGGTCTACCATATGTGATCGTAGCCAAAATAAATGTGGCTAATTATCATCTTCAAACACAGTGACCCCAGAGATCAACAGTCCACTCAAAATAATGTATGGACTTAGTGCTACGTTGGGTAGGAGATGTTGCAATAAAGTTACAAATAAAATAAAGTTTCAAATTTTTAATATCGCATATTTTTAACGGGTACTCTTTGATTTTCTTTTATAACATAATATTTATTTATTTTTTAGTCCAGATGAGTCATGAATAAAAGTATAATACAATGAGGGAGGGGAATTGAACATGAGACCTAATGTACTCAAGATATCGAGTATTGTCTACTAAATCAAAACCTCATTGATTATAAGAGAATATTTAATTAATATTATATCTTAATATACCTTTATACTTACATCGGTTCCATTATACTATACTAATATTCTCAATTTATGTAGACTAAAAATGATGAAAAAGAAAATACTTAAATGATATAGGAGCTTTGCTCAAAATAATTTTATTAGTTTGGTTTGGGATTCACATATTCAACGTTATTTAAATTTATCTCAATTTCGGATGCAGTATGACCTTAGTTATTTCATTTTAGGTCTTGCAGATTTCAAAAGATGTATTTTAATTGTTCGAATTTTGTTTTCCAAAATCAATTAAACAAGAGGTTTCACCAAAACGAATAAACCTCCCAATATTCCTGAACTTTCAAAGTGTTGAGATTTAAATTAGAGATCTCTCACTCATAAATGTTCTAATACCATAATTAACAATCGTTTCAACCAAAAGTTTAACTTGCTACTCTAACACGTATCCTCACGCAAATAACCATTTGACTTGAAATTTCGATTGCTTTGCTGCAAAATTACGGTCTACCCTAGCCTTACACGATAAATCTATATGAGGCAGTTAAGATTTGAATTTGAGGTTTCCTATTTAAAAGGCTTAGAAATTCGTCTAAAAATTAAAATTAATGACTAAAGATGTAAGAATGTATATATTGAAATAGTTGAACTAACCGACACCAGTAGAAAAATAAGGAGACGAGAGAGACAGCATTATGTTATACGTATTATTCCTAACCCCCAAAGCATTGCTCAGTGCCAGTGCTGAATGGGATGGATGGTATTAATAGTGATATGAAACTGAAATTGCAAGTTGGGGGGATGAAATGAAATTAAGATTAGGAGGAAATGGTCGGGTCTAAGCTTTTCTAGGAGCCGCCATTAAAGTCAAAAAAGACGAAGTTGGGCCCAGGCCCACTTCAATAATAACCGCTGTCTGTTAGTGATGGACCCACCCCCATATTCTCCTCCCATGAATTCAAACCACAAGTTAAACGTTCCCCTTATTCTTATATATGCAAAATTAGATGTTTGTGTATCGGATAATTATTTGACTAACTGGATAACTATTTAGATAGTTGATAATTATTCTAGTTTATCTGTTATCTAATAGTTGTTTAATTAATTATTTGAATAATATGTGTTCGGTTATATTAGAGGTTACATCAACCGAGAAACATTAAATGACAAAAAAGGACACGCTTTTTTTTATTATTATTGTTATTATTCTCAATATTACCATCACCTATTATTATTATTATTATTATTATTATTATGATTATTATTAGTAGTAGTAGTAGTAGTAGTAGTAGTTTCGTTAATGGTACTCAATTTAGATTCTCAATATATATAACAATCAATATATATATATAACAATCACTTAAAATTTCTTTACTTGATAAAGTACTTTTATCAATTGTGGATTTGCCGTTGATGCAATCAATGATTAAAAAATAATTACGTTGATGACACTGGTTGAATAAATAAGAGTACAAGGGTATGATTGGAAGACAAATTGGAAACATTACTCACCGATGCTCAAACGTTAATGCTTTTAACGTTTGAAAACGTTGGTTCAAACGCTACTTATTGATATTAAACGTTTGTTTACCGAACAACTAAAATTATATACAATAGTGTTGCTGAACATGGCCTATATATCTTCAAATTTAGGGAAGCTAATAATAATTATTATATCAAAATAATAAAGGTTTTATTATAAATTAGAACATAAAATGTGTTTTGTGCAAATTTAATAACAATGGTGTTATCATGTGTTAAAAAAAAAGGCGAAAAGATGGCGAGATTGAATGGTTGAAGAGTATTGATAGTCATATATTGTGTAAATTATCTTATTATTTATGATTTTTGTTTATGAAATTATACATAGAATACTTCCTTCATTAAAACAGTCAGATCTTATTATACTGTTTTTTATATTTGTGTGTATAATTGAGGACTTCTTTAGTTATTTTTTAGACAACAACGAATCATTTCGTTTGTCTTTTAAAGAATTGCGATGTTGTCTTTTCAATAAACCTATGATAAATTTATCACTAATTCCATCATTGTTTACAGGTATCATTGATGATACAAAAATTAACGTGTCGGTTATGTTATATGTGAATGGAAAGGAGGTCTCATCTAAGTAGGCATTTACTTTATGCACAAGGCATCTATACTAAGCTTGTATATGAAGTTATGACCATGCGAGATTATATCAAAGCAGCATTAGAGACAGGATTGTTATGGGTTTAAAGTTACCTTTATATCCTCTTCCTCACAAGAGTTCTTTTCTCATATATATACTTATTGATAATAACATAGGTAACACCCTTGAAATAATGACTGTCTAATGTTCTTTATACATATCATCTAAAAATAAATAAATAAATGTTATACATATATTTACACTATGCATAAAATAAACACAAGTTTATGATATACTGACAATGTTTTTGTTCTATGATAATATCTCTTAATTTTTTTCCTTTAAAATCCTTGTTGTGATCTGGTGACAATATGCCAGTGCATCAAGATAGATGAAAGGTAACTTAGATATGATCACCAAGTCTCGGGACAATAATTAATGACCATTATTTTAGATATGTTCATTGGACCATACTCTATATATATTATCAATGACAATATATAAGCACTCTTGGTAGGTGGTGCATGATATAAATAGTATATCACATATGGAAGATTGTAAGATTGCTAGGTATGGACATCTTACTCACTGTATGAGTGTGACTTTCGAGACATATGGTGCCCATTTTTATAAGAACATAAATAAATCTTATTCAATTTGTATTTTATTTGGATTAATGTATACGGTCCTTTGAGGCCTCGAGGAAAGGAGATAATTTAAACCATATATATTTATATTATGTAAAAACAAGTATATCTTTATAAAAAAATTGTGCTTGTGAGATATTAAGGTTGTATTGAGTTATTGAAGTTGTTAATAAACTTATTCTATCGAGAAATCTTTTTAGGAGGAATTCCATCTTTCAAATACAAGTTAATGAAGACAATTATGAGAGATTTTCTTTTACCCTTACCCCCAACCCCCTCTTGCTCTTATATCCCTATGGTCCTCGAAGCGGGATAAGTTAGGAAACTTAAAAGTGACAATTGTACATGTTTTTATGAGAGTTTTTTAGATTTGTCCTTCCTAAAAGTGCTATCATATATATAGTAGGCTAAACGTATAGACATATAACTATGTAATTTTCTAAAACTTTTAAAACATTATAGATAGTGTGATATAAGAGCCTTTATATACGACACGGATATTATTTATCCCACTAACGGAAAATCAAGCATTCAAACATTGATGAATGAATATCTAATATTTTATATAATGTAAATGTCACAATGAAATTAATTATATTACAACTAGTAAACTAATTAATTAACAATAATCACTTCCTACTCCTCATTTTCTATACAATTTCATGGTGTAAATCAATTTATATAATGTACATACATCATGCTTTCCTCTTCCTTCAACATCAAACTCTCTTAAAAAAAAAATTTGATCGACAAAAAAAAACTTAATTAGGGTTCTTTCCTTCCTGATCATGTCACAATTACCTAATTATGTAATTAACTCATATTTTGTGTAATAATCTCAAAGTTGATGAATCAATTAGAAGGAAAAGAAGCAAGCAAATGAGAAGGAATGCAAGGGGACATCTTCCAAACCCTAGAATGCAACCTCAATATCTCCCTCGCCCTCTCCTTAGTCTTGGCTCCACAATCCACTTGGACAACCAAGCACAACTTGGCCACCACCCCTACCTCCGCCATCTCCGCCACCACCTTCCCGGTGGCTGCGTATCTCGAGACCGACGCCAAGATCCTCACCGCCCGTTCGCTTGCCACGTGGGATACCCTCAGGATTTTCTTAGAGACCACGGCCAACCCTGCACCATGCCCTACCAGATCCGCTCTCCCTCCGCACACCCACAAAGCTGGTCCAACACCACCAGCCCAATCTCACTGACCCGGCGATCTGCCCCGTCCAACAGAAGATCAACCAGGGCTGACACCAACCCGCACTCCACCGCCTTGACCCGGTTCCTGGCCCATGGGTTCAGCTCCACGAGGAGTTTCAAAGCACATTTAGTAGCCTTGAGAGAGACTTGGTCTTTGACTATATTCACAATTTCAAAGAAGAGCTCAAGCTTGGCATTGGCCAGCTGGGCCGGATCCGCCACTTTGTAAACGGATCTCAGCAACCCGATAGCCTGCTCACGTGACTGAGAGCCCCCGGATCTCAAGAAGCCGATAAGCGAGTCGATGAATACGTCATCGTTTCTCTTCATTATCGCCTTGATCACCTCTCCCTCAGACCCGTCCATTTGTGCTAGAATGCTTAGCGCCTCTTCTTTCTCCCTCCTCGAGGCGGTTTCTAGATTGTTCGTCTCCTCATCGTCTTGTGTCAAAATGGAGGCGGCGTACTGGAAGGCCCCAGATGACTCTACAAGCTTCTTGGTTCGGGTAATACCGCTAGAAGAGCAAAGAAGGGAGTTGATCCTCTGGAGTGAGTTGTACCGTGAATTCACCGACCGTTTCGCGTCGGAGAGAAGCTTAGCGATGTAGGCGCGGTCAACGGTGGGGGCTGCCTAGGAGTGGGGATCCGCTCGATGCCGTAGGACGCATGAAGAGTACACCATGACTGGATCAGACGGCGGAGAGTGTGGTTAGGAGTGATCATCACATTTCCATCATGATCATCAAGCACCACCTGCTTCGTAATCGGACACGTGGAGTTCTTACAAACAAATAGCCATTTCTCTATACTCTCGCGATCGTAGGTGATCCCCGTGGAAATGGTGACGGGATCCTTCATGAGTTGAAGAGAGATCGGGCAGAGAAAATGGGTCGGGATCTCGATCGAATCTGCTTCCATGCTAGTGATTTTCCGGCGAGGTTTGGACCGTCGTAAAGGGTTATGTGTATGGTTGATAAATAAAAAAAGCTTCAAAAGTTGCAGATGAACAGACCGGGAGGGCGGTAGGAGGGTTTATATATATGGGGGAAGGACCAAGCCATCCCCAAAGGGGCAAGTTGGGGAGGGAGAGAGATTCAACCCTAACACAAAGTCAAACACGGGAATTGTTACAGGTGATGAGGGAAGGAAGGGAGAGTTTATGACTTTTTCTAATTTTTCCTTTTTATGTCGATCAACGAAAAGCTCATACTTGGACATTTGCTGGCCGAAATAAATGCTCATATTAAATTAAATTCATATATTTATTTTCTTACTTTTTTTTTTTTTTGAGGATTTCTTATTGAAGTCGTGTCTACTATTTTCGTCGATGGTGTTGTGTAAATGGAATTTATTAGAATCCAACTGTATATAGTATTTGGTCATGCAATTTTATTTTTTTTTTGTATAGAATGCATTTTTTCATTTTAATATAATTTATATTTACTTAACAATGCATTTTGTATGTCCTTTGATTGTTATGTCTTCTCGTTTGTTAGAATGGATGAGAATAATGTAGCTTATTTAACACATCTTCAATCCTATAACTCGACTATTCGAGTATAAATTTGACAGTTGAAAATTATTGTGTTCTTACTAGTTTTGAGTAATATACCTCCTTCGTTGATTCGATAATTTGTGGGTAAGAATATAATTTTTAAGTCATAACCGATATAAAAGTATAACCTTCAAATTCTACTTATTCTATTTTATTTAATCGACGATATAAACATATCTCCTTATTAAATTTTATTTGTAATGAATAAATCTAAACATTGAAAGTCATTCATTGTTGATTACATCCTCAAATTTTTCCCTATTTCACAATTATTCTAGATAAAATCATTTTATTGGACCTTAAAAAAAAGATAAAATCATTTCATCTATTATAAGTTTGTTAAAATTTGCTCCACAAGCAATGCATAATTTCAAATGCTTAAATTTACTTTTAAACTCACATATTCTAAATGTATTATATTATTTTTTTCTTGTAAAATTATTTCACAAACTCTAAAGATCGGACACATTATAATATGAGAAAGTGGGTGAAATTGAGGCAAGAAGAGAGCCACCTCACTATCTTTACTTTGATTCAAAGTTGAACGAGGCTATTGGCCGGTGGTGGGTACCCCCTTTGACTCTCTCTAAAGTCTAACCATTGAAAAAAAAACACACACACACCGATAGCAGAAAATTGTATCCCATAATTTACCCACTAATTTATCCTTACGTGGGATATTGGATACCGGTCTCATAAGATGTATATACACTTGAGTCATAGCTATGATCCATAAAAATGAGATTTTTGAGTAGCGAATAACTATTTAGATAGGTAATAAGCTGTTACATTTTATCCGCTCAATATAACAATTGAATAAATGTATTCGGTAAATTTAGTGGTTAAGTTAAGTGTTGTAGTAAATTAACATAAAAAGATATAAATAATTTGTCAAATATAAATTAACGAAGAGATGTTTTGTCAAAAAAAATGAAACACTACTTTTAAATGTGAAAAGTTAATATTTTTACCTTTTTGATAACACTACTTGAAATGTTAAGTTAATGCAAACGCCAATTCAAACACTACCTTATCGAATACTAATATTTAGTTAGTTAGTGTTTTTACTTGATCAAAATATTAAATGTTACTCCAAATACGATTGCCGATTAAAACTTTTATGATTGAAAAAGTCTTTAAAAGTTATTACTTGTACCAAAAATATGATCGGATTTGAATTTTGTATATATTTGTCTTTTGTTAATAATTAAATCCATATTTATATTGTATGTAGTCTTATGCCATGCATGTACAAGTTGCATTGATTGTGCCGACTACTACTCATAAAATCATAGTTTATATGGAGATCTCCCGCATTTCTTGGAAGCTCTCATCTCACCACCACCAAATTAAAAGGGATTAATTCATATGATTAATTTAATAAATAAATTTGCGCATTTTTACATGGTTGAATGTGGTTGTTTTAGCACATGGGACCTTATATTTAATATTCATGTTATTTACTCGGTCCAAAATGGTTGATCCTTGAAGCTATCAATAGGTATAATTTACATGTATAATTTAATTTACTATCGAATTGGGTTTTTATTTGGTCCTGTATTATACTTGTTCTAATTGTAACAACACCTTCTTATGAAGGCTAGCTAGCTCTAGAAAGTTGATTGGATCAAATCCATAAGTCTTCATTGGATGAGTCTCCTCAATCCTTCTATTTCATAACTGGTTTTTTCTTTCTAAGCTGCTGAGTGTATAAGGATATAGTTGGTAAACCTTATTTTCGAGTCAAGAGGAAAAGGTAAAGGAGGCAAATTAGACCCAATCTATTACCAACCCAACAAAATTGATTCCTTATATAAGAGAAGTTGCAGTATTATCCGAGTCTATATTCCGATAGACTAAATAGAAGTGGCCATATAAATTAGTTTACAACAAGGCGTATGACGAATTTTTCCATTCCCTTTACTCCATTCCCCTCTTTATGTATTCTCCTGTTAGAGTGATAGAAGTATAAAATATGCATCTCTAGTGAATTTTCTTATGTTACCAAAAAAAAAAAAAAAGAAGGTTTTATCTATTTTGCTACCAATGTAAGGTTTTTACTTGGTCTTATGTTTTGCTCTTATTCTATTTGTAATTGTATATGGTTTTTAATCAATTCCGGATCTAGCAAGATTGATTGGATCAAATTTAGAAGGTTTCAATACCTCTCTATTCTTTTTTATTTAATTATATTTATTTCTTAAGTTTATGCTTGAAAGTATAAAGGTAATCTTTCAAGTCAAACTGTGATGAAAAATACTATATTGTGCCCAACCAGTCAATCGAATTACCTTATGAGGAGGAAAAAAATACAACCAGTTCATGATAATTGTAACGAGAGCTAAGGCACTATTCTTTACAACTATAGAGTTAAACTGTAAGTGGTGTGAAGTATTGTTAATAAGTGAAAAATTAGAACTAGTAGTAATTTTAGATATGTAAAATTACTTCGAGTATTAGAAAACAAACCGATGTCTTGTTTGGCAATAACATTTGGAGTAACTTTTAAACCTCGTTCGACAAAATGAGTTGTTTGAGTAGCGGATAACCTGTTTGTGTAGCTAATAGTCGTTTAGGCGGTTGATATCTCGTTAGATTTTAGATGTTAGTGGATAGTCTGTTTGATTGAGCGGTTGAATAAATGTGTTCGGTAAATTCAGTGGTTGAGTTAGTTGATTATTGTAAATTGACATAAAAGGATATAGATAATTTGCCAAATATAAATTATTGAAGAGATACTTTTATCAAAAAATATGAAACGCTACTTTTAAATATGAAAAGCTAATATTTTTAACTTTTTAAAAGCACTTCTTAAAATGTTATAAGTTACTGCAAACAGATAGTTAAAACATTAGCTTATCAAACACTAATATTTGATTGACTAGTGTTTTGACTTGGTCAAAACGCTAAAAGTTATTTCAAATGTTATTGCCGAACAGGATTGTCAAAACATTAACCAACCAAATATTAGTGTTCGACAAGGTAGTATTTCAAGTAACGTTTGCAATAGTTTATAGTGTTTCAAATAGTGTTTTTGAAAAACTAATTCACATTTAAAAATATCATTTCATATTTTTCTAACAAAAACATCCTTTTATTAATTTATATTTGGCAAATTATCTATATCCTTTTACGTCAATGTGCAATAATTAGCTAACTCAACTACTAAAATTACTGAATATATTTATTCAAACGCTCGGTTAAATAACTATCCGCTAATAACTAAAATTTAACAGCTATCAGCTATATTATCAATTATCCACTAATCAAATAACTCATTTTGTCGAAGAGGATATAAGAGTATATTGAACTTTTATATTAGTTAAGTTTCTCTGTTTTAAAAAACTAAAATATCCTTGAAGTTATGCATGAAGAAATGGGAAGTTGTAGTGGCAGAAGAGAGAGAGAGAGAGAGAGAGAGAGAGAGAGAGGATTGGTTTGAAGAATGCCCAATCTGGACCGCTACTGCATCTGCATCTGCATCTGCATCTGCGTGCTGAGCTGCCGTGGTATGGGCATGGGCATCTGGGTTTGTTGGATGGGAAATGGAATTGGTCCTCCATTTCTTTTTCTTCTTTTTTTTTTTTTATGAAAAATAGTTATTATTTTTTATTGGCAATGGCCATCAGCCGCTGTATCTGCATGATTTCAATTCTGTGAATTGCTTTCTTTTAACAGTGGATGTACAGAGAAGACATAGAAAGAAGTAAAGCAGTCTTAATTGATGGGTTCTTGAAAATTCATTACACCATTTTCAAACTAATTTGATTATATCGGCTTTTCCGTAGACTTTATTGGACTTGCATATTTATTGTTTATATTTCTTTTACATATTTCTCAACGGATTTTAGATAATATAATTATGTTACATTTTACATGGTGATATAACTATTTGTATCATATTGTGTAATACTATCAGTTATTTTTATATCGTTGTTATCTTATTAATTACTGTTTAATTTATTTCAAATTAGTCACTATTTAAATCACATTTGAATACAAAGAGGTTAAACTTTTGTATTAACTTTATCTGAAGTAAAAAAAAAATTCAACATATATATATAGGTTCATTAAAGTGGTTTGATTAATATTTGGTTTTGAAAATTCACAATTGCATGAATAAATTCCACTCGCTTATGAATTCAACATCGACTCGACTCTAATTAATGAAAGATGAAATAACTATTGGGGTTTTCAAGCTACGATAAGGATTAATTTTCAATCATTTTTTACATCATTATTAGTTTATAAATAGTTTTCCATTTTATTGGCGAAATATTAACGGTTTCATGCAATACTAACAGCATAAACTGTTAACTTATGATAACCTTTATTAAATATATTAAATACTCAAATTATTAAAATAATAACACGACGAATTTTAGAATATATAATATTTAAGTCTGATATTTCGTACGTATAACATTAACCACTTGAACATGTAATATACGTACCATGTCAACATCCACCTCATACGCAGATTTTCCAGTTTGATTAAGTCACTGAATTCAGATTCATATTTTTGAAATTTTTAATCTGAATTATTTGCAACAGCTGGTAATATTATATATCAATTAAGAAATTATTTCCAAAAAATAAAAAGGAGAATAAAATTAGACGATCGAGTCCAATCTCAAATGTCAACGGTCCAAAAATTAGTTAATAAATAGTATGAAACTGATAATTAAGCCAATGTCAGATGATCATACATTATACAGATCAGAATAATCAAGATTATTGTGATTATTGGCATCACGTTGGCATAATAAAATGGCAAATCACAGGCCAATACGTGTGAATCTACTTAGAACTCCAGTTGTAAACTATGTTATAAATTACAAATTTAATTATTTTTTAAAAAATTATAATACACGCATATTATTTAGGGAGAATTGAACTAAAATTGTTTTTAGAGCAATCGAAATAGCATTTAGGGAGGGCGAGCATTTTACCTTGTAGTTTTTGTAGCCTACATTAAGCTGAGTAAAAATAAAAACGAACATTTGAATTTGATGGTAAAACTATTTGAGATTGAATTTGGAATAGATTAAATTTTAATTTTAGCTTTTATTTAAAAGGATTTGCTTTCTAAAATTTAAACTTGGAACTTGACCTAATACCACTGTAATTGACCAAGAAAAGGGGGAAATTTTTCAATAATAGAAGACGTCTTATAGTTACTTCTACCAATTTAAAGGAAAATATACATAATCGATTCATTTCAATTATTTTAAGGATGAAAAATAGGGCATTTTCATATGATAACTTTCTTATGTTCAAACTAGATATGTGAAATAAGATACCAAGTTCAAAACTATCAAAATTTTAAGATGAATTATTTACAATATTTAGGGTCTAGTTGAAATCAAGCTCAAGATTTTACTCTAAATTTTTCAAGAATCTATCCAATATTACTCATTTTTATCCTCTAAATATCTAATAACTAATAAGTGATGTTATTAAAAAAATCTCTAAAATGTTATTGTATTGTATGTGAAAGATTGCCTTGATATAAAATATAATTTTCTCTAATATTTTATTTTATATAGAGGTTGGGTTGGGGATTGAGAAAAGTAAAAACTCCCTACACTTGTAATTAATGGTATTTGAATATTGAGTCAATTGGCTCGAGAGCAATTTGATTTCTTTCGTCTATTTTATGTGGAAAGGGGTTGTGAGTCGTAGTGATATTCTGCATCGAGGGCTCTGTTATCGGGTTGGCGATGGAAGAGGGATTGATGTATGGACTGATCCATAGGTTTTCCGGTGCTATGATTTTAGACCAAAATCGAAGGGGGTGGTCGGGGACCCTATGTTGGTGCAAGACTTCATTTTTGAGGAAAATCGGGAGTGGGATGCTCTTAGGTTGATGGACATTTTTGATGACAAAAGTGTAGATCATATCCTGAAAATTCCACTTCCCTTGGTGCCTTAATCTAAACAGTTTCTTTGGGTGAAGGAGGCAAAAGGTAGGTTCTCTGTGAAGTCAGCCTACAATGTTTCCCAAGAAGAAAAGTGGGTGGGAGCGATAGACCATTTGTGAAATAGAATCTAGGGAGTCCAAATGAATGAGAGACTGAGAATGCCAGTTTGGAGGGTAGCTGCTGGGATGTTGCCTAAGGAAGCTAGGTTAGGACAGGTCCTTGGAATTGAGGATATGTCTTTTGTGCTAAGTAGTGGTGGCATAAAGTCTTCTTCACACCTATTTATAGAGTGCAATATTGTGAATTAGATTAGGTTCCAATCAACTTGGGGGCTGCGAATCAAGGAGATGGGCTGGGTAGATGTTCGAGATTGGTTGAACTTTGCTATGGGCGATGACAAGGCTTACGGGATTTCTAGGGGACAGAGCGGCTAAATTCTCTCGAATATTCAACTTGTGTTATTGATAAGGTGTGGGCACTTCGAACCGGGTTAGATTAAACAGACAAAAGGTTGACATACAAAGGCTTTGGTTAGGGTCGAAACGGCAGCTCCAGACTCGGATGAAACTATTTGCATTGACCTAAAGACTCGACAAAGAGAGGAAGCTACGGGAGATTGGTGTGCACCGCTCTGTAGGGACTCGTCAACATTAATGTCGATGTTGCTTTTAAGGACGGGCGCCTGCGGTAGCTTGGGTTGGAAGAGACTCAAATGGTGTGGTTATTGATGCGAGTGTGAAGAAAGTGAGATGTAACTCTACGAAAATGGCAGAGGCGATAGCAACTTTGGTAGGTGCCCGGGAAGCGTGCAAGAGGGAGATCGAAGTAGTGATTTTGTAAGGGGATAATCAAGGAGTTATCGAGCCTTACGAGGTGAGAAAGATGCTCCCCGGGAAATTGGGGCGGTGATCGATGATACGAGACAATTGGTGGCAACATTCATGTCATTGGTGTTGGAAATAATAGCGCTATCACAACAAAAATTGGAGAGATCTTACTTTGATTAAAATGAAGAAAAGAGACATAAACATATTTACCGTGGCATGATGAGAATCACCGTCCCGAAAGTGATTTCGCATGAGCAAGGATGCAAACTCTCCGATGGCGGTCACTCCCCGGATTACACGGTTGTGGGATATCTCATGCAAACTCAAATATAGTTGTTGGAAACAATTTCCGAGACTTTAAAACGAATTTTCAGTAAAAGTTTAAGACCCTCGCCCGGACATACGACGGCGACAGCGCGCGCACACACATGTGTGGTATACCAAGTCCACCCTTGGTTTCTTTTTTAAATACAGTTGGGGAAACCCAAGTATAAAAAGTAGACTAAACTACTCAAAAACTTATATGTGGGACAAAACCTTTTATTTACAAAAGTAATTTGAAACTTTCCGAACAATTGGAATTCAGTTGGGTGAGGAGGGAATTGAATACATAGCAAATGGAGTGACAAGATGGATGAACGGGTTGGGGAACAGTTTGGTTGCATCTGCTCTTGAAATACCAAGGACTCTACTCCTCGTTGATGTTCATGATAGCTAGTTGTTGAAGTCATTAGTTTGTCTTTTCTTTTGATTTACCCAGCAATATTGACAAGTACACATACCTATAAATAGCGTTATACTATACATTTAGTTTATAAACTCAGGTATGTGGTTAATAGATGGTTAGATTATAGTTCCAAAAACAATATAATTTACGTATTCTAAGTGTGGCCCCTTGATGAGATTGACACATTTTATTTTATTTTTTAAAGAATATCGACATAAGTAATGGATTCTTCCCATATAACCCAAGTCAGAGATGGACTGGGCAAGAGACAGTGCGCTAGAAAATGGCATCCAGCCCAGAAACTCATAGTGCTATTATAACTTGGGCTGGATCACTAGTTAAATAGACCCACAGTGAATTTATTCTTACAAAAAAAAAAAAAAGCCCCAAAAGTACTAATATTATTATAGTGTTTGATTTCTCTCTCTCTCTCTATATATTGCTTATGGGCTCAAAATAGAAATTCGACAAGCCTACTCAAGGTCATCTATATCAATACTTGTTATGAAATAATGGAGAATATTAATCATATATTTTGGAGTACTCGCTCCTCGCACATATATCAATAGATGATCTGGACGAACGGAAAAATATGAGAAATTTTATAAGTCTAAAATAATAATGTGACACATGAGAGTATAAACTTCCATATGCATATATAAGAATTTGCAGAAATAATACTCGTGGATAGTTTGAATTTTGGTTTTGATTTAACTCGTGTGTTCTTCTCTAACTATACTTTTTTATTATGATAATTGATAGTATTAGTATTACCTTTTTTAAATAACTAGTAGCATTAATATTATTGTTTTATATATACAATTAATTAATAGAAACAAAATTTTGGGTTAAAGGCACTTTGTAATGCTCTCTTTTGACGGAAAATACATCAAATGCACTCGATAAAATATTACTCTCTCCGTCTTAAAATATATGTCACTTTAACTAACTTTTTCGTTTCATAATACTTGTCACTTTACAATTCCAATGACATATTAATTACTAGCTTACCAACTTTGTCCTTATTAATTTCTTTGTTTCTTTTCTTTTTTCATTGATTTTTTCATTTTCAATAAAATATAGGGGCAACTTAGTCTTTTAACATAAAATTTGTCATGAATTTTGAGTTTCCTTAATATTCTCTCATAACCTTAAAACGACATTTATTTTAAAACGGAGGGAGCATTGAATTTAGCAAAGACAATGTATACATTATCTAGAAAAATGTCTCAAAAACTCACCCAGATCTTTACGATGATTATATATAAATTAGATATTTTAATTTAAAATGGGACAAAATAAGTTGTTAATAAGGCAAAAGTCTCCTATATGTGGCAAATCCTCATTTGGGTTTTCGACACTATAGAATGTGTCCAATTTAAATCACTAGGCTTTTTGCATCAGCCACTTACAAAGACACGTGTCGCATAGCTATGCGTTTTGCAAAAATAAATTCTAGCTATGATTTTTGAAAACTAATAAAGTTAAAAAAGAGGGCTCATACAGCAATTATTTGAACCAACAATGTCTATATTATGATTGCCACACGTACATTTTTGTCAAATTGTCAAATAATGTGGAAATTAAAAGAACTAGATGGGCGAAAAGGGAGAAAAAAGAATAAAAAAACAAACAAAAAAAGATAAAAATCCAAACGACAAAAGGTAAACTCCCACAAAAATAAAGTTTATCAAGATGAAACACTTTCTTGTGATTCATAAAATAAAAAAAAAAGATGATGTGCAACTTTTTCTTGTGATGATTAAATTATGAAATTGAATAAGCATTCAAAAACAAATTCATAAAATTTTATATTCCGATCACCCTTTTCCCTTCTCGACGAATAATAAGGGACCCTTTCCCCTTCCCAACGAATAACAAGGGTTCCTAACTAAAGTGTACTGTATACATGCTTGAATTGATTCAGGCGATTTTATTTACGTTTAAATGTTTTTAATGAAAGAAAAAAAAATAATTTTACTTTAGAGGAAGAACAACTTGATTTATAATATTATAGGTAGATATATACATAGCTTGATTTTATTAAGTAGAAGATAAATGTTTCATAAATACCGAATAAGGAGATTTGAAAACTTTGTATAGCTTTCCTGATAAAAATGTCCTTATGTTATAGTAGTCCAAATTCAAAGATTTGATATATGTTGAAGACGTGTATCTTCCAATCAATTAGCAAATTAATCCAGCAAGTGTAGAACAAAATGAAAAGAAACTTATAGAAATACTCCAAAATTAAGAGGTAGTACTACTCATTAAGAGAAGATGCAGAGGGACTCTCAAATATGAAGTGAATAAGTGGTGGAAAAACTATGAAGAACATGATAGTAAGGGCATTTTTTTGGGTCACCGTTCCTCACTACTGTTTTAAATTTCATTCCACTCTATTCCACTACTTTCCATTCCATCCCATTATCAACTTCTTCAAAATTTCACTCCTTTTTAATCTTCTTAGAAGAATTCACTTCCATTTTACTCCTTTCCGTTCCTTCCCACTCATGGCTGGCTACTTTCCATTATTTCTTCCCCTCCCCCTCCCCCAAAAAAGGCCCTAAAGGAGATATTGACACGTACTACCGGCAAAATGTCAATAGTAGCTCCCAAGAAACAGAGATTAACTTACAACTTTCTAAATAGAACAGAGGATAAAATGAAATTAGGGTTTCTTTATAGTTATAATACAATTTTTTTTAGAATAAGGTGAGATACAAGCTTTATTAAGATGAGTTGTTATTTGATAATAAACATTCATAATTTTTTTTCCTTAAATAAAAATAGACATCGGCAGTTTGGTAAATACCCAATCCCCCTTTTGGTTGAATTAAGCAATGAATCCGACACCTTTATAAGTGATGCCATTTTATCTTGTCTTTTTAAAGAATGGCTTAATTAATTAACCATAGAATTAAAAGTATATGCCACACAACACAAAGCAGGGAAATAGCCGAATATGGTAAATGGATTACTCCAATAAAAAATATAATTAGCCCACCTAATATATGCAAAGTTAAATTCCCTATCAACATGCTTATGACTTAAGCCATATAGGTTTAGTAATATGCTTCCACAAGACTCATATATTATCCTTTAAAAACAATCCTTATATAGCCGAGGTGAGGTCACCGAACTTCTTCATATAAGATATAGATGTCGGATATAACAATCATATCGTTAGTTATGGAGAAATTGTCTCGAGTTTTTCCTTTCTGTTTCACAAATGAAAAAATAGAGGAGAGTTTTGTATATCATGGAATAACTTTTTTAGTTGTCCGGAAAATGAACATTAATTTACCTTTTTGAGGAAAAAAATATGAGAAAAGAAATAGGAAAGGCCAAATGGGGTCCATCCAATTAAGAGAACAAATGAAAATGGAAAAGTGCAATCAAAATGGGGAATTACGTGCGACATTAAAATGATAATTGGGCCTAAATTGTCGGACCAAATCCTTCGTGTTATGTCTCATTATGTGCCCTACCTTTGTTTTCTTGCCTCCTATTTCCCTTTAGTTGTTTCCATTGTCCCTTGGCTTAACCCTTAAGTTTTGTGACTTGTTGATTTATTTTTTTCCAAAAAAAAGAGGGCTTGAACTCTATCTATTTCCATCTATTGAAAAAAAAGAAACAATTAAATATAATTTGAACCAAATTGAGATATTTTTATTATTTATTTTTTAGTCTTGATCCGTCCTTCATCGTTTTTGACAAAAAAGATATTAAATTAAAAAATTTACAAGCTATTCAGAGACAAATGAGAGCGTTAAATAATTATTATTGTAGGTATATATTTCTTGGTTCTAATAAGGCACTATATAATATGTCAATCTAATACAAGGACAGAAAAACCAAACTTGAAATTTGATATATTCATAACTTTAGTTTTAGCACTTGAATTATGTTCATATTGACAATTTGAACTATTTTATTACTTTGTATGTTGTACAAGAAAAATTGAGAAAGTTTTTCATATGAATTCTTATATTTAACTTTAAGTTGTTCTAATTAAATCAATGTCAACAGCATTCCTATAAAATATTGTATTAATTTGATTTATAAAGTCAGATTTCACTATACCGGCTCCTTCATCTTAAAAATATAAGGAAAAGGTTTTGTATGAGATCGTCTCACTTAAAGAGACATAGAGAAAAGAAATATTTAAAGGTTACGTTACTTTTCATAGTTTGTGAGGTGACTGATAACTCATTGACGGGTAACTTTTATTGAAGTCATTCCTAAATGAGTTATATTAGTTTAAAATGTCATACTTTTAAACTCCATCTCGACATATCTCTTTGTCAGATAATTTCACCTTTAATATCGATCTTTTCGTTCCTGTTTGAGTATGAATCTTTTCTTAAAACATTTTAAAAAAAAAAAAAACCCAAAGCTTGAAGATAAATGCATGGACGTACATAGTAGACGTATAGAAACTAGCTGGTGAGCACGAAGATCAAATTCTAGAAGATGATCCAAATTAAAGCAGGATGATGATGAATCAGAATAATTTCCTCGACCTATTACTTTCAGAAATTAATTTTTACAGTAGGTGTATTATATTCTAATGGTAATAATTAATTAATTAATTAATTATATTAATTAGAGATGATAGTGCGGAAAGAGAAAGATAATTAGGCTTTCTATCAAAAAAAAAAGAAAGAAGATAATTAGGCTGCGTTGGGTTCATCCAGTTGCGCCATGCATTCAGTTCCAATTCCCATGCACGATAAACTATGAAGTTGGACCCCTCCCCTTTTTTTCTTATTATTGCCTACTTTCCCCCTTTAATTTCCCACCATATTAATTATTAGAACAATTTCGTGATAAAAAAATATTATAATTTTGTCTTTTGTCTCAACCCATAATTTTTCAAGGAGAAAAATTGCAATAATTGAGGCTTTATTATAAGGTCTATATAGAAAAGCGTGATATTGTAGTTTTTCCATAAAAAATTGTATTCAAAATTATTCTGAAAATAGGAATTAATATTCGATCAGTATTAAATCGGTACTCCCTCTATTTTAAATTATATGCCACTTTAGTGAGGTAAGAAAAATGAAGGTTAACTAAAATTAAAACAGTTAAAAAGTAAATTATATAATATTTTCTCACTTTTTTTATTTGTCATTTTTTTAGTAAACAATTAATAAGAAAAAATTGGTAAACTATTAATTAATGTCATCGGGATTGTAAAGTCACAAGTATTGTAGAACGATATAAAGTTAATTAAAGTGAAATATATTCGGAAACGGAGGGAGTATATGACATGGGAAAGGAATGCTAAAAAACTTAACACTAAATTACTTATTTATACTTTAAAAAAGTTCTGAACTTTAATTTGTATTCATCAATAACTATATGTGGGTCTATTTATCTCTTTTTTACTTGTCCTCCACATTTAAAGATCATCAAATAAGGAAAACAGGGACAAATTATTATTATTTTGTTTAAAAGTATATTAGAAATCGGGTTCAAATTATAAACGTTATATTATTTCAATCGAATATTTCTGAAGTTCAGATTATTTGTATCTAATAAACCTTTTTAAATTATAAACTAACTTTAATCATGTCGACTACAAAATGAGTGCACTCAAGGTCTCTCTTAAAGCAACAAAGCCAAATTTAAAAACTCCAAAAGCATTAAAAAGATCGAATTAAAATAAATCACCACTCCCCGCCCCCGCCCCCTCTTAATTTGTGATGCCAAACTCAAATGCAAATTGTTGTACGCATGAATAAATTTGCATTATCACACGCTCTTGTATTTTTAAATTCAGTTATTTTAAAATTATTTATAAAAAAACTATACACAAATATGCTCAATAAAAATAGAGTTTAAAAGTAAAAAAAATAAAATAGAGTAAATTATAGTCAAGAGAAATTTGATATGATTGTTATTGGTGGAATATAATTTGTGTTGTTAATTAAAATTTGTGATATTGGAATCTAAAAATAGAAAGAGATAAACACCTTGTCAAATCATAAAAAAGGTATCAACCTTCTGGACAACCAAACACCACATAACAAGGATAGACATGGCTACCTTTTTTCTTGAAAAGGATTCCAGTCTTCTAAACCATGACAATTCAGATACTACTTAATTACAAGAATAATTTTATACAAGTGCTTTTTCAAGTTACAAATTTAACAAATAATAATAATAATAATAACAACAACAATGGTAACAGTATTTGTTGTTCTTTCTTGTCAACCGTGTTCCTTCCGCCTTCTTTCAATTCCTTCAAACTATATCTAATTTTGGGACTCTTTGAAATTACAAAAACTATCATCCACTTCTTTTTTCTGTTCATTTTTGTTTGTTTATGTTCTTTTCTTTTCTTTTCTCGTTACTCATTTGTATTCGTTTATGTTTATTTCTATCATTTTCTCGTTCGTTTCTATTTCTATTTCTATTTCTTTTATTCTCGCGATAATTTTTTCACTACTAACTTCCTCCTTCCATGTAAAAATAAGAGGACCTAAAAGAAGATTGGTATTATATAAATCTTGAGATTGTAAGTGTAAGATGTTAATTAAATGCTTGTTTTGTATTCTAGGGAGATCATAAATAGTTCTTGTAGTTTCCTTCAATTTGAGGCTCAATGTTCATCCGTTGGCAATTTGTGATTTTATACGACGCCATGCAAGTTTTTAAAACTATATAGAGAGATATATGTGCACTAATATATCCGAGTTTATAACAATTTATTTTTCAAAAAATTAATAGATATTATATAAACCATTAAGTTATAATTATGTGATCTCAACTCATTCGTTTTTTTTCTTTTTTCTTTTCGTTAATGTCTTACTTATTAATTACTGATTTGTACAACCTGAATTTAATTTTTATGTATCAACCTATATAAAGCTACTATATCTTTTTTTTTTTTGTTTTGTATTAATTTGATCTAAAAATAACATAGTCATATCCAATTTAACTGTAAAGAGTTATAAAACTGTAAGGAATTGCAAGGTTATGAGCGAAAGTTAAATGAAACATAACTCTTCTACATTATACCAGGAAAGGTAATATAGTATAAATAAAATCACCAATTAATAAATATTTTTTAAATTGTGTAAAGCTATCACATTATATAAATATATCATATATAGACTATATATTTAACTTTATTATAAAATTTATATTACAGTGATCAGTCGCAAATTCATAAATTTTATATGTTGGTATATCTCTTTTCGATTTCCGCAAACTTTATTCTTTTGTCAATTGTTTTTATAGGTATCACTTTAAAAAAATTAAATTTGTATTAAAATTTTCAATTTCTTCCTCTGTACTTCATGTCTGAGATATTGAAAATTTCATCGTATCAAGTAAGTTAGTCTCATGAATTATAATTTTTTTTATTTTTTAATGTAGACATTATCCCTATTTTTTCATTTCGTCAAACCATCTATTGACACGAGACACATGAGAATAATATATCACACTCTACGAATTGTAATGTAATGACTAGATTCCTATGCTCAGAGGGTGGATCCGCCTATGATTAGAATAACCATTTGATCATTTACATATTTAATCTATTAAAATATTCTTATATTTACAAGAGTTTAATCTGATAAATACGCGTGTCAAAAGAAATAGGGTGATATATAAATATCAATTACGAACCATCCTTGTAACCCAACATTCCTGCTAGGCTGGCTAGCAATTTCCTAAAAATTAGCCACCATAGGTCTCACCATCATTATCATGTCATTCACATTAGCTTAAAGACCAGGCTTCTTAGGGTTTGGACCACGAGCCAGAACTCAAAACGGCATTACTCACTCACCCTTGTATGTATGTATATATATATACGTACGTGGTCACATACCCAACTCGACAAGTGTAGAATCGCCATTGGTGGAGTCCCAAAGGGAAATGCTTTCTTGAAATGCTCACTACAAGACATAGATTCTCTCTCCTCTGTGTACGCCCTTTGAAATTGCTGATGTACCATCATATCTTCCAATCAGAGTTGGGAAATTTTTGCGGGAGATTTTCTGGGAAGAGAGAGAGGGAGATTGAGGGATGAAGAATGACAGAAAGAATGGGGTTTTACAGCCTTTTGCTATAAATGTAAAAAAGCCTGTTTGTTCAGCAACATATTCTTCAAACCAAATCCCTGTGATGGGGCCGAAAATCACCCCTTTCTCTCCCCCTTTTAATGCCTTTCCTCACTCTATATCTTTACATCAGGTGGTGAAATTATTCATACATTTTACTGTTATTATTCATACACTGCATGTGTATATATATATATATATGAATATGATCCAAGGTAAATATTTTCAAGTGTATTGTGAAATAATTGTATAATTTTCAATATTAGTTTGGTCCTAAATGAGATAAAATTACACTGGTAAATTGTCAAAATCGATAAATTAACTAAATTTAACAAACGACTTAATCCAAGTTTCTTTTTGTTTGGATTAATATAGTCTATAAGACTCTTGCACGGTTCAACCTCACCAATTTGTATTTTATGTTTATAGAAACTTTTTAATTTATATACAAAATATAAATTTACCTGTTTAACCTTCAAACTATATCAAGATTATTGAAACACCTTGTTCAAAAGTAAAAAAAGTCCGTTATTACCCATCAAATATGCTACGATTTTAGCTTTTTTTATGATCAAACCCACCTCCTGCACCCCTATCTCAGAGAAGCTCAGGAAATTGACAAAGGTCGGGGCAGGGGGTGTTGAAGCCCAACAGTAGCCGCCCACCGCCGCACATAACTCCCTTAAATAAAGAGGTAAGTTGTTCTCCCTAAGGTTGAACCTGAAAGGGGTGGGGGTAGGAAGGCATGTGAGTGTTAGGCCATCAGCTCATCAGTGCATCGACATACTATGATTTCAGTATAAAATTAAATTTAAAAAGGTAAAATTAAGCATCTATGATTTAACCTCAAAAAATAAAGTTAAAATTTTTACAAAACCAAAAATTCTAGAGGAATGTTTGTAGAAAGGCTTGTAAATGAATTCTTTTGTAAATGTTGCAAGTCCTTTTCCTGAAATATTCTTGGGGCAATGAAGGGATGGTCAAACAGAAGCCTATGAACATTCATGTAATTTTACAAAATTAAAGCTGAATAGAATGTTCTTTATGCCCTAAGATAATACCTCTCCTTTTTTTATTTTTTATTATCCATTATATATCATCTCAACATGCAATGTTCCCTTTTAGAATGGTTTTCATCCACAACCAAAATATCAGAAATGTTTGAAAAATTATTCTTGTTCATTAATAGTCCATTTATAACAGCCCACGTTAACTTAATTTTTTTATGAATGACATCCATCCAATGACAAATTATTCAATAGTACACCATCAATATATGGGCAAATTTTGGATCTTTTTTGTGCGTTGAATGGACAACTTCTCAATTTCCTTAAGAAAAGATTGAAATGATTGATATCAATTCAAAATAGAGCAGTTTGCACCATGAAATTCGGGGCTATATCGATTGTACAATTAGCTAAAGTTATACCAACTAATAACATATCGGTTTAGTAATTAAAACTGAGGTCCTCGATACTCTAAGTATCATGTTTAAAATTAACGCTGGTAAAATTTCGTACGACTTGATTACCTGAATTTGTCCGACCCAAAAAACCTGGTTTGAGTATGACTTTTTGTGTGAATTTTAAATTCGGACATAAAATTTTCCTATTTATATTTTCTGAACCTTATTTTAACTCGAATTTACGCTTGTCCGAATTGTCGGACCTAAAAAAAAGGGGTATCGAATAAAAAATTTCGTCCAATTACTGATTTTTCGATTCAATTTTAATCCGAACCTGAATTTTTGCTAGCGATATTCAAAACCCTCCTCCCCTAGTTATCTATAATTATATTATGATGTATTTTGGCTCATCTAGACGTAAAAGAAAAAAAAGTTAATCCTCATTTTTTATTCCTCTTGAAAAAACAGACCTTTTTTAGTTCTTATAGACTAATCATTGGCTTATTTATATTTTTCTCAGTGTATTTCCCTTAAAATAAACTTATATCTTCATTTTTGTGAATTTTTTTTATGCCGTGATGAATTTTATTTAATTTTTTAGATTATTTTTGAGATCAATTGAAAATTTTAATTCCTTATAATGATATGTTTCGTAGATCAAAGGATTTGTTATTACTGATCTCAAATTTCAGGTACAAAATTCTATTAACAAGTTTTAATACTATGTAGATAGGTATAAATGACACATTAATAAAATCAATCTCATTAGTTAAAAAATACTAATAAATAATTTCACAATTGTAAAAAAATTAGACATAAATAGATAATTTTACCCAATTTGTAATTAATAACACCCTCTTTTTCAATTATATTTTTTTTTCAGATTAGAACATGACTCTATAACTTTAAAATCAAAATAAGACAATTAATGCATGTTCGAAATTACATAAAAATAATCATTTATTTTTATTTTCTGTTCATTTCTATTTGTTTCGTTCATTTATTCTCTTTTGTGTTCATTAATTTTTGTTCGTTTCTACTCTTTTCTATTTATTTCTATTTTTGTTTGTTTTTTATGTTACTTCGAATAGGCCTTAAGGAGTATCTTACCGTAAAACATCATTCCTGTTGATTTCCATTGTTGTAAGCTTAAGAGGAGGGGGAAAAAGAGGGACCAGACAAAAGAAAAAAAAAGTGTTCACAATTTGGATACCTGGTGAAAGGGAGGGAGGGAGGGAGAGAGAGAGTGAAGTTCATAATATTCTCCGGAAATGCACGGACGTCCTCCTTTACAATATTTACATGCAATGCAACCAAACCAAGTATAGTGGGGGCTCCCCAACGTGAATCTCATCCTCCTTCAATCCTCTTCTCTGCGTTATATTCTCAATACAAGTGCACCTTAGAATATTTTGGATTTTGGGTGTACTGAAAAAGTTACCATTATTTGATCAAGAGATCGAGCTCCCTTTTGTATTGTTCCTCCCCCTCCCCCCCAAAAAAGACTCGGGTTTTAATTGAACATCTTATATAAAGGAAACAGTTAACTCCGTTATGTAATTCATTAACTGCAATACCTATAACAATGAGTATGTACTGTGTTATTCTTATTCTATGCACAATTCAAATACCTAATTAACAGAGATAGATACAGGTAAAGAACCACTAAAACGTCAACATCGAGGGGAATCTAAAACAAGATTATGTGGCCAAATATGTAGGGAAATTTGATCTTATCTCAAGCAAGACAAGAGACATCGGCTTGATCCTTTGGTGAAGAAGAAATATAGAGATGGAGAATAAAAATCCAAAGGCATATATAAAAAGAGCACAACTATACTAGCTAGCTAGCAAATTCAAGGCTGAATTCAACAAGGACGCCAAGTTTTATCTTAGGACCAAACTCGATAAAGAAAGCCTAAAAATGACCACCATAGGCGTCATTGTCCGCAAAGTACCTAAATGAGGACAACCAGGAGGCATTAGATTTAGAGACACCGAGGGCTTAGCGTAGAAGTTTCTTTAATTTCTTACTAGCATAACATTTATTTTCGGTGTGGATTTCCAATTGTACGGGAATTTGGAAGATTTAAATGTAGGTAATTTTATTTAAACAAATATTTTTGCTTGTGGAGAGGCTTAATTGATTTCTTACTAGTATAAAGTATGAATTGCTTTACTCAAAATGTATTTTTGTATTTTGCCTTGGCCCAACAATATTGATTTGTGTCTAACCAATTTAATTTTTACGGTAGAAAAAACTAACTTAGCTTCAGGTTTTTTTTTTTTTTTTATAATAATATATGCTTTCTAATGAAAAACTCTTCTAATTCAGTGATAATTTTGCTCACGTGTGGTGAAAAAATAGTTTTAAAATATTTGATCCTCCATTTTATTAAAGTAGAGCTATTATTAACCCTAAAATTTTACATAAAGAGAACAAGTCTCAAATAAGTTGAATTAATGTGTGTAGGTATAGTGTTAACATTCAAAAAATATAACACAAGCTGATTCAAGTGGTTTGACGTGTATTCCCCTCTAGTAAGATCTTAAGTTTAAATTTTGTGAATAGGAAAAATCTGTCATGGCAGAACTTTACCCCTTTATAGACTAACAATAGCTCGACTCTGTAAAATAGAAAATCAAGACAAAGAGGGAAAAAAAAAAAAAAGGCTGTTGTGCAAATATTAGGAAGCCCAAAAAAAGCTTTACTATTGATTCTCGATTTACAAGGAATTACCGAGTTCTATTAATTTGTATGTGTTACACTACTTTTGTACATGACTTCTTCAACGGCACTTGTTTCCGGAGAAACTGGTTGTGGAAGATTCGAATGAAGTTGGGAGCAATTAGACCCACAAAGGAGTCTTGATTAGTTCTTCTTTTTTTTTTCCATTGGGAAATCTATGTTATTCCCGTCTTTTTATTCCATCCTACTCCTTTTCATTCCTTCCCACTTTGCTCCATTCTGTTCCATTTTACTCTAATCCTTTCCACTCCGACTCATTCTTCACCCAGAAAAACAAAATATGCCCGCTTTATTTCATTCCTTTCCACTCTTTTTCATTCATTTCTATCCGTTCCCAACAAAAAGAATAGACACGAGGCTAAATTATGGGGTACCCGACGATTGAGCCCTTAGGGTAGGGGCTAAGAGGTGTCCTAGCCAAGTAGAGATCACTCTTTCTTTAATTTTTAGGTCGATTATTTCGGTCCTTAGAGACCTTGAGTTGAGGTGAGATATGGGAATAGTAAGTGTGACATTAGAACTCTATTACTGTTTCTTTAATTTATCGACTTTCATCCTCGTAACTGGAATCATAAACACTAACACACACATTGAGTTGAATGAGAGAATTTCAAAGCATTAAAATGAAGGGTGAGATTGGGTTAAACGGGGGAAAAAAGATGGGGTATTGGTAGACAGCACCATATGCTTTTCCTTTAATTTCCATAATGGCCTCGGCCCCTTTTCTTGTTCATCTGTTTGATATTCTTATACTAGGATGTTGATTGTGATTAGGGTTAGGGGTGCTAATCTAGTCTTGACTTGAGCCATACGAATGTAGGCTTGATCGTCCTGTGGGTCGGTTAGATATCCCTGTATGAGATAAGACGATTCCGTCAAACTTTTTGTGTACATTCACCATAATTAACTAGCTAATTCCCGTACAACTTATCTACTCTTTCAACTTCATATCTCATATAATAGTATACATTCTTTTCATAAAGAACTACAGTTAATCAAAGGTCGCTTAGTTCGGAGACAAATATACTATCGAGTTAGTTAGATTATTCCATTTGAGTATGTAATTTATTTTAATTAGAACATACAAAATTCGAAAAGCTAGGGAATAATTTTCCCCTTCCAATATTACGTAAAATGTCTTTACAAAAAAACTAAGCATAAGTTGAGGTTTATGCCCGCTACATGACTGTTGATGAAAATCGAATCCCCGCTATTTGCTTTGAAAAGTTATCCTGATAATCATCCTAACAATAGTATTCTCTCATTGGGTCTCTGGAAAAGCGTGTCTTTGATGACTCCATAATTTTTTTTAAAGTTTAATAAAAGTTAGTTAATTAATAATTTACTCCTAAATTACAAATTAAAATTCAGTATTTACGAAGACTTTTAAGGCATATAATTTTTTAAAATAGGGTCAAAAATGCGGAAGGACTAACGAGTAGTGCCTTGCAAAAGAATAAACGGTCAATATTACTAGTATAAGTTATCTCACATAATTAATTAATTAATTAATAAAGTCAAATATAAATTAATTAGTCATATGCCACGCATCTTAATCACAATTAGGACCACTTTTACACTAATTAGCCTAAGGCTTTAGTATCAATTTTCTTGTCAAGAATATGGTCAATACGATGACGACCGTTGCTAAATAAGTTCATTAACGTAGGACTAACCAATAATTAAATACCAAAATATGAAGGGTCCTAATCCAATTAAGGCTATTCTTTTCTTTTTGTGGAAAATTGATTATTCCACGGTCTATATTTACTATTGTTTTCGAGATGTGAGGGAATACTAATAAAATATAAAATTTATGATAAAATTTGTGTTAAAAGACCAGATTATCCAATGTTTTATTAAAAATAAAGAAAGTCAATAGAAAAAGGAAAGAAAAAACAATTTATAAGGATAAAATGGATAAACTAGTCCTTAATATGTCATTAAAATTATAAAGTTAGACAACTATTATGAAATAAAAAAATTAACTAAAAATAACATGTATTATGAAACGAAAGAAATATATGATCCTCCCTCCTTATAAACTTATAAGAGCCAGAGTGTACATGTAGGTAGAAATAGTTAAAAATGAGTACTAGAACCTAAATTAATCAATATCATATCGAATACTTGAATTCATATTAATTAAATAACAATGCAATTATAATTACTATGGAGAACGTTTTAACAAGAATATAGAAGTTGGAGTTATCCTATATTGATAAATTAAGCGATCTTGCATATGCTAAATTGATTTGTCACTTTATCAATAGTCACTTGATTTTCGGTTGGAATTGAACCTTACTCGAGCTATATGCACCCATTATAAACAGTTAAATTAATATGGTATTATTAGAACTCGTTATGCTCAATCTCGTTTTGCCATAATTTCTTATATAAAAATACCACATGTTGAGTCTTGTCATTAACAGTAACTTGTACGTGAGAGGACATTAGAAGAATATAAAATAAGTGTCGCTTTATATTGACAAATAAAAATTTTTTAACATACAATTTATTATTTATAAAATTAAATTTTTTTATTATTTATCAATATTACAGAGTACTAAAGCATTAACAATTTATAAAATCCCAAACCGTCCCAATAAAGACTGAGTGGAAAAAAGATACACGAGAGAATGATAATCACATTCCCTTGGATGTTTTAACGTTGCATTTGGTATGATAATGGGATTTTTCCTTTGCTAATTAATTAAATAAATCCAATATCACAACCAAAAAAAAAAATAAAAATCCAATAGCTTACATGCCGCCACGTAGCCATCACAAAATATGCAGATTCTAACGCTTGTAATTCCATCAACTAGCGAATGTCCGTACAACTTTTTATAATTACATTCTTAATAACCTTTTTTAAACCCCACAAAAAAAAAGAAAAAGGTGAGGAGGGGCTAAAAATAAAGCAATAATTAATTTAAAAAATTAATGTCAAAAATGGCAAATTGAGATGCCTTAGCTTGGAGATTAAGACGCTAATCAAGTGCTCGCGACATATTGGATTGAGAATCTGTTAGTACCTAACCCTTACTTAATCCTAGTGATTAATTTATAATTATAATTAATTATTAATTAATTAATGTGTCATTTCATGCTTGCTTCTAGCCACCCATTCTATATGCTTATCTACCTTTTTTTTAACTAAAATTGATTAATTATGTTTATGATGGGGCGGCATTAGGAATCCACAGGTATTATTGTTAGTCAACCTCGAATCGATTCATCCAGTTGCTCTCGTCTACTGCTCTCTATTATCCGTCAATTAAAAATTTAAATTTATAGTTAACGATTCCGAAAGTATTTATATTTAACACGTTTTTACTCGTATAAACTCTTTAGGACTGAACCGTGGATGTTATATAACATTAACGGTAATCGAAATTGTTGAACTTTAAACTTGAAACCTCTAAATTCCGGTATCGTATTTAACAATCATGTCGATCTAAAAGTTTAAGAAAATGGTTGGCATCTAGGAAAAGTTTTATACTCCACCCACCAATGAATTAAAATGCATACCACATTGCATAAACATAAATTCATCTATGGAAAATTCTATAGATACGTTTTTAGTAAAAATACTAAAATTGTGTTCTTCTATCTAAAAACTAACCAATTCATCGTGCATTAAGGAAAATGGTATAAGACATGATTGTACTAGTTTAAGTAGATAATTTAAAAAGATGTCTAAATAGAATAAATACTGCATATTATTTATATTTTTTATCGATTACGATGTAATATGTATAATTTTTAAATTAAAAACCAACATGGTCGAGTTTGTGCAGTGTCTTTTGTATAAAGTATTAGCATGGCTATCGAAAATTATATCACACTCTCTCAATCACCAAGTTTGATAGTTGAGTAGAGTGTCCTTTATTTGTAAATTCTTCTAAAATAATTTTCTTTTGAAAGCCTGCGACTGTATTTTTAAAAAAGAAATACTTCAAATACCATACTCGATACTTTAACTACCAATGTACAAAAATTGCTATCGCTACTGAACTCTACCACTAAATGTTTGATAGTAAATTGTGATTATATATGGATTTTAGACGGTTCAATCTGTCTCATAGGTTGAAAAAAATAGGGAAATTATGGTCTTTATTAAAAACCTCACTATATATCTATTTCTCAAAAAGTATTTTCTTTGTTTAATAATTAGCACTCCTTTCTAAAAATGCAAAGCTGAAATATTTGTCTACGGCCTACTGTTGGGGAAAAAGGATGATTTTTTTGGTTTATAAATTAATTATTTTATTTAGGAATCAATACGCCCAATTAGCACAAGTTGACTTAATTAATTTATATTCGAAAAATAAAAATTATGAATAAAGACGCATATAAGTCACAGTACGTACAATCATAATATTTTTTTTTAAAGTGTAAATACTATTATACACAAAACAAGGACAATAAAGAGTACCCACGCATATATTTGAATTACGAATTTCAATTAAAAATATTGCAATAGGCAAGAAAAATTAAATGTCGCTTTTTACAGACAAATTGTGGTTAAGAAGAGGCAAAAAGTTTCAATATAGTAATACCATTGTTGATCCACTAGTACTCTACAATGCTATATGATTTATGCATTTTTTTTAATAATAATTGAGGCCGCTTTTTTAACCGGTGCTATCAACAAAAACTATAATTTAGAACATTTGCAATGGATGAGTTAATTTTAGTTTTTTTTCTCTTTTCTAAATTTTTATTTTCACAGTGTAAAATTTGTCATTTCGGATTCACCGATTAAAATATTATTTTAGGTTCATACTATAATATATAACTCTCTTTTTTAAAACAAAAAGAATAACGTAATTAAAAAGAGACCACTAACAAGCACAACACGTGACTCGAGAAAGTGGAGGGGCGGCCCTCCGTCACGAGCCCTCATGTGCTCCTCCTCTCGGTCTCGGAACGTCTTATATGCATCTAAAAATATCCGATCCTTGTCGTATGTCACGAGATTATTGGACGAACGGGAAAATATGAGGGATTTTGTGAGCCTAATCTTTCTCTCTCTCTTAGGAGTATATGCTCCTGGGAGTATTTCAGAATTTGTATTTCAGTCTCGCGCACTGTGCAAGTCCAATCCTACATGGGGCCTGCCGTATTAGCAAATGAGGTGCGTGCTCTGAGCTGCCGATGCTCTTATATACACACATACTCCTGCACGTACGTACATGACAACGATCTAAAAATATAGTCAAGTGATTATATATATTTGTGGTAAATACAAAAATTTTATACGTATATACAACGGTGAAACAGTATTTGATCACTTAAATTTTATGAATTTTTACAAATATTAATTAATTTTTATGAAGCTGTTTTTTCAAAAAAAAAAAAAAAGAAAAATAAAGTTTGTAGGTAAATTGAAGACACTCTAGTAGATCTGTGTCTATCACATCTACTGATTTGGGATCACAAGTCATAAATTGTTGCCAACCCTTGTGTTCCAAATCAACCAAGCAAATAAAAAAGATTGGATGGGATATAATTATATATATATGTATGCAATGCAATCAAAAAAGTTGTAAATAAATTTATTTACTGTATGACTGATGATTCATGTAGTGTCTCTCCAGAAAACACCGGCCATCTTTTTACTCATCAATTATCATTCATGCTGGTAAATATCTTTTTCTCCATTTTACCTTTCTACTGGACCTCTTCACATCTTATGTGCTTCAATGTGAATGGGAGTCACTAATTAACAATATCAAGAATCTTTTGTAAATTTTTTTTTAAGAATTAGGGTTATTCAATTCACATTAGGATTAGATTCACACTCACTTTAATTATTTATAAATCCATAAAGTTATAATTTATATCTTAGTTTTATAAGGTTGACCATTTTTAGTTACACGAATTCACTCTTAAAACTATAAGGTCAATGTTTTATGTAAATCGGTACAATAATAAGCTTGTCTTATTTTAGAAATATAAAAAATCAAGTCATATTTAATTTGTACCAATTCAATAAAAAGATTTCTTATTATATTAGATGAAAATTTAATTATCAAATATAATCATGAATAATTTTGATCAACTAATAAGATACAAATTAATTTTTCTAGATCTACTACTTTTCCATATTTTTTTAATTTTTATGTTATAAGTCATCTTATTTGCTCCTTCTGTTTCAAAATACATGTTATTTTAACTAATTTTTCTCGTTTCACAATACTTGTCACTTTATAATTCCAATGACATATTAATTACTAGTTTACCAATTTTGTCTTTATTAATTGTTTTGTTTCTTTTTTTCATTAATTTTCTTCATTTCCAATGAAATATATGGGGTAACTTGGTCTTTTAATGCAAAATTTATCATAAATTTTGTGTTTCCTCGATATTCTATTATAACCTTAAAATGACATTATTTTATAACGAATAAAGTATTTAAGGGTAGCGTTATTACAGAAGGAAAACAAATCTCCCTAAATTCCGTGTAACCAATATCCATATTAACATTTATTGTTATTGTATGGTAAGTTATCTCACGGAGAAAGCTTAGCAGTATTTCGATCTTTCAAGTCTTCAAATAGGGATTCATTACATGGTTACCTAAAAATTTTGTACATAAAAGAAAATTTTTCGAAACCTTGAAAGTAAAATTCAAATAAAATTTGGAAAAGCAAAATTTAGAAAAGAAAAAGATGCTCTCATCACCTGGAGGTGACAAGAGAGAGGGGTGGAGGAGGGGAGACAACCCATTATCTTGACGTAAGGTGATCCCGTTACTTCCACTCCCACATATTCCCTCGTGTTTTTTTAATATACAAAGCATTTTAATGTCCGTCTATATATTTATGTGCACGGACCATTAGCATATGAATTTAATTTAAAATTAATTTTTAAAGAATTTTGCATGGTTTAATTCGATTATTCTTTTTCGATGTATAGTTGAGTGATGATATATATTGTCCCCCATTTTTATACTGTAAGGAGTAAGGTTTGTTATTCGATGCTTGTTGGATCGTCGGTGAGATTATTATATATTGTCATTCGGGGTTAATGTTGATCTAATTCGAAGTTTAATATGATTATAAATCATGAAAGTGTATAATTAAAAGGTATTCTTAGATTTTGAGGTGTTCATAAGTATTTGAAGACCATGATATAATTTTCGATATTGTCCCACTTCTCCAATAGTGATGAAAGTGATTCCTTTGCTTCCTTCTTAAGCCAATTTAAGCCAATCACTTCCACCTTTTCCTTTTTTTTTCTTTTTTCAATCCGCTAATGAGAGAATTTGCATGATAAAGTTATATACACGTGTCTTCACCCATTTAATTTTGGCTATAAATGCAACATCTTTCTCTTGTCTTCTTTTGGAAAAAAATCAATCCGATTGCTAATCTTAGCTTTAATGCATTATAATTGATGCGTGTGTGTGTTTTTTGGAATAATTTTGGCCAAGTGGGAATTTATCGTTTAGAAAAATTGTTATTGGGTGGAGATCGAGGGGAGAGATAGGTCCTCTTATGGTGTTCGACATATGTATGACCTATCAATTATCATCAATAAATTATGGTCATTCATTAGTACCTTACTTTTCAATTAATTGTAAGGAGCTTTAAGAATTTGTAAGTAAAATTATAAGAAATTATAAATAATTGTAAGAAGTTGTAAGGAATTGTAGCGACGACTAAATGGAACATAATTATAGTTTATTTGATCTGAATCCAAGACCTACATGCATAAACGAATTGTACCCAGAATCATATGTTTATGGAACGTCTTAGACACATAAAGAACTTGCACCTAAAATAATATGTTTAAAGCATATTTTCGCAATCTTATATATATTTAAGTCAGATATTAGCTCTTATTAAAAACTTTACGTTTCTTTAATATTATTTCACAACAAAAATGAAAAATATTATGAACGCTAGAATTAAAGTACATATTATTTTGTTATTTCTTTAATTATAGTTTACACGATTAAATATGGGGGGGTATGGGGAACCCAATGCAATCACATACACCTCGAGCAAAGCAAAACTCTCCTTGTAATGGACAAAGTACACAGTACACTAGCTAGTACACTTATAAACAAAAGAACAAAGAAAAAATGGCAAAAAAACCCTGAGAGAGAGAGAGAGAGAGAGAGAGAGGAGAGATTAAAATGGATGATTGAAGCATGGGCAAGGGGAGCAAAGACCAAATAGGTTGGCTTGGCTTGGCTTACATGCCAAGTTCATGTGGCGATTCATTATTTGTTTTGTAACTTTGCCTTCCATGTACGGTGTCGGTCGGTGTCTAAGTGTAATTATATGTATATTAATCATTATTTATTACAGATTTTATGAATATAAACTCATTGCAGTGCCACCGCCCATTCTCAATACCAACTTTCCTGCTTTGTCTTTCAATTTATTTATTTTATCCTTTCACATATTTCACATGGCAAAAATCCAAATTTTGCTGGGCAAAGCAAAATTTCCAAATAATATGCGTACAGTAATATATGAACTTAGATCTTGTTTTATTTAGATGTAAGGAGTTGTAGGCTGTAAGGAGGTATAAAATGTTGTGAGTAAAGTTGTAAGAAAGCTGTAAGGAGTTATAAGGAATTGTAACTAGTTGTAAGATAATTGTAAAGTTTATTATAAAAGATGTAAGGAAATATAAGGAGTTGGAAAGAAGCTGTAAGGATGTAGGGTAAAGTTACATGAATCTGGGCTTTATAAGGTGATCAAATGATTGATTTTCTTAGAAATATTAAATATCCTGAATGAAATAATGATTATATTGTTCTTATAAATTGTTATGGTAAAAATATATTTCATAATTCATGTTTTATGATTCAGAAAAGATCGCATGACTACCGTCTTTAACTCTTTAGATCTTCCTCTTTTCTTTCCTAAGTCCTTATCTAAGATTTTAAAGTATGGGTTGCATTAATAAAGCTCTCCTCTGCACCAAAAAAGAGATTAATAAAGCTCTCCACAACTTAACTAGGGGAGTAATATTATGCCCCACATAATTAGCAACTTAGCTGTTAGTTTTTTTAAATTTTTTTATGAGCTATTACTTGGTATTATGATTAGTTGTTTCGTTATTAAAAGTATTTATGATTTTTTAAGATACCGTTAGTGATATTATGCATTATATGTTTCACAATGACGAATATTTAAATTTTTATTTTGCTAATCGATTTAATTTTTATTCAGTTAGAATGTTATATTTTCTGATCGTATTGTTTTATATGTATGTTTTTGTGGCAAAAATCACCTCTCAATAATACCTATCCCCAAATAAATAATGCAATTAGAAAATTTAACAAATAGGCTCAAAAATAATGCAATTAAAAATTTAACAAAAAATTCCAACAAAATTTAACAAAAACACCCGATAATACCTATCCTCAATTAGAAGGACCAAGGGCGATTTCTCTCTTTGCTCATGGAGCAAAAACTCCCGTGGAATAATACATATGTTCTAGATAAACGTATTGAGGACCAAGGGCGATTTCTCTCTTTGCCCATGTAGCAAAAAACTCCCGTGGAATAACACGTATTTGATTTCTCTCTTACAAGATAAACGTTTTCGAAAAATTATTTATGTAATAATTTTATATCATGACAATAGGGACACATTTAATATAAATATTTGCATATCTTTTTATACTAATATAGAATTGTTGTAACAATAATAATAATTATGACGACGATGAAAACAACAACAACAACAACAATAATAATAATAATAATAATAATAATAATAATAATAATCATCATCATCATCATCATCAAATATGAGATTATGATTAGCGATAATAGTTGTTATAGCGATTCATGAGCATTTATAAGTTGTTATAGTTAGCGTTTATCCGTTATGAGCTATTAGCTAAGATAAATGCCAAAACGAACATAGCCTCAAGACTTGTTTGTTTTGGCGTTTATAACATTACTTATAATAGGTAACAACTCGTAACAACTTATAACATATTGTAATAATTAAACGAGTAATCGTAACATCTTGTAAGAGTTCGTAAGAGCTAGTTTCAAGTAATTAGAACCACTTATAATAGCTCGTAATAACTCATAATAGCTCGTAATAGTTAATAGCATAATAGTTTATAACAACTAACGCCTAATTTTAACAGCTTAAAATGAATAGGTTATCCATCGTTAAAGTTGTAAATGAGCCGAGGCAAGCCGATCGCACTCAAACTTACCTCAAACCTCGTTAAACATTTGAAATTTAGACTCGAGCCCGGTTCAAAGGGCACAAGCTCGATTCATATTTTTTATTTATTTAAATAGTTTAACAAGATGAACCCGAATGCAAACCAAACCGGCTTGACTTCGTTAACAATAATAATAATAATTCCAAGGTTCGTGAAATTGAAATGAAGAAATTTTTTGGAGGAGCGTGTATTTGCTGCGCGGTCTTGCATCGTTGCCACTTGCCACTTGCCACTTGCCACTTGCCACATTGGTCCCAATGAAAAACGCCCCCGATATACGGAGCTCCATTTTTTTAATATAAAAAAATGATAACAACCAAAATAAAAATGAACAAATGGAAATAAAGAAACGTAAATATGCTGTTAATATCCACCCAGCCCAACTCTCCTCTTTCTCAATTTTTGCGTATCTTCTTCCATTTACGGTTGGTTGCATCGCATTGCACCACAAGAAGTGAATATGACTGAGACGAATTCACTCTACTTGCGGCTCTCATACTTGTAAAATTATTAACACTTCAGGACATGTTTGGTTGGATGTTGATTCGGGTATTTTCCGGGTAGTTCAGACTCAACCGACACGTCATCGACCGACTCGGCCTAATCAGTTGGACCAGGGTGGAATCGGCCCAAGACGATCCTTAACGGGTCGGTAAAAGCCCCAAAGCCCACTAGGGCTAGGGTTTCCTAAACCACGGTAAAAGTACCATTTTACCCCTTTAAAATCTTCTATAAATACTCACCTTTTCACACATCCCAAGGCATGTTAGGCTCTTATGCTCATTTTGACAAGACATATCATTGGAAGATAATCACTCAAGCTTCTAAACTCTCAATTCTCATAACGTTCATCGGTGTTCATCGACACACATTCATCCCCGAGAACTTCCATCTTTGGAAATCCGCTCGTCTCCCAAGGAATCCCCTCACGCACATCGAGGAAGATCTCCTCGATCCTTTCAATCAAATCGAGATACTAACTTGAGCGTCGGAGGGCGTTCCCGGGATCCACCACCCGGGCTTCGCCTTTTGCGAGTTCGAGCAGTCATCGCTCGGCTTCGGATCGCTCGTGCCACGTCCTCGGAACCGTAGCAGTAAATCCTTCCTCTCTCCGAATCATCATCCACCTCATCAACTCGGATTTCTCCGGAAACAGTTTGGCACCGTCCGTGGGGAGGAAGGTAGCATATGGTTGCCGGTGGCACTCGATCTCGATCCAAGATGACTCGCGACACGAACAACCCACCGAGTCCCACACCCTAATCGCTCAATGCCTACGGGGCCAATCCCGAGACGCTCCTCAAGCCGAGGACGCGGAATCGTCTCACCGAACTGCCGGCAACCGTCACACCCAGCCGGAGGGGTACGTCACCCTAGGGGCTCTCGAGAACCTAATCGAGACCCTTAAAACGACCGTTGCACAACAAGTGCAAGAACAAGTACGAGCCATTATGGAACAAGCGCATGCCAATCATACCCTTCCATTATACCCCAACTCCGGGTATGGCGCAACCCCCAGGGAGGTCAGCTGTTGGCAACTTCTCGGGTGGGATGCCTTCCCACGTGGCTCCAGCCACGACCCACCGAGGCCCCGACGACATTTATTCCCGAACAGCCTAACGTCCCGCCCACGAGGCACTATGAGGAGGGAGACGCTAGGGGATCATCGAAGCCAAGAGAGCTCTTCATAGAGCCAATGAAAATGTCGCAACATCCCATACGGCTTCAACCCCTACGCCACCCACAGCAGGCGTTCCGCTTGGTTTGAAGGCAATGCTCCGAGCACCGAGAGCGAGGGCCAGGCCCCAAGGGAGTCGAAGGATGGTCAGCCCCGGGCGATCGGCTACTCATGGTCGTGAATCCCAACGAGCCTATGACGCTCACAAACACAACCAAGGACGATCCGTCGTTCGAGAGCGCGAGCGCTCGAGGGAGAGGCACCCGGGGCAATTGGCTATGAGAGGTCCCGAGAAGTCGGAGAGGACCAGGCGCACTCCACCCCGATCCGAGAGAAGGAAGAGTCCTTCCCCGGTGGAGGTTCCGCGTCATCAACCCCGCGCCGTCCCCATTTCCGGCTCCGACTCGAGGCCGACCCAAGCATACTTTCAATACTCCCTTCTCGAAGAAAATCATGAATGCTCCTAGGATGAAGAAAGTAAAGGTCCCGAGTGTCGAACCGTACGACGGCACTACCGATCCCGAGGACCACCTGGCCTGCTACAAGTCTCACATGTATGTGCGGGACGGAGACGATGCAACCTACTGCCGATTCTTCCCCGCCACACTAAAGGGGGTCGCGCAGAAATGGTTCAACGGCCTCCCTCAAGGAAGCATTTCTTCCTTTGAAGAACTTTGTGAGAAGTTTGTGGCGCAATTCATCGCCGGTTGCAAACAAAAAGGACTAGCATCCACCTCTCCAAGATCAAGCGGGGAGGAATGAAACTCTTAAGGATTACGTGCGGCGGTTCCATGGGGAAGCCGTCCTCATCCCCGACCTCCAAGACGGAGTTGCCTACACCTCCTTCCTAAATGGACTCAGGAGCGGAAGATTCAAATTTTCCCTCGCCGAGCAAAAGTGACCACCCTTGCGAAGCTCTCCGGAAGGCGGCCGATTTCATCCAGGCCACGGAGATCTCGCGCAGAGGAGGGGGATGAGGCAAGAAGAAAAGGAGGGGAAGGAAAGTTCAATCCCCGAAATGAAAAGAAGCCCCGCGAGAATGAAGAGAACCACCAAGAGACGGGTTATATAGAGCTCCCTCCCGATCGGTCGAATGAGCCACAACCGCACTGTCTCCTCGCACAAAATCGAATTTAAAAATTCGAAATTCAAAATTCGAGTTAACAAATTCCCGGTTTCCCGCTCAAGCGGATAATAAATAAAAATAAACAACCGAAATTCCGAGGGTTAGGGTAGGGTTTCTAGGGTTTTAGGGATTTTAGGGTTTTTGGGGTTTTTAGCTAGGCTAAGGGTTCGGGTAGGGCTCGGGGCTAGGGGTCGGGGTGAGGGGTCGGTCTCGGGAGGACCGAGTCCAAGTGGGGAAGTGAGGGAGAGAGGAAGTCGGCGTGAGGGAGAGCCGAGTAGTGCAGGCGCGCGGCGTGAGAGTGAGAGGAGGGGTCGGTCTAGGGGTGAGGGGTGAGGGTCGGTCTCGTCGGGACCGAGTCCGAGTAGTGCAGGTGCGCGGCTTGAGAGTGAGAGGAGGGGTCGGTCTTGTGAAGACCGAGTCCGAGTAGGGGAGGGGAGGGGTCGGTCTCTTCGAGACCGAGTCCGAGTAGGGGAGAGGGAGAGTCGGTCTCTTCGAGACCGAGTCCGAGTAGGGAGGGGGTCGGTTTTGGGGTGAAGGGTGAGGGGTCGGTCTCGGGAGGACCGAGTCCAAGCGTGAGGGCGGGGTTGGTCCCGGCAGGACCGAGCCCGAGCGAGGGAGAGCAGAGCGCTAGAGAGCCCGAGAGCAGAGTGCCGAGAAGAGCGAGAGAGGGGGAGGGGTCGGTTCAAGGGCTCGGGGTGGGGGTCGGGCGGGGGTCGGTTCGGGGCCGACCGAGTCCGGGTGAGAGCCGGTGAGGGAGAGAGAGAGCGTGAGACAGAGAGAGAGCAAGCGTGCGAGGGAGGGCGAGAGGGGTCGGGTCCGGGCCGGGCGAGCGCTCGGTCCCGGAGTCGGGTTAGGCGGTCGGTCCGGGGGTAGGGGCCCCAGCTGAGTGCAATGTGGGGTGGGGGTAGCCGCAAACAGGGGCCGAGGGAGGGGCCGTGAGCGAGAGCGAGGGGAGGGGAGGGGTCGGGTCCGGGAAGGGGGTGCCGAGAGAGGGGGAGGAGGTGTACACAGGGTTGGTGGCGAAGTGCGGCAGTCGGGGAGAGAGGGTAGAGCAGGAGCGAGCAGCAGCAGGCGAGGGGAGAGGGTGGGGCACGGCGATAGCGGCACAGCAGCAGGGGCTAGGGCAAGGGAGAGAGAGAGGCGAGAGGGGGAGGGGGAGAGTTTGAAAGAGTGGGCCAAGGTGGGGAAGGCCCAACGAGGGAGAAGGGGGCCGCAGGAGTGAGAGAGAGCCGAGGGGGAGGGAGAGTGGGCCAAGGGGGAGGGCAGGCCCAGCGAGGGAGAAGGGAGCCGAGGGGAGAGAGTGGGCCGCGGGAGTGAGAGGGTAGGCCCAGCGAGTTAGCGAGAGAGTGGGCCGGAAGGAGGAGTGCAAGAGAGCAAGACAAGTGATCGCTTTTAGAAGTCATCTTTAGAGGTCGGGTTTAGGAGTCAAAAAAAAAATTATCATCACTCTCACAAAAATTGCAAGAGTTGCAAAACCAAAACGGGCAGACTCGTCCGAAGAACGACTTAGCCCTCGAGGGCCAGCAAGTCACATCCCTGCCTTCACAAGGGGCTATCCTTTGGGGTTCAAAGTCGGTTTGCTCTCGGCGACAACTTGGCCTCCGGGAGCCGAAAATCACACTCTTAGCCCCATAAGGTGATACCCTTCAAAAGCTATCTCTCAAGCACTTTCAAGCCTCCAGGAGCTGAAAGGTCGCGCAAAGACCCATTCCGTCATGGGCACTTGCACTCCTAACGAAGGTTGGGGGTCGCGTTCTCCGTGGGATGTTCCCTAGCGAGACTCACGCACTTTCGAACTTTCGGGAATCGAAAGGTCGCGCAAAGACCCATTCCGTCATGGGCACTCACGCACTTTCGAACCTTCGGGAATCGAAAGGTCGCGCAAAGACCCATTCCATCATGGGCATTCACGCACTTTCGAACCTTCGGGAATCGAAAGGTCACGCAAAGACCTATTCCGTCATGGGCACTTATACTCCTAACCGAAAGTTAGGAGGTCACGTTCCCGTGGGATGTCTCCTAGTGAGATATCCATATTCAAGCACTTTCAAACCTCCGGGGCTGAAAGGTTGCTCAACAATTACTCTCTAAGTCCAAGGGGCTATGTAAAAACCATTCTTCACGACGTAACGTCAACGACAAGACAGAAGCGAAGGAGAGCATAGTTAACAAAGTGAATTTCATTCATTCATTCATTCATTACAACAAGGGCGCGCAACGCGCTATTACAAGGAAAGGAAAGCGTCTAAAGATAAAGATACCACGCTACAACACCACAATTACAGATACTACGCTACGGTTACGTCACCCCGATGAAAGGACAGCGAACGACCGCCATCTCACTTCTCCTTCGGAAGGCTCCTCTTCTTCTCCGCCGGGAGGTTCCTCCTCTTCTCCAAGACAAAGGACGGCTAACGAGTACTCGATCGCTGCCTCCTCGGCCTCCGCTCGGTTGAAGCCGGGCACAACTTCTCGTACCCAATAGGAAGCTCTCCGGCAGTCATTGTTTCGAATTAAAAGAGAGGAGAGAAATGAGGAAGTGAAGATGGGCAATCCTTCTCAAGGCTCACCCCCTATTTATAAGAACTTGGGGTCATGAAGGCATCTCGGAATGGGCTCCACATTCCACCTACCTACCTCGGGAGGCGTGTAGGCGTAACGTGAGGGGCTAAATGATTCGGGTATTTCCGGGCGAGTTCAGCTCAACCGACACGTCACCGGCCGACCGGGCCTAATCGGTTGGACCAGGGTGGAATCGGCCCAAGACGATCCTTAACGGGTCAGTCAAAGCCCCAAAGCCCACTAGGGGTAGGGTTTCCCTAAACCACGGTAAAAGTACCATTTTACCCATTTAAAATCTTCTATAAATACTCACCTTTTCACACATCCCAAGGCATGTTAGGCTCTTATGCTCATTTTTGACAAGACATATCATTGGAAGATAATCACTCAAGCTTCTAAACTCTCAATTCTCATAACGTTCATCGGTGTTCATCGGCACACATTCATCCCCGAGAACTTCCATCTTTGGAAATCCGCTCGTCTCCCAAGGAATCCCCTCACGCACATCGAGGAAGATCTCCTCGATCCTTTCAATCAAATCGAGATACTAACATGAGCGTCGGAGGGCGTTCCCGGGATCCACCACCCGGGCTTCGCCTTTTGCGAGTTCGAGCAGTCATCGCTCGGCTTTGGATCGCTCGTGCCACGTCCTCGGAACCGTAGCAGGAAATCCTTCCTCTCTCCGAATCATCATCCACCTCATCAACTCAGATTTCTCCGGAAACAGATGTAATTAAAGTGGTAATACAATCAAATTGGTAATGGTGATTATATTACGATGTTTGGTTACAACTTTGCAATGCAATTAAAATTACATTGTAATCACATTAACCTCGTATCTATGCAATTACAATTACTTGAACATTTACTAAACAATCATGATTACATCCATCCTTATGATCAAATTTTAACACACTTCCAATAATTATCTCTCTCTCCCCTCCTCTCAATTCCATATCCATTTTCTCTCTTCCATGGCAAGCAAAAAATTTATCCATTTGATAAGAAACTTAATTTTTTTTCTTCTATTATCTTAATATATGATATAATCATTAAGCCATTTAAAAAAATTTCAACTTTAATATTTTGAATTTAAAATTTAAGTATTCAATTAAAAAGATAAAAGAAGCTTAAATTAAAATTTTTAGATCAATTGTTTTTTTACTTGTTAACACTTATCTTTAATTCAATAAATATTTATCATAAATAAAATAATTTTAGTTTGTATTTTTTATCCATGAAAAAATTTCAAAACTTAATTATATGATAGAAGAGATTAAAAAAGCTCAAATATAAATTTAGAGTTTAAAATTTTGTTATGTGGATAACATTTATTTTCAAACATTTATTACCACTAGAATAATACAATTCATTTTTTTGCTAGAAAATAATTTAAAATTAGGAAAAATGATATAAAAGATAAAAAAATCTCAAATATAATTTTAAATTTAAAATATTTTCGTGTGAATAACATTTATCTTTATTACTATATTTATTGTTATTAGAATAATATAGTTTATATTTGCAATAAAATTTGATTATTTGATAGAAAATATTTTTAAAAGCTCAAATCTAAATATGTAACTCAAATTTTTATTTAGATAGTATTTATCTCCATTACAATAATTTAATTATTAAATTTTGTCATTGAAATAATCCATTACTATTGTGATTACATTACACTTTTTATATAACCAAACATGGTAATGTAATTGTTGTCCCATTACATTGCATATCTAATTACATTACATAATTGATTACATTACACCCCTATTACATTACATCCAACCAAACGCTACATCAATCTTATATGATCAATAATAAAAAAATTTCTGAAGTATATCATAGAATAATAAATTATTTTTTTGAAACGGATAAGTACATCAACTATAGATAGCTCTCCTCGCAAGGGTTCTACCTAAGTTGTCCTCCATGAGAATAGAGAGAAAGAGAGGGGAATATGGTAAATTAACCCAACATAAATGAGAAACTGTTCTAAGCTCGAATCCCGCAACCCAATTTGCAGCTCTGTTCCCTTCTCTCGTAAGTGTATCGAAGGATAACCTCGTTGCATTTACCGAGAAAGCACCTAGTATCTTGGATCAATGTATGAATTTCCCACTGGATTTGAATCTCTCCTTTGATAGCCCTAATAACCGTGAGGTTATCACCTTCCAGTAACCAAATAACCGTAACATACACAAATTGTCGCTCTAACATCTGTTTCTCATAGCTATCGCTTCCGCCACTAGAACCGAAGCTTGTCCTGCATACGATGATCCCGCCTCGTAAGAATCTCCCATCCCAACTTCGATAACAAACCCGGCCGCCGCTCGGAAAAGATCCGGACCCGTCGAAGTTGAACTTAACGTACCCTCGGGTGGTTTATGCCAGCGAACGAAATGGGGAGAGTTGGTGATGCTAGAAGATGCAGTGGTGGAAGACCGATGAACAAGCACATCCAACCTCGTTCCTTGCGCGCCACTCCGCCCAGGATGCTTTGGCACGAATGCACGTGGCCGTAATGTTGAAGGTCCCATTTCGAACACAACTTCGTTTCCGCTCTTCCGGATACTCCATAATAGATGGACTAGACGGATCACTGCTTGGGCTTCTTTAAATCTCTTATAATTTGAATGACCCGATCGAGGAAGGTAACCCGACTCCGGCTAAAGTCAACCTCAAGCCACTTCGTAAAAACGTGGTTCTCCAAGTATCTCAAGCACGATTGCATTGAGAGAAAAGGTGACCAGTGGACTCATAATAGTCCAAACATAGGGGATAATGAGGCTGCACATTCAACCCCTAAGCACTAAATTCTCCCTGGTTGGAAAAGCATTGTGCCCTATTTGCCATAAAAAATCTTTAATTTCGGCATCAAGTTAAGATTCCGGATCCAGGAAAATTCCCGGTTCGGGCGGTTGCAACCATGCTCATGCGCATTCCACGTGGCTGATTTAGCAAGAAACTTACCACTCGCTAGAAAGTCCCCAACGAAACAAAATCCTCTATGATGTGAACAGGAATGGGAACAGATAAGATCTTTTGGCATATATCATCTGGGCAACATAGATTGAAGAAGATCTACATCCCGTTCCTTATTCTCGCATGATACGAGTCACTAACTGGAGCGAGATAGGGGAATACGGTAAGAGCTGTCATAAAACTCCCGGAGGCAAATATTACCACACCAAGTATCCAACCAAAATTTTGCTCTATTACCATTCCCAATTTTCCAGCGGAGGCCGGACTTGAAGAGATTTCGTTCCTTGAGGAGGCACTTCCAAGCCCAAGAATCGAAGCTTTAGCTTTCCTTGAGAAAAGGCCTTTCGAGAGAGGATATTTGGCTCGTAAAATCTTACCCCAAAAATTACTCCCATCGTACAAGTACTTCCATAGAAGTTTGCAAAGGAAAGCCTCGGTTGACGGTGCTTGTTTTCCCGATACGCAGCCCGCCAAACTTCTTCGGGGCACGATTTTGTCCCAAGCAACCATTGGTAGACCTTTATTAGCCTCAATATTTCTCTAAAAAATCTCTATTAAGTTTATCCAGATGAACTGGTCGTGCTAGCCAGGAGTTTGCAACTCCGCATGGTATGGGATAAGAGTGCTTCCGATTCGGTTGACTTTGGATAACTAGTTGGCTTTCCAGTTCGTAATTTAGTGTCCGCCCTTTTTAGAAGATCGTCAAATATGGATCGGGCCAGCCTCCACTTAAAAATCGGACATCCCGGATATTTACCCGGAGAGTCCGAATGCGGTATGTTAAATATTGAGGAGACTGGCCTCCTGGTGGTCTGCAGAGGTATTCTTCAAAAAGGTCAAAGAAGATTTATGGAAATTGATGAGCTGACCTAATTGAAGGCATAATTCACTCAGCAGATTTTGAACTTTCAGGCACGTTTCCCGACTTCCTTTAAAAAAAGGAGACTGTCATCAGCAAAAAGGAGATAGGGAACTTTGTCTACTCGTGGACAGATTTTGATGCCCACTCCCGATTTAGGATGTCTGTGCCAAACGCTAAAGTCAAAATGTGAGGACGTCCATGCAAAGAATAAATAGGTATAGAGATAATGGGTCTCCTTGTTGGAGCCCTCCGGAAGGACGCAGAAAGCCGCAAGTATCGTCATTAACAACGAGTGGAGTATTTAACAATAGAGATGCACTCTCTAATCCAATTGATCCGGACCAGGTGAAACCCAAGTTCCTGACGACATGCAAGGACAAAGTCCCATTCGACACGATCATACGCTTTCTCCATGTCCAGCTTAAGACCAACATAGGTCCGCTTGCCTTTAATATTACCTAATTTGTTCACAATTTCATGTGTAAGCAATATGTTGTCATGGATATCCCGGCTAGGTACAAAGGCACCTCGATAGGGACTCACGATTCTTTGAAGAACCGATCTCAACCTATTGACGAGGACTTTAGATATGATCTTGTAAAGGAAATTGCAGAGACTGGTAGGCCTAAAATGTGAAGTGGAGGTTGGACTAGCAACTTTTGGTAACAACGCGATGAGAGTATGATTCACTTCTTTGGTAGTTTCCCACAGCGGAAAAAATCCGTAATACAGAAATCACGTCATCTCCAATAATTTCCCAGTGGTGCGGAAAAACCGGCCCCAAACCCATCCGGCCCGGAGCTTTAGCAGGATTCATTTGGAAAATAACTCGCTTTAATTTCCTCCGGAGTAATCGGCATACTAAGTCGAGCGTTCTCGATGTCCGTAATCATGCCAGTGCACATTAATTTTTAAAGGAGAGTCAGTTACCTCTATGGTGAGCGAGTGAACCTCCGGGAGAAATCATCCACAAACTTCCTTTGAATATCCTTTGCGTCCTCAATGCGGACCCCGATTCGTCCCGTAATCTCATGATCCTTCTCTTATGCTTCTTGATAATACAACATCCGTGAAAAAAATTGGAGTTCCTATCCCCGTGGGTAAGCCATTCTTTCCTAAAGAACTTCCCCAGTATTTTTGGTTAAAAAGAGCAGTTTCTCCCTTTATCCGATAAGCCTGTTGTGCCAATGGATTAATCCGAAATTGCGGGGATTATCCGTTAGTCTCTCATCGACTTGCATCAAAAGAGTTGAGTTGTTGTCAACTTTATGTGAAAAGTTTCTATATGTGCTAGCAGACCCAAAGCTTTAGCTTTTCTTTAACATATTTCAATTTTCTTACTAGTTTGAACATTGGAGACCCCTTCGGGTTGATTTTCATTGCTTGTTTAATGATCTTAGATACCTCCTGGTAGATGGACCGATTATTTTGGTACCTAAATTTACGACTGGTAACAGTACTGTTCATTGGGAGTAGTATTCGAGTAGAATATAACAATGGTTCGAGCAAGAGAACGGACCATGGGACACAATACTCTCGGATAGAGAATATTCCAGTCATTACGAGCGATTGCCCTGTCAAGCCTTTCATAGATAAGGTGGCCTTTGATAAACTTCTTCTACGTAAAAATTCTACCTATTCATTGGGAGACTCTCACCCCTAATATTAGCCAAAAAGACCGCATTCTTTGAACATTACAGAGAGTGAGTTTGCCACCTCCTAGTTTCTCGTTGAGACACTCCATTTCATTAAAATCACCAATAACGCACCAAGGGAGGTTAATAATATTGTTGAGATCCGGCAGGTGGTTCCAAAATGACGGCTTGTCAAGAGCTTGGGCTGGTCCGTAAATACCGACATAATGCTTTCTTTATTAAGTACTTTATCAACAATATGGAGATGAATGGAGTCGTTGTTCTTTCAAAATGACAGATTGCTGTAATATTATGGTTGTTCCATAAAATCCAAATACCCCCACTATGATTTTGAGGGAGAACAAAATCAAAGTGGTCAAATCCTAAAGTTGGCGGGATTTTCATAGAGCTTTCGGTGTTAGTTAGAGATTCCGAAATAAAAATAATGTCCGGTCTTAAACTACAATTTAGAAACATATTCTCTTGTCTCACTTGGTATTTTTTAGCACCTTGCACATTCCACGAAATAATCTTCATAAAAACATTGAGGCCATCCAACAACTCCTGTTGATGAATGATAAAGGACATGTACACCGAAGTATTTCGACTTGCATCGCAAGGTAAACTCCCTAACGGGGTGATTCCGAGAAAAGGCCTCGGGAATACTAGCTAATGCTAGGCTTCCTCTTGCCAACAGGAGTAGAATAAAAGGAATCCATACATAATACAAAAACAACTTATGTGCTCTAGAAATTCCAATACACTGAAAAATCCTGAAAGAATTAGCCCTGCAAGGAGGGATTTTGATGACTTTATCGCTCCATTCCGCGAGTCTCTATTGGCGATGCTCGCAACGCAACACACCCACCACCAATAGTTACATGAAAAACAGAGCCAATCATAGCAGAATCCGAACAATATGTGCCCGGAAACCACAACGAGATCATGAAAAACTAGCCCATGCCCTTTGTCCAATCCCCTAAAGGGGTGGTTCGAGAAAAGGCCTCGGGAAAACTAGCTAATGCTAGCCTTCCTCTTGCAACAACAATAGGACAAAAAGGATCCATACACAATACAAATACCGCTTATATAAACTAGAAACTCCAATACACCAAATATTCCTAAAGGTGACAGATCCTGCAAAGAAAGATTCCGATGACTCCATCGCTCCATTCCGCAGACCTCACTTTTGGTAGTTCCCGAAACGTAACACAACCACCGCCAACCGGTACAAGCAAGGCAGAGACTATCACAGTAAGATTTGAACAACCCGAGTCCAGGAAACCACAACAAAACAAGAAGGGGGTAGCCCATGTCCCTTGTACAAAAGAAAAGGAAAATCATGCTCAAGACATAAACTTGTGATCAATAAAGTCTTAGAGTTGACCACGCAGTCATCATCGACTTTTTGCCTACCAAGTGGCATTCCCCATTTTGGCCTTCAGCCCTTAAAGGGGGTAACACAGAGGTGATGGCCTGCCTCCATAGTAGTGAAGGAGTCCGAGAAAAAAGGGTAAATATGCTTGAAAGATACTTCCAAAACCCCAAGATATCCGACTTTTTGAAAACACAAACCAATAACCATAAGTAGCATACACAAACAAACTGTCATAGAGGCAAGGGCGAGTAACCCTTTCAGGCTCAAGTTGGAGTTCGTCAAAACCGCAAGTGTGAGACATGCACACCAGACAGACCGATAACGATGATAGAAGAAAAGGAACACCACAAAGAAGCACTCCATCTAAAACTCGAGGAGCAAGAGTTGTCCCTAAGAGCCAGCTCATGTCCATGCACCCAGAGCTAAGAAGAGGAGTCCCAAAACCAGCCAAGTAAAACAAAAACCCCAGCCTGCACTCCAAAAAGCTTCTAATGAACCATAACTATCAATCGGGAAAACAACCAAGGCCATCTCCCAACAAGACACGGACCCAACCAATGGTAGCCAACCGGGGAAAAGTAACATAAACATGCCAGCTACTGGGAATAAGAACAAGAAGAACCAATGCAAGAAAAAAGAAAAAAAGTGCATTAACTTTCGAACCGAGCACCACACGGGAACAGGAGAGAACAAAAGAAGCCAACAAGCCAAGCATACACCGGAGCCGGGAAAAGGAAGGAGAAACCAAATAACTACAACATTAACGTGCGTACAAGCTACATAATCCAGAGCATCACACAGAAACAAAGGAACGTAAACCGAAACATACAACAAGAAGGCCCAGTCCGGATCGTAGAAGAGACCGAAAGGCCCAAACCAAAAACCGACCCGGAAATAAGAACCGATCGCAGAAAAGAAAAAACCCACAAAGACAAACAATGAATCCAACCCACCAAGTAACAAGGAAGCCAAAAAACCAACAAGATTACAAGACATGATCATACAAGAGAGTGTGAAAAAGAGGACATGTCATCCTCCCCATCAACAAGTTTCCGCTTTTGGTCAAGTCCGAACCTCGTCGACATAGTACCCGAGTCTTCAACATCAAGTAAATCGTCAACAGTAGCATCATCCCCTTCTCCTTCAAGAAAGTCCATTTCCATCTCCGAATCACCAAAAGAGAGTTGAGAAGTGGAATTGGCGGCAACCAAATCGATGTATGAGTAATTCAACGCCGAACCTAGGCTACCATGCTCTACATGCCGATAAGAAGACTCAATTAAAGGAGAATTGGTCGGGTCAACAACATTACCAGCACCTAAGTCATGAGGAGGGGTCCGCAATTCGGTAGCCTCTGCAAACTTATCATCCAGATTGAGATCGGAGGGTTGCAAGTTGCTCCCCTCGTGCTGCCCCCATGGTGAACATCCGGGCCGACTTGCGGAGGAGCAAATGTAGGAACACTCTTAGGGAGTAAGGAGTCCGAGAGTTTAGTTCTTTTCCTCGGAATGACTTTGATCCATTTATCGACATGATCGGGGAATAGTGGGGCTCACTCTTCGAAGAGGAGATACTTTTACCATTATCGCCAAGGACAAAAACCACCACCAAACTTTCCAACCACCACCTCAATATTATCATTAACAGGGACTTTGGGACAGACATCAAGAACGTAGGACTCACACCCGTACAAAGCACAAACCTCATGTAAACCTTCGTAAGATAAAAGCAAAAAGAAGAATGCGAATCATCCGTAACAACAATGGACCTCCATAGGGGCTGGGTGATATCGATGTTCATATGACCCCAGCGAACCTTCCTTTCTGTCTAAGGAGGGTGTACTGGTCCAACCTAACAACATCACCAACATTCCTAAGTACGTAAGACAAGGCACTTAGATACCGTAATTCAAGGGGTAATCTCGGAATACGGATCCATTGATCCACCTTTTAAATGGAAGCAGACATACGGATCGAAGAAGGGAACCCAAGGCCTCAACACTGCATTCGGACCTTGGACGAACCAAGGTCCGTTATACTGCACATAATTTTTGCCATCCATATTGGTAAACCGAAATAAAACCCAACCATTCCCAAGCTCGACCAAATCGACTTGGCCTTTAACAAGTTTCCAGTCAAGTTTAGTTTTGTTCTTGATGATAGCCAATGGGAGAAAGTCTCCCACGGTTTGCCAAGAAGGCACAAGGCTCTCAAATTTTCAATGAAGGAGTCCGAAGAGGCTTTTTAGGCACCTCACCACCCCCACTTAGACTCAAGGTCGGCGAGAGTGATTAGGATTTAACGGATTCTGGTAATCATTTCCAGTTCCTTGGAAGAAAATATCGAGTTCCGGCTCAACCGAGGCGGATCGAACATCATATTTACCCTTCGGATTGAACTTAATCTTATCGGCGAAAGAAGGCAAAGAGGCCCGAGAAGGGTTGCTCGATGTAGATTCTCGCGTTTAGCCAGACAAATTTGAAGCTGGAAGTTTGGGAGCATCACTAGAAGAGGGATACCGGTGTGAATTGTGTGGGACGACATCAAGGTCCGGGAAGGTTGTGCGAGAGGGAATCGGACATTCGAGCGGGGAGGAAGGTGTAGAGGAAATCAGCACAGCTCATGAAGTAAGAAAGGGCACAACCTACGCATAAATAGAGCTTGGTGAAGATCAAAACGGAAGAAAGGACGACACCTCCACACCTATGGTTACCCACCAAAGCACAAGTAATCAACCATGATAGAAACAAGTGAAAAACCCAAACAAACACATACAAAGGGAAAAATCATGAGGTGTATCTCGTACGGATTCACCTCTCATGAACTCAACAAGAAGGTTCAAGAACCATTTCCAAATCAAAGGCCCATCTAACCCAAAATTAAAGGGTAAAACATACTTACCTGGCTGGTAACCCCAATTGGGTTTGCTCGCATGGAAGGATCTAGAATACCGCTTGTAGAATTCAAATTGAGGCTTCGAGAGGAGACTTAAGTAGGTAAATGGTCCGACCCAAACAGTAAGCACCTCGCAAAGGAGCGAACGTTGGGCAACCATGGCTGGAACAATAGACCAAACAAGTGCCACGAGTGCCTCGTGACATCATCGCCCACCGCCGGCTTCACAAACGCAGAGATGGGAAACCACTTGTTCATTAGTAGTCGGGCTCGCTAATTCCGCGCAAACATCCCCCAAAATGGAAGGATAATCATGTCCGAACTTGTCGGATCTAGGATCCAAGAATAATTGAGAAGAACTCGCATTGGGTCGAGAAGTTTTGAGCGAGAACCCGAGAGAAGAAAGAGAGGGACAGCGGAAGGGAGGCGGAAAATTAGGAGGTTCATTAGGGTTGGGGAAGGGGAACATCGGAGCATCTTTCTTTAGGGGGCTCTCTCTCTAGAATAGCTATTCAAGAGATTTCATTTAGTGCAATGTCATAGAATAATAAATTAATAATATGAACTATCGTATTATATTGTATAATAGTAGGCATTATCTTCAATTCTGTTTTTATTTACTTGAGTAAGGTTATATTATAAAAAATATATGTCAAGTAAGAAAAATAAATAAATAAGTTTTTTTGGATTAAAATCCAACTATATAAATTTAATTATTATTTAAAAATATGTATAAATTGAGAAAAATTAATAACTAAGTGGCATTTAGAGTCAATTTTTGAAAAAAATATTCATAATTGGGACCCTTGTATTAAAAGTAAATGGTTAATATGTAATTACAAATTCAATAAATAAAAAATTATAATATTTATCAAAAATAAAAATTTAAATATTCTAACAATAACAATTAAAATTCAAAACTAGACTAAGGGCATTTCTACAATAATTACCTAGAGAATTGCTCCAAATTAGCTGCAAAATCCATTATGGAGATATAAGCCCAAGCCTAATCTTAACAGGTCGGGTAAATGCCGAAAATCCATTATGGCTAGGTTTTCCTCCTAAATCATAATAAATTACTATCTTACCCCCATCAAAATATTTTATAAATACTCACCAACCTTCACCCTCGGGGATATGTTCACATGCTCATAAGTTCACATCACCAACTCCCAACACTTTCCTCTCTAGGAAAGTCTCCCAAATCCCAAAAACCTTACTCCGGTAAGCAAATCTCAAGAAATTCTCCTTCGCGCACATCGAGGAAGATTTTCTCGATCCGCTCATTCAGTTCATCGTACTAATTTAAGCGTCGGAGAGGCGTTCCTCGGGATCCATCCTCGGGAGGTTCGCCTTTTGCGGATTCGACGACCATCACGTGGAATCCATCCGATCACGCCACGTCCTCGCAACCGGAGTAGTAAATTCTTTCTTCCTCCGAATCCTCGTCTACGTAATCACACTGTTTTACTACAAAAACACTTTTAATACAATGTACTTCAATTTTAAAAACTACGTTTTCTAGTTTTACTAACTAAGTTTATGGAATCATTAACTATAAAAATTGGCAAGTCAAATCAAAACAATAATGAGTAGCTACATCTCCTAATCTTTTAGCACACCTCTTTCAACTCGATAACCAAATTAAAAAGCGTTAAAAAATTTGATCTTTTTTCTTTTCAGATGTGTAAGGTTAGATATAACTTAATGATATATTTATATAGCAAGATGATCGAAACAAGTAGTATAAAATTAAATCATACAAGTGGTAGAATTTAAATTTCCAATATCTCACTTCAAGTTCAACTACAAGGGATTTTCCTAAATAGCTTCTATTACATGATGATCAATCAATTTAAAAATCTAAGGGCAGAATAAAATAAAACCTACCCTAAATATAACTTTTACAATAGTACCATAGTTATTTGGAGGGCCTAAAAACCGCAAGGGGCACCTAGTATCCTCTTTTATAATCCTTTTTGCATGAAAAATACAGCAACCCTACTTTCATCGTCTCCTCCACCACCCCCCAAAATAAAAGTAATCCTACACTTTTTTTGTCTGTATTTAATATTGAAAAAGAAAAAAAATGAAGAAGCAATTACACGACTAAGACCATCCCAAAAAATAAAAAAGTAAAAAATATCCTCAGTTTTTTAAGTGTATTGAGAGTTTTTAAAGTTATATAGAAATCATCATTTATTTTTATTTTTTATTTATTTATTTTTTCTTTTTTCTATTACTCGTTTATGCTTATTTTTATTTATGTTTGTTTTTTTATAACTTTGTACATGCCATTGAAAAAGAAAAAAATTCAAGAACCAATTACACGACCAAGACCACCCCAAAAATAGAAAAAATAAAAATATCCCTAGTATTTTTTACTATATTTAGGCCTCCTTAAAGTTACATAAAAATCATCACCTATTTCTATTTGTTTTTGTTCTTTTTCTCTTTTTCGTTACTCGTTTGTGTTTACTTTTGTTCATTTCTATTCGCTTTTTCTTTTTCTGTTCATTTTTATTTTTATTTATTTTTATATAACTTTGTACAAGTTATTGAAAAAGAAAAAAATAAAGAAGGAATTACAAGACCAAGACCACCCCCAAAAAAACTTTAAAAAACCCACTAAATAAAAGAGAAAAAGCGGAGCTTTTGTATGGTGGCGTCAGGCGGGTCCTAGTGGGCTAACTTTTGGGGCAGTACAAATACAGCCTCGCCTCTCCCCTTCGTATTTGTCATTCACAACCAAACCCACACAGCGGAGGAGAGAGAAAGCCTGAAAAACGAAACCCACCTCAGTAGAAAGAAAACACGTCCAATTCAAGGAGAGAGAAAAAACAGAGGAAGAAATTTACTCAGCCCCGGCCAGCTCCCTTGAACTTCTCCTCCTTTCAGTGGTATCCAACCTGTATAATCAGGTAAACAAATTTAATTCTCGCTCTGTTTTCTGGGTTTGTTTGACACAGACACCCCCATGTCCAATGATCTCCTCTCTCTCTCTAACCACTTGCATGCATCTGAAAACGCTTTGTAACTTGATATTTTGTTACTGCCTTCTTCTGTACAGTTGGCGCTCTTTATTGTTTTTTTCCAGAACTGATTATAAACGTTTCTGGGTGGGTCTCGTAATTGATCAATTTCCTCTGTTTTTGTTTTTGGTTTTGCAGAAAGAAGAAATCTCTCTCTCTCTCTCTCTCTCTCTCTCTCCTTCTCTGTCTCTCTCTCTCTCTTTCTTCCTGCATCTGAGGCTTGAATCAGTTGCAGAAAGAGGAGATGTCAGCTGGGTGCCTTAGCAACGTGTGCCCATCATCATCCCCTTATAAAATGATGATCAATGAAGGATCAGATCACACCCAGATCAACCCAATTCAAAAACAGGGCTTTTTATCCATTCTCAATACCACCACTCCTGATTTCAATTCTCTGTCCTATAATTTCTCTCACCCGCCTAATTACTCCATCCGAAGAACCTTTTCTGCTGATATGTTGGCTCTTGACCAAAATGGGTTTTCATCTTCGTCCCTGAAAAGGGCTCAGTCCTCTGAGCAGCTGAGTTTCTTGGGTGGAGATGATGATCATCAGGAGATCAACAACAAGTATTCCTCCTCCAATGATGAAAAGAAGGGAGCCTTTGAGGATATCTGGAGCTCCATCCAGAAGAATGGCGGGTCCGGGTCCGGGTCCGGGTCGAGTGAACTTCCCCACCTTATGTCCATCCCCTTGTCAAGCGTTCTGCAAGCTTGCTGAGCCAGAAGAGCCTGGAAATCTGCACTGAAAGCCTCGGGTCCGAAACCGGGTCTGAAACTGGCCTTGATGGGCTCTTGGCATCCGACCCGGGTGGTAATTCTGACAAAGATAGAGAGGATCACGTTCATGAACAACAGGTACAAGACGAGTCTAATATGATCAACCATGGTACCGTCATTGATGATCATGAGAAGGTGGGGGCCAAGTGCACCAAGCTCCCGAGTATCAGGAGAACATCGTCATCACCCCCTGTGGTCCCCATGCCCATGCCAAGGTCGTCATTCCCTCCTCCTCTGCCTTCTCTCTCTCACCGCGAGGGGTCTTACAACCTCCACATGCGCTCCCACCGCGGTGATGGCCGCCTCGTCCTGGAGGCCGTCTCCGTCCCCTCCGTCAACCGCCTCCGCGCCCAGCGCCATGACGGCCGCCTCCTCCTTGTCTTCGCCAATGATCATCACAACGCCGACAATGAGCTCACCCTCGAAAATGACAGCCAAGACTATAATGATGGAGGGGAAGATAAACAATCTATACTTGAAGAAAATGCCAAGGAATTGAACGATCATGATCAAGAGGACGACGAAGAGGAGGAAGAAGAAAAGAATGAGGTTGCCATAGTGATGGATACAAAGACAACCAACTTCAAAACCACGTCGTCTCCATCACTGATAATGAGCAAGCTCATGGAACTGACAACCACCAAGAACAACTCAAGCTGGCCTCGCAACTTCAACACAACCATAGTCAAGACACTGGAATCCGACAAGGCGACGCTGGCAAAGTCGCCCCAACTTCCGCCGAGGCCCGTGAGGCTGGGGACTAAGTCCAGCAGCACAGCCACGGTGCTGAACGCGTACGAGTACTACTGGAGGCGGGGCAGCACCGTGGCCGTGCTGAAGCCACTTGCGAGCCAGCAGAATAACGCGGGTGCTGCTGGGTCGCAAGTGGTAAAAGATGCGTACAGGAACAAGGTGCTTTTGGGGCATAGGGGCGGGAGGGGAGATGTGGTAGTAGTGAAAGCTGCAGGTGGTGGTGGTGGTGATGGGGTACATGGGGAAAAAGGAGGATTAAAGGCAGAAGAGTATCTAGTTCCCTTGTTGAGAGGCTGTAAAGAGCCCAGGAAGAGGTCACTCTTGTTCTGGGATTCGGAGCCCTACTGCATTGCCACCTCCTAAATTAAGCTTAAAACTAATTAAAAATTTAATTATCATGCCAAACCCATTACTAATTATCATTTTCAAGCTGTAATTTCTCTTCTAAATTCTAATCCATCGCTGCCGAATTAGGGTTTAGTTTAATTATCTGTGTTAGTTTCGAATAAATGCGAAACTCGTGTATAAAGTATCGAGGGAGAATGGACCTACATATTTTATATATATGTGATATTTCTCTGATTCAGAGATTTAAGAATTTGACAAATTTAAACGTCAAGAAAATGGTGAAGAAAAGAGTGACATGTGATTGCTTTTCACAGCCAAGTTCTTATGCTCCTGTGCAACATCATTAATCCTACTGTATTTGTAAAGTATTAGATTTAGATTCATACATTTACTATTTGAAAATCTAATCTACTTATCATTCTAAACATAATTAACTTAAAAATGAGGGTGACATACATACTTCATATTACTTTTTGATAATAATCGGATAAAAAAATAATTAAAGTTAAACTCAACTAATGAATCTGATCTAATTGTTTTAAATTTTAGAATACGTACACACTAATAATTCATGTCAAAATTATTATAAACTTTAAAAAAAAAATCAACTACAACAATAACAACAACAACAACAGTTTCCGAGTTTTTGCACTCTCCTCCCTTGAGATTAGGGAGAGGAAGATTGCATATAATACTTACGAATTTCATAGTGAGCATATTTTTTCTTTTTCTTTTCAAATTTACATAAAATAATGGGTTTTAATACCCTTCGGGATAGTCACGGCAATCTATTGTATATTTATCTTATTTTTATCTGTCACATATGCATTTTAAACGCAGTGAGTGTTACTTTAATACGTCATTATCGATTAAGAGAGATAAAATTAAACCCGATAAATACAAGGTTCAGTCAATGAATGTCATAAACCTAAAGGGAGGATAGTGCAAAAAAATCCAACAACTTCTAACTAGTGTGGGTATGTCGGGGTCATAAACCTTTTGTTATGTAAGGGCGCTAATTTTTTTGTTAAAAAATCAGCATATTTTAATTTATATAATAAAAAACTAACAGCCTTTTTAAAAAAATTTTATGTAAGTTATTCTAGTAACCTATTTTTTACTATTTATATTTACTTCATTTTGTGTGTCTTTCTATTTCAGTTTATTTTTTAATTTTATTTAGTTACATTTTATAGTTTTATCAAAGAATAAGTTACACTATCAATAATTGAATTAGATATTTCTATAGTCATTTTATTTAATAGCATTAATATTTTATCAATATAAATTATTATTTAATTTATAGAATAATTGAACATTTCTTCTTGACTTCTACATTTAATTATATAGTACTAATAATTTTGTAATGCTAAAACTCATAGAGATTTTTTTACATTAAATTTTTTATTTTATATTTTTTATATTTTTAAACATAAATTTCTGTCATTAATTATTGATAAGAAACTTGACTATAACAATATCTAATTATTTTTTATTTTTTATACATTTAAATTAGGTAAATTGGATGGCATTAATCTAAAGTTTGGAGATGTTGAGCGCCATTAATCTCAACTCGGAGAATTGGACGCCAACACTCCCAATTTTGTACTTATTTACATTTCTTACATCACCACCGAGTTTCAATTGCTCGAATGACATTGACGACGATGCTGTTATGTGTGACCAATGATAAAAAAAATATTTATTTTTTGGATGACAACTCAACAAAGATGGTAAAAAATATAAGTTAAACTTAATTTCTTTACCCCTCATGTACTGTATTCTCTCTCTCTCCTCTTTACTCTCTTGTCTTTAGTGTCTCTCTCTCCTCTATAAGAGCCCTAAGTTACAAATATAGCAAAATTTATTATGGAATTAGGTTGAACAAAGAGTCATAATAACAATAAGAGAGATAAAGCAAGAAGGGAGGACTAGAAGACTCAAGTAATATCTGCTAAGACAACTACATTCGTGGAATCATAATATAATATGAAAAAATTGTTATTATTGTTCATGTATAATAGCACCGCCATCCACATCATTTAGCAATCTAGTTCAACTCAATGATGGTGCAAAAACGTAAATAGGTACAAAATTGGGAGTATTGGCGTCCGATTCTCAAGTTGAGATTAATGGCGTCTACATCCAATTCCATCCCCTTTAAATTATTTCTACATTAAATATATATATTTTAAAAGTAATATTCTATTACTGATTTAATAGTATATAAATTTAAAATACTAATTTACGTTTTTTTAAAAACCTTGTAAACATTTATTAATTGTTGGATTGATCAAATTAGTATATAACTTAATTATCTAAATTTATTTTTAAATAAATAAAATTTTAAACTAGACTTTATTGTCATAATGATTCTGCCACATAAATATCCTATGTGTTTCTCATACATAGTTTGTATCAAACTTTTAATATATATATATATATATATATATATATATATATATATTTGAAGGGCAATATCAAAATTAATTCATTGATAGTAAATCGAAGTGATCACAAGAGCAATTTGGTGAGGCTATCCTCCCATCCAAATATGATCCGCCTCTAACGGACACAGCACGAGCTAACGAGTGGGCCATAGTATTCCCATCCCGCTTAACGTGGTTCCAAATATAGGCTTTAAAGCCATTACTAAGATCTAGCGAATACTCTATCAACAGTACTAAAATCACACAAAGAAGATACGAGTTTAGCAAGACCATTGGCTAGTGGATGAGAATGGAAAATGAGTTAGTACGAAATTGAGAGACCAACCTCGATGACATGCTTGTGTGCGAGCTTCTTGACGAATTTGGGCTGAGTTGGGATGAGAGTAAAGTGAGACACATTTTCAATGACAGAGACAAGTGATCTTATTTTGGCAATACCACTAAGTAAAAGAAGGCTTGATGACAGATGGGCATGGTGTTATTCATCCGATGGGAATTTTACAAGTAAAATCAGCTTATTGTTTAGGCCTCTCCCTCAACATTGATAATTGTGACGGCTTTTTACCCCAACTATGGACTCAGGATGTAACACCCAAAGTAAAACATTTTCTCGTGGAGAATTTACTCAGGGACATTACCGACAAAGAAGTTGTTACATCATCATCATCTCTCGGAGACAAATTGGTGTTCTCGTTGTGCAAGCCAAATTGAAACTACTAAGCATGCAATTATGGAGTGTGGGGACCACAATGGTCTGTGGGATGAAATTGCCCTAGGGGCGGTGAATCCGGCCAAGTTGGTCTCCTCTAGTAGGATCTTGGGTAAAAATCAATACAAATGCATCGGTAGAGAAGGAAGGGTGGATTGGTCTTGGGATGGTGCTAAGAGACAATGAAGGGAGAGTTCTAATTGCTGCCTCAAAGAAGATCCGAGCTAGATGGCCCCCAAATGTCACAAAAGGAAAAGCAGTAATTTATGGGCTTACCCTGGCTCATAGATTTGGCTTTGATCGAGTCATTCTCGAATCGAATTGTCTTCATTTAATTTCTAGGGTGCAGAGTGTCGTGTCTTTTTTGTGTGATTTTGATATTATTTTAAAAGACTTGTTATGTGTTAGTAGTCTTTTTTGAGTATTGCACTTGGGCTCATGTGAGAGGGGAGGGAACGAAGTTGCCCACCAACTTGCTAAAAGCTCCAAAGTCGATCCGGAACAAATTCGGGTTGGGGTTTGTCCACCCCATATTAGCTCTCTTGTAAGCTTTGACTCTCAATTGAATTGATATACAACGGTTGGACTTCAAAAAAAAAACCACACAAAGCATAAGAGTAAGAGTCAAGATTGGTAAAGAGAACCCAACAATCGGTTTCGAATTATGCTTTCGTATCCAAAGCGGTGAGCCGGGCTTAGTCCATAGAAAGTTGCCTTGCCTTCCGCTACTTTTATCGACCATTTGGCTTTTATTCTCTTCGCAGAAGCAGCCAAGCACCACACAACAATGATCACGAATTACCACTCCGAGACCCATCTAGCCATAATCCCGGACCCGGTATCTATATTCGGCTTCACCATTGATTGTGGGGAGGGGGTTTCAAGTACACCTTCCCGAGCTACCATACTTTCTTAGCACTGAACCGCACTATCTTTACTCAAATTATAGTGTTTCACCAAGTTCACACTCCTCTCCCAAAGGATTTACCCGTGCGTGACCTTATTCTAGAAAATTTCTTCATTATGCGCTGCCCAGCAGACCTCAAGGAACACCCGTGTTGTCCGTAACACCTTACCTTTGAGTTGATCCCACCACCTTTTAGAACCTCAACTCCATCCGTACATGCCTTCCAACCTCCTGTATGATAGTGAGCAAGTGAGAGTTCCAAGTGTTTAGTACCTTGGGACATTTGAAAATGACATGAAGGAAGTCCTTCCACTCCATATCGCATCTCGGGCACAAATCCGAGGCTGCTATATGCCCATGATGCGAAGGTCTTTTGTAGGTAGAGTTCCCATGTACATGCGCCACAGTGGTATGGTTCATCTTAGGTGTGACATCCGCCGACCACAGCTTCGGGAGGAACTCATCGAACGACTCAATATTGAGGGACAAACCCAAATAGTAGGTCTGTTTTGACCGAAAAGTTCCCATCATTTAAGTAACACCAAATTTGACTGGTCTTGTGGTCACCTAAGACTTAGGGGAATAGCCAGGATGATATCATGGTCCCTATCATTGAACGTCTCTTGTATAATCTCCATGTTCCAGCTGTCCCAAAGCTCATCAATTAAAGCATTCACCCTTTCAAGTCCCGAGTCAAGTGGCTTCGGTGTGCTTGCCTTTTTCCATCTTCGTCCACCAACCATTCATCTTCCCAAATTCGTATGTTATGCCCATCTCCTACTCTCCGTATCAAGCCCCTTTCCAACAGCTTTTTACACCCCAAATGCTCCTCAAAGTGTAACTAGGTGCAAACCCAAGTTGAGCATTGAGGAACACATGTCGTGGGAAATACTTCTCTTTGAGCACACAACCAAGAAGAGAGTGTGGGTTACGGAAGATCCGCCATGCTTGTTTTGCTAACAGGGCGTCGTTAAACAAATCCAGCTTGTGAAATCCTAGCCCACCAAAACATTTGGGATGACATAGTGCGTCCTAACTCTTCCGAGTGAATTTTTCGTTCCTTCCATCACTACCCCACCGTAAATGTGCAAAACAAGCGTGAAGTTCATCAATCAGTGTAGTTGGGAACTTAATAATGCTCATTAGGTACATGGGAATGGATTGAGCCACAACTTTAATTAGTACCTCTTTTCCAGCCCTTAAGAGAAATTTCTCCTTCCACCTTTGAAGTTGCTTCCACCCCTCTCTTTCACCTCGGCAAAAAAATTTTTCTTAGTCCTACCCACGACCGTAAGCGCTCCCAAGTATTTAGCATGCTTCTCCACCAGTTTCATGCCTAAAATATTTGTTAACTCCACTTGCCTTTCCTGATCTACACCTTTACTAAACCAGACTTCGACTTTTCATAGTAATCCTATGTCTCGAGGATCCTTCATAACAGCTTGAGAATATCAACTATATTAAGGCACTCTCGCCGGTTGGCTCTCGTAAATAGTAGGCTATCATCGGCCAAAAAAAAAGATGGGTAATCTCAGGACCTTTACGGCTTGCCCTAACACCATGCACCAATGCTTGTTCTCTAGCCTTCTTAATCATGCTCGGATAAAGCTTGCCCATTTATTGAGAAAGCAAAAGAGGTACTTGAAACGCAACGCATTACCGAATCGACCCGTAAACTATCAAAGCCTATTTTTCGCAACACCCTCTTAAGGAAGCTCCATTTGACTCTATCATAAGCTTTACTCATATCAAGCTTGAGAGTCATGTACCCTTTCCTACCCTTCATGCGTTTTTTCATGGTATGAAAAACCTCATGAGCAACAAGAACATTGTCCATTATGACCTAGGATAGGATAAAAGCAGTTTGGTTTTCGGAGATGATATTAGGTAGGAAAGGCTTTATTCTGTTGGCAAGAGTCTTGGAGACAATCTCGCAAATGACATTACACGGGCTAATAGGGCGAAAATCAAGCATGGATTTAGGGATTCGGTCTTGGGGATAAGGGTAATTGTAGTCTTATTGACCACCGAGGGATCGATCCGACCCTCAAGTAAGCCACGTACATAAGACACTACATGCGGGCCAACAATATGCTAAAATTTTTGAAAAAGAAATAGCATGCATAACATCGGGGCATGGGCTTTATGAGGGTGCATCTTAAACAGGGCAGTCCGAATCTCTTCGGTTGTATAGGGTCTTGGAAGGCTCGCATTCATATCCTCCGTAACCACACGATCAATTCCCACAAGGGCGGCATCAGTACTAGCACACTCGGAGGCTTGAAAAAGGTTCTCGTAATAGCTCGTAATAATATCTTCAATATCCTTTTTCCCCGTTTTCCACACGCCATTCCCATCATTTAAGCCTTTTATTGAGTTTCTTTGCCTCCCGGTGTTAGCTTTATGGTGGAAGAATTGTGGTCACCTGTCTCTAAGCTCCAATACCCTTGACCTCATATACCAAAAAGATTCATATTTTTTATTAAGGTCAAGCAAGAGTGCTTTCGAAGTTGGAGTACTTGGATAGATTCTCACCGTAATATCCATCCCCTGTAGCCGTTTTAGTTCTCCTCTCGCTTCTTTGATTTGGTGCCCAATATTACCAAAAGTCGTTTTGCTCCACTCTCCGAGGGCTTCCCCACATTCTTTGATTCAATCAAGCAATACCGTTTGCCCCACTAGAAACCCACGCCTCCTTAACTACCTTTTCACAATCCTCTTTTTCTAGCCAAAACTTCTCGAATTTGAAAGTTTTATCACTTCGCTTCAAATTTATAAGCCTCTAGTTCGTATTGATCATCAACAGAGCATGGTCTCGATTTTAGTCTACCGAGCACCTCTATATGTATCATCGGGAACTTCGTGCACCACAAATTGTTTGCTAGAAATCTATCAAGTCTTTCCCTTAAGCAAGTATCTTCCGTCTTGCCCCTTTCCCAAGTGAGCCACCCTTTATCACACCCCAAATATCATAGTTCCAGTTCCTCCATGGTGTCTCGTAATGCCTCCATTACTCTTTGGCTTCGATTAGCACCTCCACTTTTTGCTTCCATGGACACAATCTCATTAAAATCTCCTCCTAGCAGAGTTGGAATAGTAGAGTCACCGGCCAGGTCTCTCAACGATAGTCCACGTACGCCATTTGTTACTTGTGTCGGGCCATCCATAGATTCCAATAAATCTCATTATTTTAACATCATCTTCCCAAATATCCCTACAAATATGATGTTGGCCACATGAGATTAACCGGAAATCCACCGCATTCTTCCATAACATCACCATTCCACCCGACCTTCCAACACCTGCTCATGTAAACTCTATTATCAAACTACACTTTTCTCTTAATGTTCTCCATGCCTACATATAAAACATCGTTTCGAGTGGAAAACGACATTGGGGCCATTCTTCTTGCTTCAATATTGAAGCAACTGCTCAAGGGCTGCCCCTCTCGATAGTTCTAGCAGATGATTTTCATGGCGTCGCACGGCTCCGGGTCATCCCAGCTGTTGTGCTTTCCTTTAGATTCTCTTCTTCAATTTCCATTTTGCTCCAGCTTGCTTTTATGCCCCTCTTCCCCTCATTATCTATCTTTTTTTCCCTCTTCTCCAGCTTTAGAGTTTGTGGCATGCACCCCACATCCAATGTCTCCATCCTTCAAACGCTTCCACGTCCTCCCCCTTTTCTTAGATCACATGTACCTATAACGGACTCGGTTGGCTGTTTATCGGCCTCATCGTGGTAATTAGGCTCCCGTGCTTTCCGCCCTTTTCCACTCTCCTCCTCGAGCTGTAATATGTTTATTACCCGCACATCCCCCTTCTCAATATTTGTTGTGTATGAAGTTATAGATGCTACTTCCGTAGTAGTCCGATTCAGAGCCATAAAGATAGAGATACCTTGCACCGGAAGGATCTTTAAAATATCAATTGTTGTTTCACCTTCTAGTGGGGCATTGTTTTTCCAACATGGGCTAGGCTCTTCCGGTATTACTCGCTCTTTTCGTACCTTCTTCTATCCAACTCGTCTTGGTTTCTCGCTATTTGAGCCGGATGATAGTTTGTCTCTTGGTTTTTGTCATCTTCCGTAAATAGTAATTTTCCGGCTACACTAAGAGGACCCAAGTTGCGAGCTTCCTTATTCTTCATATTGATCATCCTTCCTTTGTTGCCCATAAATGATTGAAGGCGAGCTTTGTCTTTTTCCCGTTCGTCCATCACAGTTTTCGTGACTTTCTTTTGTGGACTAGCTTTAAGCCATTCCCCATATTGAAAGATAACATCTTTCTCATCTAACTTTTCCCAAAGTTTGCAATCTTTATCAACACGACCAATTTTTCCACAAAAATAGCAGAAAGAAAGCAACCTCTCATATTTTAGGTCCACCCATTTAGATTTTCCTCTTCCAACCGAAATGTTCAATCCCCTTTGGAGTGGCTTATCGACCTGTATTGAGGCTCGGAATCTCATAGAACGATCAAGCCCTAGGGGTCGAATTATCAAACTCCAAGAAACCCCTCATCCCATCTCCAATGGCACGGGCAATAGCTTCTTTTGTTACGTTAGCGAGACATCGTAGGCCCTAACCCGAACGGTGATAGAAGAAAGACGATCTTCGAGGGTTGTGCATCAACAGGGATTTCTTGGAGGAGACGTAAATTATTATCAAAGCTCCATGGCCTTCCTTCAAGAATTCGTTCCTTGTCTCTCAAGTTAAAGAATTGGAATACGAAAAGATTTGGTTCAAGTGCTCTAATAGAGACTCAATCCTTCACTCTCCATATTAGGTGAAGAGTCCGTTTCATAGCTTCAAAGGAAAAAGGTCTATCCGTACACGCTTTTCCGGCCAAAAGGAGAATATATTTATCAATATCATCACTTTCGTCTTCTTCAATATCTTCCCCAACAACTTTTCCTTCCGCCTCCGTAAGTTTCGATTTTTCAATTCTTCGTTAGATCTTCCACCAAATCGCCCTTCGTTTTCGCCATTGAATAGCTAGCTCAAAGGGACAATTCCGAGTGAATAAAACGATCGGGAGAACCAAAAGGAACACCCGAACTTAATCGGAATTGACGAAACCCTAGAACAGGGACTCGATCGATCGTGGTTGTCTCCGACAAGGCTCCCAAAATCCTATGGCGAAAACCCTAGGTGGCTCTTCAACAGAGAGGACTATATTAATAAATTAATTATATGTCATAGTATGAGTAGTTTAATTTAATAGGGTCTCTATGTATGGCACTTTTTGAACCTAAATTAATACGAGTATATTGCATGATTTAGAATCACCAAATTTTTCTTATCAATACTTACAATTAATTATCAATTTGTGAAACTTTATTATCCATCGGCTATAAAGTATAAATGACACTTTAATCTGTCCAACCCTGTTATTAAGGAAGAATTACATTTGTAATTAATACTTTATGATTTTTTTTTTTGAAAATTATTTTTAAAAGTGGTAACACCGTTTCACTCTTCAATCAATCACATTATTCTTTTTAATTTAATACATAATAACATAACTTTAAAGTTGAGATTATCATTAAAAAAAATTGAATTATTTTTTTTTTGGGTGAAAATTCATGATTTTTCTTTAAAAATATATTACGTAATGAATTTTTAGGCAGGTCAATGCTGGAATGGCAAAACTTTATATTAGGAAAAAGGGTGGGAAATTTTTTTCTTTTTTTTTTCCATTGGTGCTAATAGCTTTAGTGCTAAAAACAGGGATGATTAATTCATGCATGTGTCATGTGTGCAGAGCCCATTTATGCTAATTTTGGAAGCATTGAAATTAGTTAATGAGGAGGATCCACCGTCTTCCCAGCTTTTTCTTTGATTTTATTAATTAAATTAAAAATTAAAAAATGTAATGATAGATACTTGAGATATTTCCACATATATATCTTTGCTTGTGATTTACCCGAATGCTATGCCAGTAGTACTACTTGAATGAGTGAGAGAGGCTCATTCTTCTCTTGGTCTTCTTCTCTTTCCTATAAATTCTTCTCCAGGTGCCCACCAACTTCTTCTCCTACTTTTCTTATTCTTTTGGGAGCACGATTAACGGATTATCGAATAAATTAAAAGCCTAAAGCGGTGGTGCATACTCAGTCTCAATATTTTTATTTTTTTAAATTTTATTGGTTAAATTATGTACCTGTTCATCTTTATATATAAAATAGAATCTGTTTATATTTTATATTCGTTTTATGTTCTTTCATACTCGTTTATGTTCGCTTCTTATTTAACAACTCATTTATGTTTCTATTTATGTGCATTTTGTATATAAAGTCGAACATGCCGTAATTAATATGACAAACATTTTATATTTTCATCAAGATTCGAACTTTAGAGGATACAATTTTTTTATAAATTGTACAAAAGAGTTGAAATGAGTTGTGGACTAGGGTTTTAAACTTGGTCTCGATATCCCTATCACTTTGTGTCTTCAACTTTAACTAGGGTTACCCATGAGATAAACAGTACAATTGAATAGTCTTATATTTACCCTTTAAAAAAGCTAAAGTAATAGAGCTAAAAATAGAATTTCAACTAAGGAATCTATTTTGAAGACTATAACATGATTAATTTCCTTAATTGGTGAGTTTGCAGAAGTACCAAGCACATTACCCTGCAATCAGATGTTTTTGAGGGTCGAAATTTCGTGAAAATAGTAACCAATGACAAAAACTAGCTAGTTTCTACATATAGTAGTTGATGATATTGTGATGGGGACATGGACAATATAGATACCATACAACGTGAATGCGTGATTCATTTAGCCTCTTTTTTCATGTCGAGAATATAAGTTTCAAGCTGTAAATTTGATTTATGTTTTATATATACTTCATCCGTTTCACGATACTTATCACTTTAAAATTATGAGGAAATACTAATAAAACACAAAATTTATAATAAAATTTATATTAAAAAATTAAGTTACATCAAGATTTCATTGGAAATGAAGAAAATCAATAAAAAAAAAGATGAAAAAATAATAATTAATAAAGACGGATATTATAAAAAAAATTAATTAAAATAATACCTATTTTAAAACGAAGGGAGTATATATATAAAATGTATATACCTCTTTCTTCTGTTTCTTTACCCTTTCTCTTTCCCTTTCTCACCTCTTCAAGTTTTGATTCCTTGTGTTTTTATTCTTTCACACCTTGTTATGCCTAAACGGATAGAATCCCATGTAATTGCTTGCTCGATTTTGGAAAATGGGGGACATATATGCATAGGAAATCGACAGCAAATTTAATTAGGCTTCTTTTACTACTTTTTCATGGATAACTTAGAATTCTCTTGTTGATGTTACAAAAACAGTCCTTGGTGTTTGTTCACATGAGAATCAAAATTTTTGTAAATTCACGTTGATAATTAAAGTCGTGGAAATGAACTGCTAATTTGATCTTCTTTTTCGACAAAACATTTTAGACATTATATTTAACCCCCGCCCTCAAATGGTAGGTTCTTGTAATTTCACTCTTTTTTGTTTCAATTGAAGCTAGCTGTGCCCAAAAGCTATTATAAAAACCAGTAAATTTATCATATTTAGCTTAATCAAATGATCAATTTATTAAAATTCGTAATGTAAAGTCGATTTGTTTCGACAGTCTGTGGCCAAATATATTTGGTTTTAGACTCGAGTTGAGGATCAAAATTAAGTATGTAAGTATATAATTTGTGCCTTATGGGAACATTTATACCCACGAGTAAAATATAATTTTATTTAAAAATTAATTGATTTTATAACCCGATTCAAAATCAGTTTAATTGGTTCTGGTCGGATCCACTCTGTAAAATGAGCCTATGATAACATGTGCTGGGCTGGGCTGCTCGACTCGGGTCAACTTGAGCCCAAATTGGATCTGCTTGTTTTGTGCGAAGTGCGCATCTGTGGAAGGGCTCTGTTGCTCGTTGTGTCGAAGAGAGAGAGAGAGGGAGAGAGAGGAGGCGATGGGAGAGACAGCTGATGAAGATGCTCTTCTCAAAGAATTCTTCGCTGAAGTCGGCGAAGTTGAAAGGGACAATGAAGTTATTAGGTTTGATTCATTTTCGCCTCCTTACTTCTATATGAAATTATTTGATCAAATTCCTTAATTTCTATCGCCTAATGCCCTATTTAAGATTTTCAGCATGTTATTATCGAATTGTTGAGCTAGTCGTAAAGTTATATTTACAATTGATAGTTCCTTGCCTCTTTTCTGAAGTTCTCATATGATCGATGATGGCTTCATGTTCATGTGTTTATTCATTTTTAATTGATTGCCAATATCGCAATCAAGTAGCTGAGTTTGGTGAGTTGTAACAACCGGATGAGTTCTTGTAGGAACTATTGAGGTGAATTAGCGAATGAGCTATTTTTTGGTTTTTCTGGTGGGGGTTGGGGGGAGGGGTTGGGTTGTGGGAAGGGAGTGATCCTTAGGGGATTATTGATTAGGGTTTAGGATCTAGTCAGAGTAAGAAATGGCACTTTTAGGCAAGGTTCTACGGAATGAACTCAAAACCCCAGGGAATAGTTCATTAGGAAATGACAAAGTTGGGATTGAATCATATCGATATTTGGGTTAGAAACTTATATTAAACTTGATTGTTGCTGTGATAGATGTATTTATTGATTTATGCAACATAAGTAACACCAATAAGGCCTTAGAGATCTCTAGGTTAGGTTTTTTGAAGGACTCTGAGATTTCCAAGTCCTTTGGCCTGGGGGATTGTGAGGTAGAGCAACCTGAGCTCCTTAGGCATATGATGATCCAGAAGTAATTGGAAGAAATGAGTATCTGAGGCACACACCATGTTTAGGGTCTTTTGGTGATGACATAATTATAAGAGTTGTCTCATTTTATTCAGACAAGTGCTTCTTTTTGCGAGGGGAAAACTCTCTCTAATATTACTAATGTGTGTCTTGGTCTGTTTTTTGGTTCCTTCATGGTCTAGCTATGGCTTTTCCATCTGAATGAGAAAATTTATCCGTAAAGTAGCCATGGTATAGATGTCATTTGGAAACGGGATTATGTGAATTGTGGTTGGCAAATTACCTTGCATAATCCAGGTACTGTAGTTATTTGAGGTATGACTGTAATCCTTGGGCCGTCTTACTTTTGCTTTGCTGTCTTCCTAGTGATAGAGCCTTGCCTTCCTAAGTGGTTGCATTTTATTGTCAGTTATTATGACCATTGGTTTAGAGTATCCAAGGGATCCCTTCTTAAAATCAGATTGTGGAGCTGTTTGTCTACATTAGATATTGCTACATACCCATTGATTCCTCAATAGGTTGCTATTCTGAAAGGGCCTCTTGCTTGGCTTTTAGGATTTATAACTTTGGGTTTGTTGACCTCATGTTGTCCGCCTTTCCAACCATGTGAAAAAGGTATTATTAGCCTATTTTTTCATCTTTACATCAAAATGAACTAAAGCACGAGTGTCTCGCTAGGCTATCCTCTACCTCTCTTGCCATAAAGTAGTAGACTATCGAGTCTTCAAGGTCTATTGCATGCAATATGTGTAAAGGTAGTGTGAGGTTATGGATATGTACATCCTACTCCCGCCCCAACATCCTTAGAACTCCTGGAAGAGGTTTGGTTTGTTTTTTTGTGGGAATTAGTCTCATATCCATAGTCAAAAACATATTTCACCTATGAACTACATTAAATACTTAGTTTGTATATTTTCAAAAATTGATTGGATATGGGGCAAAGGGAGTAATGAAAAAGGGAAGAAGGTAAAACGTATTGAGGGGTCAAAAGTAGCACATAGCCACCATTTGATAACTCCGAGAACATTTTTCCCAAATCAACAAACATGTTTTTTTCTTCTTTTTGATTTTGAGCAAGGGTGTAATTGTTTTCCGGCGAGCGTTTAAGGTAAAAGTTCTCCTTACAAGTGCTTTTTCGGGGATTTGAACTTGTGTTTTCCTTCTTACCGAGGTGAGAATGGTGTCACATCAACCAACACTTTGTTGTTAAAGAAATAACATGTTTAATAGCTTGAATTTTAGTGGTCTTGAAAGGCTCCAACCATTTTACTATCTAAGTATCCAAAGATATTCTAAATATCTTCTTAAACAACTTCAAGAAGTGTAATGTCTTAGTTGATACTTGTCTTGTAAACTTTTGAGATGAAACCACCACGAATAGGCTATTGTGGTGGCAAATAATATGCTGTGAATTGTTTAAGGTAGTTTTTGAGGCTAAAACATAGAATCATGATGGGTAAAGACGAGCATATGTGATGTACAAGGAGCCAAGGGGAGAGGTTGAGGGAGGAAAGGGTTGAGATTACTGAAAACCGGGTTGGTAAGCTAGCTCCAATCTGTTGAGAAGGGAGTGAGCGAGTGGGAGTTAGGAGCTGAAAACGGACCATGAGCTCTAGGCATGAACTTGGTTTTCCTCTTGGCTAGAAATCGCTCCTTTCTCAAGTGTATCCACACCAAATCCCCGAGCTTAAAGATGGTTTTGCTTCTGGTGTTTGTTTGCACTCACTTTGTGCGATTCATTGGATTGCTCAATCTTGGTAGGAGCTCTTGGATTTGCTCTGTAGCCAAGGCTGCATCCTCATTTGGCTTTTTATTCATGTCCCTCGGTGTGAGATCCAAGGGAGTGAGGGGATCAATTCCACACAATTTTGAAAGGAGACAAGCTTGGAGTCTTAGTAGGAGCTCGGTTGTATGCGAATTCAAAGTCGGCATGAGGGAGGAGAATCTGGTCCCAAGATTTAGCATTGCTCTTGATCAAAGCCCTTAGTAACGTCCCCAAAGTACGACTTGTCACTTCCGATTTGGGGGTGGCATATAGTACTATATTGGAGCTTTGTCCTCATCTTTTTGCACACAATCGCCCAAAAGTGACTTAGGAATTTGGCATCCCTATCCGAAATCATGGACCTTGGAATCCTGTGTAGCCTTACAACTTCTTTGAAGTACAAATCCGCAACATTGGTAGCATCATTTGTCTTGAGCATGGGATGAAGTGGGCCATTTTTGAGAAACCGACACCATGAGGGTCGAATCCTTGCCTCTTTGCGTCCTTGGAAGCCTAAGGATGAAGTCAAGACTTATGTCCTCCCATGGCTTGCTTGGTGTAGGCAAAGGTGTATGGAGACCTTCAAAATGGCAAGTTGCACACCTCTTGATGATGCTTTGAACATCTTTCTCCATGCTTGCCAATAATAATGCTCCTTGAGCATCATCAATGACCAGCGAGGGAGCCACTATACACCTCCGGGATGAGTAGTTCCCTTGTCCCGCAAGTAGGCACACAAAGTCATGCTCCTTTGAACAAGTAACCTTCATGAATTAGGAACTCGCCATTGGGATGTTTCTCACAATCTTGGTTGAACTTTCCAAAGTCCTTATCATCAACATACAAACATTTCAAATGCTCAAAACCGAATACACAACTTTCCAATTGGAAGAGAAGAAGGTACCTCCTAAAAAGTGCATCCGCCCCTTGGTTGAGCTTCCTGGACTTGTGCTTGATGGTAAAGTGAAAGGCTTGAAGATATTCAACCCAATTAGCATGGCGAGGGTTAAGCTTATGTTGTCCTTAAATGTACTTGAGAGCCTTATGCTCGAAGTATAAGATGAACTCTTGAGCCACTAGGTAGTGACTCCAATGCTCCAAAGACCGGATGATGGCGTAGAACTCCTTGTCATAAGTGGAGTACCTGCACTTTGCTTTACACAACTTCTCACTAAAGAAGGGGCGACCTTCTCAAGTGAATACACCTCCAATCCCTACCTCGGATGCATCACATTCAACCTCAAATACCTTGTCAAAACAAGTCTAAGTAAGCTTGGATTTGATCTCCTTAAATGAGAGTTGCTCCTTTGGTGTCCATTTGAAGGAGCTGCCCTTGAGGACCTTGGTCATGGGTGCTGTGATGGTGTTAAAGTGCCTAATGAATCGCCTATAAAAGGAGGCTAATTCATGGAAACTTTGCACATCATGAATTTTGGATGGGGTTGGCCATGTCCAAATTGTTTCTATTTTGCTCTCACCAATCTTGATTCCCTCGGTGGAAACTATGTACCCAAGAAAGGTCACTTCCTTGCTCGAAGGAGCACTTTGTAATTTGCAATAGCGCTTCTCCTTCTCAAGGAGCTTGATCACTTGAGCTAAGTGCTCAAAGTGCTTATTCTCATCTTGGCTGGAAACCAATATATCATCAAAATACACCACCACAAAGTGACCAATGTAGGGCCTAAAGGCTTGGTTTATCAACCTCATGAAAGTGCTAAACCAAATGGCATAACTAACCACTCTTACTAGCCACTCTTGGTCTTAAACGCAGTCTTCCACTCATCACCATACCACTCATCCAACATGTCTTCCAACCGAGGAATAAGATATATATATACTTGATTGTGATCTTGTTTATGGCACGAGTGTCCACACACATCCCGATTGATCCATTCTTTTTTGGCACAAGCAAGGCGGGTATGGCACAAGGGCTCGAGCTCTCTCTCACAAGGCCTTTGATCACCGATTCCTCAACTTGGCTATGGATTTCCATGGTGTCCTTGTGGTTTATTATGTAAGCCGGTTTGTTTGGGAGGATAGAGTCGGGTATAAGGTCAACGTGGTGCTGAATGTTGTGTTTAGGGGAAGGCCGAGATGGATTTCCTCCGGAAAGACATAGAGATATTGGTCTAGGAGGGCCTTGGCTAAGGTATGCAATGGCCAAGTTTCTGGTTCTTCATGACCAAGGAATAGAAGCTCTTTCCATTACTTGAATTCATGTTTGGCTTTGAAATAAGTTTCCCTAAGGGTAAGGAGAACCTCGGTTTGGGTCTTGGGATTTTTGTGGCTTGGTTTTGGCGAGTTGGGAGGGAGATAATGGGGCTGAGTTTGTCTTCTTACCATCCTTGGTGAACGAATATGTGTTTAAAAACCCATCATGCATGACTCTCCTATCAAATAACCATGGCCTACCCAACAAAGGTGACAAGCATCTATCGGTATTATGTCACATCGAAGCTCATCCTCATAATGTTTTCCCACACTAAACACAATAAGACAACGAGAGTGCACTTGGAGTCTCTTACCTTGATTAAGTCATTGGATATTATAAGGGTAAGGGTGTGCCGAGGCATGAAGTCCTAGCTTTTCTACCATGCTTAAGGCCCACGTTTGCACAACTCCCTCCATCAATAATGATGGAACAAATCTTGGCTTGCACCGTGCCTCTAGTATAAAAATGTCCTCACGTTGCTCTTCTTTTGGGTCCTTAAAACCGCTCAAAATTCTCCGTACCACCAACAACTCTCCTTGATCCTTGATCCGCCTCCTCAACTATCTCCTCAATGCCCTCCATGAGACACAACTCATGGTTTGGTTCTTCTTCGGCCCAAGAAAGCTCTTCATACTCGGCCAAGGTGATGACCCTCCGTTGGGGCACTCCAAGGCAATATGTTAGCATTGTTTCCAAAAGGGGCTTGGTTTAAGGGGTTGGGTTTTTTGTAGGGGAATGGGGTTGTGGCCGTGGGTTTTGGAAAAGGGCATGGAGTAGCATTGTTGTTGAAGGGGTTGGGTTTGGGTGGAGGAAATTTCGAAGGTCCTTCTTGGAAGGCCGAGACTTCTTATGTTGCTCCATTTTGTGAGCCAAGACATAAAGCTCATCAAAAGTGGAGTATTGTTGGAGTTCCACCACCTGAGCATATTTCTTAGATGTCACCATGTTGATTCTCATTTTCTTAGATGTCACACTTGATGAGGAGCCTCTCAAACTCCCTTGTGTACTCTTCGAGGTCATGCTCCCTTGTTGTGGGTTGTGGAGTTTGACATAGCTATCTTGCAAGGAGGAAACTCCTAATCGTCGGCTTATGTTGCTTAGCTCGTTTATGCACTAGGTTTTCCCACCATGTTGATGCAAACCCATGGAGCTTGATGGATGCTAGCTTAATTCTTATCCTCCATCACATCCTTGTAATCAAAGATCCTTTCTACGGTTTGGAGCCAATCTAAGAACTCATCCGAAATCAAGCGCCCTTCAAACTCGGATATTTCAACCTTGAAGTCTTGATTTGGAGGTGGGTTGTGATATCTCCTCCTTCTCCTAGCTATTCTCCTTTCTCACTCATTTGAAGAGGCAAAGGGGTTGCTCTCTTCTTTCTCACTTTGGGAAGGGTGGGTTGATGGTAAGTTAGGGGAGACTCCTCAAGTTGGTGGCGTTTTGCTTCATCGCATCACCGAAGTTGCCTTCTAAGATAGGCATTTGGATTTCTCAAGTCTATAGTTTTTCATCAACATTTCGAACCTCTCCTCAAGTGGTATGCTAGCACTCATCTTGCTTGCAGCTTAGGGTTGTTTTGGGTGGAAGGGAAAAGTGTGTAGGGAGTGAGTGAGGTGGGTGAAAGGCCAAGGAGGGGCCCCTAAGCTCGATACCAAATATGATGTACCAAGGAGCCAAGGGGAGAGGTTGACGGAGAAAAGGGTTAAAAGGACTAAAAACCGGGTTGGTAAGCTAGCTTCGATATGTGGGAGTGGGAGTTAGGAGCTGAAAATGGGTAGGGCAAAAGTGGACTAATAGGAAAAGAGTAGGGGAAGTTTTGAACTGCATCCAAAGCTGGGATAAAAAAGGAGGGGGAACTTGAATTACCTGCACGGATCCCAACACCGGATAGACTTTGTTGTTTTGAGGAGGGGGTTGCAAGCAGTCTTCGACGGGCTTGATTCCTGGGAAAATGGAAGTAAAAAGGTAGTGGATTAAAGGGGAAAAGATGGAAACCAGTAGATTAAGGGATAATGAGAGGGGATTTATGCAACTTCAAGTAACCGGGTATACTGGTTCTTCCTAGGATAAGAATCACCACCTAAGCAAAACTAGGGCCACTAGTCATACTTAATGGATAAGATACACGACCATTAAGCATAATTAGACTCTTAAGACACCACTTAATTTGGCCAAAAATTAAGATAAGCATAAGAGCATGGAACACATAGGCAAATATAAGCAATCTAACGGTTCAAAAAGGATGTAGGTCGCTTTCAGCAGCGCTTTTTGGTTCCCCTTTCAACGCTGTATCTTCTTGGGCACAGCTCCAAATGAGGCTCCAAAAGTATGTTCGGAAAACTAAGGAAGAAAAGTTTCCAAGCATATATGATTTGCCTCTGTTCAACCGAGAAATGAGGGAGGTATGATAAAAAATACTCCACTGGGTCACTGCTGGACAGTTGGCCCCTGACTTTGTAACTGGACTTCACCACTAATTATCTCCGGCTTAAAAGAAAGGGCCCAGATCCCCCTCTCTAGTGGACCCCTTGAGACACCTTCCTTTAAAATTTGGAAGCCAAACACCTCCTCAAGGCTGAGTTATGAGACAGACAAGAGAGCTCTTCAAGCGCCTAAATGGGGCTGGAACGCCCAGCACTTGATTTGGGTTGGAAAAGGCCACTAGCCCAGCTTGGTTTTGTCTTGGATGGCCCTCTTCTTCCAGCATGTTGCTCTCTTAGGTCTGCCCTCCATCAATATGTCACCATTTAACAACTATTCTGACCGTTAATTGCAAAAACTATGTATACTAGCCTTCATTTAAGGAGTTCTTGGAGACTCTAACTGAACACTCTCGGGGTGTCCAAAATATCCCTTTTAAGCAATCTCAGTGAGTTTCATTAACATCATCTGATAGATTTTGAAGCATGACTAGAATGCCCATAAACACGCTCTGTGTTCATGTATTGCTCTAAATTGTTGGTGATGGTCCTAAAATCCCACAGAACATTCAAAGAGTTATCTAAACCACAGTCACCATTTGAAAGCTCTTTAGGCATTTTTCCGGATATCCCAATGGTCTTTATTTTGGGGTCCTGAGAAGTTGAGTACTGCACATTGAAAACCTCATAGATTTTGAAAAGTACTTACCTAGATGATTTTATTGACCACAATCAATGGCTCTATTCACCATCTTGTAGGTTTTGAAATGTGATTCAACATGGCATTTGTAGTCAGTATGGTAGATATGATGTGCTTTCAGACATCCAAAATGGACCTAAGATACCTTAGGACATTTTGTCAAGTAAATAGATGCACATAGTCACCATTTAACAGCTTTTTGGACATTATCCTAAAAGTGCCAAAAGGTGCATATAATAGCCTTTGTTTTGTGGAGGTCCCAAGAAGCTATGCCAATATATCTCCCAAAGCTTCAAGACATCCTATATACCCTGTATAAACATTTTCAATGAGTTTATGGGAGATACGTATGGTAGCTTTCATTTGAAATCTTGAAAACCATTCATAATAGCCTTTGTTCAGAGAGTCTCCAGAGGCTTTGCTTACCCTGCCTGAGAACCTTTAAGCCATTCTAAATATCGCTCTAAGTAGTTTCAACAAGTTTTACGGCATCGTTGATGACAACTTGTAGAATATGAATCATGATACCAGAAAGCCTATGAACAGGCATTGTATTTGCGGTAATCTACGATGTACTTTTAATTGTTCAAAAACGTTCTAAACATCATATAACATTTGAAGGGATACCAAGAACACATGGTCACCATTTGAAAGGTCTTTGGGCAGACTTCCAAACATGTGTGTAGTAAGACTTTTATTTTGAGGGGTCTCATGAGGCTCTAAGCACTCTACTTTCTCAACTCTTCTAAAATTCGAAGTACTCCAGGATTATTTTATTCGATGTAATGGCTTCATTGGCGCGCCATCTTGTGGATTTTGTCGGTTAACTCAAGAACACCACATATATGGGCATTATAGTGGATATGATACGCACTCAGGCAAAAAATTATAGTGGATATGATACGCTTTTTTTTTTGATGAGTTATTGTTAGGCATAACATTTTGAGAAGTCAGTAGGAGCAGATAATCACCATTGGACGACATTAGGACATTTTCCTAAACTTGCCAAAAGCTCTGTAATGTGTCTGGCCTTTGTTTTTAGGTCTGCCAAGCGCCAATATACCTCCAAACCCTTGACTGCAGCTTAATTGCTTCATTGGCAGCATGTAGTGGTTTTAAAAATGTGATTCGGCAAACCCAAATACAAGGATTGTGGTGGTATCAATACAAGCTAAATAATATTGATGGTCATATAATACCCTTAGCATTTAAATTGTCAGAAAAGCCATATACTTACCACTCAACAACTTCTTGTGCACTTTCCCGAGAATCCCTAAACCATAGAATAGCCTCTATTTTTAAAGGTCCTTAGAGCTTCCATCAACTCTAACTGTGTAAGCTACTAGGACTTTCTAAATATCCCTCTACAAAGATCTCATTGATGATAGTGCCATAAAATATCATTAAAACAACATTATGATTGCATGCAATACCCTTTAAAGTATCCAGAATGAACGTAAAATATCGTAAACATTATAATGGTTAGGTAAGTGGACAATCACCCGTCTCCACTTTGCATCTTATCACTTATCTTTCGAAAAATCCCAAAAATTTGTATAATAGCCTTTGTTCTTGGAGTCCTGTGATGATACAGCCACTCTACCTTAAAAAAACTCTTAGGATGTCATCTTAGTTTAAAAGCACGCCCAGGGTGCGCCTAGGCCCACAAAAGCCCGAAGCGCACCCCCTTGTGCCTTGCAAGAGGTCAATTCCAACTCCTCCAAAAAGCCCTGTAAGGCGCATGCCTGAGTGTGTGCCTCAGCCAGCTCGCAGGTGTGCCTCGTGCGCCCTAGCGTGCCTCACAAGGATTTTTTTCTGTTTTTTTGCTATTTTTGTCCCCCCACCCCCCCTCCTCTTTCTTTTGTCTGAGTCTAAAAAGACTGAGTAAGTGGGTAAGTTGCCCCTTTTTTAAATCTATACTATTTGTTTTCTTTTTTCTCCTTGCTTTTTTGGTGAAAATCATATTGAATTCATTGTGTTATCACAATCTTAGAGTCTTCGTGGTAATTTTCATAATTACAATGATATCTAATTACTTATTTGATGTCATCATCTAGAATATTCGACCAAAATATTGCTTGGTAATGATTTTCAAGCATTTTTTAGTAAGTGTGCCTCGCTCCAAAAAGCCCACGCCTTCACCTCAAAGCCCGCGCCCGGGCCCAGGACCCTTTGGGCTTTTGTGCGCCTTGAGCTTTTTTAAACTAAAGATGTCATAGTACCTTTTTTGTTTTTGCCGGGGGTGTTCAGTATGAGCAGATATTCACCATTTTAGAACCACCTGAACATTTTCTCTAAACCTTGAAAGCCATGTACAAAAACACTTCATTTTGATGTTGCCAATAGATTAGTGAATCTACATCCCAAACCTCTTAGGACATTCTGAATCTCCCTGTGCTCATAATGGTTTTGTTGGAACCATCTTATGGATAATGAAGGTAATGAATGCCTAACACAGGAATTATGACGGTATAAATTACACTGAAAACAATATAGAATGGCTATAAAAAGCTGTCCTTAATGTGTCAGTAATCTGCACCGTCATGCAGGATTGGAATTACAGCCACTTAGTAGTGTACTATCTCTCCTGTTTTAGCTGCATCTTCTTGTCACTCTGAAGTCTGAACCATTGAGATTCTCTATGGGGGCCACCCAGCTTACAAGGCTTTGTCCCCTGTGAATTGTTAAACCATTCTTTCTTCTAAATAACTGGATTATCAAGTCTAATATGGATGCCTGATGGTGTCTTGAACTCCAATAAAGTTATTTCCTAGGTACTGTGTTTTTGTTTTGCTCAATCTGAAACCTTTTTGAGTTTATGTTATCCCTTCAAAGTTCCAACTTTATGCTGATGCCTTGCCTTTTATCATCCATGAGGATGTATCATCTGTATGAACATAAACTACGGCATCTTTCCTTATATAAGAATGCATTTAAAAGAATATGATTTGACATAATTTTATGTAAGGAATTTAACTTTGAAGAGCTTCCAGTGAGTTTTACATTGTAGTTAGTGTGATCTACCTTATTTTCTTCAGGATTTGTAACTAGTGTGATGGACCTTACATTATTTGGGAGTCATATTTTAGTTTTGGACCCAAGATTTATTTTCCTAAAGCAAATTAGTTGGCTCTTCATTTTACGAAATACATCAAATTAATTGGTCACTAAAGCATTTTGCTTAATTATATATTGGTTGCTCAATCATTTGACTCTTATCACTTATTTATGATTTAGGTAAGAAAAATTCGGAAATAATCAAGAAAGCATGAACTACACATTACATATTACCATAAAAATTGTGATTAATCTTGATTCCATGTTTAAAAATGAAAAAGACAATGTGAGCACGTATTTAATGAATAAAGTGTAATTTATCGATTTGCCACAAAGAATACTATCCCTCTTCATCCTCCGGATTTAGATGACCAACTTATGTTGGTGGCCTTCTGTTTTCCACCAAAACCAACCTTCACCTTAAAAACTAATTCACATTTTAGACTTTTAGTAAACAAAAGCATAGCATAGATATCAAACACAACCTATCAAAAAGATCGAATGTATATAACGTATTATAAAAATGTATAGGTGGTGATAGAATTTTCAAAGGCATATATTCAAAAACGAAATGTTCAGGGAAACAAACACATTGAAAGCTCTTCAGATAACATACCATGATGATGAATGATGGATTCAGAGAGGAAAAAGACATGAAAACAAGTGGAATTAGGAACAGAAAATGGAGATCTCGCTACTTGATGAAATGAGCAGCCTCTGCCCGTCTGGCACCTCCTCCTCTTCAACCTTACCTTTCCCATAGGTTATAGGGCCTCTTCATCGTAGAAATGGTGGATACTGTTATTATCATGCCCTCATTACCCTGTTAATTAATCTTTATTGACAAATCGTAGTTAATTTTCATCCCTAAATGTTGATCACGCTATTATCATTGCCGCTGGTAACTCATAAGCTACTCGTTCAATAATTTGGATTACCACCCACCAATCTGTTGAGCAATTCAAATTGTTAATACTCTCACAATGTCGAATTTCTATCGAGGGACTATACTGAATTGCCTTCTCGTCCTTTACTACCTTAAGTCTATGTCTCTTTGTTTTTTATTATTTTTTTAAATATGTATACGTGAAGGTTGGTTGATGCCTAACCTTTTGAGAAGTCACTTAACTAATTGCTGACATAATAAATGCATGGCTTATTATAAAGATAAATCTTTATGTCATTAGGTACTATTAGATAGCGAAATCACATGGGCCTTTTCAACTAAACCAGTCATCTTCCTTCTTAGTTGGCACAAACCCAAGCAGACGAAAGGGATGAATCTTAAAAGCATTGGATTCCATGCAACCATCGTAACAAACAGAGGCCCCTTTTTTTTAAAAAAAAAGGTTAGGATTAAAAAGATACAGTTCATGCATCCACTGAAGATGTGATTTTTTCTCGTAGACCCATCTTGATCTACTAAGTCATCATTATTTACTCATCATATAATATGGTATGTTGTAGTTTGAGTAATATGTAACAGTATAGTAGACTAATAGTTAGGTAGATAAATCCAAAAATCACAACACTAAAAGAATTTTTTTTATGAGTAATAAAAAACTAAAAGAATTATGAAATGAGTAATCTCTAATTCTCCATGCTCAAACAGAACTTATTTTTCAGTTTGATTTGTCGTTCTTTACTGTAACTTCCACTGAAAAATTGCAGGATCCTATCATGCTTCAAATTAAATCCATTTGAGTACCTTAACCTACCTTTTGATTCATCAGTAGAAGATGTAAAAAGCAATATCGAAAGGTAATATTGTTTATTAAGCCCTGTGATCTGGAATATTGTTTTCCTATTTTGATGTAGGTGAAAGTAAGATGCTTATCAATTTTGTGAACTGTGTAGTTATCATTGATGGTTCACCCTGACAAATGCAAACATCCACAAGCAAAGGAAGCATTTGGAGGTAATGTTCAAATGTTTTTTCTTTCTTTTGCTCAATAATAAGAAAGTTAATGCCTTCTGTAGTGTTGGTTTTCTGCAGATTTACAATTGTTTGATGATTGATCTCTGAATTTGCTGGTAATAAAAAAGGGAAACAAAAACCTTCTATATGTATGGCAAGCTTATGTTGTGCATGCATGACTAGGCACCAACCAAACCATTTAAGCCCTTGCTTTTCACTAACTTCAGTGATTTTTCTTCTACTTATGCTGGCTGCATTTTTATTAACTTCTTAATTTCTGTGGATATTTTTTCATCATGTATATCTGTTTCTAGTAGCTGCGTGACAACTAATGCACTTGAATTGCACAGCTTTGGCAAAAGCACAACAGCAACTTCTTGATCAACAAGAAAGAGATTACATTCTTAGCCAAGTTAAAGCAGCAAAAGGTAATTATTTACTTTGGCATCATTTAACATGCTGGTACTGCTGCAGTGCTGCTGGCATTCAATTCACCTAAAGATCAATGATATTCTGTTTTGGCTCACCTTGCTGTATTCCGGAAATGCCCTCTAAAGTTGTCCTTTATTCGTTCATTTTTCTGCTCTTTCTTCTTTAATATCCTCCCCGTTATAATGGGAAATTCAAAGAAAGCCTGACTTTTCCCCCTTTGGTTTGCAGATGAACTTCTCTCAGTTAGAAAGAAGCAGCTAAAGAAAGACACAGCTTCAAAATTAAAATCATTGGTTGATGAGGTATGTTTCGAGAGGACCTAACCGTCTTAACCTGATATTTGATTTAATCATGTATGCTTTTCTAAATATTTGTTGCATGCTATTGCTTCCTCAGTTTCATGATGGCAACCATGTGTTGCATTTGTCCTGCCCTGGCCCAAGTCTTTATGATTTTTATGTCTCCAAGCATTGCATTAAATGAAGCCAGATGTTCATTGTAACATGTTGGGTGCATTTCTGACAGTGGAACAACCCCTCCCCCCTTCTTCTCATAAACACAAAAAAACCATAGTGAACTATGTACGTCAGTCTAAACTGTGATCCAAATTTTCAGAGGTTAAAGTAAATTGCCTTATTTGGAAGGTAATGATGTGGAAAACAATTAACAGAAAATGGTACCATTAGGGCCAACTCAAGAAGCAGATACCCCTAACCAGCTAGGCATAATCAGCTATACATTATACTCTTACATGTTGCAAGTTATATATTGGTGTCATGCTGTCAGCTAACAGGTCCATTTCTTCTCACAGAAATATGAGCAACAATATGAGCAGTCAGAAGAGTTCCAGAAGCAATTAAAATTGAAAGTACGAGAAATACTAACTGAGCAAGAATGGAGGAGGAGGAAAATGGCAATGCGGGTATGTCTGAAACTTGATCATATTCCTGTATCCTACTTCCGTGAATGTCCCTGAATCAATTTCTACTATTTCCAGATATCAGAGGAGGAAGGCAGGCTGAAGAAGGATGAGGAGGAACAGAAAGAGGTATGGAAAAGGAAGCGTGAACATGAGGAGCAGTGGGAAGGAACAAGAGAACAAAGGGTATGTCTATTATATTTGAGTGCCTCCAACTTTTGCTTGTTCTTTGTGTTGGTATGTTATTGGCCAGTTTCTATCGGCTAAAAAATGTATTAGAAAAACAAAACAATGAAGTTTCTATCTCTTTGTTGGGAGTCTGCTTTTTTGTTTTTTATTTTTTGAGGTATTTGTTTTTCTAGTGCTGTAAAACATGGCTAGGTTCTCATGAGCAGTGTCCCCTGATTAACCTGCTTCTGCTGTGTCTTATATAAGCTCACAAATTAAACTAATTCCTTCTTGTTGTATTTACCATAACATGTATCTTCTAGTTGTTGACTAAGCCAAACTTAAAACTTTGCCTATATTAGCCTTTGTACCTCGATTAACCAGATGCCATGCAACGGCAAGATTTTCAACTGAGTAATCTCAACTTCTGTTTTGCAGGTTTCAAGTTGGAGAGACTTCATGAAGAGTGGTAAAAAGGTGAGAATTCGAATGATCTTATCTTTTATTAATCCAAAATCTGTTACATGCTCATCATTTAACTTCCTGGCTATATGCAGGGCAAAAAGGTGAACTCCGACCACCGAAGCTAAAGACAGAAGATCCCAACAAATCTTATGTTCAGCGGCCAGTGAAGCGAAATTAGTTACCCTTCTGGAACTTGAAATGTATGGTGTAATTTGTATTCTTCCATTCCATGCCCATTGTAGAGCTTTTAAGAGCTTTTTAAGGTTGTGGGCATGATGTCCTTTCAGAAGGTGTGCCGTACAGTCCAGGAATTGTACGATGTGGCTTCTTTTTAACTGACTCATACCGTTGTAACTGAAAAAAGAAATCTCAACTTTCCTTTGATGGAATACAACTGTAACTTAAAAGTATTAGGATGTTTTCAACCAAATCTTTCTCAAAAACTGGCAGGCTATCATGACATGAATTGCATGGCACAAAGTGTCTTGGGGCAAAAACTGAGGCAAAACCCTTTAATAATTGTTTTGTATTAAGAAAAACTTCCATACCTCCTCTTCAAAAGAAAGTTGCATGGGAAAACCAATACAAAATTACACAAAAACATACCTCTATTATACAAAACACATCTCACCAAGGATAGACAACACCTCACCAATAACATACACTGACTTGTGTAACAAATACACCCTAATCGAGGACCCAAAAAAATTATAGAAACACTAATCAAGAAGAATACCCATCACTATCAACCTGATTAAAGAACCAAACCCAGACTCTAAGACTTCTAACAACATATTTGATCGATGTACAAGGGCAGGCTTCTGTGGCATTAATGCTGCAAATCTAATAGCATATCCCTCATGCTCATTGCTTGCTGCCTGCAACGTGATCCACGGAAGTCTTGCTTGATTGAAGACCTCTAATGCATGTTTATCGGAAGGCCTTCAAAATTTTGATAATGTGGCAAAGAGCTCAGGACATCCTATATACAGTATAATGCTATACCAGATGTCAAAACTCCAGGTGGAAGCGTGATCCAGAAATTAGTTTTAACCATTTGGCATCAGTTAAATCCAAGCAAGTGAACCCCGGTCATTTGCAACTTGAGGACGCCCTCTAGTTGGTGTTGGTGGTCGGTTTGCATTTAGCTCCTGCACCCATGCAGAAATGGTTGAGAAACTAATAAAATGTAAACATGCAAAAACTTGATTTTGGGAATCAAAGGGAAACTGCCCACCTGCATCCATGTATCTTCAATATGGCGCTCAGGTGACGTCTCTGGTGATGAAATTGCTGGCGGCAAAGGGTGAATGAGCTTCGGGACCACCACTAGATCCCTACCTAAGACCAGGATGGCTCCTGCATTATTAGCAGTACCTAGACAAAACAAAGATTAATGATCTTAGCACAAAGTTGGTACAACAACAAAGAAACAGGTAGCTTGCTACAGCTTTTCATGGGGTCAAGTCAATGTGGTAAGAAAACTGCCAATGGGTGAGACACAGAGGAAACAAAGATCAGAAACAAAATATATACAGTGACAGACATATTAAGCTTGCTGAAGTTGTAAAATGCCTTGGCACATACCACAATAGTTGGTAGCTGAAAACAAAGTAATTAGATGCCCTTGAGCAAAACGCTCAAATCCATCCATTACACACTCATGTGCACGTACTATCAACTGAAGGTCATTGTTATTACAGAACTCCATAACACGATCAGGCTGCAAAGTTAAAACACCACCTCATCAATATAGTCCATCATGAAACCAAGGCAAGCCTACTGTACCTAATGTGAAAATTACAGCCAGCAAAAGAGCATCTTTTCCTTGAAAAGGAAAAAAACACATTTTTTTGTATGCGCTTAAGGATCCAAGTTAGTAAATTAGGCTAAGGGGGCTCACATATCCGAGAAGGTTTTGCTACATGGTGGGAAGGGATGGCTTTCACCATTAAAGCAGCCTTTTATTCTTGTAAAAAGTCCCGACTTTATCAAAATGCCATGACCCATCAATGTAATTACTTTGAACAATCCAGAAAGTGAATGGATGGCCCATGCAGATTACTTAAATAACCCTCTTTTTTAAAATTTAAAAAAACTACAAAATCAGAATTTAAAAAGAAATAATGAAAGTTTACTATGCTTCTTTGTGGGCATTACATTTAACATTTCAAATACAACTGCCCTAGATCAAGCCAAAACATGGTTGAGCGTTCATTATGTTTTCATCCACAATATGATCCTTCAAATTCAATAGAAAACCCAAATTGCATGCATACATGAGTCTGTCTATTTCAGTCTAGGTACCAGATTCTAATAGTAACATATATGAATAGATTCAGAATTTGAAGATTCCCCAGAGTTTAAGAATAAGACATCACTCACCCCAAATGTGACTAAACCAGGCCCTCTAGCATTTGGACGCAATCCTTCCACACTGTCGTTCTCGGTTGGATCAGACCTGAAAATTCAATTTAATACTATGAGCTTTCCTGGCAGACTCTAAATCCAAGCAATAGATATCAAACTGCACAGATAGTTGGCTCTAACCATAATAAATCCATGAGAACAATTGAGCCAGCTTCCATTGTAATTGGGCGCTGAATGTTCTCAATCTGTTCCACATGATTAATTGATCGTCCAATACCACCATGCATGCAAATAATTTTCTTCTCAATAAGAGCTGCCAACGGAAGCCAATTAAACAATCTGTTGAACCGATGCCATGCCCAGATGCCATCTCTTTCCCCTATTTTCAACATTCATGAAATTTGATAAGCTTAGCTTCAAAATAAAATAAAAACGATAGATAAATGTAGAAAAAAATATAACTTACCATGCGCTCAATACACTCAATCCTAAAGCCAAAAAGGGCATTGATATCAGCGGCTTCATGATTTCCACGAATTAAATGTACATTTTGGGGATACTCAACCTGATAATTATATACAACGAGATAACATATCCAGGGATCAACATTTGTGGAACAAAAAAATGAGGGGGAGAAGAAAGCAAAGCATGATCACTACCTTCAATGCAAGTAGAAGTGTAATAGTTTCCAAGCTGTGTTGGCCTCGGTCAACATAGTCTCCTAAGAAGAGATAGTCTATGTATCTGAAAATTATTTATGTTTCATTATCAAAACAAGACTCTAATACAAGAAAAATGCACACGCACGTAAGCGGTGAGAGAGGGGTGCTCCAGAAGCATTAACAATAAAGTTGTCCGTACATTTACATCTACTAAATCATAAAGAAAATGAGAACGGAAGAATAATGCTCTCTGCAAATGTTTAACCTATAGTTGCACAATTTATCAAAGAGTTCCAGTTGCAATTGGACACCCTGATATTAATTCGCCAATTTGAAACTTTGTATCCACAGTCACCTGGGCATTAGTGTTTTCGATGCATGCAATTGTGAATTTTCTAAGACCTCTACTAACCTGTGCAAGTCCAATTCAAAGGTTCAACCCCTTCTTGTGAAACAGAAACAAACAGGCAAGAAAAGGACCAAAGGAAGGAAAAAAAAATGCCCAGAAGAATAATAAAGAAAGATTAACTATTTCCTGGCATATTTTCAATATCAGTCTAAATTAAAAGCAGAATCACCTCGCAGTTCCCAAAACTCTTACATAAAACCCAAATAGATGATGCACAATCAACTAAAGCAAAAGACTTCAGTGAAAATAATTAGGAAAACTAGACTCATGGACGCTAAAACAACCAAGAAACCAGGCAATTTGAGCACCAATCTGGTAATCTAATTGTTACTCATAATTTAACAAGAACAAGCAAGAAAAACAAGATAGTTGCATGAGAAACCCAAAAGGCAGAATAGGCTGGAAAGCTCATGCTTCTAAGTCAGACCCTTTACTTTGCCTAGCGTTCAACAAATTCAGGCAAAGGCATTGCTGCCCTAATAAACTTGAAGGTTTTGCCTCAGACAAAAACCATTTAAAGAAAATAGTCAACAACATTGATGCATCGGCCATAAAACATAGAAGAACTGATTTTCAATACCCTTCACATAAGGCTATCCCAAAAAGGCCTCTAGAAACTCCATCCTGTACACCATGCTCTGGAATCATGTCGGTAAACTGCTACTAAATATAGGAAGAAAGGGACGAATTCAGACCAAATGATGTAGCAGCAAATGTGTTTATACTCACGCTATGTCTCCAGCTGTTGATGGAGCACCATACTCATCAAAAAGTCGCATAAGATCCCCAAACTGTCCGTGCAAATCACCAAATATTTTAATAGGAGCCCTCAGTTGAAGTACACTTGGTTCACTTGCAAAGATCCGTTCAGCACTGTCACAAAGATCTGCTATGTCATTGCAGTCCAAGAAAAATTGCCGACGAACTGGAGGCTTCCAACCACGAGGCTTTAGAAGATGTGCGATAACCTAAGCACGACAAAGATGCAACATTAGAAAATTATGGCTATAAAATCTATAAACACAACTTATCAAGAACCAGAAAGGTACGTTTTTCAGACAATGCAGTAAAGACAGGGAAAAATATAGCATTCTGAAAAACACAGCACATTCACAAAGCAGGGATGCCTCGCGGAATGCGAAGTATATACACAAAAGAATTAAGAAAACAACATAAAGCTTACAGCTTTAAGAAGAAGAGATCAATAAAGATACACAATAACAGTTGCTATCTTATTTCACTTTACTAAAGCAAACAAGACAACATATCTGAAATTAACAGCAAACGACAATTAACAATCTTTTCTTCATAATGAGTGATGCTATCTAAACAGATGAGCACTGTGTGAATGTACTGTGACATAATATCTTATACTGGCAAAATATTTCAATCCCATACTGCTTTATCCACCATTAGCCAGTGAGTGGATCCACAGATATGTCTGAATGTTATAGTGATACAGTTGATACCATGGAAAGGTCTATTTACCTTTTTGGGTACACTGTTGATTGACATTTGCCGATCCAGAAGTTTTCTTGCCGCAGTAGCACTTTCAGGTGTTCCATAACTGACACGTCTGCCTTCATTCTCAAACTGGTCAATGGAGAGCTGTCTTACCATGCCACCTAAAGCCCCACCAGTCTCCGCAGCTACAACCACCTGCAAATATCAAAAGGTGCGATATAATACCAAGTCATATGTCCTGCCAGTGATCCATTCACAAAAAGGGTGTTGGGGAAGTTCAAGCATCCAAAACCCCCTCCCCAAGGCAGAGGGGGCATTCATTTAAAGCATGTATTCAGAATGACTGGGTAAAAAATTATGGTCAATTATCATAAAATCGATTCTGTATTTATATCAGCTCGGAAATTTTTTTACTTTGAATTAAATCCAGATTATAATATATCATCATATGCACATTACTGCAGCTTATTTATAATCTTTAGAATGTATCTCAAAATGAGAGGGGTTGTCATCTGATACTAACAGCACGGTGATGAAGCCTCACGCCCGGTGGAGGGGTACTATTCGGTGCAGAGGAGTCTGGCTTTATCATAGTTGGTATCTGGTTCCCACTAGGTGTTGCCTCAGCACCACGATCCCGATCAGGTAGTTCCACCTCGCCATTAACTTGCCGTGCTTTAGCAGCAGCTAAAGTAGCACTAATAGCTTCTGCTTCAGCTGCTGAGGCTTCAACCAAATACTCAACACCTTTGCTAAGCCGCCTGCAAGTACATTTTCAGCAAACTCTCCACTTTATCATACGAATATATTAAATATCCACATTTAAAGAACACTCAAATATTCTTATCCCAAAAAAAAAAATCCACATTTGAAGTCACTCTTGATCACGAGAAGGTGACATGAAATATCTCACCGGCTTCCCTGCATCATGGCATTTTCATGACTTATATCAGTGTACATATCACCATTTACAGGAGGAGCAACTGGATTCCCAAGCACAACAGCACCATCAGGAACCGATTCAGCGTCGCTTTGCCTTGCTCTGTCATCAGCAAAACCATACTTTCCAGCTAATCTTCCAGGACGTGCATTGGAAGCAGCAGCTGCAGCTGCGGCATGTGATGCTGCAGTTGTAGTCTCAGCAGCAGCAAGATCTTCGGCGACAAGCAAGTCATCCAGCAGCACACCTAAGCAAACATGAAACTCCTTTTATAATTCCAGTGTACAAATTGAACAAATCATTCAAATCAAATATACAACGACGGGATATCACTTTATGCCCCAATTAAAGGGCAAAAAATAGTGACCACATTGTCATAGTACTTGGAAAATTTCTTACCACCACGTAAACCACCATAAATAAAAATCAAATCGGCAACTGCAGCAGCTGCATGCCTGCACCGCCTAGTTAATTCCACTGAAGCATCTCCACCAGCAGCATCAGCACTGTATCGACCAGTTCTCGGAGTAGTAACAACAGACTTTGTGTCACACCAAACACCAGCCGCTGTATCCAACACTGCAATAGGGGGAAAAACATGGATTTAAACAACACAAGAATGACCAATAATAATAAACAAGCATAAATATGATTCTGTTGCTGCAGGAAATCACAACCAGAAGATGAATTAAAACATCAGAACCCTTAGGGAATAGCAAGCATGATAACAATGTACCCGCGACACTAGATGAATCTTCCACCATGCGCCCTCCACCAAGAGCTCCTCCAGATACATGAAGCCGTGCATTGACAAAAACCTACAGGTATACTTTCTAGTTGTTATTGCTTGCCGCTCATATTTTTAGAAAATGATGATCAACTTTTAAAATTAATTGGAAAAAACGCACTGCAGCATGTTGATATCTTGGAGACGGAGAAACACCAGGAGCAATTGCCCATTCCCAACGACCATCTCTATGCTTTGCAAGACCATATGCACTCGCAAGCGGCTGCATAAAAATACAAATCAACAACGGATTATGAGATTACGCAAGTAGAGAAATATATAACTTTTGAAAGGTAGCAAGCAACAGCATATTGTAACAGCTTCAGGAAATATTCATCTTATTTGGCAAATTGGACTTGGAATCCAAAACGTAACAAAATCCACGTGAGATTTGCCAACAATATAATATGTTTTATCACAAAGCTGCATAAAGAGAAACATGAAATAGAATGTAGATAAAGTTCATCTAGAATCGCGAACAAAGACCAATACAAACATCCCCATATCCTAGCACGGATGAAAGAATTGCAGTATCTCCTATTACCTTCTGGTAGAACACAGCATGCAGGAAGAGTACAAAAAAGCAAGACATCAGAAACCTGAAGCACATAACCACATTTGTTTCATTTACTTTGTATAAGGGAGCTAAAAACTTTAGTACAACAAATGAAAAGTTTCCTCCCAAATCCATGCTGTGCTATCAATTTCATCCGGATTGATGGAAGGGAAAAGACCACTAAATGTCTTACATGCCCTTCAATGTTTCATATCTTATGATGAAGTTTTGAACTCACCACACTGTTTGCATCTCTCCCTCCACAAAGTAGAAGGAGACCATCAGAACGTGCACTGGCAGTTGCATACCTGACCAACATGAAAAAGATGGAGTTATCAAGTACTCTTCATTTAGCAGAAAATAATGACAAAGACGATCAAGAGAAAATGCCACAAGTATCTGCAGACAGGGCAAAACAAATGTAAGTTAGTAAAAGTAAAGGGGTTAGGTTATAAAAACTCACTACACGAGAATAAGAAGAGAAGCTACCAGAAGCTTCCTCATATAAGCAAACCAATAATACAGTCAACATTATGCTAGTGGGAACAACAAACTGCTACCACAGATACTTATAACCAGAGAACAGCACAACTTAGCTGACTTCAATTGTGGAACTTTGGCAACTACATCCAGAAGCAGTTCTAAGATAGCAAAATAGTTGACAACTCTCTTTCCTACGGGTTACAGACAGTGCTTCAATACTTAGATCTGATGCTAACCCAGCACTTTTTCCTTCTTCCAGGCTCACTTTCCACAGCTTTGCTAATAGACTCCTCTTGTGCTGAAAGAAGGTCAAACAAGCAAGAAAGAGAAAGGGCAATAGAAGAGCCGTGATGACAGATTGTGACAAAAGGGAAAACTAGAGACAAATTAACTACTACTCTTTCCCAGGATGAATAATGGATAAATATATATCTGGGCACCAAGGGAATGTCACATACATACAAAAGGAGGGCAAAAACAAAAGCTACTACACCCTCAATTGAGAATAATAATTTTTTACGAACCAATCCAGAAAAGTTAAATCCCAGTCATAATGAAGCTCTTGAGTCCAACTATGTCAAATTCTTACAGAAATAAACTGGCTAATCTAGATTAACTCTCAGTCACAATGAAGCTCTTGAGTCCAGCTATGCCAAATTGTTACAGAAATAACTGGCCATCCAATATCATACAGTGACCCCCTTGTTGGTGCTCCTACAAGTGCAAATGGATACTCTTCAGGACTTCAGTGTACAATTAACTAAAGCAATAAAATAGCAGGCCACGTTTACTTGAGGTCTCTTGAGCTTAAAACTCAAAATGGGGTGAAATTAGCAGAAATGTCTCAAATGAATAATCCCTAAACCCTGTCAGAAGCTATCCTATATCTGCAATATAGTACAGAACTGTGTTTCAGATTGAATTTTGCATTCATCAATATCTAGTCACAGCTGAATTGCCTACAAGACATCTCTTGAAGCATCCCGAAAATGAAAAAATTTAATTAAAGTATAACACTCTGGACACTCCCACTCATCTTCATTAACATAACAGCACTTGTTCAGATGATATTGGAACCAAGGAATTATACTTCATTGTCAAACCAATAACCAAGTTGGTTAATTGAAGACTTTCATTAGAACGAGGACCACTTGAAGTTGAGACCGATGCTAGTAGCAGTAATTGTTTAGAGCCACTTCAGTCTCTGTGAACTTCATGCGCGTATCCAGTTAGTGCATTTCATGGCTCTTTGTAAGTATAAGTGTAGATTACTGAGCTCCAACTTAAACCTCTTGCTTCTATCACCCTTTTTATCATAACAATAAGTTCAGATAACTGTACTCCATAAACCCTCTCGCTTCTATCACCCTCTTAGTCATCAAGGACGTGACCTGATCATTTGGTTGGATAAGAAAAGAGGGGAACCAAATGGATTGCAAATCAAAACAGTTCCATCATGTTCAAAAATAAAAGTTAATTAGAATACACTTCCTACGCTCACATCATCATCATCATCAAAAAAACTGAGGGGATCACCCAATCAAATGAGAAAAGGAGGAGGACTAGTGGATTGGAAATCAGAAAAGAGCTCCTAAGTGTTCACAAGGGAAAAAATTAGCATAGTTGATTACAGTGAATTAATGAGTCCATGTGAATGAAACCCCTAATTTCCCCCTTCTCTCTCATCCCCCAGACTCCTGCCCCTACTAGAAGCGTGGATCCCACCTAAACAAGGTCTAGGGAGATGCAGATATACACCTTTACCCTTGCAAGCAGAAAGGTTGATTCTGAGAGACACATAAAACATTTTCAGAAAAACTGATTCTGGGAGATTATACATCTTGGAAATAAGAAAAACGAAAAGGCGAAGGAACAATGTAAGAATGGAGAAAACAGTAATAAGTGAAGTGACAAACACATAAAACATTTTGAGAAACTTATTTCTGGGAGATTATAAATTCTAGAAAGAAGAAAAAACAAAGAAGCAAAGAAGCAATGTAAGAATGGAGAAAACAAAAATAAGTGAAGTGACAAACAACCAAATACTGTGTATTGTTACAAAGTTAGCACATAAGTGCAATAAGTGGCATGGACTGAAATAAAAGAGGAAAGAGTAACAGGTGAGTTCACAAACTTAGTCATATGAATAAAAAAGTGTGCCCAGGGCGCACAAAAGCGTGAAGCCCACCCCCTTGTGCCTCGCAAGGGGTCAAGCACAACCCCTCCAAAAGCCCTCTGAGGCACGCGCCTCAGACTGCACCTCAGCCAACACAGTTGTGCCTCGCCGTGGCTTTTTTCTGTTTTTTTGCTAATTTTCTCTCTTTCTGTCTCCCCCTCTCTATCTTTCTTTTGTCTCTGTCTTTGTTTAAGTGTGAGTATGTGGGTCAGTTATCCCCCTTTTTCTGTTTGTGCTATTTTTTCCTTTTATCTGCTCGCTTTTTGGTGAAAATCATAGCAATTTCAGTGTGTTATCACAATTTAAGACTCTTTGTTATAATTTTTCAGAGTTACAGTGATATCTAATCACTTATTTGATGTCACAACCCAGCTTATCCGACAGAAAATATTACTTGGTAATGATTTTTAGGCATTTTGTAGTAAAAGTGCACCTCGTTCTGAATTCCGAAAAGCCTGCGCCCTGGACCCCAAGGACCTTTGCACTTTTTTGCACCTGGAGAAATTTCAAACTAAATTATGAACAACTGCATGCTAGGTGCTAATGGATGAGAAAGGGCCGATTACAACGTGCCCAAGAAATAAAGAGAAGAGTGCAATCTTAGCTCAATGACCTAATCCTAAACCTCCATAAATTGTTATCAAGCATCCTATCTCCCTCTACCTTTCTCTCACTCCAGAATATTGCTCTTTTGAGACTTCTCACTGGGGCATCTCTACCAATGATACCTATGATGCTCCCACTTTTCTAATTGAGCGTTGTACCCGGGTTGACAAGGACACAGTACGTGTCCAACACGGCCCTGTGCAACTGGACAAGCCGACATAGGGTACAGGTAAAACTTTAGGCAAGTAGATCCATGGAGGAAAGAGAATGACTCATTGTGGGGAGCCAAATGGTGAATCCATGGAAGACATAGAGCACCAAATTATTGTCCAAAAAGTGATGATGGAGAAGGAGAAGAGGTTGGGTAGGGGGTTGCGGCGTGCAAACCTTAGGCATTAGAGTGTTGATTTCTAAGCTCGACATTACCCTCTCTCTCTCTCTCTCTCTCTCTCTCTCTCTCTCTCTCTCTCTCTCTCTCTCTCTCTGTGGGCCCTTTTTGTTTTCAAATCCTCAGTGTTTTGTGCTTTTAACTTCCATTGTGTTGCTTAATGTCAATTTATTTGGATTCTGGTAAAAGCCCGTGTCCTTTTGAAGTTAAAAGTATCCCTCACCCTGTTATACTAGTTATATTACATAAATGATAACCATAGCCATAAACATAAAGTAGTTATTCTAATTTTTAAATATTTGTAACAATTTAGGGTACAGCAATGACACAAAAAAGGGGAAAAACTTGAAAGTGTCCAATACTCATGTCCAATTTTAGGGCAAAGTTCTCGTGTCCTAAGTTTTTACCCAAGGCGAGTCATACATGTGGATATGTACCCATGTGTCCACACTCGTACCTGAATCCAAGCAACATAAATCTCTAGTACTACTTTGTAGATAAACGAAAATAGAATGTGACATAAATATAAGTGATCAAAGGACAGAACTACGTCGAGCATCCTACAAATGGATTATGTTTATTGAAAATATACGCTACCCACCTAATTGGCCACGTCAAAAAGAGGAAAGCAAAAGTTATCATCACCCCAAAAAGAAAGTATTCATGAATTATCTTACATATATGCTCCTCCTCTTGATATGTATAAATTATCCGCCCACATTTTTTATAAGTGCTAAGCGCATATTCTCTCTAATCACTTCATTAATCACTCTGTCGAATCTTGCACACAAGGCCATCGAATCATCCTTATATCTGCAGCCATCACTTTTTTAACTTAAGTCTTCTTAAACGACCAACAATATGAGTACAACAAAACTGGTCTGACAACCATGAGGTAAGCCCACTGCACCTCTCTTTCAATCTTATCGAGATTGACACAGTGCCAGCACAAAAGGTAAAGGCATTGCAACATTCTTTCATTTCTTCCAACCCACCTAACATATCGACTAATGCCCTCATTAACATCCCCAATGCATTGTACGATGAACCTAGGTGCAAACTTCTTAACCTCACTAATGCTATGTCACCTACGATGACTCTCATTATATCTCTCACTATCTTCTGCTAACTCCCCTTCTCCCTCATTGACCTTACGTTTGAAGTAATCTAGAACCCTTAAACTCTATAGTATCCGTCCACATCCCTGACTTGATGTTAACTCTTTCTCTAATCTCATCAATTGCATAACACACACCACAATACTTCATCTTGAACTCCTTTAGTGAGCTCATCTATCCCAGAATCTACAACTGATGGAAGAGCCTCTACGGGCAGCAATTTTAGAGTGGAAGACTTGAAGCATATCCTCGATCCTTAGTGCACCCTCATATCAACAGCCAATAGGCAACTCCCGAGTCTCTTCCTTGCTTCCACTAGGCTTGGCTCCACCATACACTCTTTTCAAATATGTGCGATTGAAACATCATTCTACTCCAAAAAATTTCCACTCCACCCAACTCTTTTACATACTTTCTCTAGATCAATTCACACTATGTGCAAATACCCTTTTAAACCTATAATATTTCATAAACTTTATTCTATACTTTCTCTAGATAAATGAACACTCTATGCAATTCCCTTTTTCAATATATATTTCGCAGGTCTTCCCCTTGAACAAATCAATAATGATTTTGGACTCGTCTAACAAAAAATCCAATCTTGAACCTCCTTTTTTTCTTTGTTCATCTCAAGCTCTCAAAAAAAAGTTCAGATGCGGCTCATAAAAAACCAGTCATCCCATCTAATTAACAGTAAAAGAGCTATTCCTTCTTCAGCAAGTTTCTCAGAGAACTGATCAAGTTAGCTAACAAACTTCTCAATCTTAGATTGGAAAAATGTGAGAGCAGCCTCACTCAAGTTCCCCTACTTCAACCCCTCTCTTTACATTACCTCACAAGAAGAAAAAAAAGGACCAAGTACAACAATGTCAAGCGATGTTGAAGTGACGTTGGGCATATTGGAAAAACAATATACAAGCAAAACACAGGCCAAGGAATTGACCAACACAAGTACCCTGTCAAGTCCTGCTCTAGTTCTCAGGGCCTATTCATCCCTCCCAAAAGTTGTTAACATCGATAAAATGAAACAGACGGAAAGTAGAAGTTACCGAGGGGAAGGGGCAACGAGTGAAGATAAATTGTAGTAAGCTTTACACAAAATGAGACCAGGACTTACATGCACGGAGGGGGCCTTCACCTTCAGGTTCTAACTTCCTCCATTCATAAGGCTTTGCCGCAGTGTCCAAAGCCCAAACATCAGCCAAAGGCCGCTTTCCTATACAAACCAAAAAAATTCCCCCAAGAAGCGTCAAATCTGAAAGATCAGGGACCACCACCAAGCTCCTACAAGCACATGCATGAAGAACTTGAACAAGACAATGAACTCACCGTCATTGCCACCGATACACATAAGATACCTTTGTCCCACAAGAGCCATAACATGTCCATAACGTGGCCCTGGTCCAGGGCCTTGAACAACCACCCTAGTCAAATAAACTTCTATGTTAATCGCATACCTTAGCTACCCAGCCAATGAATAACATCGAAAGAACAAAAATAATTCAATCATTTTAGGTTCAAACCTGTGCCAACGTGGCCTTTGCTGCGTTAGATCAAGAACATGTAAATCCTCAGCAGACAAACCAGCTGGACCAATTCCACCCTATCAGAAGATAGAGCAGTAGTTAATAATCCTAAACAAATAGAATAAAAGCATTGCAGAAATATAACACAATCACCGATAAGGAGATGCTAAATTTGCCAACCTGTATAACCACCATAGTGCCCACAGCAGTGGCCACATGGGCTGCTCTTGGCGTAGGTGGTTCTCCAATGGGAGTAATCCTGGAGGTTAAAGCACGTAACTTGGTCAAGATAATTCATTACAATATATTTTTCTCTCCTTTTCGCCATCTCAGTAATCACTTGTACAAATCAATTAAGAGTCTGAAATGCGATGTGCACGTAAAAGTAATTCAAAGATATACCAGCTTACCTCGACCATTTATTAGTTAACACATCATAACAGTGGACATCAGCAGTAGCACCAGCTAATCCTGCAGTCGAACAAGCGCATTCAATCACAACATACTGACAAGATGCAAATTGTGGGAAAATTTAAAGTTAGAGTGATTACTATTTTCCTACATTCAGATGTAAACTATGGATATTAAACATATATCATTACTGTCATAAATAAAAGCTACAACCTCGAACCACCAGTATTACTGTGTCAGAAGAACAGTCGAACGACAAAACTGAAAGTGATAAACACCCATAAACATTTTCCGCCAGCAATGCAAGAAATTAGTATTTCTTCCAGCTTACACTAAACTAAACTGGAGCACCATCACAAAATTGGCGATTCAACAACTCCAATCACGCTAATACTGCACAGTAATGCTGAACGAATGCATTATGTATAGGTCATAGCATTACAGATCAAATCTGAAACGTAAACTACGTTAAGTTTGTCCTACATTCAATACCATAAGCAGCTAATACCCCAATCATAGCTAAACTAGGGTTTCCTTCCAGCATGTATCATGCAGAAAAAGAAAGAAATAAAATAAACCAAATCTTAGTTAACCAACAAAGCAGGGGAACATACTGATGCCAGCACTTCCGGCCGACGAAGGGGTTCCGGCGGCGGCGGAATTGCCCTCGAGAGCGGTGGCGCCACCAAAAAGAATCAACCTGGGACCAATGTAACCTGGGGTTCCTTCCTCTCCGACGGCCGGCACAGCCGTCAAAGTGTGGCCGCACCTCGGCCCGGGTCCGTCCTCTTTCTTCTCTATTATCGCATTCACCACCGAATACGACGGGGCACACCTCGGCCCCGCCACGGGAGACGGCGGCTGCAACGGCCGCTGCTGAGATGGCGGCAGCTCGGCGTCTTTATCCATCGGAGAAGACGAGGTTGTCGAAGGCGCCGCCGAGTTGTGGTTCTGAGACGGAGTAGTGGAATCTTGATCGTTCTCCATTGACGAAGAATCGACCTCCATCTTCGATTCGAAAATGGAGAAGGAACAGGCAAAGAGTGATGGAAATCAAAGAGTTAAAAAGCCCTAGCTCAGAAACAGATCGCAGGTCGAATTAGGATAATTAAGCATTTCGGATCAGCGCCAATCAAATTCAAAACCGAAAACCCTAGCAAGCTCAGATCGTTCGCTTCCCTCTGGATTCAAATTCGAAGTTACGAGCCGAAATTGAAGGCAGAGAGAGAGAGACAGAATGGGAGAACAGAAGCACTTTTCTTTATCTCCAGCTCAGGAGGAGGAGAAAATCCGGAAGAGCACGAAAGTGAGAACAGAAAATCTCTCTCTTCTCTCTCCTCTTCTCTTCCTTCTCTTCTCTCTGTGTAGGCTTCGCTGAATTTCTTTTTACCGATGTCTCTGAGCTCTCTCTCTCTCTCTCTCCTCTTTTCGGCTCGGCCAATTGCTCTGGGATTTTTTCTCTCTACTCGCAAAACTTGTCTATTTTTCGTTACTGTCTTTTTCTCTCCAGCAACTGGAAAAAGGTTATATTTTTTAGGCTTTTTATTTTATTTAACTTTTTATTTTATTTATTTATTTATTTATGTATCTGAGTTTGAAGTAATTTATTGAATTGAAGTTGTATGGAATGCAAGGAGCGAGGAAGACAGGAGAGAAATGAGGGGACGGAGTTGATAAAAGGTTCAAGGTTATCAATATTTATTCATTTCAATATCGGACAAAAGAAAAATCACTAGTCTCTGCTTATACTATTCTTCCATCCATCTTATGTTATTCTTCCAACTTGGGCGTTGGCCTCGCAACGGGTCGAATTTGGAATGGGTGAATCTCCACTCTATCCTATCGCTTTACTCGTCACTCACTTGTCCGCTTACCACATCCAATCCAACCGCCATTCATGGATGAAGCGGATGAAATGCTCACACCAAATTAACTTTTAACACTCGCTCATTCTTACCGACAAAAACTTCATTTTAGTAATAAACCAAAGCTCGCAAAGTTTGAAAACAAAACAAGAGACTCATTAATTATGACACGCTATTAATTTATTGAGTTATTAAATTAAAAAAAATAAAATAGTGTTGATTAATTTGTATGAGAGACAATGATACACCAAAAAAACAAAGAGATTCATTGAATCATCTCATGTGCCAATGGAAGGTCAGAGCCCAAAGGCAAGTTAATGTGGTAGAGAAAGAGGGGGCACCTGGCAGTTATAAGTGACGACGGAACAATCAACTACAAATCCACGAAAAGCAAAATGACGAGGTGGAGTAATATTGGGGCTACAAGCCAACCTTACTTATCCAAGAAAAAATAGAGTGATTAAGACTAAGAATACCTATATTTATTTTAAATTTCCTTTATCCTATGTATAAAACAATCTAACCTTAAATATACTATTTATTTTATAAAAATATTAGTGGTAAAAACTATAATTTTTGTAACTTGGTGGCCTATTTGACACTATAGAGGGTTAAAAAAATAAACTTTCAATAACTCGAGGTACATTAGAATTAATTCACATACTTGAGAGTTAGCTCACCATACCTCGTGTACAAAAAAGTAAAAAGCTCATTCAATATATCATGATGATATACCATGTAAGTACATGGTGAACTTCTCCAAATAAATCAAAAGTCACTAAATAAATGTACATAACATGTAAGTGAAGTGAAAGGTTTTTATTTTGACATTTGAAAAATCGATGAAAAAGAAGAAAAAAGGATATAGATAGTAAATAGACTAATACAAAAGTATTTAATATGTAAGTTTAATAGATTTTGCAATTTATTTGAGAGAGGTAGATATTAAATTTAGTTTAACTTTTATATAAGAGTGTTAACTGAATGATTTATTGTAATCATATGTTACTATGTAAATTTCCAAATATTTGCATGAAACCAAGTCCCAAAAATGCTTCATCATGAAAACAAAATGAAAATAAAAGAAAAAATGAATTTAAAAACAATTTAAAATTAAGGGGCCCCCAAATGATTTTTGTATTTTAATTGAAAATATTGATTGTTTATGAATGAAAC